>JAVHJN010000007.1:0-600000 GCA_036971655.1 Arthrobotrys megalospora | reverse complement strand
AACTCCTGTATCGAGCGGAACGAGGAGGCTACAGATAAGAACAAAATTGCAACAGTCGCAGTGGTACTACCCGGAAACTATCAGGGCGGCCTAGTTCGGTTTGGTCATCATGGCGAGGAGAAAGTGTTTGATTTTATGAAAGAGCCTGGGGCGGAATCAAGTGCTGGTAGTAAGTATGACCTTACCGTCATGGCTTGGTAAGTGCTTTGAATCTCCCAAACTTGTTGAGTATTTGTAAGAAAAGTTAGTACAATGCCATAACTTTACTAACTTGGTCCTCATAGGTACTCAGACGTTAAATTTGCTTCTACGGAAATCACCTCTGGCCAACGAATTACTCTTATCTATGAACTGCTAGTGGAGAACGGCACAAAGCTGACGGCGGAGCACCGATCTGTCCCTTTTACTCAGCTGCAAGATGCCCTTAAGCGGGTTAGTACAGGAGGCCGGCCTGTCGGTTTCTGTCTTCCATGTCGTTACACGCATGACGAAAGGAGACTATACCACCAGAAGAAGCTAAAATTCCGAGATGACGAAGGGCGTCATGCAATGATACTTTCAAATCTTACAAGAGCCGTCAGAAGTGTCAAAGATCTTGCTTTAGTGTTCGCAGACGTCACCATCAAGCACGACAGAGAACAGATATTCAGGGAAGATCCAGACTATGAACTCGGATATGAATCAGAGTTGGATTGTCTATATTATGGGCTTGCGAGCGAGGAGAGGGACTTCCGCATACTGTCAAAAATTTTACCTAAAGAGGATAAAATGGATTACGATGGCCTCTGCCCAAAGATAGCAGCGGAAAGAGAACGTCAATTTGTTACTCTTCGGGATTTAACTCAAATAGAAAAGGGCTCCCTATCGACTCATTTAAGAAATATGGACCAGCTGGCAGGGCCGTATAAGACATGGGTAAGCAAATCAGGGTTAAAGTCGATTGCGGAAGCTACAGGGCCGCTTTACTGTCTCGGACAGGAACTGCGCTGGATACACCCGAACCGGAGGGACTGGGACGACGACCGAGAAGATGGGGAGATATATCGTAAGTGATGCGTGCCACCTGAAACTTCAAAATAGATCGCATTTTCTAATAGATTATCTGCATGTAGACTATAAGTATAAGTTCTCCGGTCTTATACTCTACCCTCTATCCGAAGCACAGTCGTTACAGGAACTAGCAACTGTGCCATATTTACAGTGGGAATCGTTCACGGAAAGTGTCAATAAATTAACAATACCGGGGGATTCGACGGGAAATGAAGCACGGCAGGAGAGAGTTATTGCTCTTTTAAAACGATGTTTATCTGGCCCCCTATCGGATCGTGAGGTAACAGACGCCGGGAGGATAGTGCATTCTTTGCTCCAAGATCTATCTTCGGCTTTTATCAAAGACATTGAAGAAAATAGGTATGAAACAATTTATCTACCCTTTATACCTTAGTATCGAAGGTAGGCTTGTGCTAATAAACCACTTGATTGCCCTTTAGGCTTCTCCATATTGCTAGCCCGGTTGACGGGCGAGACAACCACTATACGCACTCGTATTCACACGAGAAGATAGCCAGGCTCCCAAGCTTGATGAAAATGAGAGCATTGTTCCCTAAGGACGTTCAATTTTCTTTCGACACGGCCATTCGAGGCATTGTTACAAACCAGAGTTATCGGTGGGCGTATCTTGATAATCTGGAAGAATTCGCGAAAAGTATGATTGCTATGTTCCAGGAATCAGGTTCGGACGCGGTACTATGCGTGTGAGTCCCCCTTCTTTCCGGACAATAAGCGCTGTGCACACGCTGATATTGTATGCCCGGGGTACCTATTAGGCTTAAGCTGGCATTGGAGGTACATCCGGACATAGGACTTGAGGATTTTGTTCTCAGGATGCAGAAAGGCGCCCCACAGGGGTCACAAGTAGAGGCGTTCTTTCTCGATGTTTCCGCGCAGCAACTTTTGGAACTCCTAGCTTAGCCTTAGTGTATCATTGAGGGCCTAAGTGCAGTAGACAGCTGCGCTCCATTCAGCTGAATAGAGACTAATATGGCAAATCAATTCGACAAACCGTTTTTAGTCTGGTGGAAGGCTGTCTGTATGCAAAACCGTGTTGTGGTGTTGGATGTCCGAGAACAGACTAGCCTCAGCCCTACGATGTCTTGGCAACCTCCAACACATTTCTTTTATCAGATGTCATTATGACGTTGGTTTTTTGTTCATGACAACATCTTTCATCTTCGTTCATGCCATGAGAAATGCAATGGTTGGAAGATTTTCTGGGAGGCGCCTTCTGCTATGGTGGTGATCCGGATGGGCTACAAACACGCTATCTTTTGGCTGAATGTTTGATACGAAATTCGTCCGTAGACTATACATAGTACTCGCTGTTGTGGAAATTTGAAGCATTTGAAGTATGAAAAGTTGCTAGATACAGACGGTTCAATTGAAGATGACTATTGAAGTAGTAACTAAATTTAACTTATTTTTCTAGAGAGCACTTCTTCTTGTACGGTAAATACCGGGGTTTTTATGGTAGTACCGACCTTGTATCAGGAGTTAACAAGCTAACCACTTGACCTTTTGGAACTGCAATATTTCCTGGCTCGAACGACTGGATCCATGGAAAGCCCCGAGACATAGATAACGGGATATCGCCCGCCCAAGGGGGTGTTTTACCTAGTTTGTATTCTAGCCCTAGTTCAGCCTAGCCCGTGCGATCCATTAGAGTACACGAATCGGGTGGCGGCCACAGGAGCTAAATCGCCAGAACATGCTCCTGTTTCGTCACCAATATATCATACTTACCGGCTGCCCTCCCACACTACCCAACATTACATATTTGGGCAGAGAACTTGCAGCAAAACAGGAATCAAAAACCAAAATGCTAATTGGCGTTTCAGGGCTCCTGTAAGGATTGTTCCTGTATAGGAATGATATATAAAGAATGCTGCCTACCATGTGTGCGGAGGGGATGATCTGATAGTGCGCACTTCTCTGAGACGATTCCCGCTATATAAACATAAACGAACGGAACACCATATTTATTATTATTATTACCGCACCTGCATTCTTACTTAGAACAAATATACCTTATTTATAGAGATTCTCTTCCCACCTCCATCTCTCAAGATCTTCCCCATTACATCAACTTCTCATCCAACCTTCACCTCCAGCTTCACCTTCACCACCACCATCATCATCACCATCATCATCACTAGTATCCTACCGTAAAAAACTTCTAAAACTACCACACTAACGATCGTTTCATCATGTCGGTCAACCGCCCAGTGGACCCGAAGGTCCGAGATGCCGACATCGAGAACAAATTGAGGTTGTTCGGAATCTACAGCGCCTTCGCCAATGGCAAGGTCCCGTCCAATCAACAAATCGACGTTGCTCTCAACAGCGTCCTAGAATCGAAAGCCCTCTCCTCGCCGAGTGATAAGCTCTCCGATGAAGGGAAGTCTCTAGTTGACGATCTCAAGAACGTCATCAATGAGGCCAAGTTGCTCCTTCTCACCAAGAACCATGATCAGGCCATCCAAGAATTCATCTGGCATGCCCAACAAGCCGCTAAGACCGCCGGCGGCCCGAGTCCTAACGCTCCTGTCTCTAAGGACCAGGCTAAGCTGGACGGACAGAATGCCCTTGCTGGTCTCCGAACATTGGGAACTTTGATGATTACCAATGGACAGTTCAGGAAGCTCCGTATGTCAAGATGCCCTCACAAGTCATTCGCTAAGTATCTTATATTAACAATTTGGACGTGGTGTAGTTACGGATTGCACAATCCTTCTCCGAGATATTGCCTCCGACGCCGCCCAAAAGGCTGGAGGAAAGCTCCAGCCGTCCCATGATCAATTGAAACAAATTGACAGACCCGCAGAGGACAATACCTGGCACGAGGCCCCAGATCTCTCCCGTGGTGCTATCCAAAATCGTGCTAAGAGCGCCTTCAACAAGAATGCACCAGTCAACACTGAAGATGTCAGGCAGGCTGTCGGAGATACCACAGCAGCTGCCCACCCAGAGGGTTCTAGGGATCCACAGAACCTTGCCCAACAAGCAGTTGGAGAATACCAAACTGGATCTCCGTCGGGTATCGATGCTCAGGGTGGTGTCCAAGCCGGATTGAACACTTTAGACGCTCGGAAGGATGACCAAAAGCTCGAAGAACAGAAGAGCAAGGCCAAGGAGACAACCAACGAATACAAGCGACGAGCTTCTGATTATCTTAAGGGGAAGATGCCACAGGAGCGTCGCGACCAGACTATCTACCGCTTGAAGAAGATGGTTGTCGAAATCCAGGGGCATGAAGACTATCAGCAGGCTATTGATACATTGTTGTACCTTGCCGAAACTTACGCCGGCCACACTAAAGCTGTCGGAGAACAGGCCAATACATCCGTCTCAACTGTCCGAGACGATAACCACCTCAAGTCTGCGGAGAACCTGCTTCGCACTGTTCTTGAACGATTTGCCAATAACAGTTCCTCTGAGGATCTTTTCGACACCATCAATGATATCTATAAAGATGCCGATCAAGACCCTCAATTAAAGGACTGGTTCAAGGATGTCGATGTCTACATCCGCAAGTGCTTGAAGGAACAAGGCTACATCTTGACCGACAGTGCCAACGAAGAGTACGACACTCTTTACGACCGTGGCCGTTTTCTTCTTCGTGAACGCTACCGTAATCATACGGACCGTGTCTTCGACGAATTCAAATTCTTGGGTGACCAGTTCGCGCAAGACCCTCAAAACAAGCAGTTCGCCGACTCTATTACGAAGTTGTTGAACAATCTCGGCAAAGATTCGAACGGTAAGGCGGTTTTCAAGAAACACCTGGTTACTGACGTTACCACCGTTATTCTCCCTGGCTTCTTCGAAACCGTCCGCTATGTACCAGTTCCACGAATTGAGTACACCGACAAGCAATTCGACGTTATCGTTGAGAATCTCATCATCGAGGGAGACAATCTCATGCCCAATGTCTTCGAATTCGGCAACGATTCATACTTTCGTTGGGGACGTAAGGACGTTACTAGCAAGAACAAGCAAAAAGTTATGCTTGCCGTTTCCGGTGTTCAGTGCGATCTCAAGGATGTCAGCTTTTATATTAAGAAGAAGCAGGGATTCCCATCTCTCACTGATACCGGTTTGATGGATATCTATTTGGGAGGCGAGGGTTTCAGCTTCACCATCAAGATGTCTAGTGCTGAGAAGAAGGATCGCGCCCACTTCTTCCAAATCGACAAGGTTGATGTTGATGTCAAGCACGTCAATATCAAACTCAAGCAGAGCAAGCACAAATTGCTCTTTAGTGTTTTCAAGCCATTACTCCTGAAAGTCGTCCGCCCAGCTTTGCAAAAAGTCCTTGAAAAACAAATTAAGACATCTTTCTCTGAGCTTGACCGCAAGTTGTATGCAATCAAGACCGAAGCCGACAAGGCCGAAGAGGATTTGCGAGAACATCCAGATCCCGAAAGAGCCCGAAACATCTTCCAGCGTTACTGGTCTGCTGCACAACATGAGTTCACCCAGAAGAAGGAGAAGGCGCAAGCCATCGCTGCCGACAAGAAAGCCAACATTGCAATCACCCAAGAGGACTCCATGTTCAAGGATATTCAGCTTTCTACCGGAACTTCAACCACTGCGACCAAGTACAAGGACATGGCCCGTGATGGCGAACGCTGGGAGTCTCCGGTCTTCAGCATCGGGACTGCCAAGGAATCTACCAATATCCCAAAGCCCGTCGATGTTACCCGCAAGCCACACGGCACTGGTAGAGCTCAACTTCGTGCACCTCGCGACTCTGGAGCCGATTTCGATACCGGTAATCTTAATCTTGACGGGACCGGATTTGGTCCTACTAGCTATACAACTGGCCCTACCCGTGCTGGTCCGTTCGCGCAGCTCCCTGAAACTAATAAGCCTGGCAATGTCAATTCTCAGATGCTCGGTACTAACGTTCGTTCTGCTTTGGGGCATTAAGGCCTGGGCTGCTATCTTCATTTTCATTTCCTTTGTTCACTTACGATATGATCAGATGCTATGCTATCGCTTTGGCTTTCAGCGTGATTAACTGCTTCTCCATTCGGACGCGCTTTTCTAACGAAACCGGAATGTGTCCTGTTTCGTTTCTTTCATCGCCTCTGACAAGCTCCCGGGGCTACTTCTTTTTAATACCCAGATTTCCTTAATGAATGCTGTTTCTTCTCTCTTTTAAGGCTTTGAATTCTTCACCTTGAAAAAAGCACATGTTAATTAAGCCGTATTCAGTCCCTTTGCAAATACATTCTAAACATTTCCTTGATTACTTGCTATCGAAGGCGTTATCCTGTTAAGTAGTTTGACAAACTATTATAACGATAATACTTTGTTACAGTCTATAACCAGCCAACCTCGAAAGCGGTCTAGAACCCAGGCCTGTGGTATTTTGCTGATAAATCATGAATATCGTGTTGTTCGACCTGTGATGCTTTTGCAAACACTTCTCCATACTTCGCCCACCATGTCGCGCCGGAGTACACTCCAGAGACTTGGCTATATCTGCCGCTCCTGCCTTCAGAAACGGTCGATATCGACGTCTCAAACCCTTCGTGATGGCCTCCCTGCAAACCCGGAGACGCAGAGGATTCTATTGCCGCCTGCACCACCCGCCGAACATCGGGTCTTCAAGCTGTCTTCGTCTAGAAAGTTGATATCGATCCAAGGTCGTGACGCGGCGGATTTTCTGCATGGAATTACCACGAATATTGTCCCGGACTCGAAAAACGTTGAGGGGCTGTATTCTGCATTTTTAACCGCGCAGGTAGGTTATTATCTATCTTCGTCTATAAAGGCAAATATTCTGGGTGTTGACAGGAGGAGAATAGGGAAGAATCCTCTATGACGTCTTTATATACCCCACCAACCACTCCAGGCATGCTTTACTCACGAATGGCAGCGATGATCCTGCGTTCCTGATCGATGTTGGGGCAGCGCTGGCGCCTGAACTGCTAAAGCATATACGACGGTATAAACTCCGGTCGAAGTTCGCTGTTAAAGCGGTCGACGACTTCGATGTCTGGTCTGTTCCGAATTCGTTTCGATTAGGAGAGGATGAAGCAATTGACCATCCATCGAATCTTAAGATTGGATGTGTAGACCCGAGGGCACCTGGTATGGGACGCCGGATTGTGCTTCCGGCGGATGTCTCCTTGTCCGAATGGCTCGCTACAGCTCCCGACGACGAACTTACATATAAGCTTAAGAGATATCTACTGGGAGTACCGGAGACACCGACGGAAATAATGTCTGGATCTGGGTTACCACAAGAATCCAATATCGATTACATGTCTGGGATTAACTTCCACAAGGGATGTTATGTGGGACAGGAGTTGACGATACGGACTCGGCATACAGGTGTGGTTAGGAAGAGAATCTTGCCAGTTCAGTTGTATACTTCTTCAGAACCGCTGAAGAATACGACGCCATTTTATGACCCGGCGTTTGGGGCCACGCTTCCGGAGATACCGTCTGGTGGTAATATCGCCCGCGTCAACAAAAAAGCGAGATCCGCGGGGAAGTTCTTTGGGAATGTGGGGAACGTTGGGCTGGCACTGTGTAGGTTGGAGATTATGACGACAACTAGTTTAGGTGGTGAAGGGCCGAGTTTTGATCCGGAAGTCGATGAGTTCAAGGTGGATCTTGGGGAAGGAGCAGGGGATGGGGAGGTTGTGAAGATTAGAGCTTTTGTGCCGGAGTGGCATACAACTGGGGCTGTTACTAATGAAGTTTTGTAGACACTACCCTAGCTTGGTAGGATGTAGGTATTTAAAGTGTATATAATGCCATACTAAGATTGCAATTAGATCACTCAGTCTTCTCTTCTTCGGCTTCTCGTTTCAGCAGCTCCTCAGTTAGCCTTTGCTGCTCCGCCTTGCGCCTTTCAGCCGCTTTGGCCTTCATTCTCATCAAAGTAACTGATTCGAAGTCCATTTCATCCGCTCTACTCGATAGCTCTGCGGATGCCGTCGGTTTCTTGAATGATGAAGCTTTGAAGCTAAACGATGGTGCGGATTTCGAGGTGGGCTTATAGTCTTTTGAATGTGTAGGAAACCGATCCTGCCCATCAGCTTTAATCCCTTTGGAAGTAGACTGCGACCCGTCCCCTTGTGGCTGGGATGGTGGCGCTTCCTTCCTTGTCGCTGTTGGTTTAGACGGCTTTTTGAATGTTAGATCTGGCTCCTTGCCCGATGCCCATACCACATCTCTAAATATTCCCCATTCGTCGTCTTCTTCTTCTAGCGCCTTCTTATCTCGGTTTACAGCAGCGTATGCGTGTGCGATATTGTGGAATATCAAAAGCGCACTGGCATATTTCTTTTCCTTTTCACCGCTCCCAGAAACCACTACACATTCGTCAATCTTCCCAAACCGACTAAATAGATCCACCAAGCCCGCCTTATCCATCATTTCACCGACTCCCTTGCGTCTCCACTTCACTTTCAGTGTCCGATCCAGCTCTGAAAACTTCGATTCTCCGACTACTACTTCCTGGTCATCGTCCTGGTCGACTTCCATCTCCGCTGGTGCCTCATCTTCCTCAGCAGCGGCCTCCCTCTTCTTCCTCTCATCCATTTCCATTCTCCTCCTTGCACCTTCTTCTTTTAATCGTTCGAACTCCCGTTTCTTCTCGTCGGCATCGGTCTTTTGCCGTTTAAAGCTATTTTCTCGAGCTTCGAGCTCTTCTTTCATCTGCCGTCTATTGGTATCATACGCCTCCGCGCGCCGTTTCTTGGCAACCTTCGCGGCGAGTGCATTGTCGTATGCGGCGCGTAGTGCAGCATCACAAAGGATCTCTTGGGCGGCGGTGAGAAGGTGGAATTTTTCGACGGCGGAAGGGTTGTCCTATTTGACACAAAAACGGATTTGTGAAATATTTCGGTTGGTATACGTTCTTTCTTTATATATATATAATTCACTGCATATAATATTATACGAGCGAAAGAGAAATTGATGGTCGTTCAGCGGAGGTGTGGTAATAAAAGGGAGGGTAACTAGTTGGCGAGGAGGGATGTTTTTTACTTACAGGATTCTTGTCTGGATGATACTGGAGCGCGGTTTTTCGGTACGCGCGCCGGACATCTTTGGCTTGGGCGGTTGTTTCGAGGTTAAGGAGGTCGTAGAAGGAGGTTGGCGAGTTCGCGAACTCGATGGCTTCGGATTCTGAAGGCATGTTGGGCGGTTGAATGTGGTGGTGATGGGTGGTGAATCAGAGGTGAGGTTTGAGGGTTGCGGTTAGGCGACAAGGAATAGAGGATTTTAGCGGGTGAAGTTCACATCCCAAAAGCCAAAACCCGCGTTCTAGAGAAAGAGCTGCTAGCCAGAGCTGCTAGCCAAACAGGGATTTGGAAATCGAGATATAGACAATATGGAATAGCTATGTACAATATACTCTTCCGCCAAAGGTATCTTTGTTAAATTATATCATACAATGGAATACACGTCATCGAGTCCTTTAGAACACTCTATTTTCGGATTGGGCTTTCCTCAATTCCTTCTTCTTTCTTTGGACCTCCAGCTCCTCTGCGCTCTTCTTTACAACTGGTGCCTGCTTCTCTTCGACTGGCTTCCTCCTCTGTGGTTTCCTACCCCAGAACAAACTGGGGGTCTCACCAGGCTGGACAAGGTGTGTGAGATAACCTCTGTGCGCCGGGTCTCTGTAATACTCGATATCCGCTCTTGAGGTTGGACCAGCTAGTCTGTGGCCGTCGGGGAATAGATGTGGCTTTGTAATAAATCGGATACCTTCTTTTGTGTAGAATTTTGTGGTAATTTTGCCGCCTAGCGCTTCGATCTTCGCGATAGCTTGTCGAGAGGCTTTGTTAACTTCGATTTCGATAGGAGTTGTAAGTTGGTCGACATCCTAAATGATAACCGTTAGACTCTAGCGAAATAGAAAGTATTCTTATATAGATTATCGTACTCTTGCCAACAGCTTAACGCCATCCTTAATGCCATGTACCGCTCTCGAATCGTATAATTCCTTCAAAGTAATCGGTTTCGTCGGGTCAAGCCGTCCCTGGTTGATCCATAGTTGCAATGTACCCAGATTCAATGGCGTGAAATGCTTCACCAGCGGATTCTTGAATCCCTTTTCGGGATTAACGATCGATTGAGGGGTCTGGCCTCCCTCAAAGTTCGTAGGCCTGTGTCCTCCGCGCTGGCCCTGACCTTTATGACCACGACCGGACGTCTTACCCTTGCCAGATGAGGGACCGCGACCGACACGCTTCTTGTTTGTATGCTGTGTACGGATATCTCGGAGGTCTGCAAGGATAGATGCGAATCGGACCTGACTGATTGGAAGAACAAAGGCCGCCGCCGATGAGGAGGGGTTGGATAACGGAGAGATGTTAAGCTGTCGGAGGGTCTGCCGTAGGGCCCTTAGAGCCGTTGTAGAGGGTATCATTGCCGCAATCTATGGGAGCCTCTCCGACTCTCCCAAAGACGAGGAGTCTAGACAGAGCCAATGGCCGGTACAGTCGATGGTTGGAAGTTGGTTGGTGAAGATATCTATCAGGAATGGAACTTTGGTGTTGCGAGCGCAGGTCGAAATTTGCTTGCCCGCCAAAACCACCTCAACGCTGCAGGTCGGCAGAAGCTCCCCAAACACATTCTCATCCACCAAACCTTCATCAAACATCGAACAGGCTACTCCAAAATGGCCGACACGGAAAACGGCACCAGCGCCGTCGCGGAGCCGTTAGATCTCGTCCGACTCTCTCTCGATGAAGTCGTCTTTGTTAAGCTACGCGGAGATCGTGAGCTCAGAGGCAGGCTACACGTGTGTACCCACTCCCCCACCATCGGTCACGATCTGTATATACGAAGGGGTCCTAACGGAATTGGACGATATCTTTACAGGCCTACGACTCGCATTGCAATCTAGTACTTGGAGAGGTCGAGGAGACGATATACGTGGTTGACGAAGACGATGATGACACAATACGAGTACGATATCGATCCAGTATTTCCCCCAAAATGTGGCACGAATGCTAAGGTTTATGGGTCCTCTAGACGGTCAAGAAGAACTCGGAGATGTTATTTGTCAGAGGTCTGTTGGATATACTCCGCCTTCACTGTGGAGAGAGAGCTAACTTATGTTGCCTCTAACCAGGCGACAGCGTTGTCATCATAGCCACGACAGGCTAAGGAACCTGTGCCTCTCGAGATAGCTATCAGCCCCCAAAGACGGACTAAAATGCATACAATCGAAATGCTTTCTCGAACTATGATACCCCGATATTTTAGTAGCATTTGCTTAAGCTCGGTGGAAAGCAGTGGGTTTCGAGAGAGGGTTTTAAGGTATCCGGGCATCGTAATATTTAGCGACTTCACCTCGTCATGCTGAAAGTTGAAATATAGATATTTCATACCTCATCTCGCTCTTCCAGTGCGACTCATGACTATAGACCTTCTTCATATACCTAAAAGTTCAAATACAAAAGCAAAAGGTCCTTAACAAATCAAACGACTGTTTTCTGTCGGACGCTACACATTCTGCCGTCCTGCTATTTAAAAATGGAGCTGCTTTGCCAGGCACCCTTGGCGTATGTGCCGGCGTGTTTGACGTTTATTTACTGGTCCGCTAGGCTACCCCGATGATGCACAGCGAGTCGCATGAATCGGGTGATGGGCAGTAAGACGGTACTTGGGTGAGCAAGTTCTTTGCCAACCCTTAGCATATTCTATATACCCCCCTTGAATTGCTATTCAAAGCCATTGTTCCCATTGTTTTCAATCTTATAATGTCTACAATTCCTCTTCCCATTTTATTTTGCCTCTCAGTCGTTACCAAAATACGAATTTCGATAGAGGAAAATTTGGCCTCGATTGGTGGAAAGATAGGATAAACTTGGCATAGCAAAACAATTTAAATACAACCGAGCATGGCGTCGATGCAAAGCCCAGAAATTACCAATTATGGGGACAATGTGTATTCCCGACCTCACTGGGTGCCCCAACCTTCTTCAGCAACCGCTGTTTCGCGAAAACCAGTTCCATATCAATCCATCGATACACCAGCATCAGGTACTGATCAAGACGATGAGCTAAAGGGCAAATCAGAACCTGAAGGACCACCACGACAGAGCAAATGGGGAATAACTTGGCAGGCTCCGGCTCTTTGCCTTACAACATATGTCTCCGGCGTGGCTATCGCAGTTGGGAACCACGTTTATTTTACACGCCTTGACGGAAATCCATACGAAAATGTCGTCTGGGTCGGACGATACGGTCTCGCTATGGCACTTATTGTTAAAACCTGTTTTGCGACATCCATTCTGATATGCTATGAACAAGTCGTGTGGATGGGATTAAAGCATAAGGAGAGCGGAACCAGCATCCGTGCGATCGATGCATTATTCGGGGCAACTTATCAGGTTGTATCGTTGTTTTACTATTCGATGTGGATCCAGCATCCGCTTGCCGCCATCATGATCACTCTCCGTTGGCTCCTCCCGATCATGTCGATTGTCGCACCGACAACATTAACAGTCCAATCCCGCGGAACCGTCGCGTATCAAGCCTGTCAAGTACCAACGCTCAACTTCTCTGCCCCCGACTACAATAGGCTCTACCTTGGCAACGGCGAACCCTCATCTGGTACATATCTCGCGGACTTGGCTTTCCAGGATTATACAGGAAACGGATGGAATCCCAGCCCATTAGCTTTGAACATCGCAACATTAACGGGTTATCTCGGAGAGCCTGTTGGTTACACATCGCCTTGTGGAAATAATTGCTCCTATAGCGTTAGTTATGATGCAGCGCTTTGGAGGTGCTCCGACAGGGACCCTCAAGATATAAATGCACCCTGGGAGATTGACAATACTACTTCGGCCCCTTGGGCATCATACAACGTAGAAAGGCCGGTAGCCTATACGTCAACATTTCAGTACGTTTCAATGGCCTCCAGCGAGACGGGAAGAATCTGGATCGGTCACCTTGTCAGAAAGGACGCTAGCAACATTCCGAATGCGACTTTCTGGGACCAATATGATGTTGAAGCATTTTCCTGCGATGGTTATAATTCGACTGTTTCCCTTCGACAGGGGTTCCTCAACGGCAGGCAAGACACTCCCATCGTCGAGAATATAGAGTACGGACGGATAGTCAACTGGACGACGGGAAGGTCCTGGGCGTACGAAAACAACGTCACTGACATAGACCTTGGACGCCATCAGACCGTTTATAGCATTTTAGCAGGGCTATTCGAAGGAACTGTCAACTTTGAAGGCCGATCAGGAAAACTTTTCGCTAGCGATACCAGTGTTCTCAATATGCCAGCGTTCCTCAAACCTAACGTGGTAACAGCACAAGGTGGCAATGGGCAGATTGAGGAGATCAAGGATTCGATAAAGGGTCTGGCGGAGCAATTGAGCCTGAACTACTCTATATCCATGTTGTCATACTCGGATCTAGGGGTTAGGAGCCTCGTCACAGCTAATTGCACAGTTACGACATTTAACAATGTTTGGAAATACGATCAGAGAAACTTGATCATTGCATACGCAATCGGTACAGTGGTGGCATTGGTTTCACTGGTAGTGGGAGCTATTGCGCTTAGTAAAAATGGCCTTGTTTCGGAAATTTCTTTCTCACAGGTTGTGGCTACAACGAGAAATCCCGAGCTGGATAAGATGATGCAAGGAAATTCCTTGGGGCGCAGCGATTTGAAACCGAGGAGGTTGTACGGGCAGAAACTGAGGTTCGGAGAGTTGAAGGAGCAGGATAGCGCGCTCAGCGCCAGTGGTGCCGCACACGCAGGCTTTGGACGGCCGGAGAACGTAGGACCGATTCGGCGGCAGGGTTATTACATATAAACCCTTCCAAGAAAGCTATAATTTATGATGGAGGACTGGATTGGGCCCGCCAATAGATTTAACAGCACGCCAGTATTTTAATGTCATCTTTATGCGCTGTATATTATTATGAGATCATCGACCACCTTTGTAATTAAATATCCTGATCAATTCTCATTGCAATTTTTGTTCCAGTACAAGATTCTTTACATGTATTGAGCTTGTAGTATAGACCTTTAGATTCTGAACTCATTCCTTGCTCTCGACCTTCCCTTTCCCAATCTCCGCAAAAGCCTTGCAGGCTTCCTCCCAAGCCGTATCTCCTTCAAACAACTGACTTCTAAGGTACGCCCAAGTCATTCTTTGCACAATGCCTAGCAACTCCGGGCTCTCATCTAATGTCTCGGCTGCGTCCCACCCGCTAATCCCTCCCAATCCGTGCTTCGCACCAGCCAGTGTAAGTAGATCTTTCGGGCCTGGAGAGTGATGATACGGGTCCGCATGCCAGTCGGCGCCACGAACCGTTAAATGCGGGCTAGCATCATCATCGCCGTACACTACCAATGCTGGAGTACCCATCTTGCTAAATTCAGCACCGTAGAATGGTATCATTCCCTTTCCACGCTCAGACATGTTTTCACCCGAGCCTCCGACACCAGCAAGAACAACCCCAGCCTTCACGCGGCTATCCGGCTGGTAGTAAACCGAGCCATCTCGAGGGTCGGTGTTAGAGAATCCCAAAAGTCCATAGACGGTAAACGTGCCAGCCGAGTGGCCAACTACACTAATTTTAGTGTGGTCAAGACGGTTTTTGAGGCCCGGGACAGTTGATTCGATTGTATCAAGACTATCGAGGATCTGCACCATGTCTTCTGCGCCGCCCTTCCACCACATCTCATCGCCTTTTGGCCATGGGAGACTATTTCCCAGAAATCCGGACCTCAGGTGAGTCGGTTGTAGCACCGCAAACCCATGGGCAGTGTAGAACTCGGCCAACGGAGCATATCCTTCCAGTGAAGAAAGATAATTGCTCATTCCTTGACCGTGCGAGAGGAGAATTATTGGGAGCGCATCTCCAGTAGCTGGAAACGTGACACGGAGTTCAAGATCACAACGACGCTTTGGAGCTGGTAGAACGACTGGGCTGAAGGAGATTATTGGTGTCGAATCATTGACCGGGATTTGAGCGGCAGCTCCGATTTTAGCGTGAGGTCCAGAGTGTGCCATGGCGTCGAATTGACCGTTTAAATATCCAGGATCCTAGGAAGAAAGATTTAGAAGATCCGAGGCGTATGGTCTTGAAGCGGTTTCCCGTTTCTAAGAAATTGTGTATATGATATGATTCGAGTATATGTAACAAAAGTCTGGTTACGAGACTGTATATGTATGGAGATGACAGTGTATGAAGTTCAACAACTGCCGTATGATACGGTATACCAGAGCTTAGAATTTGAGAAAGAGATGTTTTTTTAAGATGGTCTATTGCTTACTGAGTTAAACAGTTAATCCAAGCCGGTATCAAGAATACAAAAGGGTTTATATAGAGACTATAATATCACTCGCCATTTGGATTTCACTGCTAACGTTCACGCCTTTTCACGGATTTTAAAGGAAGTAAACCCTTCAACGGAGTTACTAGAATTATTCAGCATTGAATTGCTAATCAGACCCGTCAACGAAGGGTTTCGAACTTTGAAGCTTGAGCTTGAAATCGAGGATTCAGAAGATCGATCTGACTTGCTGGCTAGGTACTTGAACCGGTTCCGGGTCTGCTGGGGATTTGATTGGCTGGAGACTGTTTTCCTAATCAGGAAAGTGTGGTGCTAGTTGATTAGTCAGCTTCAAGCATCGAGCGGCCAGCTGGCAAAGTATTTCATTCACAAGCACATTACCCATTACATGCATACACATTACTCCGTATGCTTAAGGCCTCTCAAGAATTCTCTTAATCAGATTACCCTACGATACCCAGCGCGGCCAATAACAGTCTCGTAACCAACGAGTACCGAGATTTTACAACAACCGCAACGCAGAAAGTTTTCCAAAAATGGATGACTTCGAAATACTACCCGAAACTCCTTCAGCGGATGATTACTTTCGTCTTCGTCAAGTCTCCGGTCTTACGCCAAAATCGCGGGAAGCTATAGCCCGAGGCCTTCCAAACACTTTATTTGGAGTTGTGGTTCGTCTAAAAAACGATGACAGGGTGGTGGGAATGGGTAGGGTTATTGGAGACGGAGGCCTATTTTTCCAAGTGGTAGATATCGCCGTTGAACCAGCGTACCAAGGTCGTGGTATTGGAAAGGGGATAATGCAGGCAATTATGGAGTGGGTTAAAAAAGAGCTTTTTACTGGAGCCTATGTTAGTCTGATAGCAGATGGAGAAGCTTACAAACTCTATGAAAAATATGGATTTGAAATGACAGCACCAAGATCTGTTGGAATGGCTTTATGTATCAAATGAAAACGTATTACGAACCCGGGCGATATATACACAGCGCCGCTAGGTCGCTCTGGTAAAATACATTAGTATCTGCTAATTCAACGACACCTAGAGTACCGTCCTTAAAGGTCTACACGGAGGAGTCGTTTGAATGACCCAGAATTCCCAACCAAATATTCCTTATTTCTAAGATTATCACAACAACAACAAGCTAGTAGTATACGTATCTAGGCGCCCGCCTAAATCTAGCTTCTGCGAAACTACTCGAGGCCCACACTCTCTCTCTTTCCCAACTCATATACGTACTCTCTTTGGCCCAATTCACCTTCCAATCTTTGGAATTGGCATCCTCAAACATAAACTTTTCTGCTCCAAAATTCATTTTGAATTTTCCGGTGTAGTTGGAGAATCCGAAAAACGGGTAGTATACGGAAAGGGGGAAACGGGAGCTCATATGAACTATCACCCCATCAACAGTAAAAAAGGCCGACTGGTGTACCGGATTTATACCACACCCAAAGCAACAAGATTTTGAGTTAGTGAATGGGTTCTGGGGCTCTGTCTCCTGTACGTCGGACGCGCCTGGATTCGAGGCTGCTTCAGGCGTATATTCATGAGCATAGGGCCACTTGAACTCATAAGAGTCAACGATAGAGACCGTGCCGTCGTATATATCACACGTAATTTGGGGATAATCTGAGCCTGGGGATTTAAGGCCGATCTCGCAGAATACCTTACTCGATTCAAAGAAGCTGTACGGGGCGTGAATATTAAAGCTGGGAAAATCAAATGAGAATAGTGGTCTGTTTGACTTACTTAGGCGGTTTACTGCTCAATGATACCTCAAAATAGAATCCCGCATCGATAGGAGGTATAGGGTGATCTGATATGGCAAATTGATATTGGTTTGGCCTGGGCTCTGGACCGTTGAGACTTTCGTGTTAGTAATGGCTCTGCTATGCAGCGGAAGATGACTAGGAATAATACCAATTAAGAATGCTTCGAGCCCATCATCCGAAAGCTCCATGGGGGAAGAAGTCCAGCCTATCCTCGTAGGTTTTGTAAATCCCAATAGTGGTGATGGAGTACGTCCCTTCCTCGAGTACCGACTATCATCTGGGAATCCAAAACCTGTAGAAAGACTATATTCGAACAAGTGCCATCCATGCTGATCCTTGCAACTGGCTTCATATTGGTCGATGAGTTTCAAGATCTCAGTATTAGAAATTAAGTCGGCGCCTTCTTCTTTTAGGCCTGGGTGGTTTGATATTCCTAGGAGGAATGCGAAAGGAAACTGCGATAACACTGAGCCAGCGTATGAGCCCAGAAGAAGGACTACTTCGAAAGCACTCTGAAGATCATCCCCGAAAACCGAGTGCCCGTATCTCATCCGATCTCTCAGGACGCTAATCACCATCCCTAATGCTACATCCAGTGCATTCTCTAGACTGTGATTAATGGGACTTATATCCGGGTTAATAGCGATTATCACCTCAACAATCCGGGGGCAGCAGTGTCGAACGGCGGTATGCAGCGGGGTGGCACCAGTATTGTCACTTTGTAGGATCAATGTGGTTGTATTGGTATATTTAGATAATATACCATTCAACTCTTTGACAAACCCTGCAGCGTTCTCAGCTCCCACCGGATCCCTAGATCTGTATGTATATCTGCCCCCTTCGGCAGCTGCATGAAACAAGGTATCCCCACTTTCACCAGGCGGCGTTAAAAGTGGGTTGGCAGTTCCGTCCGTCTGGGGCCCAGCAGCTAATTCGTCATATTTCGATAGGAAATACCGCGCCAGCTGCCACTTCCCCTTGCCAGCTGCACGATGTAATGGAGTTTGGCCCCGATTGTCTGGCTTCGTGTAGTTCAGACCTGCCTGCAGCAGAATGTCTGCGATCTTCAAGCTAACTTCGTCCTCAACATCCACCCTGCTCAGGTGATGAAAACAGTTTGCGCCACTCCAGTCCTCGTCGTGTATGTCTGCCCCCATACTGACAAGCAGCTCAACGGCCTCTACGAACCCACTCTGAACGGCGTAGGCCAAGGCATTCTTGCTTGAATCATCCTCTGTGTTGATGAAATCGTCTTCTTTCTTCATTTTAACCAGCATTCGGTATATACTGAGAACCCCTTCTACCTTTTCTGGATTGTTCGGTCTCTGCCCCTCGAAGAGAGTATGCAGTGGTGTCCGTCCGCACTCGTCCCGGGCATGGACATTCCACTCTCCAGAAACACAAAGCAATTTGAAAAACTTGAGGTCCCTTATAGTTGCAGCAAGGTGGAGGCATGTCGTTTCCTTACCATCCTCCGCTTCTAGGTTTGCGCCGTCTAAGATCAACAATTCCGCTGACCGTAAAAGAGTCTCCTGTTTTTCATAGCTATAGCTACCGCAATCTGCTGCTGATTGAAGGATGAATTTTAACGGCGAAATAGGCTTCCGTGATTGTGAGCAAACCCCGTTAACGTTAGCACCGAATTTGAGAAGTCGTTTGATGACCGGCGGTTTCGTTTTCGCCAGACATAGCGGGGTTCTTCTGTAGATATCCTCGCTATCACAGACAAGTTGGGCCACGCCTGGCGTGCCTTGCGAAGGAGTCGCCTCTTGTATCGAAGTAGATATTCCCTTGTGGTCCGGATAGTCACCAGTTATTAGTTCGAGGATTGGAGAAATTTCTTTGGGATCCGCCTCGGCGCTTAGGCGATCCAGGAGCTCTTTACTGCCCATATCTTGTACTAGTTTCTTCAGTGCTATGCGGTGTTTGCTCTGTAAACAGTGCGTACGGATTGAACTGGGCTGTCTGTCTATTAGAAAGTCCCTGACAACTGCCTGAACCCTTACCGTTCTCACTTCCCCGAGCCTGCGTGTCCGGTTTGAATCTGGCTCCGCTTGACTCGATTCCGTGGACATCTGAGCTTGCCGAACGAGTAAATCAACTAGGAGGTGTAGTCCATGCTTGCAAGCCAGATGTATTGGTTCCTGGAAGACCCGCTGCATGTATTCAACTTTCCACATTTCCTGAAGTTTTATGCGTTCACTGATTCCACCTTCCACAAGAGCCCACTCGTGATAGCTTTCAAAGGTCCGCTGAAGATTCCACCGGTACCAGGTTTCTGGTCTTGTGAATAGTGAAAGCTGGGTTAAGAGCTCCGCCCACCAACTGTCGTTAAGGCTATCTTCTGTCCACCATTTCTGTAGTGCCTCGATATGGTCATCCCAGTGCTCCATTTCATATCTGAGAGACTTCGTGGGCTCATATTTGAGGGAGGTTTTATATTTATTCACCCAGTTCGGCTTCCAGGGCATGTATTTATCCTGAAAATCTTCGTTATTCAGTGTTCGAACTATTATATCAGATGGTTAGAGTTCAGTTTCCATGTATTGAGGTATTCAAATCCATTCGGAGTCGGAGTCTAGTTGGAATTCGTTGAACTTGGTCTCGTGAACAAGGCTCCACGAAGTGATCAAGCTAATCTCCACGAGACTAGAAGAACTTACGTATATCGAGAGCAATCGACATATGTGCCTCCTTCTCGCTAAATAACTGCGACAAGGTATCACCGTACCTCACAAACGATGCTAAAAGGGTTCAAATATCAGTTTACCGAGCCCATGGAGCCGAAGATTTCATATGATTAACTCACGAGCCAGTGTAAATTGAAAAACTGTGTTACCGTGCTTATCACGGAACTTGTTGAAACCTCGGGAATCTTTAACTGATAACTTGAGGTTTGAATCGTCCTGTTGTACCCATTCTCTGATCGATATATCGACGTTGACAACGCCAGTATTTCTATCAAACTTAAAAAAATCGCGGCCCGCATTTTCAATATGGTATATGGTATCCTTTACTTCGGGGTGGTCATATGGGCTTGCATATTCGGGTTCCGAGTTTCCTTCGCTCGAGATACTGTCTTGATTACGCTTCTTTGTGTCTTGATCCCCCATTTTCTCCACGCCCGCCTGGTGTTCGGTATTCTCTTTATCCTGAGGCCTCTGGTGCTTGATCGTCTCTGTATCCCTTTCATCTGAATCTGAAGATGCATCGCCACTACTAGGCCCGGGACCTTTGTAAATTTCCTTGTAGTGATCTGATATTTCGAGAACGCTTAGACCGGAAACGCTCCAAACCACCCATCTAAGAGCAGTTACCACAAACTCTTGCTCATCCACAGTCAAAGACTCCAGGCTAGCCATGTAGATTTCGCCTATGGCAGATGGTAGTCGTTTGATTCTTTTCTCCAATGTATCTTTTGATGGCTGTTGAAGGTTCGCAATGATCAATCTTGCTAAAGTGAAATCTCCGTTCGCTTTTTCGTGAACTATTTTAGCAATACGCGAGAGCTGCGAGTTGTAATAAGCTTCGTATTGTACTCGATCGATACGGCGCGTAAGTAATTCTCCGACTGCCTGCCCGAGGTACTCTTGGAGATCGCTTGAGTTCCTTTCTGAGGTTATGTCGACGATTTTGATCCCTTCTGGTAAAGCATTCTCCGGGGTTTTACTCTTTTGAGAATCCGCAAGCTCACTCGCAATGTCGACACTGTCTCTTGCGGAGATGAGTAGCTTGAGATTCCCGGTCTTTGAGTTATAAATGCCACCGCTTCCCTTTGATGGATCGTTCTTAGTATCGCTGCCATCGACAAGAGCCTTCAAGTTCTCCAAAAAGTTCTGATCCCTACGGTCGAGACATTCATCGAGGGCATCTATCATCAAGTATACGGGAACTGGAATCGCCGCTGCAATCATCTTGATCGCATTACAAAGCGACCTGGGGCTATCATGAAAATTCTCGGAAACTTTCCCAGAACCTCGAGAGTCTGCAGATGAGTCTAGATCTTCCCCGAAACCTGGATTTAAAATGTTGATAGCGGCGGCTAGCACGTTGATATCCCTGCGTATTTCTTCGCTGCCTAGCAGTTGGTACAGTATAGACTCAAGCGCTGACCGTGCTCGTTCTATATCCTGCTCACCCTTTTTGAAAAAGAAGTGGCAGACCAACGGAGGGCGTTCTGGTAGCTCTGGATTTGACCCTTTGCGCTCTAGTACCGTTCTTGTGATATCCCTGTGCACACTCATCATGGCGACGGACTTTCCGTGGCCACGAGGTCCTCGAAGGCACAAGAAATTTGAACTCTTAGTACTCGAGTCGGCTCTATTGATTTTCCAGTCGCAATATTCCTCTTGGCTAAACAGCCAACTTGCTACTGGTTTTCCATTCCGGTCGTGGATAATTTTGGTGAGTCGATCATTAAGAGTTGAGAAGTGAAGCTTGTAGGAAGCCGGGTGAGCTAGTCTAGACTGTTGCCTATCAAGTTCGTCGAGAAGGACCCTTTTCTGAAAGCTATCCATAAGGCTGGCTCCAATCGATACATAATTCTGGAGATTCTTCCGAATTTGGTCCAACATTTGCCCAGTTTCTGAGAAGAAGCGACAGTTAGTAACATTCGGACTGCCGGTCTCGTAAATCAGCCTCAACGAAACAGAACACATCGTGTCGGACTGATAAACGCTGAGTTATAATGCTACGTATATATACTCACTAAAGCTGCCTTGGAGCATCGACTCTTGAAATTGCCCTTGCATAGTTTTAGCCAAAGCTTCGTACTTTTCAAGAATCGAGGCAACTCTTTCCTGTAGTTCCTTGCTGAAGAGTTCCTTCAAACTACTACCAATCCGTTTAACCCGACTTTGGTCAAAATGCGGTTTCGCAGTCCAGAGGAATTCCAGAATCTGGAATAGGAGATTTGGAATATCAGACTCCCACATATCAGAACTATGGTCCTCATTAACCATGAGGGCGGTCATTGACTCCCATCTGATACAATCCGCAACTATATTCGCAATGCTGTCGCAGGCTCCACATATCAAGAGCCTCGTTTGGACTTTCGCGCTCCCGATCTATACTACCCTATCAGTAAAGAGCATATATGCAAGTAGCCATTCTTAGTTCCTAAACATACGGTAATTAAAGAACTTATACCAAACCAAACGATAGAAACACTCTCTGGCGCAAATTGCAAAAGCGCATCTCCTGCCCCCTTAAACTGATCCAACGTCGTCAACAGCTTTGACGCCGTATTGTTCGCTTTATCCTCCGCCTGCTCACTTAACTCCTGGCATACCTTCCCCAAATCGTCAAGCCTTGCTCCGCGCAGAAACTCCTCGATGGCGGTTGAACGTTTAGGATCCTTTCTAGTCAAGGGGCTTGCGATTTTCTGGTCAAAGGTCTGACGGGCTTCTTCAAAACATTGGAAAAGAGATTTGCGGGGCGCTGGGGTTTCTTGAACGGGAGCTGTTTTCGCGGGGAAAGTAGGTCGGCGTGCAATTGCTTGGAATGGGCGTATTTGTATATCGTCAAGCATAGACGCTGTAGCTTCGGGCCGGGCTATCGCCGTCCCCATTGACATGGCCTCCATCGCTCAGCTAGCTTTATGGATAATATTTATCAATTAAATTGAAACTCGTCACTATGTTTCCGTTAAATCGATCGTTCTATAGGACTAGGAAGGTTTTTGATACACGTACCTCGTAGCTTTGGCAAGCCAGTTAACTTAGTATGGCCAATTCGACGGTGGATATTAGTCCGGTTACAACTGTGGACGCAAAGTTAAAGAATATAATATATGTAGCAATCGGAATCGCGGGCGATGCAATGTAGAGACAAGATCCACTGCTCTTACGACACCTACACCAGAGGATAGGTCAATGTAACTTATAGACCAGCGTATATATTAAGATTGGATCCTTGATACATACACCCTTGCAAGCTGACCTCAACAGCTTGGTGGGGCTTTGTTCGAGGCACTTCGTCCTTCAGGGCTGGTGGGGCTGATGCATGCATGTTTCCCCGCTCAACACAATCACGATGAGATGCTAGCCTCGAATACAATCCATTGTCGAGATGCGCACATGCATCAGTGACATTTAGTTGACTAATCGATCAATCTGCAAATAGGCTCTCTAACCTTCAAAGGGGATCGCGAGAATGAGCAAGTGGACCAGACTAAGCAAGCGACGTTCCGACAAAATGTTTATTACGAAAGGCGTGCTACCTTTTTTTCAGTATTGAATCCAGAATTTTAATTCTGGCTATTAGAGCTGATAGCCTATGCATAGCTATGCGCATATGTGATTTGCAACCCCTGCATTTTCAAACATATCCAATAACAAAGCGCCTGTATTCTCCCGCAATAAATCCCAAAAAGAGTTAGAGAATATTCCTACAGGGAAAGCTTTGTTAGTGCTGATGAGGGTGAAGTTGTAGCAACATCCAGGGGAAATGTTTTAAAGGAAATATCAGGACAGATTTCCTAAAAATGGGTGATGCGTTAACACCTCGAAGCTCTTTTGACAGCAGTCTTGATGATAGCTGAAGAAGACATCTGAGGGCCAAAATCCCAATCTTCATCGACATCGGAGTATTCATCTTGTCCATCTCCATCCTCATCCCGATCATTACTCTCGCTTTCTTCTTCGTCTTCTTTCTTCGATTCACTATCACCATCTTCATCCTCTTCCCTGTCATCGCTAGTGTCATTAACTCTAGTACCCATTTTCTTTCTCGTCATCTTCTTCCCTCCGCCAAATTTCAACGGCCTTAACGGCGCAGGCAAGAGACTTCTGCTCAACCTCGAAGAAATTCTCCACTTCTCAGGGGAAGCAGGACTAGTATACTCCAACCCTTCCATCTCCGCTTTCTTCCTCTCTTTATCATCTCCTTTCGTCAACTCCTTCATCTTCACCCGTTTCGATTTTGGAGTCCTAGTCGTACTCTTCACCGAATTACTATTCCCAGAAGAGTCCGTACCAGAACTCCAACTCCTGACTCTTTTCCCCGCTTTTTTAACCGGTGATGGACTAGCGCATTCCGACTCTCTTAAAAGCTCAGCTGCTTCATTCGACGACATTGGGGGGCCATTTGCCGGTGAAGGACGTTCCCAGAGAATGAATAGTTCGAAGAGTTTTTTGCGTAATTCTTTTGGTAGACCGTATTTTATTGGACAGGGCATGGGGATACCCATCGCTCGACCGGCGTGGAGGATTAGAGCTGTCGGGGAAGCTTCGGTGTACAACCCCGTGTCGCCATTTTCGACACGTTCCCTCAATTTCCCGGGAAGAGTTGTGGGATCGTCGGTGAGGACGTAGAATTTGCATTTGCCGTTGTAGTCGTCGTGTTCTGGGACCGTGCGGGGTGAGACTGTAGCTCCAGAGCGGGCTTCGTAGTTTCGGCGTTCAAAGTCACGGTGTTCCCAGAGGTTGAAGAATTCTAGTTCCCGAGGGAGGATGACGATTGTTGGGAAGGGGTTATCGAAGAGTTCGGCACAGGAAGGACAGGTCCAGAGGAAGTTTTCGATGTCGTCGAGTTTGTTGAGGGGGTCGGGAAGGTAGCCGGCTCTTTTGAAGGATTGGAACTGGAGCCAGAGAATTAGAGTTGCGTGTATCTGAAGGTGCAATCTGGTGGTCATATATATGGGATTGCTCGTTTGTACATACTCTGTTCTCATCCTCCTTATCAAGGATATTAGAAACCTGGTGCCCCTTCGAACCGTCCCTGCAAATAGTGCAAGCACCATCCGGTTTCGGCAAGTTATCGCGGAGCACAAGCAAGCCTGCTAGTTCGGTTGAGAGGATAGTAGTGAGCATCGTATCATCGCCCACTGCTGGTGCATGTGAGCTTGAAGTATCTGATGGCATGACTTCTGATTTGTTAGATGGTTCTTTCTTTCGTTCCTCTCTTTCTTTTCTTTTCATTCGTTCTTTTCAAAAATGTCGCGGTTAGTTGAGACAATAATAATTCTTGGACAGAGGGTTATGGGGAGTAGTACCAATCCTGATGATGAAGTTGATGAAATCGATGAAATTGTCGACGTCGACGTGTAGTAGTTGCTAGAACATTCAAAAAGTGTTGAAAATGTTAAATTCCACAATCCACTAATCCCAATTAGGCCAGCCACCCAAATGAGGAAAAGAAGCAAAAACCAGAAAGTAGCACATGTGCGACCTCAAAAGAAATTCGGCTTCGGTTCGCTAACAAAACATCCCACCTTCAAATCCTTCTTTCAAAAAACCTCAGGCTCCAAACTTCAAACCAGTTCCCTTACACATCACCAAATACCACAATAATGTCGACATCTACAGATCAAACCACCACCACCACCGCTCCAGCGGCAGCCAAAGTCTACCGCATCGGCACCCGTTCCTCCCGCCTGGCAATGATCCAAACCAACATTGTCCGCGATGCCCTGGTGGCACTTAACCCCACCGCCACCTTCGAGATAACCTCGATGAAAACCATGGGCGATAAAGATAAAGTCACAGCATTACATTCATTCGGTGCAAAGAGTCTGTGGACGTTAGAGCTCGAAGCTCTTCTTCTCGAAAAGGAGGTGGATTTGATCGTTCATTCTTTAAAAGGTATACCCTAACTTATACCAACCGACTGTTACCGACGATAGCGGGGTGTTATATTAACCGGTATTTGGGACATTGTATAGATATGCCAACCCAACTTCCACCTGGGTGTATAATCGGCAGCATTCTAGAACGTGAAGGTACAACCTAAAATCCCCCTCTCCAATTCTTTCGGAGTAAAAACCCATATTCACTGAAGTTCGAATTCTAAAACTCTATAAAATCCAGCACAGACCCCCGCGACGCTTTAATAATGAAAGCCGGTTCATCGTATAAATCTCTCGACGACCTCCCACCAGGCAGCGTAGTCGGTACCTCCTCCGTTCGCCGAGGCGCACAAATATTAAAGCGATACCCACACT
The DNA here is from genome assembly GCA_036971655.1 of Arthrobotrys megalospora. Classification (NCBI taxonomy): domain Eukaryota; kingdom Fungi; phylum Ascomycota; class Orbiliomycetes; order Orbiliales; family Orbiliaceae; genus Arthrobotrys; species Arthrobotrys megalospora. Next base: position 573,930 of record JAVHJN010000007.1, on the reverse strand, counting down.
TAAAACTCGAGAATGCGAGGGGTAATGTGTATGCAAAACTCGAACCCTACATCTCCATGTTAGGCACAGAAATGCTGACAAGAAATGGCAATCTTTTAGTGACACCCGTCTCCGCAAACTCGACGACCCAGAATCCCCGTATAGTTGCATCATCCTCGCCGCGGCCGGATTAATCCGCATGGGCCTTCAAGATCGTATAACAGCCTACCTCTCCTCCCCCACCCTCCTCCACGCCGTCGGCCAAGGAGCAATCGGCGTCGAAATCCGTTCAGAAGACCCGGAAATCTCGGAATTGGTAAAACCGCTCACACATATTCCTACCTACCTCTGCGCCTTATCGGAAAGACAATTGATGAGGACATTGGAAGGAGGGTGTAGTGTGCCAATTGGTGTTGAAACGAAGTTTTTGGAAGAGGATGGAGAGAAGGGAAATAGAGTGCATATGAAAGCGTCCGTGTCATCGGTTGATGGGACACAGAATGTGGAGGTTGAGGATGTAATGAGTTTAGATGATGAGGAAGCTGGGTTGAAGCTGAGTGTTACGAGGGCAGAGGATATCGGCAGGTTGATGGCCGCTAGGATGCTAGACCAAGGGGCTGGTACTATCTTGGATGCGATCCAGAGGAGCAAGGATAGCGACCCACAGGCCGCAAAAGTTGCAGAGAAGGAGTCTCAAGTTGAGGAGGCGATGAGGAAGTTGGTCGAAAATCAGGAGGCATCGGCGTAGTAGTTTACCCTCTCTGCCAACCGGCTTCGCGCTTGATGCAATCCACACCCATTGTAGATGTCACATACCATATAACTACCAAAAGTTGCCATACCATAGCGTATTAGAGTATAATATACCACCATTTCCCCTCTATATCGATCACACAGTTAGAAACCGTTTTTAACAAAACAAAAAGCTGCCTGCCAAATGTGCTACACCCTGAGAACCACAATTACCGCACCACACACAAAGAAGCAACGCCCAAACAACCTCCAATGCCTGATCACAAAAAGTAAAAAGACCCCCAAGGAAAAAGCCGAATGCTAGGTAAAGAAAACCGCCGAAAAGGAATTCCCCGCAGTGGTGTGTAATCCTTTTTCACGACCCTTCACCAGCATCGTTTCCCTCCAACAAAATGTATCTCAAAATATCACTCAATGTCAAAATTCCCACTAGTCGCTTCTTCTCATCCACAACCACAAATCGATGAACTCGTGAGTTTCTAATCGTGTCAAAGATCGTGTCAAGGCGGTCTTGCAGCGTGCAGGTATGTATTCCAGCGAAGTCCTATATATCGATATATCAGTGCCAGTCCGAGCAAATATATGATCACATGAGGAAACTTACATCAGGCCTCTTCAAGAGAGACTCTCCAACGGTAAGGCTTAGTTCATCATAAATCCCACCCTTAATGAGAGTTAGGATGTCCACGGCCTCATAACAGTTGAGTACGACCCCTACCTCGGGAAGCGATTAGCAGAATATTCCATCACTTTTCCAATCTGATCCCAAATGTAAAAACTTCCACCCACCATCAGGATTAACAATAGGCACACTCGCGATATCCCTCTTGACCAACAAATGAATCACGTCCAACACAGGTGTATCCATAGTCGCGGTTGCCAGATTATCGTAACACCCAATTTTAAGATCCCTGAGTGGTTTACGAAGTGCTTGCACACCCTTCACATTGATAGCCACGAATCGTAGGATACGGTATTGAGTTACCACATTCACAACCATCTCTTGGCCAGTTTCGTCGTCGACATCGATGAGGGGTATTCGACGGGCACGGGAACGGAGCATCTGGCGGCAGGCATCGTAGAGTGGTCTCATGGGATCAATGTAAGAGGTTTCGGGCGGAGCGACACCGATGCGACGTTCGACCTCTTTAAGATTGTGAGTTTGATATCGAAATAGCCATAAGTACGGATTTCAGGTGGAAGGTACCTCGCAAACTATTCAGTCTGAATTTGTCAATCTCCTTTAGATCTTCTGGGAACTGAAAGTAGTATTGTATGACATTGATGAAGTCGGTGGATGTGAGGAGACCGGCGAATTTGGATTGTGTCGAGTCCCAGAGTGGCGCTGAAACAATGCCTGTGTATGTCATTGGAGTATTAGCTTCGAATAACAGCGGTTCCAACGGGTACCTGCAGCTGGGAGGAAATCGCCTGTACCATTTTGAACGAGTATCGCCAAGCTCTGCTTCACCAGTAGCGTGGTATCGAGGACACTGTAGATATCCAAGCCTGACGTCAATACTTCACAGTCTCGTGCACGTGTAGTCCCGTATCACCGCCTTCCATCGATATAAACCCCCCAATTGCATCCAATCCAGCGTGTAAATTGTCTCCGAACAGGTGAATCCACTCACATCAACCTAAACGAAACGGGCAAAACATCGTAGCTCGTCCTCAGCCTCAAGAAATCTCGAATAGCCTTCAAGCCAGCCTTCTGCTCTTCGTCCACGACATCCATCGTTCTCTGGCCCGATTGGTGGATATTGCTACTACTCGTAGAGGTGGATGGAGGGGTAGGATCCGGTGTAGGCACGGCAGGTCGTAGGAAGGATGAGGGAGTTGCGGGAGTTATGGTTGGCATCCTGTGTTCGAAGGGAAAGGGAAGGGGAGACAGAGAAAGCGGGTTAGTTTCTGGATCCAAAAGGTTAAGTGCAGCATTTTTCGCAGGGCCCGGCTTGTTTCCCCGGGGCAGCTGGCTGGGCTGGGCTGGGCTGGCTGGTGACCGGTGACTGGAGACCTACCTGCTGGACATCTTGAAGAGGGCAGCGGCAGACGAATTATTGGGGAAAGGCTCCGAAAATGAGACATCCACTGACAGCCCCGCAGCAGATGAGAAGACTCGAAGCGGCAGCAGCTAATAGTGGGTCCTCGATCTGGACTCGAATCGGTTCTCCACTGTCACGGAGGAGATCTAAATTAATAAGAGGAGGGAGGGGTTGGAATGTTGGATGGATGTCAGTAAGTATGGTATGTATGTGCGGCACACGTGTGGACCGAGAAGAGCGGAGTTAAGTCTTGATCTCTTATACTACATTCTATCCCCAACCAACGTTGACGACGACACTATCGAGACCCCCCTGTTCAGAGACACCATGGCGGGGCCGGCGGGCACCAATCACAGCCGCCCGAACCAGAACCAACACACCTAACTTCGTTGGCTGAGCTCGTCACTTTTGATTTTAAACTTTTTGAGTGCTCAGTAAGTAACTACTTGAGGAGCATTTTAGCCTTTTCTTGGATGGTGATGCATTGCATGCACGTCTTAAATATTAAATACTGGGACGTATGCTATGAGGTTCGAGGCGATGCACCCCGAGCTAGAATGATGCACATGCATTTTTTGTTTTTTGAAAGCGAAAGTAAAAATAATAATAATGAAAACGTCCCAGCCATCAGAAAAACAATTAATCCCAGTCATGAACCCAAGGGAAGGCGTTAAACATCGTCATGTCACTTTCAAAAGCATATTAAATTAACAGACACAGTAGACCCTATCCTCCTTCAGCCACATTCGATTAATACTTTGGGGGCTTTCCACCACCACCGTACCCACCACCACCATACTGTCCTGGTGGTGGAGCTCCATACTGGCCTGGAGGTGCTCCGTACTGTCCCTGTGGCGGTTGGCCTCCGTACTGTCCCTGCGGTGGTGGGGCTCCGTATTGACCATGTTGCTGTGGGGCTCCGTACTGTCCATGTTGCTGTGGGGCTCCATATTGTCCCGGTGGAGGGGCTCCGTATTGACCTGGTGGAGGAGCACCGTATTGACCCTGTGGACCACCATACTGGCCCTGTGGCGCACCGTACTGTTGTGGTGGGGGAGCACCGTATTGGCTGGATGAAGCACCATACTGTTGTGGTGGGGGAGCGTGGCCAGCCTCATCTTTGCGGTCGTACTATCATACCCGTTAGCCATGCTTCACATAGCAAGTATTTGACATCCCATTAAGCTACATACCGATGGGTCAATGGCACCAAGGAGAAGTTTCGTCAACTACGGTTTCATTGTCAGTTTTCAGTCTCAGTATCATTCGTCGACGCTTAGACTTCATCTTACCCAAAGTTCCACGGTGAGATTAACAGGTGGAATGGATTTCGCCATCTCGTCGGCTTCGACCTCATAGTCTATAATCAAACGTCAGAGCTCCGCATCCTCCCACAAACGAACCGGTTAGAACTTACTGGACGTGCAATCGATCAAGTGGCCAATTCTGCTGTCTTTATCCAGTCTGCCCAAGAATTCACGAGCACGGAGATCGTTTCCGACTTGCGCGAACTGGAAAGAAACGGCTGTCCAACATGTTAGCATATATCGTCCCGTAAAGATATCGAGTGTATATCCCTCGACGTACCACCAGAGCCGTGTGGAGTCCTGCCAAGCTCATCCGAGATGCTCTTAACAGCATCTTGAACTGCGCTCTCGGGCTCACCAGCAGGTTGTCTAATTTCAATTTAGCATCAAATTCATCCCTCAATATTTAGTCGATGAAGCATACCCGTCAGTGACTAAGGGATCCGTTAGCATCACAACTCAAAATTACGATCGGACACGACCGGACTACTCACTCGTAATAATAAGGATTGGCTTCTGCAACTGGCCCGAGCGCGCAGGCATAAGAACCAAAGGATCCAAAACTTTGTTCTTCAACGAAGTTCCCATTGGGGTAAGGCCCTTGAACTGGATCTGGCTGATGGTCTGCTCAATCTGCACCGGGTTCGTGATGTTGTTTTGGGCAAGTTCATTGTTCATGAAACGCAAGCTGATGCCATCTTGGTCGAACAGAGTAGCAGCAAAGGCGACTCGCTCAAGTATGAGCTTGAGGTCCTTGATACGTTCTCCGCCTTCCTCGAAGGCCATGGAACCACTGTCATCTATTCCCAACGACTGTTAGCCTACATAAAAATAAACTTGTATATCATGTTTCAACCCACCGATATAGATGATGATATCGAACAGAGCCAGCTTAACAAAGTCAACGGCAACCTCAAGGGGAAGGTTCCACTGCTGACGGAGTCGATCAATCTGGGTGGTAACACCCCGGGCAATATGCTCCAGTTTCTGAGGTGGGTAGAAGCTCTGGATCTTATTTTCGACGACGGTTTGTTGCAGAATTTGCACATATTGCTGCGTGTTCACCTGGGGTCCTGGGCCACCCATTGGTTGTTGGCCCTGAGGTGCCTAAGGGTCACACGATTGCTCCGGTTAGCCATCCATATGTACCCCACTTCGTACTCTCAAAGCAAAGGCCACAGCAAACGCAAACAAAGCGACATAAAAACTAAACTAACGTAATAACTCGTCTGCGGTGTATGCTGCTGTCCGTAAGGTTGTTGTGCTGGGCTCCCGTACGGATTATTGTACGAGGACATCTGCTGTTGCTGGCCATACTGTTGCGGAGGAGCATACGGATTCGACTGGCCGAACGGTGTAGTTTGGTATGGTGGATTAGGTGAAGGGGCTCCATAGGGATTGTATTGCTGTTGTGGAGGAGGGGGACTTTGATATCCACCGCCATAAGGGGAGGGGTTAGGCATTCCACCGGACATAGCACCGGGTCTAGGTGGTATCGCTGGAGCCCCCGGGTATGGTGGCGGGTTGTTATAGCCATAAGAGGTGGGCGACATTGGAGTTTGCTATGGTATATGAATAAAGAATCCTCGATCAACCGCCGGCCTCGAGAGAGAGATATGTTGAATCGCCCTTTAGATTGCTTTTCCGGCTTCCGGCAAGGACGACAGGGACGTATTGCAAGAAGAGAAGAAGAGGAAGAACAAAAACGACAGAACAACGAAACAAACCAACTAAACTACTAAAACGGAGGAAGTGCGGGAGTTATAATAGGTACTTACGCCATATGGAGCGGGTCCACCGGGTCCACCGGGTGGTTTGCCCCCAGGCCCGCCAGGTGCATAGGCTTGATATTGGGGGGCTTGGTAGGCGCCTTGACCTGCCTTCTGGCCACCAGGTGGAGGGGGGCCTCCTGGGCCGCTTGGAGGATACTGGCCTGGTGGAGCCTGGCCGGGATATGCACCAGGTGGAGGAGCAGACCCTGGAGGGCCGCCGTAGGAATTTGGGTTTGCCTGCGCAGCAGCTAGTCCCGAAGACCGGTTAGCTCAGACGACCTTGCATTCTGACGGCAGCGCAGTTGACCGCGATCGATTCTGCTAATTATAAAATCTGTTGCAGAAACTGCGTTGCGTGGTCGGGTATCACAGCCGGAATTACCTAATTTGGAAGCGAGCTTGAAAGCAGCGGGAAGAGCTGGTCAGCTGGGACTTCGACTGCAGTTGTGCCGTCGACAGGATCCGGTCCAGATGACGAAGATGGGGGGCAACTAGCAACTTACACCCATAACTTGGCGATTTTATACAGACGTCGGTGGTTTGCTTGATTCAGAGGAGGATTTCGGGGCTAGGTAGAAGGCAGCAGATGGTCGGGTCAGCGTCGTCAGTTCAGCGGGACGGTTGCGGCATTTTATGGCGGGGCCATTGCATGGCGGGGTAGCAGCGCAGCCCAGGCTTAGCTTGGGCGAGTATCCAGATTAACGCGAATACTTGCAATGCGTACTTACTTCTTAGGATAGGATGAAGGCGATGATGAAAGAAGTCAAGTTATTCGAGTCGGAGGATGAAGTTGCTAAAAGTAGAGAAATTGAGAAGGAGCGAGGGGCTTATTTGTACTCTTCGGATTAAATATGACATGCACGTCGAACGAAGTAGTGAAGGAGGGGGCTGACATCAAGCTAACGCGGATGGAGAAAGAAGTCCTTGGATTTGATTGCTTCGGCCTGGCTACCGACGAGTGAAGAGGGCATAGTCCGGGACTGCCCAGGTCCCCAGGTGGGGATACGTATGCGTATAATTTGACCTTGTCAATTTAGAGTCAAGCCGAGTCGAGTCTGCTTCGCCGCAAGCATGTTCCAGTTGATCGTGGAATTAATATCGAATGAAGCCCAACAGTTCTGGCCCAATCATATCCCGCGCGCGGCATTGAAGGATCCAGAGTTTTCCCTGCCAGAGCGGTAGACGGTACTTTGCAGCATGTTCGCCGCCATTTGACTTCATCTGTGCCACGGCTAATATTCCGAAGCCAGGACAAAAACGTTGCAAACGCAGGTCAGGCATGACGCAAGGCGGTGCTGTGGGAGCTCGAACGCAGATGCAGGTGCGGGCGGTATGAAATCATCATATCATACATGCAGTGGGCCTGACTGACGACCTGGACTTTAGCACACACTCTCTCCAGCATAATATATACTATAGCATAGTACTATTGATACGGCTTATATGACAGCCTCAACTGTACCGGACGAGCTCGCAAATGCGCACTTCTCGTGTCGTACAGTTTTTGATTCAAACGGTGAAACCCCAAACCTCGCCTACGTATAGTATGTTATCGCTTTTTATCGGTTGGCAGCGACTGACAATGGTCTGCAGGGGCCCTGCATCTAGCCTCTCTCCAAGGCGGCTTCTTTCACCGAAATGATACGGCAGGATAGAAACAAGCTCTTGAACGACCTCGCTTTGTCTTGAAACAGCGTCCGCGGATACAAGCTTGTATCTGCTCTGCGCATAGACGGCTCGCTCATCGAAGCTACTAGTATACCATTGCATCGATTCGCAACTAAGAGCCACGGCAATTCTTGTCGCCAAGGGCTGCAGGCTGCAAGGAATCGTATGTCGACATCCACTCTGAAGGTGAAATGCTGCGTGGTGAATTCCTGAGGCACGATTGTGGACCAGTAAGAGGCTGGCACCAATCACCAGCACCATTAGTCTGAAGCAGCTCCAGCACAGAGCATCGCTAGCGTGAAGTTGTACAGGTAAGTTGTGCTGTGATTTCCAGAACCTGAATCCCATGCATCCCTCGTGATCTCGAATCTGTTGGATGAGACTGCCATATCGAGGATCCCTGCTCTTCGGATCACAAAAAAATGTTTGAAGTGATTACATGAAGAATTTGGAAAAAGCAAGCGTCACGGACACCACATGCCCTTCGAATCGAATATATTGTGTCTCGATGTTTGATGTTTGCGTCGCCTTAGCCCTTGTCGGTTTACATTGACAAAGGGACCTTCCATACTTCCATCCTAATCATATCGTAAGACCAGCCAGCTGGGAAATATTAAATTTCGACGCTTTGATTTTTCTCCCCAGATAGTCCGCTTTGAAGCGACGCCAGGCTAGGCGCCTGCCAAATGGGAGAATGAAGCCGCAAGTCTAACCAGACCTTTGGTATTAATCGTCGGCGTGCGGTTGGCTGACAGCCATCGAATTCTCTTAAACTTCCCGACGCTGTGATGATATGGTATCATATCAGTGATGGTGACTGACTGGCCTGGCCGGGTCTGCATATTTTTCTTCCATTTCTAATTCTCGTCTTCCTGGGATGGCACACACACACCACCTCCCACATTATATTAGCATCCGATAGATAGAAAAAATCGTCAGAGAGAAATCCATAGTACATGCATACTCAGTACTTACATGCTTCATATACTGTCGTCGTCGACGTTTGCCTTCTTGATTTTTTTTTCTTTCCTTTCCGTCGAGGAACTAATCGGTTCTGTTCGCTGGCTGCCAGTTGGCCCTGCAGCCAAACAGCTGGCCGGGTTCTTGTTCTGTCCTGTCTTAAAGTCTTAACGCGGGAGAATATTACTGGGAGTCGCTTGTCCCGACTTTCCTTCGAAAACAAACACCGCCCAAAACCCCTTGACCCTTCATCTCATCGTCGACAAATCTCCCTCCCACAAAAACCCCTCTCCTCCGAGGCTTCCTCCCTCAGAAACTGTTCTCTGCCGCTGGCCTAACAATCATATTATCGTCAAACTGCCTCGGTGCGGCTTCGTGATGGGGAACTGCAGCTCTTGCTGCGGAAGTATGTCCCCGACTGATTTTCCCCGACTCTTTGTCGTCATCCTTCGACGCTAACCGCTCTTCTTCTGTTATAGACCGATCGGACGGTTACAATGAAGTCCCCCAACTAGCTGAGAGTGAACGGGAGGCCGTCTCAGACCTTTTACAGTATCTTGAGAACGTAAGAAACACTTGGATATTTTACTTGGGCGAAAATGGAACAAAGACTCACCGATGACGATGTCTGCAGCGAGCCGAGACGGATTTCTTCACCGGAGAACCGCTCAGAGCACTCAGCACCCTCGTATACTCCGACAATGTCGACCTCCAGCGCAGTGCCAGTCTCACATTCGCCGAAATCACAGAGCGAGGTATGTTCCCGAAATCCCTTGATTTCCCTATCGGCCGGGAGGGTATTCGCTAACCGCCCTTTGTTTAGATGTCCGAGAAGTCGATAGAGATACCCTCGAGCCGATATTATTCCTCCTCCAAAGCTCCGATGTCGAGGTTCAGAGGGCTGCAAGTGCAGCCCTGGGAAACCTGGCCGTCAATAGTATGTCGCACCTTCGGTCTACGCCCGAAAGACACAATCTGCTAACTCGAATAACCCACAGCCCAAAACAAGGTGTCGATTGTTCAACTCGGTGGCCTCCCACCCCTGATACGACAAATGATGTCCCCGAATGTGGAGGTTCAATGTAATGCCGTCGGATGTATCACCAACCTTGCGACCCACGAAGACAACAAGGCGAAGATCGCAAGATCTGGAGCCCTCGGCCCTCTTACGCGGCTGGCGAAATCAAAGGATATGCGTGTTCAACGGAATGCCACTGGCGCTCTCCTTAACATGACACACTCCGATGACAACAGGCAGCAACTTGTTAGTGCCGGTGCCATCCCAGTTCTCGTCTCCCTGCTCTCCTCGCACGACCCAGATGTTCAATACTACTGCACAACAGCACTCAGCAATATTGCTGTCGATGCAACGAACCGAAAGAAACTCGCGCAGACGGAACCACGTCTTGTCCACTCGCTCGTACACCTCATGGACTCGTCAAGTGCCAAGGTTCAATGCCAGGCAGCCCTGGCTCTTCGAAACTTGGCTTCTGATGAGAAGTACCAATTGGAAATCGTCAGATCCAAGGGCCTACCCCCACTGCTGAAGCTCCTGCAGGCATCGCTCCTCCCACTCGTTTTATCGGCCGTCGCTTGCATCCGCAACATCTCCATCCACCCTCTCAACGAATCTCCGATTATCGATGCCGGATTCTTAAAACCATTGGTCGAGCTCTTGGGAACCACTGAGAACGAGGAGATCCAGTGTCACGCAATCAGTACTCTCCGTAACTTGGCAGCTAGCTCTGATAGAAACAAACAGCTGGTTCTCGAAGCCGGAGCCGTGCAAAAATGCAAGGACTTGGTTCTCCACGTGCCTCTTAGCGTTCAATCTGAAATGACTGCCGCAGTCGCGGTGCTTGCCCTGAGTGACGAGCTCAAGCCACATCTTCTGAATCTTGGCGTATTCGACGTCTTGATTCCGTTGACGGATTCTGAGAGCATCGAAGTTCAGGGTAATAGCGCTGCTGCGTTGGGTAATCTCTCTTCGAAAGGTATGTCTAAAGCAGAAACTTTTTTCCCGTCTTAATGCGATAGAATTATACTAATTTGACTTAGTTGGCGACTATAACATGTTTGTGCAAGATTGGACGGAACCATCTGGCGGTATCCACGGTTATCTCAAGCGGTTCCTGGCAAGCGGTGACGCCACCTTCCAACATATTGCTATCTGGACACTAGTTCAGCTCCTCGAATCCGAAGACCAGCAGCTCAAGAAATTAATCCTTCAATCCAAAGAAATCGTGTCAACCATCCGAAGCATCGCCGAGAAGAACATCGAGTCTGATGACGAAAGCGAAGACGGTGAAGCAGAGGTTGTCCAGTTGGCCCGACGGGCATCCGATCTCTTAACCCAATCCGGCACCGAACAAAATCAAAAGGATACACTGGCAAAACACCCGTAGTATGGTGTTCCCCCGATAACCAACTGGCGCCGATACAAAGTCCCACTTATTAAGCCGATTGTTCAATGCTTTGTAACAATTTATTCTCCTGGTCATTCCGAGAGATTTACGCACCATATGAATAGGGAGTAGAAGAAGGTTATAACAATACCCCCCGCTTTCTCCGAAACCTGACGAGATAGCTGCATATACCCTCCATCCAGGATAGTAAAGATATCATTGGCTCCGACATCGAGCTACCCTGTCAATGTTTTCCTTTACCATTCTGAATGGAATACAAGATATCACCACACATAAAATTTATCCTATCGATCTACTGTTTGGACCGATTTGCTACTATTTGCATATCCAATGCTTTTGAGACGTTCCTAATGAAGCGATTTGTTTTCTGAAGTCTGACCTAGTGCCCTTCTTGCCGTTCGCATGCAACTCCTTTTTCTTATTTTTTTACTCGCGGTTTTGTTTTACTCGAAGTTGTAATTTGAGCAAAAAAAGGACGTTCGGAAGGGCTAGGGTTTTGGATTGCGAATTTTCCTTTGTATTTCTTTCTAAAGGGGTTGAAGTTCTACAAATTTTCTTATTTTTCTTCTCTTGTCGTGTCATACTCTTTCTCTCTTCTCTTCCCTTTGAGACCCTTTTTTTTTTCTTTCTCCTTTATCAATGCTAATAACGAATGCGCCGACCCTACCAGACGATTCTCCTTTGGTTTTATGCCCTTTGATTCCACGGAGAGAAGCGTTTAGATTGAAACATAACTTTGTCAATGAAAGGGGCGTCTTATAACTTATACCAATGTCGATATCAAGATCTCCTTTACTCTTTAAACCAAAATTGAAAAAAAGAATAACACAAAGAAAGATGACGATAATCTTCATTCTTTCATCTACATGTACAGTTGTAAACATTAGGATCGTGTCCAATTAATCGATAGCCACCACATCCTTGTGACCAAGTTGTAAATATAGAGCAGTGATATTGATAAAACACATTCTTTTGTAAACTTGTATGCCATTGAAGCTGTACGAATCTTTCCGAGTCAATGACGAAATACCCCACATACCGTCTCATCGCGCCCTGATATGTGCCACGGTTAACCGGTTCCTGGTCCTGCAATTCGGAGCCGGGGCTGCATGCATAAGCTCGAAGCATCCCATCTATCCCTCTGGACACGTTAACCATATTCAGCACGCAATTCTCAATGAGGAAATTGCTCATACGTTACATCTATCTAAATCGATTTATAATATTAGCACTTGCCGTGTGGATTACACAGCCATGATAATTTTACTTTTCCATCGACTCATAGAAAAAAGTTTAATTTCGCATCGCGGGGTGAAAAAGTTGATGTCTCAAGATAGAGAGGAAGGTTTTGAACAGCGTGTACATGTTTGATAGCGGTTGGACGTTTGTAACGTAAGCTGAATGAACCGTCATATGAACCAACATCATTTGCATTACCATTCCGCGATTGGCATTGATATCACGACTACAGGTAGCAATGAGGGACGCATAATTGCTATAAATTCCAGGGGAGGTACGCTCGATACGACGTTCTTTGAGCGGGGCCAGCCAATCGTCGCAGGCTATTCTTGTAGTCGTTATCAGCAACGCACATTTTCCAACATTTCTGTACACATTCTAAATTTATTTCCCCATCTATCCTGCAACATATCATTACGAGCCGCAATGCCTAGTCCTGGCAGTATTGTCGTTATTTCCGGTGGGAGTGCCGCCAATAGTTTGGTATGTTCATGTCTAGCCATACGGTGGATGATTGATTGATAGCGTGTTACGGATTCTAACCGTGATTGCGATCTAACTAGGTGGATGTCTTTAAGAGCGTGAGCGCGGGGAGTCCGATTTCCTATATCATTGGTATATCAGATAATGGAGGTATGCATTAAATCTACGATGTAATAGTATGCCAATGCTCTGACAAATTTAATGAATAGGTTCAACCTCGGAGCTTATTAGTGAGTATTCACGGTCGTCAAAAATGGGATACTCCAAGAATTGAGACTTATCGAGTTTCTGTTACTGCTTCGCAGGGGTATTCGGTGGCCCCGGTATTGGTGACATACGAAGTAAGAAACCGTTTTCTTTAAGTCAGCTCTTGTCATATGTATATCGCCTCCTAACCAATATCAGGTCGTCTCGTCCGTCTCGTCCCCGACGACACTGAGGACGAAGAACGCCTCCGTATCAAAGGTCTGCTAAACTACCGCCTTCCTCCCTCCGCCGAAGCTGCCCGCCACGAATGGAACCTCATTATCGAAGGCACCCACCAAAACTGGACCGGAATTCCTTCCGAGAAAAAAGAGCTTCTCCGCAGCTTCTTCATCCTCGTAGGCGGCGAAATCACCAAACGCACACGCCCAACCAGTACCTTCAACTTCCAACTCGCCTCCCTCGGAAACCTCTTCATAACAGGCTGCCGCCTCTTCTTCGGATCTCTCGAATCCGCTATATTCCTATTCCGCTCAATATGCGGTGTCCCGGAGCACACCCATGTAATCCCCGCACTAAATAGTAATTTCAGCCACCACATTGCCGCCGGTCTAGCAGATGGCACCGTCATCGCCGGTCAAAACCAGATCTCCCATCCTTCAGAAGAACCCGCATCCGGTAACCATCCAGTGCAAGTAACAGGAAACCAAGCCCTCCTAGAGGTAACAGCCCAACTCAAGGCTTCAAATCTTATATCCCGTGCTCCCGCGTCCGGACCTACATTCGGTAGTACTACCCCGTTAAACCCCGGTTACTCCACGCCTGTATTATACCTCCACGATCACGATGAAGTTGAAGATGCGAATTTACCCGGTTCGTTACCGGCGTTGAGGAGGGGGAATATAGTGTTCACGAAGGAAGAGGAGGCGGAGTTGCCGGCGAGGATTCAAAGGATTTGGTATATTAATCCTTATGGACAGGAGATTAGACCACCTGCGAATCCGAAGAGTTTGACGGCGATAAGAGGGGCTGAGACGTTGGTTTATAGTATTGGGAGTTTATATACGAGGTACCCCTTTTTATTTTTGAATAATCCCACTATCTCGAAGATAGATTTGAGCTAACTTCCGAGGGTAGTATTATACCTTGCCTTATACTCCGCGGCATGGGCGAGGCAATCGCTGCGTCTTGCAAACACAAAGTCCTTATCTTAAACGGCTCGTTTGATCGAGAAATTGGCCCAGGAACTTCATTCACCGCCCTCGACTTTGTTAAATCAATCGTAAACGCCTGCGTTGAGTCCCGGGGTATCATAGCTGGTGAAACAGGGTTCGAACAACTAACGGCTGAGACCGAGTATAAAAAGTACGTTACGCATGTATTGTACCTAGAAGGTGATGATGTGCCAAAGGTAGATATGGCGAAGTTTAAGGAACTAGGTATTGTATGTTGGAAGGTTGCAGGGAGAAAGAATGAGAAGGGGAAAGGGTGTCTTTTTGAGATGTCAGGTTTGGGACAAGCTTTAGATATGATCAGAGGGAAGAGACGGTCACCGCAGCAGAGGAGGTCTACGGTAGATTCGACAAGGATGCAGTTTTTGCCGGTTCTCGAGGTTTAGAATACACAAGTTTTGCAGTAATCTCGGTTCGAGATGGAGTCTTTGGTGTGGAGGGTTTCTCAATTATTTGTGTTCATAGAAACACCGTATTCTCGAAGTCGTCTTCGTCATTATTCAAGAACATTTCGCATGCAAAGCCAAAGTACGCTCGAACGCCGCCCTTTTAACATTTCTAGTAAACAAGTCTTAGCGATGGTCCACAGCGGAAGACTACGCTGTATTAAACGGTTACGATGTCTTATCCGAAGTCCAAATTCAGTCCTTAGGCTTCCATCGTTCACCTCGGGAACTTAGCGCGGGTTCGAGGAATGTCACCCTCGGTCGGGGCACGATGCAAGAGGTCCTGAAGATTAAGATCTTTCCACAGCGGTTCTCGTTCCTTCTGCTGCGCCCTGGCAATACCGAAGGCAGCTGTAAACGTTAGTAGTTGCTTTCTCGAATGTTGTAAGATACTAGCATACCATGTTGGTCGGGAATCACTAGAAGCACTACATTAGCAAGGTACTTTAAATTCTGAAAAGGGTGAGCAGAAATAACATACCGTCGTCTTCATCCTCAGGATTGATCGGTTGGTGCTCTGGTGGAACATAGACCTCTATCCAATCGTTAGTTTAAGCGTCTTGGTCTCGGTGATACGCATCGTAACGTACCATCGTTGGGAAGTTTGTCTCGACAGTAGTCCTGTACTCATACTATTAGTACTAAATACAATAGAATCCTCTAAAGGGGCAGAGCTCTTAC
Source organism: Arthrobotrys megalospora (assembly GCA_036971655.1). Classification (NCBI taxonomy): domain Eukaryota; kingdom Fungi; phylum Ascomycota; class Orbiliomycetes; order Orbiliales; family Orbiliaceae; genus Arthrobotrys; species Arthrobotrys megalospora. The sequence continues at coordinate 558,735 of JAVHJN010000007.1, read as the reverse complement.
TTCGTACTGCTCGACAATGCGAGGGAGGCGGAAGTGGACATAGCTACCAGCAGCAGTTTGAGCTTAGTGGTTGGTGCATTTGAGAGTGTAGATGACAACTTACGTGCGGTTGGAATCGCGAGACTATAGAATATTGTGTCAGCCATATGAGTACCCAGTTCATATGATTATGTGTGAACTCACCATATTGAATATTGAATATCGCTATGTGCAAGGACCGAAGTCGAGGAAGCTTGTAAGGAACAAACAAACGGAGTTGGGATCGCGAACCAGGTATCAAGCGACATCATGTGATCCCGTATATCTTATCTTATCAATCTCATCAGGATGTGTTGCCTCGCCAGCTTAGGGCTCCGATAAAGTCTTGGCACCCACAAACCAGAAAATTCATTTTGGCTTTTCGTCCTCCCAAATTCGATATCCTCATCTTCAAGCACCCATCGACGGAACCAAGCCATCCCAACCGACATCCCTAAACTCCGACAAACCCTCCAAGTCAACTGTACGTCTTCCCGAAAATATACTTCCTCGACCTCTCTATCGATTTGAATCGACAATTCCGTTTTTGCTTGGGAACTGTGATCGCTGATTCGAGCTGGATTTGTCCTAATAGACTTTCGATTTTCGAAATAAACCTCACTTCGCAAACATGGCTCACGATCAAGTTTGGTACTCCCGCCCAAGGACCTACGGAAAGGGCAGCAGAGCTTGGTATGTCGACTACTCTATCTTGAACTTGGGAGGCTAGGGAACGAGGAACGGGCGATGAGAATACTTTAAAGACGAGGAATATGAGAATGTCGAAATGGAGGATTGTTAGAGGATGGAATTCCGGTGCTAACTATATTGTCTTCGTGGATATAGCCGCGTCTGCGCCCATCAAGCCGGTCTCATCCGCAAGTACGGCTTGAACATCTGCCGTCAGTGCTTCAGAGAACGATCCAAGGATATCGGCTTCAGCAAGGCCAGCTCCCCTTTAGACCTCTATAACCTAAGATTTCGGAACAGACGACTAACAGCCTCTGCAGAACCGGTAGATTGTTTCATTCACGACTTTTGTTTATAAGGAAGAGCGGAGGAGGAACGATGCATTTTTCATTATGAGCCAATATCCATACACACGATGACGAAAACGCTCCCGACCTTTTCTATTACCTCTTCCACATTTACTATACCTCCCGTTTTTCCCGCTGCTAGAATGATGTGAACTATTCCGCTCCGTCGATTCTCAGCATCCGATAATGCCAAAATCCCCTTGACAATCCGACGATTCCCGACACAATTCTTTGGCTCTCTCTCTCTATCACTAGATACTCTTTTTTCTTATCATGTGTCATATATTTCTCCTTTTGATTCGTTCGGTGTTCACTCGGATTAGTCCTTTTTTTTCATGGATAAGCTTATTATAATGCGAATTCAGCTTCGTTGATGAAGGAATTGCTGCCAATGTCTTTTAGGGACACCCATCGTAGGCTGGAACATTAGTATTGTAAAGTGAATGTCGTATAAATCCCGTAAATTATAAGGCTAATTCTAGCCTTAACTTCGAGATTCTATATATACCCGGCGTTCGAATTATGCATGCCCAGGCTGGTAGCTTGGAGCTAGCCGGTCCCTGCTGGGCATTCAGTCGCGAAATCCTTCCACTTAGCGATTCAGAACTTTGCCTCAATCACAAACTTCTCCAAGACAAAAGGACACCAGGAATCACCACAGACTCTCAAAAACCAGTGAAAGTCGGTCGCAGTCATGGGAAAAGGTAAAATACATAACCCTACCAAACAATATGATCAATACTAACCTTCTACTTCATAGGGACCGATAAACTCTACGTAAGTCGCCGCCTCATCGCATCACCGCCATCTGAAGAAAAGTGCACGAGCCTGACTAAATCCCGCCCCCGTCGGTGAACACTCCGTTCACCGTATCACAATAATAGGGACCTTTAATCTATACAGATCACACAATCAGAATGGTCTAGCACCGACTCCCACGGCGCCGCTCGGGGCGCTCAAACCGGTAAAGGCGGCGACGCGACCTTCCGCCGGCTACCCTTCAACTACTGCGCCCTCTCCTTACAACCCTACGAACACCCGGTATGCACGTCCACCGGCGTCGTCTTCGACCTCACAAATATCCTCCCATGGCTCAAAAAACACGGTACAAACCCCGTAGATGGTACCAAGCTCGACTCGAAAGATTTGATCAAAATGCACATGTCCAAGAATTCTGACGACGAGTATTGGGATCCCATTGCCTCCAAGATATTTACGAATAACACCCATATTGTGGTTATCAAGACGAGTGGGAACGTATACGCCTACGAAACTGTCGAGAAGTTTAATATCAAAGCGAAGTTTTGGAGGGATCTTCAGACGGATGAGGAGTTTACAAGGAAAGATGTGATTACTATTCAAGATCCGCAAAACCTGGCGGGGAGGGATATGTCGAGTTTCAAGTACTTGAAAGAGGGGACGTCGACTTTGACGGACGAGCAGGAGGCGGAGAGGGCGAATCCTTTGAATAATATCAATTTGGGGAATATGGGGTCTAATGCCAAAGTACTGGCTGCAAAAGCTGCGGTTGCGAAGGCGAGAGAGGCTAGAGCAGTACAACAAGCGCAAGGACAGTCGAAAGGAGGTTCAAGCGCGGGCTCCAGTTCGAAGGGGAAGGCAGCGGCACCTGTCCCAGCCAAACCGGCGATGCCGTACAATGCAGCTAAGCACACCACCGGAAAGGCAGCAGCGTCATTTACGTCCACCGGCGTTAGCGTGCACACTGCGGCTGACCGCGCGTTATTGACGGAGGAAGAGTACATGCTTAAGCCGAAAGTTGTGAAGATCAAAGGTTATGCTAGGATTTCGACGAATCTGGGGAACTTGAATGTAGAATTGCATACGGATTGGGCGCCTAAGGCAGTGTATAACTTTATTAAATTGGCGGAGAAAGGGTACTATGACGATACCATATTTCACAGGAATATTAAGAGCTTCATGGTGGGTATTTCGACTGATTATCGCGAGAAGGTACAAGCTAATGTGTTTTATAGATCCAAGGCGGTGACCCGACGGGCACAGGACGAGGTGGATCGAGTTTCTGGGGGAAGAATTTTGACGATGAAGTTCAAGGTCCTCACACACACGATGCACGGGGAGTGCTATCGATGGCAAACAAGGGCAAGAACACGAATGGATCTCAATTGTGAGTTCTTTTCGTACAAATTAGTCTTGGATTTCTGCTAATAACGCGTTATAGTTATATCTTATACCGCCCACAGGCACATCTTGACCGGAAACACACGGTCTTCGGGAAAGTAGTGGGTGGGCTTGATGTCCTAGATCGAATGGAGACTACACCGACAGACTCGAGTGATAGGCCGACGAAAGAGATCAAAATTGAAGAAATTGTAGTGTTTGTCAATCCGTTTGAAGAGTTTCAAAAGGAGAGGATACAGAAGGAGGAAGATGAAAAGACAGCAGAGGAGGTCAAGAGAGCAGGTGGGACCGAGGACGACAAGACTACGTGGACTGGAAAGAGATTACGTACAGCGGGAGACGGACAGAGCGGGAAGGGTGGAACCGGTGGCTTGGGAGTGGGGAAGTATCTGGCTGCCGCGAAGGCCAGTGCTGCAAAGGCCAATGCCGCCGAGGAAGACGAGATTGTGGAAGTGATTGAGGATGATGATACGGGTTATTACCAGGAACCTATTAAAAAGAAGGTGAAGAGCAGTGGTGGATTCGGCAACTTCGATAACTGGTGATAGTGAAATATGCATATATGATACCAGATGAGACCTAGGCTTGTATACATTTGGAGTCTCGAGACTACGTTATTTCCCGATAGATGTTAGTGGCGAGCGAATGCAACTTGACAGCGACAGGACTTTCTATAATTAGACTTAGTGGGTTTGCCATGGTGACGCCCTTGCACTCTCTGTTCCTGCGCTCGTGTTTTGCTTGGCGGCCTCCTTTTCAGTTTCCTCACCAAATTTCCTGCTTTTTGTAGGCGTTGCTTGGCCAATTCCTGTCGACCTCCATCTCCATCGCTGGCCGCCATTCCACCGCCGTTGCCATCCCACCCACTCCAGCCTCCCGCCGACCTCCTGCTATCCATATCTTGGTATACGTAGATATACTAAACCTCTTCCTCCATCGACTTCACACCCTCTCTCGACTCTCATCTACGACTTATTCAAAATCCGACCACGGAGGGGAAACACAAACGCAACATTGACGGGCTGAAAAACCTCGCCAGGGAATAAAGGGGGACCACCACTTAATCAAAATTTACTTTCTCGCGACGAACACATTACAATCCTTTGACACGACATACATACAATACCATCACACACGCCAAAAAAAAAATCCGTGAAGTCTTCCAGCTTTACGAGATCTTTTCCTTGTCTTTAAGTTCACCATGGGGTTCGGGGACTTCGACCAGATATGTTCGCAGGTCAGCTTGCCGCTGTGCTCGCTGATCGGACCTTACGGCCAAAAGAGCACAATCGCAACCATCGGCCTTGAAGCAGAATGTTACTCCCGAAGTATCGAGCTTGCGAACACAATCATCTTCCAGGGCGCCTCCGACTTTATCCACATCGTCTCATTAATCATGACAGCAATCATGTTGATTCACGTTAGATCAAAATTCACAGCGGTCGGCAGAAAAGAAATCACAACATTCTTCTATCTCTTCATGGGACTAACGGCTGTTTCCCTATGTCTTGACGCCGGTGTTATCCCAGTCGGTTCCCAGGTCTACCTCTATTTTGTCGGCGTACAGTGTGGAATGATATCTGCTCTCTGCTGGTGTCTAATGATCAACGGATTCGTCGGCTTCCAGCTCTACGAAGACGGTACAAGATTATCAATCTGGCTACTCCGGCTTTCCTCTCTTCTCATGTTCCTGATCACCGGCGCTGTGGCTTTGGCGACTTTCAAAGGATGGGCAGGTCTAGGACCGACAAAGACGATAGGGCTCTTTGTCGTGTTGTACATTTTGAACGCCGTCTTTTTGGTTGTTTACATTGCGTCGCAGATTCTGTTGGTCTTGAATACCCTCCAGGACCGTTGGCCTTTGGGTGATATCTTGTTTGGAATTCTTTTCTTTGTGGTTGGTCAGGTCTTGCTATATGCTCTCAGCGATAAGATTTGCAATTCTGTAAATCATTATCTTGATGGAGTTTTCTTCGCAACAATTTGCAATCTGTTGGGTGTTATGATGGTGTACAAGGTATGCTCCTTTCAATACAAGATAGCTAAAGGTTTCTTTACTAACATTCGAAATAGTACTGGGATTCCATCACCAAGGAGGATTTGGAGTTTTCGGTTGCCAGCCAGAACTTCGAAGTCAAGGAGCCACTCATGGACGAATCCAAGTTCCACAGCACCTACGAACCCGAATTCCACCCACCAGGAACACGATCAAGCGCTTATCAGTACTATTAGAGGATTGTTTTCGAGTTTACTCGTCCTTCTCCCGTTAACGCCAAACCAAACCTATAATGACTATAATGATACGACCACACCGAGTGCATTTTGAAACAGCAAGAGATGGGAATTTGGGTAGAGAAGGATGGAGTAAAAGTTGTACAAATTAATTTCTTTGGCTGCTCCTTTTTTTCATTTAATTGGCGGGGTCTCGGTTTCGGATTCTTGCGGCATGCATCTACAAATCACACTCGCAGCATCGTCCACTACGCATCGGAAAGCATAGCATGAGCAAGCATTCGCCTATACCTTTCTTCGAGGCCACCATTCGTCACCTATCTCTTTTTTTCGAAACAAACAAAACAAATTCTCTTTAGTAGGGGTCCTGTAGGGTTAATTTCTGTGTTTTTCCTTGATGCCTTTGATTGGCCGGCATGGAGTTCTTGTGTCTACAGATTGCATTGATGGTTGTTCTACTGCATTTCAACTTTACCTTTTTTCGATATCACTTTTTTTTTCCTTTCTCTTCTGTCGAGCTTCACATAATGTGTTTCTTTTTAATACCTCGGATCATTCCTTTTCAATTCTATTTTTCTCTCTGAGGACATGTAGATAGCTGTATCTCGTAGAATAGGGTAATTTCATTCTGGATAAGATATAAGTTGATTAACTACGCCAGCTATTGGAATGCACCAGCCACATATCCAACGATCAAATTAAATGGCAATCATGACAACCTCCCGTGATTCCAGGTATCAATGTCCCTTGTTTAGGATTTATATGATAACTGTTGTGAAGAATTTTGAGTCAGACAAAAAAGTTGGAGTCGCCAACTTCTAACAGGCATAGGATCCGACGCGCGAAACCCCTACCAACTTTCGTCAACCCCAAACCCAACCATCCCAACTTCATCCCCCAACTATCAACCTCACAACTATGCCGCCCAAACGCATGACCGCAAACCCGGTCCGTCCGGCACGTTATCGCGCCGGAAAACCACTACCCGGCGATCGGTCTGAAGAATCCGGTGATGAAAACGACGAAGAACAGGATGACGATGATGAGGTCGAGGAGCAACCACCAGCACCTGTCCATCGACCTGCGCAGGCTGGAAAGATCATATCTACAGGTCTACAAAAGGTCGATTTAAACCAAACCTTCCAGAAAACCAGCGACGATGAAGAACCATCTGAAGAAGATGAAGACGAGGAGGAAGAAGATGATGATGATGACGCACAAGGCGAATCTACCAAACCCTCCCGACCTGCGCCCTCCGGCGACTACGAATCCTCAAACTCAGACGACTCTTCAGACGAAGAATCTTCAGAAGACGAAGCACCGAGGAGAAAACTTATCCGACCAACATTCATCCCAAAATCCAAACGTAATCTCCCAGAACCAACAACCGCAGACCCGACTTCCGCCTCCGCCGTCGCCCAACGAAAAGCAGAAGCTCACAACCTCGTCGAATCCGCTATCCGTCGCGAAGCAGTCGAGAAAAACGCCAGGTCCAAAAAATCCCTCGACACAGACGTCACATACACCGAACCACCCGATGACACAGACGACCTTGACCCAGCTGCCGAACGAGCAGCGTGGAAACTCCGCGAACTCTTAAGAATTAAACGTGCAAGAGATGCAATCGAAAAGATGGAAAAGGAGCGCGAGGAAATCGAAACCAGGAGAGCAATGGACACCGACGAACGGCTAAAATCCGACCTTGAATTCGTTGCCAAGCAACGACAAGAAGCACAAGATAAGAAAGGGAAAATGGGATTTATGCAGAAATTCTATCACAAAGGTGCATTCTATCAGGATGATGAGAGTGAAGTCATGACGAGAAGTTATGCAACGGCTAAGGTGGAGGACGAAGTTGTGAATCTGGATTTGCTACCCAAGGCACTGCAGGTTCGAAGTTTGGATCAGTTGGGCAAGCGAGGAAGAACAAAGTGGACACATTTGGCCGCCGAGGATACAACGAGTTTGGGGAGAGAGGAAGGCTATGGGTTCGCCGGGCAGGCGATGAGGAAGCCAAAGAAGTTCGAGGACCTGAAGGGGATTAGGGATGAAAGGTTCATGTCGGATAGAGAGAGGGAGAAGAGGGGGGCAGAGAGGGGAGACGTGGATACGAGGGACCCGGGGAGCAGAGATAGAAGGAGAGATGACAGGAGGGACGACAGAAGGGATGGGGATAGTTATCGTCCGGGCGGTGAGAGGAATAGAAGGGACGATGACCGCAGGCGGAGAGATAGGTCGAGAAGTCCTCGAAGAGACCGTTACAATGATAGAAAGGACCGAGACTATGACTCTAGGCGCGACAGCAGGAGATCAGACCACGACAGGGAAGACCGTCGTGATGATAATAAAGGGGGATCCGCTTATAAATCCCGATGGGATCAGGGCGATAAAACGGACAGGAAACGAGGCGGAGACGATGTCCACCTCGACGAGAAACGGCGGAAGATTGATACTTAGTAGGGTTCGGTCAATGCTTTTGGGAGTTATGTTTTCCGAGTGATACCACAAAACTGTACAGTATGTAAACTACGAAGCTCATAAGAATGTCTGATGACATAATTCCCAGCGGATGATGGACTGGTATCCTAAGCCATATTAAACTCCATATAACGCCTGTAAATGCAATCGCTAAGCCCCATACACATAACAGCCATGTCTAGTTACCCAGCTTATCGATAACTAACAACAGCGGCAAAGCCAGGCTAGCTACCAACCCTTAGTGCCTCCCGTTCTAGCACCTCCGGCTCGAATTTTATCAAAAACACCGTCCTACCGGGCCACATTTCATTCGGCGCCGTATGTGCAGTCACCTTCGCCGGGAAACAATGCCCATCTAGCACAGCTTCAATTATTCCCGCTATGAACGCCCCGCAATTCAACTGGCTCATCTCCTTGGGCACGCTAATGTATGTATTTACAACAGGATCGTTATCAGAAATCATATACTCATCATCGTTTTCGCGAACTTTCTCGAGGGTGTCGGCTTGCTTTTGAAATATGGCGCGGTAGAGTTGGTGGGAGATGAATTGAAGAATTCCAAGGATCCGAGTTTCACGTTTGGCTGTGCGGCCGTCGCGCCAGAGAAGGAGTTCGAGGAAGCGTTGGCCAACAGCATATCCGTGGAGGTTCAGTCTATAGATGGTGGGAGGTTAGTTTCAGATTGTGATAGTGATAGGGATGGAACAGCTCCTGTTTGCTGTGCTGTTTGAGATTCGAGAGGATGTTGGACGGGTATACTTCTTCTCGAGATCTTGGACACCGTAGACCTTTTTCTGAGCATATTGTACCATCTCCCCAAAGAGAAAGGCGAAAGCGGATTTAGAAAGCTCGGAGGTCTTGGTGCGGTTTAGATGTCGGTCGTAGATTGACTTCCGCGTGAGGGAGTAGCGGAGGTTGGTGGATGCGGTCAAGTTGGCATATTTAGGAGTGGGAGAGGTGGCGGTCGACGCCGTCGAGGCTGTGCGGAATGGAGACGGATCTCTGTTCATTGCGGCGTCTAAGATTGAAGGTCTCTAGGTAGTTTGTGGCGATGCCGCAGAAGTTGGAAGCTAGAAGTTACAGTTGGACCGTTTCAAGCTCAAGGCGCGATAGCTTCCCAGTAGCTTGCAGGAGCTGGATTCGAAGTTGTAAGTTAGGATTGCCTAAACAGGAAATGCAACACCAACACCTCCTATCGATCAAATCGTCCCAGATAGACTCGAGCTCGATACTCTCCAAAACCAAAGCCAGGTGGGTTGGTCCCGAGCATTGGATTTCCTTACGGTATCATTTTGGGCAATGTTGTGATGTATATAAACCTGCAAATGCCTCCCGGAGCCCAGATAGACAATATATGCCCCGCATACGGAACATTCAGAGAAATTATACACTATGAATCCGTACCGTAAAATATTCGTCGTACACGTCCTGTTCGCCATATTAGCCGCGAGGGCTTTGGGGACGCCCTTGGCTCTAGATCTCACAAAGGCAGAAGAAATTCCTGTTTCCCTGGATATACCTACTCCAACAACCTCTCATCTTACCTCTAACCTAAGCTCTGCAATTCCACTTCTAAACCTCACTACGACTTCATCAGCGACCCTAACTGTGTCACTCCAGATTTTATCATCGGAACCCACCTCCTCCAAATCCAAACAAAATAACAAAAACTTACAGGCTAAAACTCCAAGCGTGAGTACCTCAATTAGTTCCTCAAAGCGAACTGATGCTCCTATACACCCATCAATCTTTTACCGCCGGGGCACTGTAGAATGTGCAACCATGGAACAGCTCCAAGAAAGAACTGATGATCCAAATGACTACCTCAAATTTAACGATAAGCCTAGAGGGAGCAGGCAAAGGTATCATGGTAGCCCGATCTCAGGAGGAAAAGAATGGGATACGATTTCAACAAGAGTTCGGAAATGGCGCGCGACTTGTAAAACTTGTGAATGTGACGAATCAACCAGCAGGCTGCGGCCGGGCTCAATGCCTCGGGGGGTTAGGACTTGCCATAATTGGGAAGTTGCACAGAAATGTGAGAATTGGTTCTGTGAGTAAACACCTTACACCTGCGGGAAAGGTCGGCATATTCAGGGCCGAATATGCCAGAGTAATAAAAGTTTGCTAATTTTGTGATATTCCAGATTGTTATTGCGTTTACGAAATGCAGCAACCTCCGAGATTTCGAGAGGTCACAGTCGACGAATATCAAGACGCGCTGAACCGGATCCCTGGCGAGATCAAAGAGGCGCATCCTGACTACGTCTGGAAGCCATCCCCGGGTTGGGCAATGAGATGGGCTACATCAAATACGGGTTCCGGGCCGTCTGAGTCGGGTTATGAACAGCGGAGCCACAGAGAGTTAGTGCCAGGAACAAAGGAACCGTACTATCTCGAAGGACCAGGTGGAGGCGTTAGAGAATCATGGGATTCGTTCGGAAGCTCTTTTCTAAATGACAATTTCGGACCTGCCTTTGGGAAGCCACTGCATGTAAAACGGCAAGCTGAGGAGAGCCAGGGCGATCCAAAAACAAAGACTTAACCTCGAATATGCGACTTTATATCAGACTGGCGTCTTTTCACTATCCCCTCACTTGTAGCCGCTTATCTGAATACTGGGGTAGTTAGTATTATAGCGTTTGGATCAATTTTGTTTTACCTAGTTGAAGGCCCCTGTTCTTACTTTAATAATCCAGTAATATGGTGAGAGAGAGCTAAGTTGAAATTTAGCATAGTAAATTCTTAACTAGCCCTGCTACTATAGAGGCATCCAGGAAGTCTTAAAAAAGGCTTAAAACACTCCCTTGGAGATCATAAATAAATTTAGGGTAAAATGAAGATATTGGTTAGAGCCATGAATATCGATATATATCTTGACAGTATAGCTAATCCATTAGCGCAGAAACATTTGACATGCAGAGGGATATGCAAATCCTAGACCTAGGTTACCTATAGTAGTACGAAGGCTCCGGCTATATGAGCCTTAGGTTAAAGTGTCCGGGTCATTGATTGAGATGTAGATACGTACGCATGTACCAGGATACCTAAGCATATATATTTGGGAACGCTGGTCTGGACACAATGCCTATGGATTCGACGACACAGAGTCTAGGACTCTTACGCTCCTGTAACACACTCTTCCTGTCATTACCGCCTCGTCTAGCTAGCTAGCTATTCGTTTCACTGATAGCTACAAGTTATAGTGAGGACGCTACGGCCTCCGGAAATCGTGCATTGCTTCTAGAATCTCAAAATATTTTAATACTCCTATTTCAAAAAAGAAAATACGGAGGGTTTGCAATATTTGAGGGCATCTAAAACAATCGATATTGAACACGAAAAGGACGAAAAGTGCGAATTCGCGTCTAAAACCTTTAATCCCATAATCTCAGCCTGCGAATTCAATCCATCTAGCAATCTAGCCAGAGCATAAACTGACATACCCAAAGCACGATTACTACGCACAATAAAAACTTGGTCTGCAGGATTCTAAGACCACACAAAACCAACATTGCATTGGTGCTGGTACCAACTATTTATCATATATTTTCAAATTCAAGGTTACCAACATACCACGAACACCACGATTACCGTTGGGAATATAAAACATAACTAGAATCATGTCGACAACTTGCCACCTCACCATGCGCACGTGTGACATAGGAAAAGAATTTGAAACCCCCTAGACTTATATCGGAACCCTAACGAACACGTATACTACATTGCCTAGAAGTGTCCTAAGGTACATAAGTTTATTACTTAAACTTCGGCGCCCGTACTGCGGTACTGGTAAATATATACATATCCGCTTTGTGAAGATTAACACTGGGCATGGTAGAGACGGCCGTGTCCCCACTCTCAGATACAAACCTGATCGGACCCAGGATGTATTTCTTCTTCTTCCAATTCCTTTTATTCTTTGTGCGATCGTTCTTAGAGGTCTCTGCAGTCCCATTAGCAGAACAGCCTCCTACAACCATCACTAATCACCACCCCATCGCCTTCAATACCACCGCTACAACTGCTATAGATTCGGGAACTATCCTACCTCAGAATACCCTTGTTACAACTTCAGACTCCACTACAACCCCACATACGACATCGACGTTCGCCACACCCCCGCCTAAGCCTATATCATCAAAATCGAATGCATACGTGCAAGAGACCCACGCCGGAGCCGTAGAGCAAAGTGAACCAAGCCTTGGGGGAGACACTAGTCCATCCAAAGACCGCAAACCAACCGAAGTCCCAAAGACCTCCCGCGCGTTAGCTCCATCTATGTTCATTAGCATGTACATATCATGCCCTAACGGACCCGATTTGCTTGCTATGGATGAAAACCCGGATAATTACGTGGAATTCCCTACAACTGGGGACCGCCCCTTTCGTCGCCCAGAATTTCGTGGCTTGAACCAAAATGCAGCTATGGCTAAAGCCCGCGAATGGAAAAATAAATGCGAGAATTGTAATTGCGACTCAAAGACAGGTAGGCTTGTAAAGAACAATGTGCCACGCCCACAGAAAAATGGCAAGCAAGCCACCGGAAAGCACGCCGGCCGTTACAAGTGCAATGGGAACACGGGGGATAAGTGCATGGCATGGTTTGGTAAGATAGTATCACTTCTGACTGCGGATCGAGTACTGGTGGTCTTCCCGCGGTTTACGCAGGTTTGGCCGATAGCCAAATAGATTAAATAAATTATAATATAGTGTACTAAACCCTCACGCGCATGGCCACGAATAGGTTGTAAATGCAACTACCTACTAAAACAACCCCCAAAAGACGAGGCGATACCACTCGCCGACTATCAGAAAGCACTAGACTATGTGCCCCAAGGCCTAAAAGATCGGTTTCCAGATTACAGGTGGAAACCTCACGGAGATCAAGGGGCGTCGCTAGGTTTCAGCCCGGGATACACATCCCGCGGTGCCTCCCTCTCCAACGAGGATATTGAATTCTTACCACAGAGAGAACTTGTGCCAGGGACAAAGGAGCCATATTATCTTGAAGGCCCAGGTCATAGATCACCTTGGGATGCACTTGGTAAGCCCTATTTAAACGATGGTATCGGTGGTGGACCATGGACTATCCCCGGTGCGGGTGGAATATCGCAGTACGTAAAAAGGGAGGAAGACAAGGATTGAATTCACGACAAAATAGAGAGGTAAACTGGATTCCTATATCCTATCAACAGTGGCTATCAATTATATATCCATTTTCTAGCTTCTATATCTAGTGCATTGTTTTTTTATGATTTCCATCAGAGCGAGTCGATCGTCGAAGTGTTTTCTTCTTCAATCCTCATCCTTCATCATCCTGTCAATTTCAATGCACCTGCAGATGCACAATTTGTATTGTTGGCTCGCAATTGGTTTCTGTTGATGTATTGTGTATTTGAACGCTCATTGCTCGTCCTACGTATACCTTACTGGATATTGTACTCTTTCCCGTTATATCCCTACTATATGGTACGCAGTGTTTTTATTTGCTTTTATATGTTAATAGACATTCTATTTTCCTGGATTAATCCTCGTTTTATTCTTGGGTCGTAATGAGGTTGCAATTAGCTGGCTTACTATTTGTCCTTTCATATATATCTAAGGTTCTCCTAATAATTAAATACATCGCCGACAGTAGCTGTTCCTGTTTAGCCCCTAGAGCTCATTTTCCGGCTTCATAGTGGTCTTTCGACCGAAAGGTTATGAAACAAACTTGATAGGCCTGTTCATCAATAAACCTTGGTAAATCTTACATATACATGAGGCCTGTGTACATATCAGTGACACGCGCCAATTATATAGATATATTGATTGAAATTTCGAATCTCTGTTTCTTAAATAACACCCTGCCCTGTCACACCACCTGAACATCCCCAGTTGTTTTAGGATATTTACATTGATCAATCGAACATCAGGGAAATGCCAAAGGGTAAGCAGAAGAAGATACGTACCTCACGTGATAGAGCCAAGGAAGTTGTGTCTATGAAGCGTTCTTTGATATCTAGCTGCCGAAAAATGTTTGATAAAACTTCTTTCGAGTCTCCGGGCTATTTGAGGGCACCTTGCCTTACTAATCAATCAAAGATCCTTTGGTGAGACAGCGCGCACTAGATCTTGAAAAATCAACGTACGTGCTTGTAACCAGTTGCAAGGAGGGACTGTACTCGTCTTCAGTATCCAGGATTCGGTTCTCTTCCTGGCTAAGCTAATTAGTCAAAGGAATACAACATTGAACGTCAGATGACTTCCGTCAGTTTAAAACATCATCAATAGACTAGTCTTACAGTATATAATATCATCTTAGCTTAGATTCTAGCAAAAAATTGTTATTGTGATTAGATGAGCAAATTATGCGTGCTCGATTCATGAAGCTGATAGAAAGAGCCTACCAGCTCCACAGCTAGGATGGTTGCGCGGTCTGAAGGACCTCCTTGTACAGTTGCACAGACTGTTGCCCATAGACAGTTACAAGACTACCCATAGACAAGGGGCAGAACAAGTACCACAAAATCAACACGGTCTTGTTTCAAGACTCTGATTGCGCCTCCGTGGAGTATAATCCAACGCCAGCATGCATGTTCCCAGGTCGAAATAACTACAACATCCATCTATAACTATATGCAACCCAATTCCCTATTACCCTGGTCTACAGGAAGGCATAGTGCTAGAGCTTGGAATGACTACTTGGGAAGCATATTTCATAAGTTTCCGGCACAGCAACCAAGACCGCCTCTTGAAACGGGTAATATGTTGCAACCGCAGATATCATATCGATAGATTAAGTTAAAAATGGCGGAGCCCGTATAACATGGTACCGCTATACTGTAACAGAGACTGCCTGACTGCACTGGGTGAAACGGTAGCGATCCCTTTCCAAAGGGACAGATATATATGATGTTTTCAATTGCCACCTTTGGTTCAGGATGTCCTTACCAGCTTGTTGCTCAGTTATTTAATAAATCTACCGCAGTGGGTCCTAGACCTCGTCCCACCCAATTTATGAATGTATACATGCATATATATTCTTGCCTCTCTTGATAAAATTTATAAAATGCGTCGTTATAGTAATGAGCAGCTTCTCGTATTATTTCTCCTTCTTTTCACGCTGGTTTTTGTAGAAACCTCCACAGCTCTTTTCGAGGGGGGTCCTAGCACCACCCTAACCAGCTCTTTCCGAAGGACATCGGGTTACAATGCGACCACCACTGTCACTACCAGAAATTTAAATCCAGCCACAGTATCATCATCTTGGATAAACTCTACGATAACGTTGGGTACTAAAGTTACTCAAACGCCACCGTCAAATACAGTTCAACCAAAGATATTGCAAATTGACACCCACAAAGAAGGCAGTATCGAGCCCAAGAACGGGTCCTCCAAGGCCCCGGTGCCTGAAGACAACGGAAAAATCAGCGAAGGCGAAATTGGGGATCTCGTAAAATCCCGTGCCCCTCCGACGCCAGGGTCGTTTTATATTGCCATAGTGCGCTGTCCCAATATTCCTGATATACTCGCGATGGATGAAAACCCAGCAAACTACAAAACTTTCTTGCCTTCGGGCGATGGCTCACGAACTCACACTCGCCCAATGTTTAACATGATGTCGACGTCGCCTAAGGAGGCGAGAAGGAGAGCCGACTACTGGAAGAAGACGTGCGAGGACTGTGTCTGTGACCCGGAAAAAGACGAACTCGTTGGGAGAGGTCCGCAGGACCTTAGTGATTTTGCTCGCGAAGCCTTCCAACGAAAAGACCATAACAGAGGTAACGGGAAGATTCAGCACACCATATGCTACGGCTCTGTCCCAGAGAAATGCATGGACTGGCTTGGTAAGGATTATTTCACCCCAGGGTCCAGAGTTCGCTTCCGAGACTAGTAATATCCTCTGATTACTTGTTTTCTAGCAGCCATATGAATACAGGCGCTAACTTATCTTGTAATTTGGCAGATTGTCGATGCGAATATCAAATGCGTTACCCCAGTCAAGATGATGGAATACCGTTATCGGATTACCAAGCAGCCCTCGATGGTCTACCTGAAGGCGTTAAGCTATCGAACCCGAAGTTCAAATGGCAACCGCAAGGACCGGGTGGCGTAGAGCTAGGTTGGACTGGGGGGGCCACAGGTGCTGTGGATACTGCGGATATCCTTAATGAATTTTTCGAATACCCAAACAATCGGGAGCTTGTCCCAGGCACCAAGGAACCATATTACCTTGAAGGACCAAGTAGCGGTCCTCCACGAAATCGGCTGGCGAGTCCATATTTACTTGGTGGAAGCGGCTATGGAGGTTCGGCCTATGTAAAGCGACAAGAAAGTGATCAACTCGAACCGGTCACCGGAACCCTGCCGCGTACCGAAGGCATGCATGAAAGTGACCCGCTAGCAAAGTAACCAGATAGGAATTGACTATTAAACCAACCCTAATGCCTGATGGAGGTCTCTCCTCCGGTTTTCCTTTCCCCCTTGGTTCCTTCTTAGGATTTTCTCTCTTTTTTTATTTATATATACTCTCGTATTTACTTTTCCAAAAGTCCTATATGTACAACCCCCCCAACAGTCCTGTACCGAGTTTGTTTTACGTAGTAGTACTAAATTATCAACAGGAAAATGGGGATCATCCTTCATCACCAAAATTACTCATATTTCATTACAAAGCTGATCTAGTGTGGACGAGGATATATATCTACAGTAGCCATAAAACTGTTACATCACCACCTGCCGAAACATCGGCATCTTCAGGGAGCTTTATTTTCCCTCGTAACTATTTTATCTTGAATCGTTTATTCGAATCGTTTGAGATGTGATAAAGTTCCCCAGTCTTAAATTTCGATACGTCCAAAGGCCAGTGGTGGGGCCTAGCCAAGGATATATCCGGATAGGGCCTTGGCCTTGATACGAAAATATTTCGTATCTATCCATAGCAAGCGTAGATTGCTTAGTATAAAGAAACATTGAGTATATGTACAACAACAATTAGCCATCTAGAAAACCCCCGACAGTAACGACATATCCTTCAATCCTTTTCATGGCCATTACCCCAGTTTTGAGGCTAAAATAGCCTGCTAAACAACCAAATATACAAAGTCGAACCCCCCAAAAACCAACGTTGCACGCCCTTCACGAATGCGAATCGCCGGTCATATGATCCCGTGCAAACGCCCTTAGCTCCTCTTCTCTCCGCGCTCTCTTCTCGATTAATAACTTCTTTCTGTCCTGCAAGAGTGCCATATGTTTGTCTTCAACGCTGTCGAGCCACATTCCGATCCCGACGCAGACGGACATGTATAATGGGTAGGCGACGGCCTCAGAGGGGAGGTGGTGGGGTCGTTTTTGGATGCCTAGCTGCATGAAGCGGGTGGCAGCGCCTAGATTGAAGGTTTCCTGGGTCAGTATAGCCGTTCGATATATTGGAGGGTATGCTTAGAGGGGAGAAGTACCAAAGAAGGCGTAGAAGGCGATTGAGCTCATGGCTTCACGGTCAATTGAATCGGACGGTAGAACGGCAACTGGAGGACGGTTTGTATCCCCTTTGTGGTCTTTCCGGGGGAGCGCCGGGCGTTGTCGTCGAGGAAGAGTGGTTTGGAGGTTTCCGGTGACGTTGAGGCAGAGTCGGAGGTTGGACGTTCATTCGCGCCAAGCCTTTTCGGCGGATGTGTTGTGGCGGGTGCAAATCCTGGCTGATCGCCTTGGCTTCAACACACGCGAGGTTCGACAGCTTGGCACGTGATATCGAATTGATTATCAACCTCACACGGTCGGTCCCTCGAGACTATGCTCTGGCTATCTGACTAAGAAGCTACGCAAGTAGTCTCGAGACTGGTCCATATACCCCACTACTCGGGTGCACAGTTGTGCCGCAATGAATGTTCGTTTGATGGCAGCCTCCAACGCTCAGATGCTGAGTATATAATGTACCTGGCATGCCCGATTCCTTTAGCTTTAGCCAGACCTTGGTTCACATAGAACGGCCACGGCATGGATGGCTAGGCTGGATGTATACGCTCAATTGTTCTTTATATTCGCCTCAATCCCGGTCTTGGAATCCATATTCACTTGTTCCCTCTTCAACATCCTCATCCTCATCATGAAGTCGATACCAAATCATGTGACCCGCGCGCTCGGACCAGGGCCTAACTGGAGAAGCGGCTCAAAGGCGGTGGTACACACCTGCACAGCAAGGGGCCAAGTCCCTTTGCTACCCGCAATTCTCTTCCCTCTCACAGACAGCGACCCAAGACTTTGCAACCAGCCCAAACCCGCGCCCCGTTTAAAATACACAACCACACACCACAAAGACAACCTCTCCTTTTTGGTCGCCGGTTTGGTGGCACAGCTATGTCCGGCGGTGGGATCAGGCCCTGGCCGATTTTCCTGCTCGCTCTCGTCGGCTGGACTTTGTTCATCGTCAATGTTATCATCTTGACCGGGATTGATGTTAAGGGGAAGATTTACAAAGTAGTCCTGCCAAAGGGGGACAAGAAGGACTTCCCGTATTTTGAAGTACGATACACTTACCTATGCCCAGCACTCCCGTATAAGAGTAAAAGTCTAAATCATTCCTCTGCGATTTTTTAAAATCTTAGCCTCCAAACCCGGTGGACGACATTGAGCTCCCCGATGAACTCGACCAGCACCCGATTGTCGCCTTGACACGCGACCAGCTCAAGAAATTCGAACGATACAAGCGGGCGCAACCAAAATCATTCGCGCAGGTTGTGGAGAGATATCGTATGAAATATGGACGGCATCCACCCCCAAAATTCGACGAGGTTAGACCAAAAACAACAAATCACAATCTGCCAGTGCATGACGAGACAGAAATGCTAAACAAAGGTATCATTTCGATGGATAATAGTGGTATAAGTTCGCGAAGAAGCGGAACTGTGTCAACTTCGATGATTTCGACCAGATCATGGATGATTTACGGCCGTACTGGGGTATTAAACCTGCAGATATCAGGGCTATGGTCAGAGCAATGGACAGCGATGATGCTAGGGTCTCTATATTAAGGGTAGGCTCAACAATTGTCTGTTCACGACGTATGGAGAATGTCTTATGTCTAACAAGAGCCTTGAGGTTGGTTCTACAGGTTAGAAACCATAAAGTCGCGCAAACTATCCGGCCAGACTCATGGAGAGCCGGTATATTTGAAAAAATGCTGGCCGTGGCTGCGCCGTTACTCCCCGATATCGATATCGCCATGAATTTCCTTGACGAACCGCGTGTAGTTGCGACATGGGAGGAAGTACAATCCAAACTCGCAGCCGAAAAGAAGGGTCGGGTTCAGCACCCTGAGACCGTGAACGAATTCTCGAAGTTCGACTGGGATGCTGGTATGGTGGCCTGATATACACGATTAATCGTAGAACAGCTACTGATAACTCATCAACGCCCACAGAAAAGAAGGTAGACGTCGATCTCGGCTTCTTCACCTACAGCGGAAAGCCGTACATGGATGTTGCATCCAAAGCCTGCCCCCCGGAATCATACGCCCGTCGCCCAGAAATAGATGTCAAGCACGTCGAAAGCAGGTATAAGGACCCAGTAGGTGGATTCATCCGGAACTTCAACCTTTCATCCGACCTCTGCACCGTAGGCCCCAGTATCGGCCATCTACACGGCTTCCTCTTCAGCTCCTCCACAAACATTGCGACCCAAAAACTCGTCCCGATATTCGGAGAATGCAAAGTCAACGTGAACAACGACATTTTATTCCCCGCTAATAAGTATTACGACCTTGCTGACGCCCGATACGCATATAACGATGAGCACGATGTCCCATGGCACGAGAAAAAGAGTCGGATGGTCTGGCGTGGCGTAACATCCGGTGGTGTGCAGAATCCGGATATATACACAAGGCTCCAGCGACATCGATTCGTCGCCCTGACAAACTCGTCAAAGCTTTCCGAAGCAGAGGTTACGATCATGGCGGCCTTGAGCGAGGATAACACGAGTGGGGAGTATGCGCCAACATTCTTCCACCCCGCAAACTATGCCAGCACAACCATGGATGTAGCATTCTCGGAAATCGTCTGGTGTGTTCCAGATTGCCACTTTCTCGATGATAAAATGGCTGCGAAACCTGGCATGGATTTTAAGGATACATTCAAGTTCAAATACCTCCCCGACATCGACGGGCACTCATTTAGTGGCCGTTGGCCTGCGTTCCTCAAAAGTAAGAGTATGGGTCTAAAGTCTACGATATTCAGGGAATGGCACGACCAGCGACTTTTCGAGTGGGTGCATTTTGCACCCATGGATAATCGGTTTGACGACCTATACGCACTTTTGACATACTTCACGGGGCTGGAGAAGGGCGTTGACGGAAGTGATGGGGCGTATGTGCCGAGGCATGATACGGAGGCGAAGAGAATCGCGGATAGGAGTAGGGAGTGGGCGACACAAGTACTGAGGAAGGATGACGTCGAGGTTAGTTAAACTTATCGAGGCTATGGAAAGGGTATGCTAACTCAGCGGGTACCTGCAGATTTACATGTTGCGGCTGCTTCTAGAATACGCTAGAGTACTAGACGACAATAGGGATAAAATTGGATATAGCGGAGATGGCAGTGAAGTTGATGCTGCCGATAAAAGCAAATTCGGATGGCGGTGGAGAAGATGATTGGGGTAACTTCACCACGTAGGTTTTCATTTTACGCATATCATTATGGTGGGTTACTGGCGTACCGTACACTAAATTGCATCTGGAATTCCTTAACTTTCTTTGTAATTTTTAATCGATATAAGTATATACCTAGAAGTCTTACGGAATACGAATCTGGACAGAAATACAAACCCAGAACTTGAATTACCTCTGGCTATGACGAGGATCTCTTTATCCAGTTTTATAATCCTATTGAAAGATGTATACAGCGATATGTAAGACCCAAGATTATATACCCATGAACGCCACCCATTCCCAACGCCAGAATAACTTCCAAATCTATAATACAGCCTTCGATCACCTTCACCGCCGTCACACCGACCCCGCCAAAGCAGCGAATGGATTAGTGCTAGCCCGTCCCTCAATCTCCCCCTCCCCTTCTACAATCTTCGAATTAACATTCTCCCAATCCCCACTCCTCTCCTTAATAACCCTCTCTTTCTTCTTACTTTCCTCCTGCTTAACCTCCAAAATCTCCGCAAAAGCAGCAGCTTTTTCCTTCCCCATTTCCCGTCTTTTCTTCTGAGTCTTTGACTTTTGCCCACGCTTTAGGTTTTTATTAGGGTTTGAAGACTTTTGCACACCAGAGGAGAGGGTGCGGTGGATTACATCGAGGACTTTTCGGGTTATTTTTTCGGCGGTGGGGGTTGTTAGGGAGGTTCTTGTTGGAGAGGAAGGTCGTGGAGCTGTGGTTATGGATTTGTCGAGGTTTAAGGAAGGAGAAGCTGCGCGGCGGGCGGCACGAGAGTGGACTGATGGGACTGCAGAACGGTAGTATTTGTTAGATACTCGGCGCTGATATCGATAGTTGGGGAAGCTTTGGGTTAAGACACACACCTTTTCTTGCTTTTGCCATTGTTTCAGCTGTATTTTATAAAACCTAGGGTAATAACAGTCCGGATAGATATCTGCGACCCGGGATAATGCCACTATGAGGCCCTCTGATGTTGTGGTTGGAACGTATGAAAGAAACGATGTTGGGGGTTCCTAAGAAGCTTGGTCGCAAAGTTCGATGTTGGAACTTCTTTCAAGTCGCACAGAAACTTTTTTTTTATAAAAAGCGACGAACAGGGGTAGCTTGATCGCGCTAAGCCGTATTTGGAGGTTACAACGTCGGCCAACGCAGAATCCAACACATTTTGTTGGGGATGTCGGGGAGCTTTGTTCTTCACGGACGTCCGGACGCGGGGGTGCTTTGTCTAGATGGATGTGGAGGGGTACTGTAAACAATACGTTGAACTCGAGGGATAGTACGGAAGCATATGCGATTTCCGGTAGATAACGTTGTTGTCCTGAATGCGATAGTACGCTCATAGCCCAGCTACTATATCCCGAATCTTCGATATCTTTTATCCAAAGGCCCGAACACATGCATGCACATACATACATAGATCCAATCCCAGGAAGCCATCTCGGAACATAAACCAAAGAATTTAGAGATCCAACATGGTCCGACCATACCTCCTCAGCGTCTTCTCAAAGTTGGCTTCACGCAACCGCCACAACACCATATGGGCTTTCCCAGATATCGATGTCCCGGACAGATCGAGTACACCAAAACCTTCAAAGCCAACATCGAAACCAAAGTCAAAGTCAAAATCAAAACCGATAGACCCACTCAAGCCTCAACACGAGGGTGGTATATCCAAAAAAGCCAAAAAGAAAAATGTTCGGTTCCGATCAAGGGTCTCCTTCTACAGTGACGATGCGGAGTATAACGACGATGCGTCGGACGCATGCACGGAAAGTTCCAGCGGCGATGATAGCAAAGAGGCCGACAACGAAGTACTCATAGACGGCAAGGAAACAACCGGAGAGGGTCTATACGAGGCACTTCAGAAAAATTTGCGAGCCCTCCGAAAAGACGTAACCCGCAAATCGAATGCCCTGCGTTCGGCCGGGAAGTTTGATATGACAGGATACAGAGCATATGTCGAAGCTGCAGAAGATAAAACCGCAGAGGCCGCCCACAAAGCTGGCCTCGACGGAACATACTACATACGACAAACCCGAAAACTCGGAGCCATCGCCCGTCCCTACCAACCAAATCTATGCTATATCAACGCCTCAATTCAAGCTCTAGCTGCAACCCGATTCGCGCATTTTGTCAAGCGACCGGATCAGCTCGCCCCTGTATTAAGCGATGGCCACGGACTCCTGCCTGTGACTGATCGTATTCGTGATGCGTTCAGGAGTATTAATCAATGGTACGATACCGGATTCGAAGGAAGTTTGAACGCCCGCGTCGCTACAGGACGAGTCTATTTAACCCCTACACCGGATACGCTCGGTCTGAACAGATTACCATTTCTCGACCCGTTTACGGGTGATACACCCATGTGCGATGTTATGGAGTTTCTGGAGGAGCTTTCAGATACTCTAAACCAGGAGTATGTTAATGAAAGGCAGTTGTTTGATAATGTGGCTGACGGCAGTGGGTGGGTGGAATACCGAAACCCGATTCAGGCAGAGCAGGTGACTAAGACGTCATGTTTGATGTGTGGGTATACGTACGTTCAACAGGAGACGGGGAGGGAGATGGCATGGGTTGGAGCGCTGTTCAAGCCGCATGTGGATTATAATCCCGATGGATCGGCGGTAGTAAGTGCTGTCCAAGATAAATATTTAGTATGATTAAGGCATGCAGGTTTCCGCTAACAGTTTGTAATTTTACATTACAGATCACCGTCGGAGAGACGCTGGATCACTTCACCAGAGTTGCATTGGTAGAAACCGAAGCATGCATTTCTTGCAATCTAATCGATTCCTACGACATCTATAGAAGAGCTCGACGACACGTGAGAGCCAGGGAGCGAAAAGAAAAGGCCACCGAAAGCGGGGTCTCTGCAGGAACAACAGCGGAACTCGTAGAAATTGACAACCGTTTAGTAGTAATCGAAAAAGGGCTACGTCATAAACTTACAAACCAAAAGATACCAGTAGACCCCAATGGTAGACTTCCAGGAATCCATATGCGAAGCGAGGCTATGACACCCAGGGCACCTCAGTCACGAACTCGGGCGATTTCACACCTCCCGGATACTGTCATTCTTGGATATGACATAGTTGACCCCGCCTCACGCAACAAAAACAGAACACAGTTGGACATTCCGCAAGAGTTAGCATTCGCGCCGTGGACGGTCGATACGACCGCTGGAAACCATAGTAGAGACCCGCTTCAACCACTCAGACCTCCAACTAGTAAGTTTAACGATGGTATCGAGTATGAGTGCAGGGCCATAGTATACCACAACGGCGGGGATACAAATTCCGGTCACTATTACACCGACAGACTACCGTGGATACCTCGTCCGGAGGACGTAACGGCCGGCACGGATTCAAAACAACCATACGAGTGGTGGTTTTGTAACGAAGCTCTCACCGATATCTTTGCGGACGACCAACCGTTTCCCTATCTGTCTGGTGCAAAGCAGCAGGAGGTTTTGGTAGTGTACGAAAGAATTATGGATCCAGCCGATAAAGCCGACATAATTCAACCAGATTCGTTTGATGAATTCGATTATCATAGGGAGTATCCCTTTTCAGAGTATGGAATTCCACCGGGGGAGGTGAAATTGATAAACAAAGAGAAGGAGGCCCTAGATAAAGCTCGCCTTGTCGCCTCAAGTGTCGATCTTTCTAGTATCCTTTCTGCGATAACGCTGAGAGCTTCGAAGAGAGTGAGGGTGGATGAAGAAGAATATAGGGATATAGCAATACCATCTATAGAAGGAACAAGGCCTCCAAAACGGGTACGAGTATGCGAGAATCGGATTAGAAGTCGGGGCATACGATCCGCGGGATCTATGGACCATGAAACGGAAAAACAACGGAGGAAGGCAATGGCCGATTTACATGACCCGACTCGGATTGCGTTACCCAGAACCTTGGCCGACCAAGAGAAGAAAAAGAAGTGGAGAATGGGTGGTTCATATGGAGGTCACTCTTTCGACATACGGCCAACTTCAGATACCATGAGGGAACTAATTGAGCTTGAGGCCGAGGTGGAAAGAGATCGTAGAAAAGCAATGGCAAGTTTGGACGGTTCAGGTCGAATCGAATCATCAAGTAACCCCGCCAACACCGATACTATAAAACAGCGGAGAAGGGGGTGCATAGACGAGTGGAACTTCAACGAGCTCGAAAAGACGAAGTAGACCATCAGCTCTAAGGGTGTAGGCAGATAGGTAGAAGGTCAGAGAAAGTGCTGGAAATTTAGACCGTTTGGGCGCTAGGCGGTAGATTACAAAGTATATGATATAAGCTGCATGTAACAATACCCAATAGAGTACATCTTAATTGCAAACATCTACTGTATTACGCGACAAGGCAAATCCATAGTATTCTTTAGCCCGGATTAATTACATCCAATTATCGCAATATCACGTTTAGAGCTGCAAGATACCCTTCTTCATTAGCTAGGAATGAGATACGACGTCTGAGTTCAACTTGCGGCAGTAATCCCCGCCATACCGGCATCATTTACGGAGCGCGGAGAAATCCACAGTCTATACCGTACTAAAAGCAGCTGGGGGCACAGCGCCGGTTCTACTTTCTTTCAGTATATGTTTCCAACAACTATATTCGGAACAGGCGGACAAAGAACCACTTGCACAACTAGGTACCTAGGTGTATAAATCCGAATACCCCTATAGCGACTGTCTCTGGAGCTTTGAAACAAAATAAGTCACCACATGATACATATGGCCTAAGAAAGAACCCCCCCAGTGCTTGTAATGAATCATGAATAGGATATTGATACCTCAAACGAATTCTCACACGTATCAACTTAGAGTATACGAGGAATAACAAAGCGCCCGATTGACAAAGAGTCTGTGCATACCGTCTGGCTATTCATAGCGCTTTCCAACGACTCCGGGCTCTACATTATACATCCTAGACTACCTCAAATATAGATTATAGCCCTGTTATATTCGGGCTACTCTCCTCCGCAGGCGGAATACCCAGAATAGAGTCAATCACAGAAGAAGCCAGCCGCTATGGGATATCGACGAGAAGAGAGCCCTAGAGCCGAGCCGATGGTATTCAGGGAAGCCGGCGATATTCTGCATCAGATCTTAGGCCGTGAAAGCCGGGTTATCAAACGACAGAAATTCGGCCTTCGCGCAGCAGGTGGAGATGGAGCCGGGGATGAAGAGGACGAAGAAGAGGAAGAAGAGGAGGAGGAAGAGGAGGAAGAGGATGACGACGAAGATGAGCCACCCTCCCCTAGCCGCGCCAAAGCCGACCCTTGGACTACAGGGAACAGCCGACAGGTAATCGGGGGTATAGAAAATATCACCCATCCAAATCTATGCTACATAAACACAGCACTACAAGTTAGTCCTTACTCCAGATCTCCAGCAGGATTCTATATACCATACACACGGTAGTGGAAAGGATACTAACGAGCATCGGGCGTATACTACAGGCTCTAGCGGGAACGTCGTACCCCGAGTGGGTAGAACTCAATGCCATGGCCGACTACACATACGACCCATCCAAGGCGGATTTAGCTACACTTGTAGACAAAGTCTTCAAAAAGGTCAATCATTTCACAAAGTTCAAGTATAAATCTCGAGCAACGAAGAAGACACCGACGCCAAAGCAGCTCACCTTTCCAGATCTCGGATCACAACAACATTGCGCCACAGAGTTAATTGTACGACTAAACAATCGAATTCTAGAATATAACCCGGTGACTCAAAACCCTCTTGAGGTAGAGGTGCTAAATCGACGCAACTGCCTAGATTGTGGTAATGTTTGGATACACACGATGGTGTACCCGGGTCTTCAATTAGAAAAACCACCAAAGGTAAGCATGACTTCTCCAGCGGGACACGCAGTTTCCTCCAATTCTAATACACCAGTAACAGGTGGGTGCCACTGTGGATGAAACACTTGATTGGCATCGAAGAGTGACACATTGGAGAGACGGCGGATGCAACAGATGCAGAGGTCTTGCAATCAGAGGGGTATTACGCCGTGCAATCAAGAATGCAGCCAAAGAGGAGGCATCCGCAGAAGACTCAAAAGAACTTCAAGACCGCCTCCAGTTTATAGAGCAATCGCTTCAGAATCACACATACAACAACCTAACCGACGCTGAGGAAAAGAGAATTGGGTTGGCCAGAAGGGCTGCGGCTCCGAAATACCCCAAAAAGACGGCGGATATGTCTAACGCGGAATTCAATGATCTCAAAGATAACTACTACGATGCGGTGAAGAAGAGGGAATTCGATTACGACTCGAGCTGGTCCGAGACACAGGCGATCACCAAGTTACCGGATATTCTGATGTTGGAATTTACAAATGTTCCAGGATATGACAAGAGAGGAAACCCAAGGAAACTGAAAACAAGGATCACTTTCGGCCCATCCATAGACTTCTCCCAATACGTCGCGGGACCGAACCGTAACATAAATCCAGGGGATTTCAACTCACCGGTTAGAATTGATGGAGACGCGGCGAACCCAGCACTCCCAGTCTATGAGTTAAGGTCTATTCTGGTCCACTATGGGAGGGATATAAAATCCGGGCATTGGTATTGCTACCGACGTGAATGGAAGGATTCAACAAAGCCTCTAGGGGAACAATGGTGGTATTGTAACGAGGGGGCGACGTTGAGGGTTAGCAAACAAGATATATTCGGGGGTACAAAAGAGGATCCCCGCCCACGCCGGGCCGGGGAGATGTATGCACTGATATATGAAAGAGTGCCAAGTGGAGGGACAGCACCAGGTTCGACAGGGGATGACGGGAAGACGACACAGTGGAAGGAAGACACGGGGCTTTAGAGGAGGTGTCGAATGCATAGAGTAAGTATACTATACTAGAGTATCTATCTATTTAATCCACCTAGGCGAGTAAGTCTATAGTATAGCATGTAGAAGAGAGGAATCAGAAGAACAATGCAATGCAAGATATATGTTAGTACAGTATATAATAAATGAAGATGTGTTGAACAGTGCGTTGCGGGGTGTTGCAGTGACGCGCAGGCAACGCAACGCCGCAGCAGGCTATTTTTGGCAAACCCGCCTCAGGCTGAGGGTCTTCTTTCTTGCATCCGACAAGATGAAAGTATCAGGAACCAACCACGAAACAAAGAACCAACCTGAGAACCAAGAACGGGAACTACCAATCAACCAATCAATCAACCATCATCGACCGGACTTCAGCGGGGCTCTCGTCCTTCGTAGCCAATTTCCAGCTGCCGTCTTCGCTTTCATGCTTGTATTGATTGTTCCTTCTCGCCGTCGACCTTAAATTACCCACAGAGCCTGGTCCCTGCTTACTCAACATCCAGCCGTAGATAGCACCATCTTCGCATCCCGACTTCCCAGTCCAAGTCCATGCTACTCGCTGGTATACCGTCGACATAACTATATATATAGCCCGTACATGCTGGCTGAGTGGCTGGCATCCCTGGCCTGACTCTGTTCCATCCAATTCAACAATCTCCCTCGCTGCGGATTGCTTCGGATTTCCACACTCCTCTCCTCCCATCCACAGCTGAGAAATCTCAAGAATAGAATATACACTACCGGCTTTGTCAGCACCAATCTGAGTGACCTGAGCCTGAACCGTCAAAGGGGACGAACCTGGGGCAATCAAGCGAGCAAGCACAAGCAATCAAGCGACTTTGCCTTACTGACCTTACCTGACCAGAAGTGAGACAGCTACCCCAGGCAGTAGCTGGTCAAGTGCAGAACCAGACCCAGAACCCAAACCAAAAAGACCCTCCCCACCGACCCAGCCCGTCATACTGCTCCTCGTCTTCATCTTCCTCGCAATCATCCCATTCACTTTCCCCCAATACCTAATATTTTCTAAGAATCCAAGGCTGGGGCGTCCCATCAACCGTTTCCAAAGCTGGCGAGCAAACGTCTTTCTTTCGGCCTCTCCAGGCTGCTAGGCGGCACCAACACCACTTCAGCACAATCCTCTCCCTCCGACCCGCCTACTCCCTCGAAAGACTCAAACGGAACCTCCAAATTCTCCACCGCCCCTCCCACCACTTCTCCGCCGCCTCAAGAAAAAAAGTCGCGAAGAATCTCGGCGTCTGCAGTATCCTCGTTCATGGCATCCGCCAAAAACACCTTGTCGCACGCGGCGGGGCTGGAAGACAAGTCAAAACGATCCTTCAACGTCATACACCCTCCGCCGAGCCCCACAAGGACGCCCGGTGGTTCCGTCGCTCCCTACGAGACCGAAAACAATAATGCCGCCGGAAACTCGCGTCCTTTACCCAAAAACACATTTCGCGTAGGCGTGTCGGAAGATAAGAACAGGCGATGCAGGCGGACGATGGAAGATACCCACTCCTATCTCTACAACTTCCTCCCCCCTGCCCCGCCAGCCTGCATGCTGAACTCGAATCTGTGTTCGGATACCGATAAAACCGCTCTGTATTCTAGCTTAGATGAGAATGCTGCCGGCGAATCGGACAATGGGTATTTCGCAGTTTTTGACGGCCATGCCGGGACCTTTGCTGCGGATTGGTGTGGCAAGAAGCTGCATCATTTGCTCGAGGATTCTATTCGTAGGAACAAGGACAACAAGTCAATGCCCGAGTTGCTGGACCAGACCTTTATGAATGTGGATAAGGAACTGAAGGACCTTCCCGTTAAGAACAGCGGCTGCACGGCTGTTTGCGCTGTCCTGAAGTGGGAGGACCGAACTATCGACTCCGGATCGGATTCTGCAGGAGATCAATCCCCAGGTTCGAAGAAGACCACCACGGAGAAGAAACCCACAAAACGGGTTCGAATGCTATATACCGCCAATGTCGGTGATGCCAGAATCGTTCTGTGTCGCTCGGGCAAGGCCCTGCGACTCAGCTACGACCACAAGGGTAGTGATGAAAACGAGGGCAAGAGAGTCGCCAATGCCGGCGGTCTCATTCTCAATAACCGAGTCAATGGTAGGTCCGATTCTCCTGGTTCCGTATTTTAGACCTTAAGGTAGTTAACCAGATCCGTACAGGAGTTCTCGCCGTCACGAGAGCATTGGGAGACTCGTATATTAAGGAGTTGGTTACTGGCCATCCATATACCACTGAAACTGTAATTCAGCCCGATCTTGATGAATTCATTATCCTAGCATGCGATGGGGTGAGTAATCTATGGCTACAGGTCTATTCAAGCAAGGAAAAGCTAACTTTTTACATAGCTATGGGACGTCTGCTCGGATCAGGAAGCCGTCGACCTCATCCGAACTGTCCAGGATCCCCAGGACGCATCCAAAGCACTCGTTGATCACGCCCTTGCTAGGTTCTCGACTGACAATTTGAGCTGCATGATCGTTCGATTCGAAAAGCCTAAGGAGCTTAACACTGTCGCTGGTGTCGGTCTTGGGATCCTCCCAGAGAAGAACGCCTCTGAGAACGCCCTCGTTGACGAGGATGTCGTTATGGACGACGCTGCCGAAAAGAAGGCGACACCGCCAAAGACTGAGGAAGCGAAGTGATCGAAAGGATCACGCATATTTTCCAACTCTACTGTTTCTTTGCCTCTTTGTACATCTTGACCAGCAGAACTGACTGTACTCTGAAAGAAAAATGACCTTTGGCGACGAATAAAATCCCTACCTTCTTATTATTCCCTTTATTCTTCCTCCTCCTCTTCTTCCCCATTCGCTTCTCTTGCTCTCGCTTCGCGAAAAGAACATTGTTAACGGCGCTTCAGGTGGCATTTTTGCGGTCTCTTTCTTCCTTGATGTTTTATCCTTTCTTGATGTGCCTTTGGATGCTTCTTTTGTGGGGATTTTGGACTGATGCCTTCCTTTTTTTTTGGATTCCTACGATGTTCTCCTTTGAAAGTTGTTTCCATGGTTTCTCTCCATATTCTTATTGCAGACATTCTTTATAGGCAAGGGGTGGCCGATGGGCCGGAATTTGTAAGCTATGTCGAAGACGATTGAATCTTTCCTTGCAAGACCGTTTAGGACCTATAGACTGCTGTTCGAGATTGACAGACAGGAACTTTACCGCTGGCTTGATTGTCATCCGCGCATACTCACACAGAATTTTATGCCTGTGCTTCAATCTGGTTTACACCTAATGGGCAATTCCACCAATGATTAGAAATATCTGGAGATAATGTCAATCGGCCATTCCCGGGCTAAAAACCCCACACTGTTATATCCAAATAAACGCCATCCATGTATCCCACATGGATTCTATTATCGTACAAGTATATACACACCCACCTTCCAGTCGCCACCGCCGTCGTCGTCGTTTGCTCGTCCGTTCAGTTGTAGGCTCGATCAATGAAACCACGATGCATCTCCTTTAATCCGACTGATATCCTCCAACTTTCCGTTCCCCATCCTGACCACCGAAAACTTCAGCATTCGCGGATCAACTCCCAGTGTTTCCTTCACAATCTTCTGGGTAGCCGGGTCGCAATCAAAACGCATGAGGAAGTAATGGCCCTGTGTATGTGTCGCTTGATGTTTTCGGATCTTCTTGGGGAGGTAGGTTGTATCCCAGTTATTGATGCCGCGGACGATGCCGCCGTTGGTTAGGACTTGCATGCCGACGGTTTTTATGACTCTAGAAGCTTAATGTTAGAGGGGTATTTGGGATCGGGGTTTTGTAGAGGAAAAGTACTCTTTGATTTCCATCAGGTTGCCCGGACGGACCTGGAGATATGTTAGCCGGATGTTATGTATAATAGTCAAGGCGTATTGTAGACTTACAGCTCCCAGAAGCTCATACAGCATGATTGACAGTCCCTTTTTGTTACCCCGAGAAGTCTAGATTCGATTATCCTGGAAAACGTCGAGGTGGAAGCTATACAGGGCCGAGGTCTGGATGTTCGAGAATGAAAGCAGAAGAAAAAGAAATTAAGGCAGCGAGATTTCCGATAAGATAAAAAACCCGACCCAACCAAAAGAACGGCAATTGTTAGCAACACCAAAATTTCCACAAAAAGTTGGACTTTTCCCGACGTCAACGATAAACTTCCTTTTTTCCCCCGCCATTAAAAAAGACTCCCCTCCAATTAGATCCCATTCCGACCTGGGTTTTGCTTTGCAAAATACATAGTACTTTCAAAGGAAAGAGAGGAATTATAGCAATGGCATCGACACTCCGTATTGCTTCGCGAGCTCTCCCCAGAGCTTCGGGTTCCCTGTGCAGAGCTACCGCTGCTGCTCCCGTCAGAGTCCTCGGCGCCGCTCCGTTGAGCCGTAGACAGTTCTCGAGAACCGCTGCTAGATTTGAGAGTACGTTTACCATATCTCCCACCTTTTAAGCATAGAAAGGAAAGACCATTTACTAATAACCTCATCTAGTCATCAAACGTTACACCCAAGACCACGAATGGATCGCCTACGACACCGAAACTGGCATCGGCACCATCGGAATCACCGACTACGCCCAATCTAAGCTCGGCGAAGTAGTCTTCATCGAACTACCAGAGATTGATTCTGAAGTTTCCGCCGATGACTCGGTAGGCGCTGTGGAGAGCGTCAAGTCTGCATCAGACATCATGAGCCCCGTTTCAGGCGGTGTCGTGGAGGTCAACGAGGCGTTGAATGAGAAGCCGAAGTTGGTGAATGAGGATCCTGAGGGTGAGGAAGGGTGGATTGTTAAAGTCAAGGTGACGGAAGGTGGGGAGGAGCTGTTGGGTGAATTGATGGACGAGGCGGAGTATGAACGCTTCATCAGCGAGTAGGTGACGACGGGGGCTTTATGGGATGGGGCGTGTGTATATGCGCTAGATGGATGGAGATGGTAATTAATCAAATAACTGGTATTGCAATTGAAAGAAAATAAGAATAATGGCGTCGTCGCGAGGGAATAATCCTCGTTTTTGGCTTTGGTTTTGTACTATAGGTTTTAACAGCTATGATGATGATACGGAACGAAATATAATGGATTCAACACCAGGCGCCCCCTTCTATACCTGTGTTAAGTAGATAGGTTAAGTAGAAGTCATTGAAACCCTCGAATTAGAGTCGGGAATTGATGTACATGAGCTTCGCAATGTCGTGTATAGGCATAGCTATCGAAATCAAATCTTCGGGAATTCGCCGAGACTATATAACCCCAAGCCTTCTCAACTTATAGACGCAGTCTACGAGGCCATCTTAAAACCTAGAACAACGAGACTACTTAAAACCCAATTCAATGCATAATGTTATCTTAACGTCTCTAAAACCTTGAGGAAACCGATCCATGCATGTCTATAACAGAATAGCAAAAAAGTATCAACTGAGATCGCGCGCATGCCAATCCAGCGTAGGAGAAGTCTAGTTGAGAACTTCAAAAGCTAGAAACCTCCCCAAGGCCTAACCCTGAGAGTCATACCAATTGATAGACCACCTCATAACCTGCTTCCCAGCACCATCTAGCATCTCCCTGTAGGCGGGATTCGTAGCCGGCTTAAACATATACATATGGGCATTGACCTCATCAGGTGCCTTGTCATTCAGCTGGGTGAACCACCAGGTCCTCAAATCACGGCTTCCCATATCGATATCAGCTGCTCCCCTGTTATCAGACGAAGATGCCGCGGTTCCAGCAGGAGGAAGAGAGTCCTTGCCCTTTGGTGAGGACGGTGACGAAGGTGAAGTCGGCGTCGATGTAGAACCAGACCTCGGCTTCGGCGGGAGCGAGCAAAACGTTCGGAGTCCTCCTCCACCGACCTCGACAGTCTTTCCCTGTGTAGTAGAAGCAGACTTCGCGCCTCTCCCCAATACTGTGTAGAAGTTGGCGATCCCTACACCGGGGACAGAGGAGGCCCTCGTAATCCGCGCTTTCAATTCATCAGGTTTAAACAGCACGCCGACAAATTCCAAGTGCGATGTGACCCAACTGAAGCCCTGCGTAATATTGGATCTATTCATGTAGACCGCAGTGCCAGCGCCAGCAGTAACAGTGGTTGCAGCCGCCGCAGCCAGTGCCAACTTGCCCCAACCCCATCCTCCACCTGATGCAGCAGCTTGCCCAGCAGCGGGAAGAGCTGCTGCTGCTGCGCCGGATGAAGAAGTTGCCACGGAGGCAGCTGCAGGTCCTGCCTCTTGGGATCCGAAGAACCCGAGGGTTTTCGCAATGCTTGACACGGTTGTGAAAGTTTCTGACGCTGTACGAATGTTGTTCTCTGCGCTGTTGGCGAACATGCTTGGTGAAAGACCCTAATACGGCATCCAACGTAAATTCAAAAATGATATTACTAAATGTTCACTTATTTCCTCCGTCATTCACGGGCACAGGCAGAAATACCAAATACGGAGTATCAAAGGCACATATGCCGATGATAGCAGGGAACATCATCCGCTCATCGTTCAAGGCGTCGTGCCCCTTCCCAGTTGGTGGTGACGATTTCGACGATTTCGACGATGAGTCCCTTCTCTTCCTTGGGTCTAGGCTACCAGACTTCGGTGATGATGAAGACGGAGGCGTAGGTTGCTTCCTTATGGGTTCGTCATCAAGAAGCGAAAGCAGCGTGTCGGCAGCCACGATACCGCCCATAGAGTGGGCCAGTAGCACCACCCGGACAGAGGGATCAATCAGCGACCGGTTGCCATTGAGATCTTCGGTGTCGAGAACGAGGTCTTGGAGCCTACGATTCTCAGATTTCGAGTTAACATTCCAAATACGTCAGTTGGGAGAGACGTTGTTCCAGGTCAGGTAAGCTCAAGGGTGCAACAGGAACTCGCCCAAGATCCGGGTAAAGAGGGTAAACCTAGACGTGGACTCCTGGCGAAGCGGCCGCAAGAAGGCACAGCTGTTGTCTTCCAAGCTTAGAGTGACAAAAAGCCGTGGTTCATATGCAACAGAAGTTGGACCCTATCGTTTATTCTTGGACATCACACCCAGAAGGCTAATTCCGTTCGCTGCCTTGCTCGTCATCACACCGCAGCGCGGAGGGAAAATAGTAGCAACATGCACAGGAGCGAGGGGAGAGCGTAAACGATAACATATGCGTGTTCGTGATGGGGGGTTCAGCAGGCGAGGGAAGGGGAAGTCTCCATACCATTCACGAAAACACTTCACAGCCGCAGGCAGATTCCCTCTGGTTTCGTATCTCGGGTACACGACAGATTTCACGCCGATATTCGGAAGAAACTTTTGTAATGTCTGCTGTAGATGCTGTTACATCCCGACATCCGAGGGAAAGTGAAAAATCACCCCCAAAGGAGAGTCTTAGCCACGAGTTCAAAAAAACTTCATTTCGATATTTGACCTCCATATCTGCACCCCGAAGATGGGTCTATGTAGGGGTATAGATCCACCTCCAAGGTGAGAAAAGACGAGGGCGTGCAAGGGGTGCATCTGAATTCTCGGCAGAAATACCTCAGGAAAGAGACCGAAAGTATCATCACCGCCCTAATCCGATGAGGAGAAATAAGTAACTTTTTAGTTAAGATGTTCAATTGACAATCAAGGCACTAATCTAGGCATCTTAGGGGAGAAAAAAGGGAGGATAAAAATGCAGCAGGCAACGGCGAGAAAGGTTATAATCCATATGCATGGGAACAGTCAGAAATGGCCGCCGAAAGGTTGTGTGGAGTACCCTATCCCTCCAGGGGTGGTTGTCGTGCTCAAGTTCAATTGAGGCGGCTGATGTCAACTAACCTTGAAGCCATGGATGAAAACTAACAGCAACGTCCGTTTCCGTGCCATCAAAGCGGCCTTGGGAGAAGGAAGAATGGGGAAGCCGTAATTCTCGAACTCGTCTTGTGGTGGTTAGTATAAAAAAGAAACGCCTGATGGTTAGAAACCCTGGTTGGTTGGTTGTGATATTGATGGTGGAACAGGTTCGAATTCAGGATTGACTGAGCTCGGTTTGGAGAGTTTTTTGGAAATCAGTCCGTTGAGCTTAGTACTGAGTTACTAAAAACCTAACATCGACGAAGTACAGGTCAAGTCCGTCCGGTGCCACCGCGACAAACCTCCAAATTGGCACTTCCTTTTTTTGACCTCCTTCGGTAGTGGTAGGTAAGCTACTTGGAGGGCATGCAAGAGTCTTATCGCCTAGAATGGTATGTATGATGTTGAGCTGGTCGAGTTGAGAGAAAAATCCTGCGAGCGGGGCAAAGCCAGCGACGATTATCATATCATGCGCCATTACCTGTCGACAGAGGGCAGAAAGGTTCGCCCGCGATCCAGCACCTTCGAACGGAAAATGCCTGAGATTGGCTAAAACCAGCGCGTGGCTGTCGACGTGTGTATGTACTGACATTAACGTTAACAGGTTACTGTACCCAGAAACGGACGAAGCTTGCCTCTACACGAAGGTTCCTGTTGCATGCAAGGACTCAACTGATCCTGTCTGCTGCGAGCATCGAACTGGTACTGAAGAGTACAGTTACCGGATCATACCCTGTCTATGGCCGTATGATCTGTCTAGATCTCGACGGACGGGACTAACAATAACCCTGTCAACGTCTAACGTCTGCTTCTTCAAAATCCTCGGGCTTCTCAGCTTTTGCCGATCTTGCAGCACTAAAGTGGGCCTCTCTTTGGAGGGATGATGGCTGTTAGTGATCAGATGTTTACCCTGTTCGTCTATGCATGTCGTCGGCGGGCCATATACGTTCGGAAGCTGCGATGGTTTTTTTTTAGTCCCGCAGCGGGTTACTACAATGTACTAGCAACATGATTCATACTCGCAAAGGCAAGGGATGCAGTATGTCTAAAGGATTTATTCGAGTGTAGCTCGTATGCGGGCAAATATGTCAATATACTGTTGACAGTACATACATGACATGGTGGCTGCGAATTGCAAAAAAGTAAGCCTGTTCGGTCTGTCTTGTCCTGACATCCTGCAGCTCCCATGTCTTCCGAGATGTATGTATGATTGAGACATTCGAGACTCTGATAGGACGGACGAAAAGGGCCTGACCAAGTGACCTGGACTTCCGAGGAGGCCAAAGATAAATTTTTGAAGGTTGGATATCAAAAAACCTTCGACGATACTAGGTAGCTTGGCTAGCTTGCCTGACCGACGTCGAGCTATGCAGCTGCAGACTTTGCTCATCTGCAGATGGCTATATGGAATATTGGCGATCCATAACAAATCAAAAGTTTTTCCCTCCGCCGAGTTCGAGACCAGCCTCATGGGGAGAACTGCCATTGTTGGAAAGGCGAAGCTGGTGATCTGGTGGCCTGTATCGCCAACCGTCGGCGTCGAAATGGGGTTGTGCAATGGATGACGTTGAAGTGCTACCCGAACCCTGTCCTCTGATTCGCCCGGCCTCATCCACACTACCCCAACAGCCTCACGGGAATTTGCGGTTGCTTCATGTATAATACATAGATGCATACATCATAGCTTTTCTTAGAAGAAGTTTGTTGACTTTTAGTTAACCGTTCCGAAGAAAGCCCCCATCCATGAAATTCAATTGTGGATCGCGATCGGTCATTTCGGTCAAGTACGACAACTTGAATCCCAACATGTCGCAACACTACGAACCGCCACGACGCTCGATGTCTAACACACCCATCGGCCAGACTAAGCTCATCTTCAACATCGAGTAGCCCAGATCACGAGCTAGCTTTGGGTGGATATTCAAGATGAAGCTAAGCAATTACCCATACAGGGTTCCACGATCCGAATGTGATATCAAAAGCTGAAGCTGAGGCAAAAACCGAAGGGGACCATGCAACAATCGAAGAACCAAGATAACGCATAGGACTCGTGCATGAGGAACCTAAAAGGAAAAAAAGGAATATTCAGAAAAAAGCGCGGATTTCGTGTATCGCATCGATCTGCCCAGGGGACCTGAATAAAACTCCCATGATCATAGTCGTAATACGAAACCCGCTTCATCATAAAGGCATCATGTTGGAGACCACACAATAGCCAGATATGGCATGTCAGCGGCTAGGAAACACTCAGAGGGATCGGCTATTGTGGAGATTGGGTAGCAGCAAATAACTTGAAAGGATATGCTGTGCATGGAATGAACTCCGGCAAATGGATCCTACCTGCGGTCCCAAGACACCGACGGCCATCATCCCACCATCCGTGGCCATGGGATGCTCCGCGTTGCAAGTTCAGCAAGAGTGGGGACCTTGTTGAAAGGAGGGGGCGTTAGGGTGGTGAGCCAGTTATGAAGGGTTGGCTGAACCAGCATAAACGGTCCAGGCTGCTTTCGTTCTTCGTTAAAAAGCCCACACTTATAATACGTTTATCCTTGCCTGCCTCGCCTGGTTATGCAGCTAGGTTCACCGCACTTAATCAGATACGTCTGGCAATTTATCATACGGCATGGCTGGGCATTTGTTCCCATGTATCGCAGCCCCCTCCTTTCCCACCTCTTTCCGAGCATGGGAAAGTCATTCGAGAGGGCCAAAACCCAGATCCCAAGCACGATGCACGAGAAGCACAGGCATCTTAGCACTTTACGCGTTCCGGGAAGGCAAAAGAGCCAAAAAGTGGATCTCGTTGAATTGAATAACAGCTCGCCCACATGACAATCAAATCTTTTGAAGAGGCTACGAATGGACTAGTGGCAAACTTCCTGCGATATATGCAAAATACAATGATCGCAGAGGCGGCATCTTGGGGTTTGACACATCAAAGCACACCCACACACGAGAGTTTCGGAAGCTGGAGGAAATGCCGGCTGGATGTTCGGTTTTTTTGATGTTGAGTGGACATACCTGGGCCTTGCATCTGCGTTTTGCATTGCGACATCTGATTCTGAACCGATGTTGCTTGGAAATCCGGCATGCTTCGAGGGGGGGTTGGATCTGTGCATTTGAAGAAGGAGCTTTGAGGAAGCGGGTATGTATCCATCTGACTGTGATAATGAATATTTACTCGCCGACTGGTTTGCGAACCAGATGATGGTTCTCCAAGGAGGATCGCTTAACTTGTCCGCATTCGAATACCTTTTCGGAGTTCGTTCCTTCAAGGATGCACCTACTCGAGGGATAAGATTTTTTTCTTCTCTCACTCCGGGGAGAGAGATCTCATGTATGATGTAGATGTACCGTACGGAGCTTCAACTTACATCCGAGACAGAAAAAGTGGTGCTCCTTGTGAGGTGAGCGCACCTGCAGGGGCGCCGCAAAATCCAATTAATTCGCAAATCGTCATAACGGAGACGCTGATAATACGACTCGTTGGTATGTGATCCATAAGCAAGCCAGCCAGCCGTCGGTAAGCCGAAGATAGCAGCAACTTAACGCAACCCGACGCGGCGAAGCAAGGTTTCACTATTCCGCTGGTTGCTTGCCAGGCTGCTGAGATCCGCTAAGGCAAAAGGCCGCCTTCGTGAGAGCAGGCAATTACCCATTACGCCTTGAAATCACGCGTCCATTTACATCCGACGCAGGAAGAAAATAAGAAAAGGAATGAGCTGGACTGGGGTGTGGTCGACGCAAGCACCGAGGTGAAATCAAAAAAGGCGACGAGACTTCAGCCTATTGGTCGGAATTACCTGGAGAACCCACATGGAGATATATGTAATCGGCCAACATTCAAACAAGTACCGCCTCCTTCTGTTATACGGTACGGTATCCTGCGAGCGGTCAGTTGTCCCCAACGTTTAACATCGGCGGCCGGTACATAATTACATGCCCATACCTATTATGAGCTGCAATGCAAGGTTTGATGTCCTCACAATTACCACCCTAATGACTTAAGTGCAAACTGTTGTTTCTTTTCGAACTTATTTTTCCTGATTTGTCCAACGAGGGATGCCACCGTCGATGCTGATTGGTATTTGTCATTTGATCACAAACATTTCAACATGTTCGAAGCATGCTGGATTCAATTAAGTGGCAGCCCTAGACCGGGTATAGGTACAAAGATACCTGGACACCTTCCCAGGGCCAGGCCTTTGAATATCTAATATCACAAATCTAAAGGCATTCCCGAAAGCCCGTATGCCTCCTTTCTGTCGTATGCAGAGATATTGAATCCACCATCGAGAGTCTTATATCACCTGTTGGACGAGAGGTGCATGATAATGCCGAAAAGGTTATATATCGCATCGTCTGACGAGGTCTACGTAAGTTATTCAATATATCTGATCGTCCTTGCGTTCTAGGAATGTGATCCGTCTCTTTTTCCAGCCCCTAGCTAATATGCTAGATGAGGTCTTAAACGTTGAATTTAGACAATTGATTCGTTCTGTTGCATTTGATTTTGAAACTCAGGTGCAAAGTTGTTAGCTGCAATGTACCGCGGTTTGATATCCGAGTTATCGAGATTTCTTCCATCTAACATGCAGTTGCCCTCCCGCGGTTGGTGAGATTCTGATTTCTGAATGGTTACTTTTTTTGTCATGCCGTTCCCTCTTATGTATTTAGGTGTTATAACAGCGCTTGCATACATAGACACCGTATACTACCTACATACGCACATACATCCTACGTGTTTGCATTATGGCGGATGGAGTTATTTCGAAAGGGAAGCCTGCGAACCGTCTCGAATTCTGCCACAACACAGTTTCCGCTGAGGTTGAAAGGATGGCGGTTCCCACATCCCGTTCTGGGCTCTAGCTCTGCTCTCCTCCGCAATCCAACCAACCACATCGCAGTATGCACTCCAACCAAAGTCGCATTTTTGTGATCGATCGGGTCATCCACAATGGACTAAAGTCCATCACATTCGTTTTTCTGTTCAGAATCGCCTTTGGGGTTTAGCTGCAGCGTCGATGGAACTCGCGGCGCAGTTGGGTATCTCCTTGCTGTGCAACCGGGTTGTCGAGGCGGACACAAAAAATCATGCATCCGAATCTAACGGGATGTTAACGTTTGCCTTCAAATTGTTTCGAGAAAACTTATTGGCTTCCAATAGCCTTGAATTGAATTCGATGATGACAGGGCTGCGAGCTAACCAACTAGCTTTTTTATGTGCCCTCCACGCATCGAGCCATTCCGGATAGCTGCAAAGCACAAGCGCTATATTACTGTTGCAAAAGGAAGAATACAACTTTGAACAAAAGAAAGAACGAAGGCACTACTATCTTTGGTTCCATCCCGACGGGCAAGGGATGTTTCTCCTTTGCTTGTTGCTAATGAGCGAAATGTGGGAAGGTAGCAAAAGGTAGCAGTTCCCAAGACAGGTACTCGGACGCAAATATCTACGAAGTTGGAGACCATCTCCACATTTGAGAGAGAGAGGTCTACGAACGAAGTTATGGACCGATGTCCTAGCTAGCTCCATACTTTAACTTGCTACAGCACCCACTGCAACCCACGCAGGGAAAGACAAAAGAAAAATGCCTCCACTCGAGTGAGGAGATCACGTTCGAGGTTTAGGACGTCGAAGCCAATCTTCGGCCACCTGCTTGATAGAATGCCTGTGTGACAAACAACACGGCTGGGCCTTCAGGATACATCTCGCACAAGAGGGTTTTGACTAGAGACCTAAGCTCCCATTCCCGTCTCGGAGAACCGTCTACAAATCCAACAGGCTATTGGCTGATGGGGCTGCTACGGCTAGATCCTATTCGCTCCATCCTCACGTTGCTTGACCAAGAGGGGTCATTGATTGTTGGGGTTTCGTTCCACATTCCTTCTATCCGCATCGATATCGTCTCGGCCTGAACGACGGAAAGCGGCCAGGCTCCTAACTGAAATTGCAAGCAAATTTGTTCGGCCTCTTTTGCTGGGTCCTAAATCACGAGTGAGAACCCCCTTGCAACCCTTCTTCGATAGTCCTGTAACTTGCTTGCTCCAGTAATAATGTCTGCGTTAGTGGATATTTTGTCGGGTCTTTGCTGCCCTGCACGATCGAAAAAAGCTTAGAGGAGTTCAAGGCAAAGTTATGCATCATACCCCCCATACCCTTTCCTTCTCTCCTTTTTTGCCCTTCAAAGGAGGCTAGACGGCCTTTTCGCTTGTGAGCATTGTGTGTCCATCCACCGCCAAGGGTGCATTGAAAGTTGCATGAGACAGACAGAAAGGCTCCAAAGGTAAAATTTCACCCATTCGAACCCTGTATTTGGCGACCTGGAGGAGCAACATGCCTGCATTTTTTCAGTCGTCGTCGACGAGCGCTCAACATTACACGTTCGACCCGTAATATGTGTAATGTACCCACCCACACAACTGCAACAAAATGTCGCTTTTAGCTCCATGAAAAGCTGGTTTTCCTTCTATGTATGGTTTCGTTACCCTTGTTTTTTTCTTCTTTTTTCCTAATGTCTCCTTTGCATTCGTATTTTGCTCCCCCGCCATCGACAAGAGGACGTTGTCTGATTTGGCGGCCGTGGCTTCCTTGGGTTCCCACACGCAAGCATCATGACACACACACGGCGGAGAGCGCATCCTTCCCTGGCCAGAGGAAGAGTGCCTTCACAGCAGCTCACGAGTGATACTTCCTTTTTCTCCATGTTATGTCTGTATGCATTATCTCCCCTGCTTGGGGTTATTGCGTTACTTGGCGAATCGAAAATGAAGTTGAACATCACACCTAACCAACTCAGCATGTCCGGCCCCGGACAAACAGAATTAACAGCGACAAGCTGAGATTGTGGACACCGACGACGATTGGCCTGATAATAGACAAGACTTCTGTTGCAAGCAAGATGCACGTATCCTGCTTTTCCAGAAACAGGGTCTGTGGGAAGATTTCCTTAAAATCCATTTTTCATGTTAGTGGCTTTTTATTTTATTTTTTTCGAATTTATTTTTTTTCTCACTTCACACGCAAGCCCAACCCTTACTACATCTTATTATGTACATGTCCGTCCAAGCATCTTTAACCATGTCGCGCGCCTTGTCCCACTTGTGGCATTCGAGATTGGTCATATCTCTGAGGCAGCTATTCAGGACGGAAAGAGATGGCCACAAGCAGTAGCTTGACCCAGTTTTTGAATAGCGAAATGTACCTGACCGGAAGTCAAGGAACGTAAGGAGGAGGCTTGGATATGCCGCAAGTTACATTTTCTGCGTAGGAAGCCGATGGGATATATGTAAAAGTCTAGTACCTGTACCAAATCGGTGCACTTGCTTTCTTACGCCTTAGCCAGTGTATCGTTTTATGCACGTTGACCACTGCCTCGAAGCAGTGGACGATTTGCTTGGTGGTGAACTAACGTGCGAGTGTCTCAAGACCTCGAAGTGCGTAACTTGGCCAGGGTCGGGCCAGCCAGCCAAGGGAGGCTGCTAGTTTCTCTCTTTTGTGAGGAAATAAGGAGAAGGGAAGAAAGAGGGCATTCCAGACCTCCACCCCCCAATCCTTCCCTCAACCCCGGTCGGTTAGAATCCCCACGGCACGGCATGGAAACTAATCCAATATCCACTTTGACTTCCCATTCGGACCACACCTCCATCCAACTCCTGCCTCAGAGATGGGCTAAGTTATTAACAGGCCCTCGCTATGGGCTATGTGTGTGGGCTAATTATACATATTGGCGATAGGATTGATTAGCACTGACTTTGCCTGGCACGAGGAGGTAGTCAGGTCTCATCGAACGAGAAATGATCAGAATGGCCTTGCAACTTGCAACGGATTGAACTGGGAAGTTCAGCGAGAAACGCAACATTTGTCTTTTGATCCCGGGGAGCGCTCGTCCATAATTACCGTGTTCGTCGTGAACTCCGGCCGCCGATGTGGGATTATTACGCTCTGAAACTCTCAGGTTTCCGCTTGGGATTATTTCTCTCAGCTTGGGTTCATACGGTCGGGCAGAGTTTAACATGGTTGCAACAAAACATGGTCATATTACATACATGACATACATACGAAGCGGTATGAATGAATGAAGATTTCGAAGCGGTCAGGCAGAGAAAGAAAGAGGCCGCCAATCAGCGTAGAGACCGGGGTATTTGGAGATCTACCAGCTCACTCTTTTGTTACTCGATTTGAGATACGCATCTCTCAATCTCTTCGACAGAAAGATCCACCTTGCGTGGGAGCGAACTGCCTCTGATTGGGTCCGTGTGTATCCAATGCAACTGGAGAAGGAGGAGAGGACGAAAAGGATATGATATGCACCTCTCCGACTACGACTACGACTCCGACGACGACATCAGCAGGAGGAACAAGGACTTTTTTTAGAGATCGGGCGGTCCATCCATCTATCTATCTCGAAGACGACGGACTGACCTGACCCAGACCGGCACTAACCCGTTTTCAATCAGCGCCTCTTTTTGCATTTAGCAGAACGAACTAAAGGGACTGTCAGCCAGAAAAAGTTTGTTCTGTTTTAAGTGGTTGCTTTTGACTTTGGCTTTCTTTCTCATGGGGGGAGGCGATATTTCTTTTTCGCATTCCGGGGATGACCCCCGGTACTTCCAGATGTATGCACAGGACATGTAACTTAGCCCTGGGAAGTTGGGAAATGTTAATAATTGCAGCCCACCTGAAGTTGACGACCTTGCGTGTTCGAAGCTAGTCTGGTTAGTGTTAGTGACTTAGATGTATGTCCTGAGCAGTTTGATATATATCCGTGGAGCCGGCCTTTGTGAAGTCATCACCACCAGCAATTTCTAATGGTATGTATCTCCTAACCTCACTTAAGTCCTTCGACTTGCCCACAGGCTGAATATTAATATATCCAGAGTACTCACTAAAACACCCTCGTGCGTCCTTCACCAGATAATAATTATCCACCTCAATTCAACTTTGATTAAATCAATCAATCCCTCCACCTAACTTGCAAACAACACAAACCTTGCGGGCCTTGGTTAACGACATCGGACGGATTGGAACGTTCCCCAGCAGCTTCAACAAAGCATCAATACGAGACCAATCCACAATCCTTCGATTGCAATTACACACAGGCAACTTACAGGCAAACTTTGTTATACCAGTCGTCCTATTCTCTAGCTTATCCGACACTCCCGTCTCTTCCTGCCTTGTTCCCATCCC
Source organism: Arthrobotrys megalospora (assembly GCA_036971655.1). NCBI lineage: Eukaryota > Fungi > Ascomycota > Orbiliomycetes > Orbiliales > Orbiliaceae > Arthrobotrys > Arthrobotrys megalospora. The sequence continues at coordinate 514,351 of JAVHJN010000007.1, read as the reverse complement.
GTATATACTGCTACCCGTCTGGCTTTTCTCAACCTCCGCAAACCTAAAAGGGAACAGCCCTCGAAACCGGACTCTGGAACGTTAACTGGCTTGCCTTTTTACCACGTTTCCTATACCGTTGCTCTTGTTTTGCCATCATTTACTTGACTGGTGAAACGGACATTTACTCTGCAGCAGGATATAAGACCTGAAGCGGCTGTTTTTCAATACTTTCTGGTATATATTGCTTCAAAGAACCCGCAGAACAAAGAACCGACACAGACGGCCTTTCACAACTCTCCTGGATTCTTATACAGCTATACCACGCCATATGAAGACGGACTGTTAATTGCGAGACCATTTTTTTCTTTCCTTTTTTCTCTTTCTCTATCTTGAACTACCTTATACTCTAATCTCTGCAGGCGTCTACAGCCTGTGGTGGTGGTAGTGAACCAACTATAGTAAATCACCCCTAATGCTCGGAGTTGCGAATTTCACAATGAATTCCGCCATACCATATCCCCAGGACTCCATACCTCCATTTCCCCTCCACTCTGGCCGGAGAAACTCAGCATACAGCGCAGTCGACAGCAGGACAAGGTCGACGGACTACTATGCCAGGGCAACAAACGAGTCGGCACGCATCTTTACCATCCCTTCTCCTAGCTCTTCGTCGACATTATCATCGAGATACAGCTCACGGGAATCCCTAAGGACACCTCCATCTGAAAGCACGATGAGCAGCCACTCAGTGGACTATTCGACAGCACTTCTTCCAACAAGTGGGAACGTCCAGAACTCCAGGAACCAGTACCGACAATACGACCACTCTCAATCATCGATACCCAGCATGTCGGAGTGCTTCAGAACATCTTCACAATCTCAGGAACTGATCAAGAGGAAAGCGTCTTCCCCACCATCGAGGCGAGGATCGTTTGCTCAACAAGTGGAGAGTTCGTCGCGGGGCAGAAGGTCGTCGACAGCGGTTCCACCACTGACAGTTCCAGCCTCGATCAATTCGAGCAAGGGTAGCTTGGCCGAATTCGCAGCCCAGGTTTGTTTATCCCATGGTCGAAACGAAACATCGGAGCCACTTGCTAACGATTCCTAGATTACTTGTCTGTTCTGGTTTGAATCGTCCCATGACCTTGCTAGGGTTGCTTCGTCTACCACAAAGGTCATTCCAACAACTTCTCTAATCGAAGATGCCGTCCCATCGATGGCCTTCAAGAAATGGGTCGCCACAATTCTCTCGACTACGCAGGTTTCTCAGAATGTCATCCTGCTGGCCCTGCTGTTCATCTACCGCCTCAAGAAGTTAAACCCATCTGTGAAGGGAAAGGTTGGCAGTGAATATCGTTTGCTCACCGTAGCTTTGATGCTTGGCAACAAATTCCTGGACGACAATACCTACACGAACAAGACCTGGGCTGAGGTCTCTGGCATCACTGTCGGCGAAATCCATGTTATGGAGGTGGAGTTCCTAAGCAATATGAGATATAGCTTGTTCACTTCTGCGGAGGAATGGCAGGACTGGCATGTTAAGCTTGGCAAGTTTGGAGAATACTGGGAAAGGGCCCGGTGTATCCCAAAGCTTAGTCCCTCTCACCAATTCTCTTCTATCACGCCTACCAGCACTGTTCCACCATCGCTCCCGTCGCCGCCTCATTCGAACCACGCTTCACCACCATACGGAAGCTCTCACTCGCCTAACTCGGTTTATCCTGCTCTGCCAGCTCCCGCCCTCCCAGTTGCTAACGTCTCGCCCAAGAACACTTCGCTGTTACAGCGATATCGTGAGGATTATGATAGGCTTGAGTCGTCGAGCAGGAAGCGTACATTGGAAGATACTGGCATGCATCCACCTGCTAAGCGCCTATCGAGGTCCGGACCGTCGTCTTCCTCGCTGATGGCACAATATCCACCAGCGTTGACGATCCCAACTCCTTCGCCCAACCCCTATGCCTCGCAGTTGCCAATTAATCCGAATGCGCCCATGCCAACACCACCGGCGGCGCTCCAACCCCAGGTACAGCCATACTATCCCACCACCAGGGCAATGTCGACGGTCTACCCCTCTTCCTCTGCTCTCTGGGCACCCTCTCAGACGGCCACCAGCTCTTGGACTCTCCCAACTGCTCAGCTTCCTGCAGCGAGCACTAACACCACGCCAGCGTCGGTTGCTAGCATCAACCTTGCACCATATCCCACAAGCCGACATACTTCCCCATACCCTCTTAGCTCGAGCAACAACTCTCCTACCGCTTACACGAGCAACAATTCCCCATCAATCTTCCTCACTAGCCGAGAATCACCATACCGACCTGTTAGGACTGTGTCAACCCTCCTGGTGCCTCAGCAAACTACAGAAGCTCAACATCTCGGCCAAGACCAAATGCAATACCAACCTCTCACTAAGGCTAGGAACGAGTACAGGCAGGGTCCCGTCCCGTACATGCAAACTGAATACTGGCCACAATCCACCAACTGGAGCCTCCCACCAAACTTCGAGCCATAAGAATTTGATTTAGCTCTCTTGATATCCTTGAATTTTTTGCAAACGGCGTTTTACTTCTTTTTTCTTCTCTCCTTTGTTCTCCTTTGCAAGGACCGGCTGCAAACAGCCTTGTGGCGTCGTCAATATACACCGACTCCTATGATTTCGATTATAATATCTTGATCCTTTTTGCCTCTCTTTTGCTTCTCCGCTATTCAGAAATTGGATACACACACAGACCAGCAAAGCACGATTTGTTTCTACTATTACTACTACTACTTCTACTTTACTGCAATTGGGCATGGCAAGCGGCGTTTTATACAGGAGCTTTTTCACTTCGTCTTTCCGTTACATCTTGCGTATTTTTCAAACCAGAGCCGGGCACGATGCGGCTATCTTTTTCTATTTTCTGGATGATTGGTGTCTCCACTACTTGCACATACAATATTGTATTCTACTACTATTACTACTACCACAGAGGAACTATGCTTCCCACTATATTCGAGATATTTTATTCGAGAGGAGCAAAGGAACCAGGGGCGGGGAATGCTTTTTTCTATTTACCCAAACTACAAAACTTTGTGTGTGTTTTTCTTTCCTTCTTTATATATCATCATACGGGTGCGAAAAGTGGCACATTTACAAATGGAAGGAATTTCTAATATCCCATCTTCATATTTCAACTGAACTGCTTTCTACGTTTTTCTCGATGTTCTTGATGTCTGAGCCCTGACCGCCTCGAATTCATAGACAACTGACCAAAAAAAAGAGATATGATGTTCACATGCAACGAAGGGAAGCATTCGATATTCAATAGAGGTTACATCTTTTTTGATTTCAATAACCAGCGCATGTATTATTAGGATATATAGAGGAATCCCAAAAAGCTATATGACCCAGAAGAAGCAAAGTATAATGAATGATCCCCCATTCGTTCGGTCTTAAGACTTGTCAAGAGGTTCTTGTTTTCCCATTGACGATTATAGTAACGTCTCACGCTTTGATCTCAAGCATCGCCCTTCCTGATATCTTGTTAGTAGTGTTTCCACACACCCACCCCTATAAGATCTACACGTACGATGACTTCTAACAAATTAAGGAATATTCGCTTCCGGAAACCATATACTACTTATAGTCCCGAAGGGAAGAAATTTGGATCCACAGTTGACTAGTGATTATAACTTTCGCTTTTGGAAATACCGAGAAGCAGACTTTTCGGGATAAGTAGCGCGGAGCATGAGGATGGGTCTCACATACGAAAAAAACCCAAGATAATTCACATATTTTACGATCAAAGACGATCCCACGAATTCGGCCAGAAAGCCAACTTTTATGCACCAGCTGGTTTCTTTCCTGTGAAGTTCAAAAAAAGAGACGCCAAGCAAGGATATCGAAAGGTAAGCGATTCAAGAATGAAGAAAAAGAAACGAAGATATCGATATGATAGGTAGGATAGAGGAGGGGGGGGGGGGGGGGGGGGGGGTGGCCCCTCTCTACGATCTCTCAACCCTCTCTAGCTCTCACGATCACATATCAAAAGGCAAACAAGCAACAAGGCACAGCAAGTGTCTTAAAAGTTTTAGGACCCAAAGGTGGGGTATTATACGAGAGAGAGCGCTTTCGAGGTTCATTTTTGCCTCGAGTGTGCATACGAAAAAGGCAGGAACTTGTGTGCATGCGTCCATACACACGGTATCATGCGGGATCGGGAAGAGGTTCTCTCTTTTTTTTTTTTTTTTTTTTTCCTTCGCATACAAAAATGCACATATAGGCAAACTCGTGAAGCGATGCCGAAGAAGAAGAAAAAGGAATGCTCCCAGTCAGAATATATTCCTGTTCCTGTGATGTGCACGAGGATTTGAGAGGGGGAAGAAATGGATGGAGAATCCCGTTCCCTATAGCCGCTCTATTCCATATTGTATTCATTGCGTATAGCGCTCCGTTAGAAACGTTTCATTCCTTAACGCCGCTCAGACCATAATCGTCAATACTTTCGTTACTAGATCTTAATACCTACATTACTTACAGGTATAATATACCTTGGGACTTTTTAGCTGCAGGTCTAGGCCGGGTGCTTCGACCTCAACTTACCGCCGTTCCAACTAGGACTTTGCAGCTCCCTTGCATTAAAAACGGGACCGAATTTCAGCCTGCGAATTTCGACTTGGGGGGGGTTTCTGACATGATGTTAGTGTTAAACGTTCCGTCTTCAAATTCAAGTTGGTGAATCTTTTGTCTACATGTTACCCCCCGGCCGGAAATGTAATCCCGTATCCATGATCCAGGGGAAACGTAGTCTGCGAAGAAGAAGAAGAAAAACAAATAAAAAAGGAACATCATGAAAAAAACGTGCGTGGCTATTAATCCAAGCCCCACGGCTGGGAAATCGAAAAAGGGAAACAAGGGAGTCGACTGTTTTCTGCAAAAAAACGTAAAAGAAAAAAAAAAAGAATAAACAGTTGAAGCGAGAAAAATTGTGGATATAGCCAAATACAGCCCAAGTCCATGCTGGAACAAAAAAGTCGTGGATGTTACGGAAGCCCCGGCATGGAATGATATTGGTTCGGGGAGATGTGGAAGTGGGCACAAAAAAGCACCCGTGGCGATTGAGATGCTTTTTTATGAAGGGCATGATGATGAGCGAACTTGACCGTCTGTATGAAATCTTCAGTTTGCGAGCGGGACTCGTGAAATTGGGGATACATTGGGATCCCGACGGTCTGGATATGCCGTTGCATTGGGGTGAGGTTTTTTGGCCCCGGGTCGGTGTCCCCCTTCCCCCCCACACTTCGAGAAATGATCACGGGCTCGCCAATAAAGTGAGAAACGAGCTTTGTCTCCTTTCAGACAAACCTTGAAGTCAGGGACCTCTCGATCTGCTGTTGAGGCTTGGTCCTCCCGTCATCCAAAATTATATTATCATTTCGTTCACCAACTATATAACGGGATCTTAGATTCTGGGTTTTAAATTTTTCCAAATCTCACCGGAGGCTTCGATGCCGAAAGAACCTGAGAACATCACATCCTGACCCTGTAACTCCTGTTGGAAAAATAAGGTAATTCCATACGGTATTGCAATTTTAAGAATCTGACGGGCTTTGAATCATGTAACTGTGGGAGAATCAGGAACAACAGTTGGTTGGCCAAACATATTTCCCTAAGCCCTGTAGTCAGCTCGAGCCTGATACAAATTTAAACGTTATCGTGAACAGATTCCACCAAAGAGATTCGACAATGGGGATGGTGAGAAAGAGAAAAATAGCCATGTCAGAATGGATGAGCATTTTGTCTTGTGTCTTCAAAAATTGATAGCCGATGGGAATTTGAACCGAGGCCACAAGCCAAAGTGGCGGACCTGTCACCTTGGTATTTCTTGTCCGCGGCGCATTCTAGCAATACATAGCAGTGAGAAAGGAAAAGGCGACCTTTCCGATTGCCGTTGTGGAAGGGGAAAGGAATGAGTTAAACTTCAGAAAACCCCATTCGGATGACAGATTCTAATCGCATCTTTCTGTTTCCCTTCGACGAATACCGATATAATTTTGGATCAATTGGGCTGCAGGCTGGCCAGCCCCCAATTTCACGTCTTCAAACGGATCTGCCTTGGATAAACAAAAGCGGAAGAGAGAGAGAGAGGAAAGGGAAGCAAGAGCGCTCCAGAAATAAGAAATAACAATGGCTCCTCCCGCGACATTCGTAGACTCGATGGCTCTGCAGGAAGTTATGATATCATCACCCCCGGATATTAAGCCCACGGCGAGCGATATCAATGACGCAGCACCAACAGGAGGAAGGCGGGTGTTTAAATCAACTGTATGTTTCAATCTTCCCTCTTCCTCTCTTTTGGAACCCCCTGCCGCTACTCCTGCGGGCAACAATCGTTGGCTTCGGTGTCACCGAAGCCTAACAAAAAGGAAAGGAATTTTGCTGGCTGGGGGTCCTGTAAACGAGAAAAAAACTGCGGGGTGCCATATTCACTAAACCTCGTGTTTCGTTCGCATTGAACAAAAAAAGGGACCGGCTTTCGTACCAATATATGGAGTCTATGGGGGTCATCTCCTGGGTCAATCGGCGTATGCGGCATACAAGACCGTCGATAAGTCGTTTTATTGCCATGTATGTGCCCCCCAAACATCCAAACATTCAAATTGGAGGTTAGAGAAAAGAGAAGGGCGGTCCTTGCTTATTGTCGCACAACACATTTGCACGACCAAATCCAACATTTCCGCACGCTCCTGGGCAGCTGTGAACCCCCTTCCCCGAATTTTCAAATGTTTCGTAGACATCTCGTTTCTGTTACCCGTGCTTCGAAGTTTGATACTATATAATAACGCCCTCCATTCAATATTTCCTAAACCCACAGAGCATAACCGGACATTTTCTCGTAGGCGGAAAGCCCAAAATACCGTTTATATACACTGTAGAAACCGTCCGACAAGGAAAAACATACTGCACAAGGCATGTCCAGGTCAGACAACCGAGTCCCATAGACCCACGTCCGCTCGATTCAGACGTCATATTCGTCGCCACTGTGTCTTTCAAAACTGTGGAACCGCGCGGACTAGAAAGTCAGCTTCCGTCGCCGAAAGAGCTAAAGCAGTGGGTATCAAACCCGAAAGGGTGTGAGATTGCGCCGGCGGTGGATGTTCCCAGGTATGGATGCTATTCCGGCTTCGAAAGTATCTTCTATAGGAGAGTTACGTCTAATACAGTGAGACGGAAAATATCAGCTGGATCGAGTTTACAAAGCAGAAAGGTATGCGACCGTTTTACACGGCAGTCGATCTTAGGAAGGTCGATGTGGAGGAAGAGAATAAATCGAGACCGCTGCACGAGCATCGAAAGGTATGTTGGCGTAACACAGCATCTGCAGATACCCTGTGGAATGATCATCGTAGACAAAGGAAAAAATTTCCGATCCTTGTATCAGCTGTTCCTAAAAGCTAACCCCATGATTTCGAAAATAATGTAGGTACAGATATACAAGCCCGTAGGCTCCTTCCCTCCGGAGGAACAGTCATGTTTAAGTATATGTACCCACATCGTAAGTGCCTCCCGATCGATCTTCTTCTCTTTTTTCCTCCCCGATATATATGCGAGTTACCACTTCACCTCCCACAAAACCTGTGCCCAAACGAAATGCATTCCTAAAATATGAGACATGAACTCCAGTACGCCTCCGACAGAAACGGTATGTTCGCCGTCACCGGGCCCCACAACGCCAGCGACAATATAATCCACACAGGCTCTCTCTCCCACACCCTCATCTTCCACGCCAACCCTGACAAACTCCTTTTCTCAAACGTCGGGGAAGAAGATAATCCGTCTTCATGGACAGTCTTGGAACAACTCGGCGATAGCGCGAGTGAGGGCCGCGGGCTGATTAGATCGAGGATTTGGAGCGCAGATGGGACATTACTAGCAAGCGTTATGCAGGACGCTTTAATCCGCGTACGGGTTGATAATGAGGAGAAGTGGACCGGAAAGATCGATAGGCGGAAGCCGACGTTCTCAGAGACATTGAAGAGTATGCTATAGTATTAGAAGAAGCAGAAGAGGAGGAAGTAAGTGCGAGTAATGACCAGGTACGGATCGCTGATTGGCAGAGGATGAGTTTTTGTATATATATGGCCTCTACTTGGCGTCTTTACCTAAGTGTCTAATGTTAACCTCGTATTCAAGAGTGGCGTCTTTGAAACAATGATTACGATATCACGTGGTCTAAATGAGACAGGCGATATCTCTGGTATCCTGAAGTACTTCGCATGTACCTATCAAAGTAGCCAGCTGCAGGCCAGTTAAATCAACAGATATCATAATTGGGCCCAGAGTTACGAAGCCAATATACGAACAGGTTTGATCACGGGATGTTCCAGCCCCATCGCTTATAATCAAGTAAATTCTCATATCAAGTAAAAATCGCATCTACCACATCGTATATGCATAGATGCCTATCCTTGGTTCCTTAATCTGGCAGATACCGACACCCAGCTAGAAGTAGAAGCCTGATCGCCACACGGAGCCATGCGGCGTAGATCACATCCAACACGGACGCATTGTTGCATTTTTGGTTACGTGTATACTGGCAATGATCATCAGGCATAAACCTGATCGTGGCTTGCGGTAAATTTTTCTCAGATTCAAAAAAAAAAATCGATCATATCCTCACTGGAATATCCAAAATACTGCGATATGGTTGGCCCGTAGGAGATTTCCGGAAAATTCAAGTTTTTTTTTGTGTATTCAACGGTATATTCCATCCAATCGATTGGCAGACTGAGTGCGATCGTGTTTTTCAAAATAAGGATCTGACATCTGCAGAAGCGCATGAAGACTTTACCAGGTTCTGCGGAAGAATATGTACAATATATGCATGTAGAAGGTTTTTTTGAGGCGAGCAGCTGAATATCTAAGAAGTATACGCGGCAACATACCTAATTGATTAGTCAATAGGATACCTAACAGCCCCCCAATGGTAGATCTCGATCAAAATTATGATATCCATGGATCCAAAGGATCCTGTCTACACCACCTTCGAAACCCGAAAAATGTGGCGCAAAAAAAAACCTCGTAAGATTTCCTAAACCAGGATTTCTCCAACATCTCTGCATCTCGAACAGCTGCTGCAAGCTGCGGAGTAGCCGCAAAACCCTAAAAAAGTTAAATGCACGAAGGGGGGAATCCTATCACATCTAAACGAACAATCAGTCATTGGAGATCCCCGATTCGCTAGAAGGCGAAGGTCTCGTGCTTTTTCAACTACATGATCGGTTAGTAACTCGTTCAGGAACCAAAGGAAATCCTTCTTCTGTTGGCTAGAAGTCCCCGTTAGGCAAAATATACACGTGTACGGTAGTTGCAGAATCGGTAGTCATCTGTCAAAGAGCTCCCATATATGCATATCTGGAGGGGAGGATTAGAAAAAAAATTATATCATTCTTTTTCGTAGATATCGGGATTGGGCCTCGGCTTCTACGACGCTTCAAGCTTCCAATCGGACGTCCTTTCGTGTTATAAAACATGACAATTAAAAGCCACGGGTAACCCGTCAACCAATCAATCTATTTTAAGCTAACATTATTTAAGTATTATATTTGTATTAAAACGTAAATTCAACAATGGCCACCCATTCATGTAGAGATTAGGAGATAGGATATACGCCCCGAGCAAGGAAAATATATCTCAGATGGAATAAAATAATATATTTCGCTAGCTTGATACGAACAGGAACTCAAGAAAAGCAAAGCCTGTGGGATATCAGTGTCAAGCAGAACACCTACTCGAGTAAGCACGAAACTCCCAGCTAGAATGGCTATGGAAGGAAGCGTATAGAGAAGGAAGGAAGAAGCAAGCAGAAAACATTGAATAGTAGAATAGAGTAGAACAGAATAGAATACTATACGCTATTCGATCGGCGTTTCATTCAGTCATGATTATGGCCACTTCAGAGGCCCAGAAGAGGAGAAAGAACAAGCAGAGTAGAAAGTTTTAGGGGAGAAGTAAAGGTTTAAAGGACTAGGTTGGTATATGCATGCTTGCTCTGCTATTCAAGGACAAGAGGGGTAGGAGGAGAAGAGAGAAGCTTTAAGGCGCGCACAGTTAATATTAACAGTTTGAAAAGCAAGGGTAGAGGGGGAACAGACAGTGGTAGTAGCGGAGGAAAAGTAAAAGTTGGTAAAGAGCTCATAGGGAGCTTCATAACAGTAAAGGAAATGGAAGGGGAAAACCTCTCTTCTTTTTTTAAAAAAACAATCAGAAATTCATTTTGGTTTCATGCAGTGGACGGCCGTTAGAAAGAGATAGAAAAGGAGAATGCATCTCTTCACACGCATCTTCGAGGTAAAGAAAAGGATAACACCGCTGTCCATAATGAAAGGCAATTTGGGAATGAAACGTAATGAACCCACGATATGAAATTTTGTAACGCTATTAAAAAGTAAGAAAAAAGGAAGCAGTAAAACGAAAACCCAGGACATATGCCGTCATTTTGATTTTAGCCTTGCCGTTTTGCCATGTACGTCTGCCGTAACGTCCCATACAGATGCAAATGCCTGTAATAGAGGAAAAGGAAATAAAAAAGGAAGAAGCATTTTGATAATCACATTTGCCCGAAAACGAAACATAAACAGCGCAGAAAAACTAAGCTCATGTAACAGTTTTTGTCCTTCGCTAAGAAATTAACCCGTTATATACTGACTTTTGTTCGTTCAGCATTGAATGTAAGCGCTTGTAAGTGGAAAAGAAGGTGAAGGGCGGTTTCATAATCACGAGCTGCCTTCATTATCGAATAATGGTCTGGAGGCGTCAGCTAGTTATTGCTGCTGCTGTTGAGGTTGCTGGAAGCCGGACTGCTGGAAGCCGTTACCAGTGAACCCTCCTTGGCCGGAATTATTGTTCCAACCTTGTTGGTTTCCACCTTGAGCAGCAGCAGCAGCACCGCCACCTTGACCACGGCCAAAGCCTTGCTGATTGTAACCTTGAGGAGGGCCATGAGGGCTGTTGAACCCTTGGTTGTTGCCTTCCATCCAGCGACCCTGGGATGGGGAAGTTGGATGAGCACCAGCCGAATTAGGTCCGCCTTGAGGACTCATAGGGCCGCCCGGTCCACCGTACTGTGGGAAGTTGCTGAAAGGTGAGTTGGGGAACTGAGGAGTCTGCGGTCCTCCCTGGGGTGAGTACCCGTCAAACTGTCCGGTTGGTGGACGATCCTTGCCCCACTATTCATTCAATTTGTTAGCATTACTAAACTCAAGGGATAAGAAGTTACTGTTTACATACGCTGCACTTCAGCGGCCTGCCATTGACGTTGTACCCACTAAGTTGACAGATCGCCATGGCTGCGTTTTCATGCGTGTCCATCTTGATGAAAGCGAACCCTCTATCCGCTTGGAATCGGGTCTCAACAATATACCCGAAGTTCTGGAATAAGGGGACGAGATCATTTTGGGTGGTATAGGGAGTCAGGTTTCCAACGTAGACGGTAGTTTGCCATTGTGGAGTCTGCTGGACAATCATGTCATAGCTCTGGATGCCATGGGTGGGGAAATGATGGTGTCCGAAGGGAGTAGTGGGTGTCATCCCCATCTGGGCCATTTGACTCTGTTGGGAAATTGATGGTTGGCCCTTTTGGTTGGCCCAATTGCACCTGATGGCACGAGATCCCAACCATTCACCATCCATCGATGAAAGGGCTTTCTCAGCGTCAGAACGCTCACGGTAAGCAACAAACCCATATCCGCGGGATCGGCCGGTTTTCATATCCCACATGACACGAGCTTCGGAAATAGTACCGAATGTTGTGAATGCTTGGTGGAGGAGTTCATCGTTGACTTCATTTGACAGATCTCCTACGAAGATGTGGAAATGATGTGACGTATCTTCCTTAGCAGCCTGGCTAGATTGGTATGCCCAGTTGACTCTTATTTCCTATAATTTATCGCGTTTAGCCGTCTGATTGATAGCGGGTGGGTGCGCGAAGTGTGACATACAGACTGGTGAACACGGCGACCATTCAGGGTCTGCATAGCACGTTCGGCTGCACCAGGGTCATCATACTCAACGAAGCCATAGTTGAACCCCTTTGCCTAGCGGCACGACATTAGCATTGTCACAATTAACTTTGATACAAGGCGCTAAAACGGTCCAATGGCTGATATCTTCGAACTAGTGGTCCCGTGACAGATGTCCCACGACAACCAGTCCGAGACAGCAGTTTGAAACATTCTATGCACAGTTTATCGCAATTAGAAGGGCGCGGCTCTTACGTTTTTGTCCGGTATTATCTTCACACTGACAACATGACCAGTCGTCTCGAAGATCTGGCGAAGGATATCATCGGTGACGCGGGGGTCTAGACCGCCAACGTACAGGGCACGCTTGTTGGGTTCCGGGGCAGCTCTACGAACGAAACCACCAGCAGAGGTAGGTGAAGTGACAGAAGCCGACATGGGCGACGTGATCGCGGTAGGAATTGGGTTGGTGTTCTGAGGGATGATAACCGGAGGCAGAGAAGGGGGCCCCATTGGCGGACCACCTTGATTCTGGTTACCAGAGCCATCAAAGGCGCCCGAAGGGTGTTGGGCGACGCTTGTATTTGAGTCGGCCATTGGTGATACGGAATATCTTAGGGTTGAAACCTGCAAGAGAGTACGAATATTAAAGCGAATTAGCAAATCTTGAAGGCCAGGTTGAGCATTGTCAAGCTCGAGGCGGGATAGAAGCAAATGTAACCACGAAGGACAAATTTGATGATAAAACCAATGGATCCGATGGAATTAGGGTAGCTTACCTGAGATATCGAGATGTGTTTTTGGTGGAGAGGTGTTGGGTTGGATGTCTATCCGTGAGGCCCTACTCCGCACACGTTTTAGGAAACTGACCTGGCTAAGGGAATGGCGTCCGTTCGGGAGGAAGGGAAGCGGGGACGGGAGAAATACGCACTTTTTAAGCAGGGAAAAGAAGCAATGACGAAGGAGATAATAAAAGAATGGAAGGATAGGAAGCTGAAGGTGACGATGCAGAGAAAGCAGTGAAGTAAAAGAAAGGGTGGTCGTGTCGTTCGTTCGTTAGGGACGCTGTTACAAGAGCCAAGGAAAACGTTAGAACCAAAGCACTAGACCAAGCAAGTACAGTACACCCCAGCAGTAGTGGTACAGCAGGAGCTAAAAGTAGAGAGGGAAAAAGGGAAGGCCAGGAGGGAAAAGAGGAGTAGAAGCTGTAGAAGCAGGAGTAGGGATAAGGGAGGGATAAGGGTATCATGGGAAGGGAAGCGAAACCAATTAACTATCAGATGGTATTGGTGGTAGTCTAGTGTGGTCTCGTCCGGCGTGCGGTGCAGAGGCCTGGCCGGGTTGAGGAGTAGTAGTATGTAGTAGTAGCAGTAGCAGCAAGCAGTTGGAAGGAGGGAGGGATATTGGATGGAGGTGGGAAGGGGGGAAAGCGAGCAGCAGAAGCAACAGCAACGAGCAGGGATGGCAAGCAACGAGAATCAAGAAGTATCAGGGAACGTACGATCGAGAGAGAGATGAAGAAGAAGAAGGAGAAGGAGAAGGAGAAATAGAGACGGAAGATGGTGTGATTGAAGGAAAAGGAGGATGAAAGAGACGGTGATGATGATGGCGATGATGATGAAAGTGATGAAGTTGGTGATGGTGGTGGTAGCTGGGAGGTAGCTAGCAGCAGCAGGAGGTGATGATGGTGGTGATGATGAGGGTTGATGGGAGAGAGGGAGAGAGGGAGAGAGGGAAGGTGGAGAGGGAAGCTAGTTTAGCTAGTGCAGTGTAGAGTAGTGTAGTGTATAGGTAGTATATAGGTATATAGGTATGTAGGTAGTAGTTAGGTAGTAGACAGGGTCCAGGCGAAAGTAGTCCTGAGGGCACGTCCGTCCTCTTTTTTTTTTTTTTTTTTTTTGTCTCCTTCTTAGTTTCACGATGGTGATTCGAAGAGTGTGAATGTGAATTGGCGGTGAGCGTGCGAGTTGTGTTACTTGGTAGCAGCAGCAGCAGTAGCAGTAGGAGTGGTGAGCTGCCTCCTTAGCTATTCGCTCGTGAATCGAATCGAGGAGAGAGAATTCCAACCTCAATCCAGTCCAATCCAGTCCACTCGAACTAATAGAAAACTCAACTCAACCTCGAACTTCAAACGATTTGTTTGTTTGTATGGCAATCATATGGCCCGGCTCGATGTATGCGTATGTACCTCGCAAGGGACGTCGGAACCTCGCTACGTCCCAATCGACCGCCGCTAACCTAACTACCTCGCAGTTGGCTGGTTCGTCTCACTCGAGGGAACAGCCATGCAGTGCTCCAACCCGCTCCTCTTGGTCTTAGTTCGGCCTGTCTGACACTGTATCCCCCCAAAACAAGACGAACTAACCTTCCAACTAAACCTGATAGCGTAGGACTCCGGCGCCTTTGCAATTGAAGCTGATCTCAAACTCTCGTCGATACCAGTTACGTTAGCATTGGCTGTTCGCGAGATGGGTACTAAACAGCTTCTGGGCAGGTCCGTTCTTCCCCAACCTCAACCCTCTGCATCGGTGGTCAAGGTTCCTGGCCAAGGTTTGCCGTGCTTTGCTTCGTAACAGGGAGGTTCAACAGATTTTGGCACTGTCAAGCTAGGTGCAGGTACCTACGAGTATATGGCTGGGACCTAGCTCCGTCGACGTATAGCTCAGGGTATCGAAGTCGAGGTACCTATAGCCTGCATAGTCGCACAGCTAAGGCCGCTGGACAGGGTCAGCTGCAGAGCCGGATAGTCGAGGGCTTCCAAACCAATAGGTATCCTGCTTCATAAGCATTGATGCTATTGCATGCGACTACATTCCCCAATTGCTCAGAAAAGTATTGACTCTGACTTACTAGGAGTGCTTTAGTTATTGACCGATTACCAACCACACTTCTGGTCGCGCGAGGGATCAGACGCGGAGATATATTTAAGTATCTACACCTGCAATGGGTGAAAAAATAATTTTTTGGGTATCAGAGCGGAGGCGTCGGTCCCATGTAAGGTTTGATAGCTAAGCTACCTAGCTAGCATGCCACACATGTTGGCTGGCTGGCTGGTACCTTATATCTCCAACCCCCCTCCGCATACGTCGTCGGTACATCATCACCAATCTCTGCTTGGAGGGTACCTCGCCGGTTATTTCGATCGGAGCTTAGCCCAAGTGGAACAAAAAAATAAAAACTTTCTTCCAAGCAGGCTCCTTTTTTCTTCTTCCTTGTCCGACGCTGCATTGCATTGAGCACGATCCTGCAACAGGAAAATGATGGATGCATGGAGCTCAAAAGTGGGGTATATCCAAGGTCGCTTTCTCCTCGCCCTCCAACTAAACGAGACTCTGCATTATTCAGGGTACCGTGGCCCAAGCTGCCGGTTCCGAGATTTTAACCTTCTTCTGCATCTGAAATTCAAGTACGACCTTCATGCATACTCCCAGCGGAAAAAGGAACCGTCTACCAGCACCGTCGATCCGTCGAGGGGTGGGGGAGCGCTGCTTACCAAGGATCGGAAAACGATCCCATTACAAACCGCAAAAGTAAATTATCCAGAAGGGTTCCATTCCGTCTCCTACCAAACTATGATTCGGCCTTCTGTTTGAGCTTACCGTTTGATACCCAAGTCTAGGCTAGGGCTGGGTTTAGGACGTCGGGAATTGTTGGACAAGCGAGGTTTTGGATCTTTTTTTGGGATCGAAAACCTTCCAACAACCTTGTCAACAAATCGGGGTGAAACAGACGTCGGCGGGCGACGCAAAGGCAAGTTCCGATCCGGAATACGTGGAGTCTTGGAGATGTGATTGTCAGAGAGCTCGATGTATTTGCCATTCTAGTCACGCAAGCTCGACCATCAAAACCGGTCTTGTGCGAAGGTGATATCGATACTAAATCACTATCTCGATCGATATCAACGTCAGCCTGACCCGATGCCCACATGTCCGCGGGCAAAAATCTCGTCTGTCAGAGACATTTTTGTCTTTCTCGATAAACCATCGTGACGAGTCGAAGCGATTGGCATCAAGGGGAGACGTGAACTGGCATCCCATTGGCGGGATATCACGAACGACAACTGCACACGCAGACACAGCTGGTCACAAACACTGCAAAAACGAAGAAACAAGGAGCCACCCCTCGTGATTCGAATCAAGATTTGCGAAAAACAAAGCAAGAAAAAAAAACCACTCTCTCGATACTTTTCGATAATCACAGCATGTGGGGTTTCTATTTTACGAGTCACTGCCACCTCTCACCACGAATGAGAGAGGGAATGACACGGAATCACAGACGTTACAACCCTATTTGTCGATGGTAAGACAAAACGTCTCCCGGCTAGCACCATTGGCCAGCAGAAACAGAGCGACCTTGCATTGAGCGACCTAGTCAAGCCCTCCTAATATTTGCTTGTCATATGCTTTCGCTGACAAACTTTGCCGCAAGAATACTGAATCTGGAACCGTCTATCAGGATACCTAACGGTACATCCTCTATACCTTCCGCAAAATTTCAGGAAAAAAAAAAGGACCCCCAGTTCGCCAACTGAAATCCCCGGCCCCTGCACCAGTAAGACAAACCTGCAAGGTTGTCGGGACGAGCACCCCGGCTTCGGTTACCAGCGCTGGCTCCACGCCTTCTTGCAGGCGCCAGAAACTACCACACGACCAACACATAATTGCCACCATCACCGCCACCACCAAGTTCCGGGTTTCCCATGCAGAAGCTCTATCGACAACTTTGGAGCGAAATTCCCGCTCACCTAGATCCTCCTTAGTTCCTCAATGCCACTAAACATCCGACCTTTCCGATGCATACTCACATGACCTACCCGACCCCAACGGAAAAGTCAGAATAGCTTCCGAAAAGCCGCATTTCTCGAGGGAAAAGGTTACAATTTATGCAACCACGGATCGTCTGTAGAGCTCCTTCTGTGACACTAGCCCATATAGGTCTAAGATTCAACCTTTCAGCCTCCTTATCGGACTATTAATGCATATGTCTAGACCCCTAGTAGCGGGTACCCTTAGTCTCCCCCCCTTCATTTTTTTTCAAAACCGACATGTCGTTGAGGTCATCCAAGACTTTTTTTTTTTTTTTCAAAAATGGGTAGATCCATACTTCCCAATTCCGGACATTCCAACAACAATCGACTGTTACACAGAACAAAAAAAAAAAAAGCTTAACCTCTCGCGGCTCCCACGCGGCTACCCAAAATCGGCTGACGCCTAAAACTTCAAACTACAAGAGCTAGGCATCGCACGGTCTTCAATGGAATCGGACGAACAAAACCCCCCAAAAAGGGTATATGTACCATTTTGTTGTTTCCTCCTACTGGACTCTATATATTCGGCCGGATAAATATTCTTCCGCTTAAAAGCAACCATCTGCATAACGATTTTCCTCCGAACAAGGGAAAAAAAAGTATCATAGGGAAATACCCAGATCCTGTTTGTCCGGGAACCATATATATTCTTTCGGAACGAGAACCCTTTTTAACACTACTATCATCCTACGGACAACGAAAAAAAAATATCTCCAATCACACACACACACCACGCAAAAAACCATTCTTTGGAATCTTTTTGTTCTCGTGCATGGAAATAAAATGTTTCTTTCTTTGCAGAATCAAAATTTTTGTCTTTAGAAGGAAAAAGTAACCCCGGAACGACCAAAGGAAAAAGAGGGATATCAAGCTGGAAGTATTCAAATACCAACAACCACTCTCAAAAGTAAAAATATCTTCAACGGGCCGACACATTAACATTCGACATTATCGAAGAAAGAAAGAAAGAAAGAGGAGCAGGGGAAAGGGGAAAGCAAAAGAGACCATTGCCTTAACTCCAGCAATTATTCCTTTTTTATCAAATTGATTTTGTTTTTTCTCTCTCTCTCTTGTGTCTTTTCAACAAACGAAAAAGATACAGCATTTATTCCTACGAATAGAATAACAGGGAAAGAAAAACTCGGGTAATAAAGCGAAAGTGCCACAGCGGACGAAAGGATCACATCTTGGGGGGTGCTCAACCACACAGCAGCGAGCAACACAATTACTCTCGACTCACTATCACGCCACACAACCGACGTCAGCCAAACTGCACATCTTCAAATATGCAAAATAACCTCGCTACTCAGGACAAACGGAAAAAACGGGTTGCAGGAATGAAAATTTTTTGGGGACTTACCATCTCTACCGAACGCCTTAGTCTTCAACCAATCCGTAAGCACCAGTATTCGGTTTCTCACTTGAAAAGGCAACCATATTAGCAATCCAAATCCAATTCGCGAATTCCTTATATCCAATGGAACACTCACAGCTAAACACCATCGAAACGTACGCACTCCTCCAAAACAAGTACGTCAATTCACCGCCTGTCGCCGATGAAATCGCTCCTCCAAACCAGTTGAGATCTGCCACGGCTCTATCCGCACCAATGTACGCTAACGAACCTTGATGCGAATACTCGAATGGAGACAACTGCTTCACCTTGGACAAACTCCGTCCTTTGGCATTAATCTCCGCAGTCAACTGCGCCTTCTCAGCCTCATCAGTCGAAGCCTGCAGCTGCTGATCCAACCTTCTTAGCTCCTCCTCCACAGCCTGCGTTTTCGCCATGGAGTTGAACAACCTGGCAAGGAAATTGCCCTGCTGCGAGGCTACCTGTGCTGTTGGAGCGTACTTGGTAGCGCTGCAATCGCCGAGCGCCCAGATACCGTCTGTGCCGTCGACGACTAGATAGTCGTTAACCGCCAACCCACGCCTCGAATTCTTCTGCGCGGGGAGCTGGCCCATCAGATCTCGGACTACGCCACGGACGGCGTTTCCGGTCGCCCAGACAAGGAGACCATAGTTGATGTTCTCTTTGACCTTGCTGCCATCGGCTTGGGTAGCTTCGACTTCGATGTTCTTGTCGGTCACCTTCTTGACCATGGTCTTGGTTCGGACACTGATGTTCTCATCTTTAAATGTCTTTTCGGTATACTCGATCAAGGCTTTCGAGAACATGGGCAGAACCTGTGAAAAAGCGTGTGGAGCAAGGGTCAGCTACACCGTTGAACAAGGAACGTGATGTCATGCTCAGGAATGAGCAGGGGAGTTCGGGAAATCCTCACATTGGGCAATGCCTCTACCAAGGTCACCTTGAACCTGTCGGCGATATCGGGGACCCATTTTCGAAGGTCTTCCTCGAAGAAATCCTGGAGTTCTGCCGCAAACTATTGGGAAACAACAAGGGTGTTCGGTTAGCCTTAAAAAAGCTTAGGCGCTACAGAGGGATAACTTTTCTTCACATGAAGAAAAGAGAGAGCAGCAACGAACCTCAATACCAGTAGGACCTCCACCAACGACAACCTATTTCCATTCACAAGTTTCTCAATGGTTAGCTCGGCTATAATCCTAGTCGGGTGAATTCGGACCACCCCAGAACATCGGAACAACAAAAAACACCACTGGGGAAAGACCCGGTAGGCTGGTTCTTCCGTATGTCGCTGCCCAAAAGAAGGAACCGGGCCTAAAACAGCAAACCGGAAAAAAGGAAAGAATGCATACCATGTGCAACAACCGGTCCTTCTCTTCTTCCGTCTGATCCTTGAACGTCGCAGTCTCGATACAGTCCATCACCCTCTTCCGGATCTGCTGGGCGTCCCCGATCTCCTTGAGAAAGCACGCATTCTCTCTAACCCCGGGAATACCTATTATCCGATAGAACCCCACTAATTAGCTATCAATGCTTTTCACATGGGGCAAGCCTCGCATCCAACCAATCGGAAGCAAGCAAAACAGCACCACCACCACATCTTCTATCAACTAGGGAAAAAAAAAAGACTTACCAAAGGTTGCGTTCTCGGCGCCCACGCCGACAACAAGGTAATCAAACGGCACCTCCGTCTCCGACACATTACCCTTGATATCCGAAAAGTCATTGATCTTAACCACCCGCCTGTCGACATCGATCTTTGTCGCCTCGGCTTCATAGTACTTTACCGCCCGCTTCTTGTGGCGAATGATATGCCTGAGGGGTTCCATGATACTTCGGTGCTCAATTGTACCCGTGGTACAGCTGGGAAGAAGCGGAGTGAACAGGAAGAAGTTGCGCGGGGAGATGACGACGACATTGTAGTCTTCGGTGTCTAGCTTCTTGAGAAGGGAGATGGAACCCCATCCGCTACCGAGGACTACGAGTGTTTTCTTGGCGGGGTCGAGGGGTAGCTGTTCGGGCGGGTGTTTGGAGTCGTAGATGTGGTAGGCGAGGTAGGCGGCGCCGCCGAGGGAGGAGAGCCAGGTGAGGCGCCAGAGGAAGCGGAGGACGCGGAAACGGCTTTTAGGGGTCGGAGGTGTGGTAGTTGTAGTGGTAGTAGTGGAAGCGATTGTGGATGAGGATTCATTTTTGGGTTCTGTGATGTTGGTGATTTGGCGGCGGGGCTGTCGGGAAGCTGTGGATGGAGATGGCTTCTGGCGGGGTTTGAGAGATTGGTGGAGGGAGGTTGAGAAGGGGGAGGTCTGGTGAGGCCGTAATAGGAGACATCGGGATTGATTTGTGTGTATTGTGGATTGAAGGATAGGGCGGCGGGATGAAGCTGCAGCGAAGGCAGCAGAGGGGGTGCGAAGCACCATTGTGAAGGTGGGTTTGAGTTATTTGCTGGTTCCGCTGGATATATCAGAACGAGAAGGAAAGAAAGAAAGATGAAGAGAGGAAGAAAGAGATAGAGAGAGAGAAGAAGAATAAGGTAGGAAGCTGGCGGTTCCGGTGATTGCGAAGTGCAGCGAAGTGATTTTTGAAGTTGAGGGTTTATACGGAAGAGCTCCTGTCTTGTCTTTGATTCGATGACTTTCTTTTTCCTGCTCAAATTTATCCCACCTTTTTTGCGTTGCAATCCGGTTGGGTATAAATAACTTTCGATATCGGAACCTCCAGCGAAACGACCACCCCGACGATAAGCTTATTCGAATCAAGCACTTTCGTCTACCATAAAAACGCCCGCTCTCGAAGAAAAAAATGCGGAGAAGAAGAAGAAGAAAAACGAGACTAAACCGTTCTGACAAAAAAATAAGGCACCTAGAATTCGACGAAAACCCTCAAGCAGCCCGTTTTTGTTCACGGAGGAAAGGAACAATCCTCTTTTTCGGAGGATGGGTACTTTTTATACAAGATACCTGGAACGAGAGGGAGAAGAAGAAGCTTTCGGAAATATGGGTGGGATGTGTGATAAGGGAGGGAAAAGAAATACGTCAGGGCCGATACTCTTTTTGCGCTAACCACTTTGTCCAGATGCATTCTCGGATCAATTCTTTACTTTTAGTGTCCCAATCCATGGGATGCATATGTAAGTCCGCAGTTTCTGGCGCTAGAACGCCGATGGCGAAAGAAGCAGCAGCGGCGGCAGGAAAAAAAAAAAATTATTTCACAAGCTGAAAAAAAGGACCCCCAACTTGGTACCTTGAAAAAAGGTCGGCGGGCATACGGGATTGGCGACAGCAGAGCTGCCCATTGCCCGAGAGAGAGAGCTAACAGTGCTCAGCTTGTAACAGCTAGCTAAAACAATTTAATCGCGCAGTGCGTGGTGGTGAGTAATTCGTAATATTTCTAAGAAACCCACCCCAAAATCCACTGCCATCTCCTTTTCTTCTTCTTCTCTATTGTTTCTTAAAACTCCAATTTGCATTTTGCAAAAAAAACATAATCTGATCTGACAAAAAAGTGAAGGGAATTACTTCGGCGTCCAGGATGAACCTCGAGACGAGGCGAGTTCCGACTGGTGCGGCTCCCAAACTGGTATCGCCAGAGGGGTAGAAGAAAAAAAAAAACACCTCGAGACTGAGCTGCGATATCGCTGGTGAGAAACGAAGCCCCCGAGCCGGACCGTTTCTTAGTATACTTTTCTTATATTTTAGTCAAATTAATATTGTTTTTTGAGTACAGGTTGCAATTGAGTAGCGTAATTAGTCTCGGCTTTTTCGAGGCTGTCGTACAATTAAGCGTCTGGCTCAGGAATATCGTCCGCCTAATACATGAAAAAAAAAAACTACCCTCTTTCAAACAAACGCCTTCGTTCTACAAGTCGCCTTGTGCTGTACATTTTAAATGAAGAGAGAGAGAGAGAAAAGTAAAGACACATCCAACCGCGCCACTGAATGTAGAGATGTCATAAAACACAATCAATCAGACGCCAAAAATACCTACTTAATCATCGTAAAGCAAAAATCAACCATCCCTAAAAGGACCAAATACTCATACCACACGTGATCACGAGTACGCATACTTCTTCAACTTGGAGGAACCAGCCGCATGGATCTCCTCTAAATCCTCATCATCCGGGAAGTCGTCTTCATTCAAAGACATTGCATTATCAGCGGGTGGTCCCGCCGCTGCCCGAACCGCGGCCTCGGCAGACGTCAAGCTTCTGTAGAACACTCGGACCTTCTCGTGTGCCATAACCTTTCTCGCATCAAAGCCGAGAACCTGCAGCCCCTCTTGCGTCGTCGCACGGCTGAGAGCGACATATGCCTGCCCCTTCTCGAATACCTGTAGTACACCCGGTTAGTCATGCCGTTTGGATTTTTGGCAGCCGTATTTAAGCTTAAACATACCTTGTTCAAATCCACCTTGACCCGATCCAGCGTCTGCCCCTGCGCCTTGTGAATCGACAACGCCCACGCCAAAATCAACGGTACCTGCTTCCTAGAAGCCTGCACCTCCCCAGTCGGCAACTCAAACTTCCATGACTCGGGTAACATCAAAGTCCTCCTCTGCGTCCCATCTGCAATACTCCACTGTACCAGCGGATACTTCTTCGTCGTATTCGTCCTACTCTGTTCGCTTGCATATCTTTCATATACCGCTTTCGCCTTGTTCGTCATATCCCTGAGATCCACATCGCCCTGGGAGCCGAAAAAGTCGTCTTCACCACCGGGAAGCTCATCTTGTACCATAGCGTACGTCTTTTCGCTCATAAACGCGACGATGCGGCCTAGAGAGCCGTTCACCAGGGTTTCGTCCATATTCTTGACCAACATAACCTGTGCGCCTTGCTTCAGCTCTAAAGTATGAGGCGCCATGCAGTTGGAAAGTAGTTTGTCCCGCTGTTGTTGATCTAGCACCGGAGACTCGTCAAGAGCTGAGAAAATATGCGATTCACCGGGTAGCTCTCGTAGTTGTCTGTTGTTAGAGTTGTCGACTTCCTTGCGGGTAGGGAAGAGCTCAGTTGCTTGTAAGCCGTCATCGAAATCTAGCTTACGGCTGAGCTTTTTGAAATTGGTGACAGACGCAGGACTCAACATCCCCAGTCGCATCTCGTTAAGCATGCCGGCGAAGACGGGGTCTTTCTGTCTGAAAATGTGGGTAAGTAGGATAGTATGGTCGACACAGTTGGCCCAGGTATTGGCCTCGAAGGCGAACTTGGCTGCTTTGCCGTTATCGGGGACGGGAGGTAATTGGAAGAAGTCGCCGGTGACAACCAACTGGATTCCACCGAATGGTCTGCCATTGTTCTTCAAAGTCCTGGCTACGCCCTCCAACTTGTCAAAAAGGTCACCGTCCACCATACTAACCTCATCAACGATGAGGACCTTGGTACGCAGCCACCGCTGTTTTGACTTGGGAACACGGCGGATCTTCTTGACGAGTTGTTCAACCGACTCCCTGCCTAGTCCAATTCCTGAAAATGAGTGCAGCGTAACACCGCCAATATTACACGCCGCCAACCCGGTTGAAGCCGTAATAGCGACCGAGTCATAAGTCTTGTGCTTCTTCCTGAGACCCGTGATAATCTCCCTTAAGAGGACTGACTTGCCCGTACCAGCCGAGCCGGTAAAGAACACGCTCTTCCCCTCGTTCACAACCATATCCAGAACATGACTTTGTTCATTGCTCATGTAGTGCCTAGTCGGCTTGCTACCACGCAGGGTTGCATTCTGCTGGCCACCAAGGCTCGATGTTGATATAGCACGCTTTTGCTGCTGAAGCTTGCCTTTGAGATCGATTTTAGCTGCCTTGACGGCAGAGGCGGTCTTTTCCCACGGTGCCGTTTTGGGAGGTTGTGGAGTTTCGAGGGATTTTGCTGGTGGGTCGGGTGGAAGGATAGCAGCGAGCTCGGCTTCCTGCTGTTTGGTTTTCCATGGGAGTGTCCGACGCTTCTTTGGAGCAGGTTCGGCTGTGTTTTGGGCGTTAGGAGGGTTCTTGGTATCTCTTCTGACTTCAGGGGTGATTTCGAATTGTTTCTTCCACATATCAGCGGAATTTGATGGAGGGGATTTTGGTTTAGAGGTAATATTTCTTGGGATGGGAGTCGCTAGGGCTGGTTTTGAAGGTCTGGCAGGTGTAGCCGTTGGTTTAGTAGAGGTTAAACCAGCCTCAATGAGGTCCATGTCATCGAATTCGAAGTCATCTTCGTCCCAACAGTTGACAGCATTCTTGAGAGCATCTTTGGCAGTTTGAGGAGCGTTATCATCGTTGAATTTGGTCGATGCCTCCTCAGAGAATGAATTTTCGGATTGCAATGCCTGACGGAGGGCTTCTTGGGAACCAGCTGGTCGTTTGCCTAGCGAAGAACGTTGAAAGGTAGTAGGTTTGGGAGGGACACTAGTAGGTAATGGCTGTGGTGGTGGTGCTGCTCCTGGTGGCCGTGATTGAGGTGTACGAGATGATAGAGAGTTCAGACTAGACGGTAGGAGTGGTTTTCCGGGACCTGGTCTGCTTACGAGGCCTGGTCTGCTGATAAGGCCTGGTCGTTGGGTTGGGTTTTTGGAGAAGGAGAGGGTGGATTGTTTTGGAGCAGTACCACCACCACCACCACCATTGTTGGGGGTGTTTCGGTGGAACATGGCGGGTAGAAGGGACTCCGGCGAGGAGAAGAAGAAGCCGTCGAAGGGTAATGCAGGAGTAGTTGGATATGTCGGTGTCGATGTCGATGTGGGTGGAGGTGTGGGTATCAGGTTCTGGGGGAGGAGGACATCGAGAGGGAGCGAATGGGTGGGAATAAGATTAATTGGGGAGTAACAGCGGACGGTGTTTTGGTGTTTTGGAGACGCGCTCCGAAAGGGGAATTGAGATTGACGACCCAGCGCCGCCACCCGGACATGGACACGACCCAGCCACAGCATATAATGATATCGAGGTCAGTGCTTCATGGTATCATCGTTGTATAGTATACCATGGGAGGGCAATGAATGGTGAGTATACCTAAGTACTTGTTCGCAGGTTATGAGTTACGGGTATGTATAAGAAGTTTTCCAGCACCGAGCTCGTCTCGTCTCGTCGCGACTCAGAGTTTTTTCTCTGCGATGCCGAACAATAACATGCGCTCACGTGGTCTCCGGGGAGGCTCCCGGGAGGATGGAGGATTCTGTGTTTCATGTTCCGGGGAACAACACAGGGGACAACACCCCAACACACAACACACCCACGGGGGGATGTTTGGAGGGGCATAGCAGGGAAGGGACCAGCAGGGATGCGCTGAAGCTCAGCTTCAGAACCGTCTCAGATGAATATCCTGACTGCTATCTCTCCACCATCATATTTCAGACCCAACTTCATCACCATCACCATCACCATCACCATCATCATCATCATCATCATCACCGCCTGCTTCTTCATCTTCATCAGATACCTCCTACCTGTCACCACTACCAGCACTACTACTGCTACTCCCCCGGCCAATTACTCTCCCCGCCTACAGTATCCGCTCCCCCCAGCATGTCGGCTTAACCACCTGGCAGGTGCACACGAACCCACCTCGAAGCAATCAAATCAAATCAACCACCCGCCATTCATCCTCTGCTCCAACCTCCAACATCCGCATCCTATCCGTACTCTCTCCATTTTCACATATCCGCCACTTCCTCGCTCCTACAATGAGTTTCTTCGGTTACACCGTGCGTGTGACCCTCAAAGCCGGTCCCGTCATCCAGGGAACCGTTGGCGCCCTGGAAGGCTCAAGCCTCACCCTCACCAATGGTACCGACCTCCCAATCAATTCTTCCCTATTTCCACTTACATTCTATCCCAATTGGTCTAACAAATACTTTCTATTATTAATAGCATTCGATACAATCTCTGGAATTCCCTATCCGTTCTATAAAATTGATGGGAACAGCATCGGAGAGATCGAAGTCCTCGATGACGGTCCCGGCGACTCTTCTGCAGCCGCTCGTACACCCACCGGCCCTACAAACTACCCGGCCTACCCTCGGCATCCTCCTCCTCCATCTCATCAATCACCATTTCCTACACCGGGTAGCATGAACCCGCCCCAACTCCCTTCTTATGGCTTCCCACCGCCCCAGATCCCCATGCATCCCCAGATGCCTCCCATACCACCTATTCAACCTTCTATTCCACCTCCCCAATCTCAAACCACTCCTCAACCGCCCCTTCAACCACCTGCAGGGAAGAAGCCTTTTTACGACCCGGCGATTGTGTCCGTTGGTCGGCCTCAAAGACCTACTCCTCAACCTCAATCCCAGTCCCAAACCCATCTTCAAAATTCTCCTCTGAAGGGACAGCTTCCACCTCCACCACCTACTTTGTCCTTCCCGGTTGCTCCATTACTACCAGCGGCTTCGCCATCGAAAGGAGTCCAGGGCGCTCCTGCGACCAGCTCGAAACCTATCTCGAAACCTACATCTCTAACACAAGGAAGGGACAGCAATATCACCACCACCACCGTCACCCGGCCTCCCTTTACCACACCCGCTCTCACATCGCCATTCTCAAAACTCAAGCTAGGAGACGCTGTCGACTCGAGTGCATTCGAAGAAACCGACGACAGCCAAGCCCCTCACCAGCCGAGGAGACACGCGGATAGCCGACCTAGAAGAGGCAGGAGAGATCCCGACGCTGGCAATTTCATAAATCGGACTTCGCACCCCAGGAACAATGGCAATGCCAACCTGCGAAGGGGCCGTGAGAGCTACGGTGGCCGTGAGAACTATGGCTCTACGCGTCGCCACAGGCACCAGAATAGTGACGGCTGGGCGACAGAAGATGTCACAGGTATCAAGGATACCGAGTTCGATTTCCAGGGAAACCTGGAGCGATTCGATAAGAAGGCTGTCTTTTCACAGATCGAGACGGAGGACACTACGGCGATTGAGGATCGTTTAGTATCTTTCAACAAACGCCCACAGGGTGTGACGGATATACCGTCCATTCGCAAAAACTTCAAGAATTCGGAGAACGTGCTTGGAACTTATGCGAATGGTACATCTCTAGCAGATAGAGAGACGTGGAACGACAATAGCTTTTTGAAGAAGGGTCCGGATTTCGGGTCTAGCTCTTCGGATGACGAAGAAGAGCCGGGAAGCGGGCGTAGTTCGAGAAGGGGCATGACACGGCCTGCCAGGCACGGGTCCAAACTCCTCCGAAAAGCCAGCGTTAATGTTTCCGGCAGGATATCGCCTAACATCTCCAGCGGCATGGGGTCAGGAGGCGGAAGGGCCGAACAGCTTACCAACAGTAGCGATGCGAAGGCCAAACCGATACTCCGGCTCAAGACATCATCACGACCTTGTCCTGTTGTTTCACCTCTGCAAATGTTGGATGTGGAGAGGATTGCAGAGGTAGACTTGGGACTGACGGATGATATGATGTCGGAGAATGCGGGGCGTGGGATCGCCCAGGTTGCCATTCAAGCGTTTGGAAAGCGATTACACAGCGGGAACCATAACTCGTTACCCGTTGTTCTTGTTTTCGCTGGAAACAATAAGAGTGGTGCTAGGGCGGTCGCTGCGGGGAGACATTTAAAGAACCATCATGTTAGGGTCTTGATTTGCGTTCTTGGGCTGGAGAGGGAAGAGGAGTTGCTGGACGTGAGTAGAGATATATCTATATAAGTGAGGGTACGACATATATATGCTGACTTTTTATTTGTAGCACCTGCGAAGGCAGATTCAGATCTTTCGAAATGCTGGCGGGAGACTTGCACATTGGAACGAGTTGTCGTATAAGCTACAGTCACTGGATTCTCCTCCCGAGCTGATAATCGACGGGTTGCTCGGGATGCATGTTGGTTTCGAGGACCTGAGGTTGCCGGATCAGGCGTCGTTGTTCGAGCTTGTTAAGTTTGCAAACGCGAGCAAGGCTCAGATCATGAGCATTGACGTTCCATCTGGCATTGATGGGTCGACTGGTAAGATCTCTTCATCATCTATTTGTTTATTTATTTTGAGTTGGAACTAATATGTGTCTTTTAGGTGAGGTTACAACGTTGGATGATGCGGAGCAGTTTTACATTGAAGCGAAGTTTGTAGTCTGTATGGGAGCACCGAAGACGGGAGTCAGGGCGGCGTTACAGACGGTTGGAGCCGGGTGGAATTTACATGTTGTTGATATTGGGATTCCGAATACGGCATGGAGGAAGTATGGAAGTCGGAGGAGGCACGGGGTGGAGTTTGGGGCGGAGTGGGTTTCTGCCATTGAATATATTCTTTGATTGGAGCGAGTGTGGGGTTTAAGCTATTAAGAGCAGCCACTGTACATATATTCTCAAGTACGCTATTATGGGGGGGGGATTTGACTGCTGGAAGGGATTTAATTGATCCAGAAGTCCATTGCAATGCACTCTATTACTGCGTTGCCTATGTTGCAATTTCCATGACTTTTTCTCACACCGGCGACAGGCAGTGGAGGCGTAGATTCTACGACAAAGGACTGTAGTATAGTAGATTAATTTGGTATCGAAGTACTGCTCAGGTACTGTTCAAGTATACTACTTACCTACTTACTTAGTTCAGAGTATCTGCTGGCACATACGATGCCTATCCTGTTTATGTAAGGCCCGTCATATCAAGCAACGTGCTTATCTGGGCGACTACCCATGCTACGAACTAGTATTCTTATCTCCCGTCGCGTACAAACAAAGAGAATATTAAATAGATATAAAGTAAAATAAAAATAAAATAAAGTAAAATAAAATAAAATAAATAAAAATCCAGCATCTCCGGACGATTGCAATTGATAGACTTTTCCCCAGCCACCGCAGGAGCAAGAGAGAGAGAGAGAGAGTTTGAGTATCTGACAGACAGCGGGCCCCTGGTTCATGCCGTGTGTCTGAGGCGGGGGATCCATCCATCCATCCATCCATGGCGGTGGCCTATCCCAATGTAATGTAATGCCATCCATCTCTTCCCGGCTCGTGCATTGCGCTATTATGCTGTTACGGTCTGTCTGAAAGGGAACGGAGTCGCGCTCGATAAAATGGTCCCTCCGTCGCTCGCTGTCTTCGTCTCTTGATATTCACCACTACCACCGCTACCACTACCAATATTCTACCGCTGCGAGTGATTCTAGCTGCGGTCCTTAGTCCGTTCGCTCGTTCGTTTATTCGGGCATCCCATCAATTCGGCGCCGGGTTCGTTACGCAAAAGTCCCGATTTGACGGTCGACATTGCATCCCCGGTTATACACACATACATACATGATAAGTACGTTACGACATACGCATTCTGCATTCTCGATAAAGATTGGGAACAACTAGCAGAACTAGAACCAGAACTAGAACCAGAGGCAAGAAGCAGAAGGATCCCGCCAGCTAGCAGCTTACTTGCCTGCAGACAAAGGTTGGTTTATACTTAACTCTCTTTTTACTACTTCTCGTCTCATCCCTTCTTCTTCTCCCTCTCTTCCTCCATTCATTGTATTCGTAAATACCCATTTTATCCATCGACCTATTTTTTTTTTTTGTCTCTGGTTGTTTCCGACCAAAAGGTGGAGCTATCTATCCAGCATCGAAGCGAGCTTGCCAGTGCTGTGCGGAGTCGACCTTGGACACCCCGACCACCACCTCCTCCCCCCCATCGCATCCTTCGCCACCCCTTCCCAAGCTCCCAAATAGCTTCCCAACCTCTTCAAGACTTTTTATCGGAAGAGCTTCAAACCACTCTACACCATGTCGCTCTTTGGTTCCAGTCCCACAGACGCGTCCCCGGTCCGGAACCGCAACTCTCTCTTCGACGATGACGACGGCGACGTCGGCTCCTCCAGCCGTAACAACAACAGTAGCAGTAACGGTCCCCGCTCATCCCTCTTCGATGATGGTCTGAGCGGCGACAGTCCCTGGAGCATGCCTACCCCTCGTTTCAAGCGTAGCGGTAGCAACTCCGAAATGATCAGGAACGTCATGAGAGGTGCTACAATCCCCGAAGAATACATTGACCTCTTCGACGAGATCTTGAGTGCCGCCGGCGCCGTTACCGTCGGAGCGCTGGAGCGCCTGCTCGGGGAGTCGCAGGTCAAAACTTCGGATTGGGATCGGATTTTGGATTTGATTGCGGGGAGGGGCAGGGATGATGGGACTGTGGTTACCCGGGAGGCTTTTAATGTGTTCCTGGCGCTTGTGGCGCTGGCTGAGGATGGGGATGAGTACTTGGGATTTGATGCTGTCGATGATCGGAAGAGGAGTTCGTTCTTTGTTTCCTCTTCCTGTTTCCCCCCCGCTGGCATTCTTTCTTTCTTTCTTTTTCTTTTTTTTTTTTTTTCCCTTCTGAGACAAATGGAAGCTCTGGAGCTGGTTGAGGAATGTGAAATGCTAACATGAGCTGTCTGGGTATTCTACTCTAGATCTACCTATCCCTACGATAGCTCCTACCAGGTCCGCTCCTCCTCCTCTCGAACAACCCCCGAGACAACCGTCGCCTTCGATTCAGGAGCGACCTATCCAGACCCCTCCAAGTCCGCCCGTTATGTCCAGCGCTCCAGGCCAGGAGGATCCCTGGGGAAGCCCCGAGCTCCATGAAGGGCACAACCACGGCCCCGTGAGCAAGACTAATGGCGCAACCGCTGCTCCTGCTACCTACCCAGATGCCCCGGATGTCGGTTCTCTCGAAGCACCGTCTTTACCACCCTCAAGACCATCCTACACCCCTGCGATCACTGAAGCAGATGACTTACAAGCTTCGTTACGATTACCCCGACCACCCACAATGAGTGGCGCCTGGGGTCCACCGCCCCAAAGCCAACCTACCGGGTTTGGAGGTCCACCCGGTTTTGGAGGACAGCAAGGATTTGGGGGACAGCAAGGATTTGGAGCCCAGCCGAGCGGATTCGGTGATCAAACCGATAACGGCTCCGTCGCCGGCAGCAGTCTCCGTCCAACCTTCGGGAGCATCAGAGGCGTCGCATCCGGCGGAGGCAACAGAGTAGAAGAGAACGTAACCGTCACCGCGCTACCGGACAAAGAAGGCATGTTCATGTTCCAGCACCGGAACTACCAAGTCGCGAGCACACGGCGAGGATCTAGGGTTGTCCGACGATACAGTGACTTTGTATGGTTGCTGGAGTGTCTGCAGAAGCGGTACCCGTTCCGACAGTTGCCGTTGTTGCCGCCGAAGAGGCTTGCGGTTAATGGACATTACTTGTCCGCCGATACGGCGTTTATTGAGCGAAGACGGAGGGGGTTGGCGAGGTTTGCGAATGCGCTTGTTAGACACCCGGTTTTGAAGGAGGAGACTTTGGTTGTTATGTTTTTGACTGTGCCTACGGTGGGTGTTCACCTCTTGGTAATAATATGCGACTTATCTTTGCTAACTATGATTTTGTACAGGAACTCGCCGTCTGGCGCAAGCAAGCTACAATTTCTGTTCAAGAGGAGTTTGTGGATAAGCCACTACCTCCACACCTGGAGGAATCACTCCCTGCAGACCTAGAAGCCACGTTTGAAACGGTCAGGTCTGGAATTCGACGCTCCTCGGAAACATACATTGGACTGTGTAACCTCCTCGAAAGGATCGAGAAGCGACATGAAGGTGTTGCGGCAGACTACCGAAGATTCTCGCAGGCGCTGGAGAGTCTAACAGATGCATCCGAGGCGACTTACAAGATGGATACATCTGAAGTTGCGCCGTTGAACGATGGGTTAGTAGCTGTTGCGAAGCATTTAAATACGGCGCAGAGTATTATGGAAGATGAGATTAAAGCGTGGGATATCGGTGTTCTTGAAGATTTAAAGCGACACCGAGATGCGCTTGTATCTATGAGGGAGCTTTTTGAGAGGAAGGATAAGTATGCGGGGGATAATATTCCGTTCCTTGAGAAGAGGATTAGGACTACGGAGGAGAAGTTGAAGGTTACGAGGTTGAAACCTAAGGAGCAGGTTAAGGACGGGGAAATTGAGAAGATGGAGGGGAGTATTGTGGCTGATAGGGAGAGTATTGTGAGGCAGAGGGCTAGAGGGGTGTTGATTAAGGAGTGTGTGAGGGATGAGCTGATTTACTTCCAGGGGAGTCAGTATCATGTGTCGAGGTATGTTTTTTCTCTCTCTTTATATTCTCTATCTTGATTGTGGCTAATGGATTGTGTAGACTGCAGCAGGATTGGGCACAGGAGAGGATCAAGTATGCAGAGCTGTATGCTGATAACTGGAAGAGCTTGGGACACTCTGTGGATGGGATGCCGCTCGGAGAGTAGAATGTCTCTGAGGTGTCTAGTCTAGGTGCTCCAGAGATACTGTAGGGTTGCGAGGGGACTAGGTTGGTATACACATAGGTGTATACGTGATGAGGGTGTGCTTCTCTTTTTCGATCGTTTTTGTTCTGTTGCAAGATTGAATTCTTTTCTGTTAGTGTTTTTTTGCTTTGATATTTTTCGAATACACTTGCAACAGCATGCTTCTTTTTATTGTATTGTTTCACGAAAGGCTTTTTCTTCTTTGTCTTGATTTATTGTGTCTAGCGGTGGATTTCGAATGCGTGTTTTTTATTTTCTTGATATCTTTTCTTCTCGATGTCAAGAATTTTTTTTTTTATTTTCTTGAAGAAGATTGACCGACTTATACCATGGTACTGAACTGCTTTCGTATGCTTCTTTTTTTCTCTTTCTATTCCCATTAAGCGGTTGTTACATACCATATGGCACCTAACGATTGAATTGTTTCTGATATCATACCAACGCGTATAAGACAAATTGAAGCTGCTGTACTCATAGCTCCCCCCTGTTTATATCTCTTGATATCATATCATATCATATCATATCATATGACCACTCCTTTATCAAGAAAGAGAGTCGCGAAACATATTTGTCCGTGTTTATGAAACGCCATCCAACGACGGCTAAAAAGTTCGAAGTTCCTTTCTTGGGGGGGAAAAATACCAAAAACGATACTAGCTCCGAAAAACACGTATGCGATACTATAGTTACGTGCTATAATATGTGATATACATGTAAGGGACAATTTTGGCTGTCTACTTTCACTAGACAGAAAACGGTTCGGCAGGCGAAAAAAGAATGCTAGACCTTCATCAGACTAATGTAGGTCTGGTGATGACGGGCATTTAAAAATGTTGCCCTAAAAAAGAGGGAGCTAGCTAGCTAGACTTAAGACGGCAGGGGGGATTGCGATAAGGATTGGGGAGGAGCGGAATAATAAACAATTGGATACGTATGGTATAGTATACGTACATACATATAGTGTGGCACTGTGATAGTGAGGGGACATTGTACATTGTACATACACACACATCCATAACATACATTTGGGGACCATTGTAACTTGTGAAACGGGCGAGTTTTTCGGTTGTTTTGATGCAGGAGAGAGAGATATGTAAGGTCGAAGAAAGCAAACAGAATGTTACGAACTGCGGCAGCGGGATCTCTTTTCGATCTTCTTGACTTTTAAAAGGGGGGTTATTCCTTTTTTCTTTTCGACTGTTTACTTACTTACTTTCGCATATTCTATATTTAAGAAGAAGAAGAAGAAGAAGAAAGCTAAGAAAGAGGGAGCAATTTGCTGTGGCGACCGGCGGAGAGAGGATATTTACCAATTGCTTGTGCAGCGCTGAGCTGAGCTGTGTTGATTGAAGCCGGTGCTGGTGCTGGTGCTGAGATATCTCTTACTAGCCACAAACTATTTTTTTTTTTTTTATCGTTCTCCTTCTTTCTTTCTTCTCTCTCTCTTCTCTTCTCCTTCATCTTCCATCCTCATCACCACCATCTTCTTCTCATCGCCATCGCCATCTTGCATCGCCATCACCACCGTTACCATCACTATCAGGAGCAGCCAACCATGCAGTTCAAGCAGTGGTTGGACAAGCGCCTTGGCGGCTGTCTCCCCGCCAGGTCTTGGCGCCGCAAGAAAAAACCCACACAACACGGCCGCCCCCACCATCACCACCACCACAACCACCATAACAGCTTCGAGATCAGGCTGACTCGACGCTGGGTTTTCGAAAGGCCTACCACCCCGCCGTCCCCCTCATCATCCTCCACCCATTCCACCGACCCCCTTACCGGTGCCGGTGTCGAATTTGCCGCGGTTCCGTCCTCGCCGCGATCTTGTAACTTTCCTACCAGGGAAGTTACCAAGCTTCGCAGGACAAAGTCCACCGCTTCGATTCCGAAGCAGGTCATCCGAAAGCTTTCGGTGACCCCACCAAAGACCCCGCCGGCCGTTGCTGTCGTTGCTGCAGCTGCAGCTGTTACTCCCGTTGCCGGGGAGTCAGCTGAGGAGGAAGTAGAGGAAGTCGAAGAAGAAGAAGAAGAAGACGAAGAAGAAGAAAGAGCCCGGACACCCGAGCAAGAGCCTGTCAGACGACGGTTCTTCGCAGAGGTCGACCAGTCAGGGTACGACAGGCTCAGGGAGCGAGTGGCCGACCACCTCCCAGAGGCAACCGTCGTCTACACGAACGGCCGTCCAGGAGAAGAAGAAGAGGAAAGAAGAGTTGACGAAGACGCAGTGCGGTCTGTCATTGTGCCACAGACGGCTGTCGAGTCCTCCTTCCCTTCCAATTCCAAGGGTACAGTATCGTCGGTCATTGTGCTATCGACGGCTGTAACGGTCTATAAGGGTAGCGACGAAGAGGTAGAAGAGAGGGCAGTTACGCCGGTCATTGTGCCATCGGCGGCTGTCAACGTTGTTAGAGACCTCGAAGAGGAGGTGACGGTTAGTCCGGTCATTGCGCTATCGGCTACCGTTGAGAGTGCCGAAGACGAGAAGATCACAGTCAAGCCGGTCATTGTGCCATCGGCGACTGTCGAGAATTGCTCAGAGGTTACTCGGGAGAACGAGGAAGAGGAAGTGGTCACGGTTAAGTCGGTCATTGTGCCATCGACTGCCGTTGAGAACAGCGAGGAGGCGAGGCCCGTTGTTCATCTTGACCTCAGAGAAGAGGAGAAGGAGGAGCAGGCAGTGGTGAAGCCTGCAGTGGAAGAAGAGAAGAGGGCGAAGGAGTCATCGCCTGTGTTGTTTGTGCCGACTCAGCAACGGCCAAAAACACCACCACCATCAAAACCGAAGTCGAAGAAGACGGTCACCCAGCTACCGACACCTTCAGCTTCAGCTTCATCAGAACAAGATCACGACTCTGATAACGACTCCGGCTTCACGCCAACCCCTCCCGACGTCATTGACGAAGCAGCAGATCGTGCTCGTTTCGAGGAAATCTCCGGCTGGGCCCTCCAGCGAGAAGACGACGAAGACCTCCCAGGTTCCGGTGCTCTCATCATCTGCAGCTATCCCTGGACTCACGACACGTCCGTTCTAACAGAGAACCATCGACTCCGTCGACCAAAATCGTCAATTCTAAAGCCCTTCGACCCCCCACTCATTTTTGAAGACATGAGTACCCCTTCCGACAGCACCAAGCCAGTCGACGCTGCTGTTGCTCCAGCTCCTCCTGCTAAGGGCAAGAAGGCTGCCGCTGACAAACAGGTCGCTGGAGCTCAGGCTGCTACGGGTGATAAGAAGCTTACAGGCAAGGAATTGAAGGAAGCCAAGAAGGCAGAGAAGCAAGCTCGTCGTGCTGCTGATAAGGCCCAACGTGGTGATGTCCCAGATGCAGCAACGGCTTCTTCCGGTGGAGCTCCAACCAAGCAAGCTCAGTCATCGACTTCACCAGGAAACCAGTCTGGCAGCTCTAAGCCAACACAGCAGCAGCAACAAGGACAGAAGGGCAAGCAGCAGCAAGCAGCTCCTTCCACCGATGGCGATGTTAGGATCTTCGGCGAACTTGAATACAAGCACATTCCGTTCTTTGACCACCTGAAGGAGAACAAACCACCATTTGATTTGGCAAAGGTCAACAGGGATGTCCATCCATCTGTTCTTCGTTTGGCGATGAAGCTGCGTAACTTCGAGATCATGGGGTCTACTGCTCGAGTTCTCTACATGCTCTTGGCATTCAAGGATGTCATCAGGGATTACATTACACCAGAAGGTGCCGCTCTTTCACGTAACTTCACACAGCACCTTGGTCTCCAGATTTCACAAATCGCTGCTGGTCGAAAGCTGTCCGTCTCCCAGGGCAATGCCATCCGATGGCTCAAGACAATTGCTTCGCGAGTCCCACCAGAAATCCCTGACGAAGAGGCCAAGCAAGATCTTATCGCTTCTATCGACACGTACATGAAGGAACGTATCCTCGTTGCTCAGGATGTCATTGCCAACGTTGCTTCCGAGAAGATTTCTAACGGCGACGTCATTCTTACCTACGCAAAATCATCCTGTGTCGAACGTGTTCTCCGCCGAGCTCTCCTTGATGGCAAGACGTTTTCGGTCGTCGTCATCGATTCACGCCCACACTTCGAAGGCAGAGGGATGGCGAAGAGTCTCGTTAGGGCCGGTATTCAAGTCAAGTACACCACTCTGCATGCTCTTGACCATGTCATGAAGAAGGTCAACAAGGTCTTCCTCGGTGCTCACGCTGTCTATGCCAATGGGGCCTGTTATTCCAGGGCTGGAACTTCTGCAGTTGCCATGACAGCTGCTGAGTATCAGAAACCAGTCATGATTTGTTGTGAGGGTCTCAAGCTGTCGGATAAGATCGTTATGGACAGTATCACTACCAATGAGCTTGGTATGTTTTTCTCCCTATCCCTTTTTGTTTCTATAGTAGATATATGCTAACCTCGAATGTTAAAGGCCCAACTGAAGCACTTATCGGTGAAGATAGCCCTCTTCAGAACCACTCCGAGATTCCAAATCTCCACATCGTCAACCTTCTTTACGATCTCACTCTTCCGAAGTACATCACTGCCGTGATCACCGAGACCGGGTTCACTCCTCCTTTCGGTATTCCTAGTGTTTTCCGACTGTTGGCTGAGCGAGAGGGCACCGTCGGCGCTTCATAGCATGTTGATGACGACGAGTCCCTGCCACCTGCTAATGACTTCGAGCCGCTGATTCAGTCCAACAAAACCTCTTATGGTGCTCCTCATAACGGGCCGAAGAGGGTTCGATTCTCGATGGAGAATGATTATGCTCCTCACCCTGGACCATGGGTTCGCTGGCCGATTGACGATGAGCTTGGTGTGCTTTAAACATGCTCGCTCTTACTACTGATCATGACTTGTTTTTTTCTTGATCAAAACAAACGATAGATAGACCCTCTTCTGTCCCTCTCTCTCTTTATCACGGTTTCTTTTGTTTTTTTCTCCTGACGATAATACACAACGAATGAGCCTCGGATGGATGGATATTTTACGAATGATGTGAGCGATATGACTGCTCATGGATGGTGGTAATGAGGTTACGTTGTTATGGATTCTTTTTGTTTATGGATACGTTCAGCATACTTTATTCCTTTTGTCTCTTTTCTCTCTCTCTCGTTCAGTACATGTGCCCACCGGATGATCGTATCTGGTAAACACGGGCGTATACTCTTCTTTTTCTTCCTTCGTCTACACACCCGACACACCCGATCTTGTTGATCGATAAGGAATACAAAACCGCTGACGTACCTCCTAAGAACTGGGCCATACTCCCTTGCATTCTTTGTACATTTTTTTCTTTTCTATGGTTTTGCTTTACGGTTCCACCTCTGCATTTCTCCCACGGCGTTTTGATTGTTTTTTATTTATTTTTGTCCAGAAAAAGTTATCGTATACCCTCGAGACTACGTAGAGACAATGCACGTGCAAAATGGAATACAAATCGTTGACTATATATATATATCGTAGCCAATCCATAGGTGTGACTTGATGATGATAAGATTAATTATAAAAAGATATATCGTAAAATACATTCCCATCCACTAAATTATTCGTGTATATATATGGTATCCAATTGTCGCTAAAACCAAGATGCTTACCTTTCTTTCCTACTCTTCTTTAATTATTATAAATATCAAAAGCATCGTCGAATAGACTAGTTTCATCATTCACCAATGTTCCAAGATCAAAACTAGCTAATAAATCGTCGAAGGAACTACCGGCCAGCGCTTGATTGATATCGATATCCGCCTGCTCTTGCGCTGCCGTCTTCTTAGGATCATCGACTTTCCCGGCTTCCTTTTCCAGGCCGGGGATATCCAAACTCATGATATCGAGCTTGCTCGCATCATCGGTTGCATCGACTTCCAAGTCGCCGAATAAATCGTCTACAGATGTTTCATGCGCACCGGTATTATCACCGGCGGCACCACCGGCAGCGCCAGTCCCGTCTGTAGGATCTCCTCCACCGGTGCCGGCGAACAAGAAGTCCATATCGATCTGTTCTTCGATCGACATGTTCCCTCCTGCGACGCTGGGGTCTTTACTACCCTCGCCGACAGGATTTAAGGGATCATCACCGAATAAATCGACCGCGGATGGTGGTTCTCCTTCATCCCCATCCGCGGCCGGTAACAGCGGAGAATCCAGTATGATAGGATCTTCGAACGTTGCTGCCACGGCGGCGGCCAGATTCGGTGATGACTCGGATTTGATTTTTACATCACCTTTGGTATCGCCGCCGCCGCCGACGTCTAGATTACTCGCTGCTACGAGTGGGATGTTCATTTCTAGAGGATGATGTGATAACCGCCCGTCTGCGCCTGCTGTTGGAGGTGCGGATGCGTCTTCTTCTACTTTTAGAGATTCGACGTCTTGCATGTCTTCGAATAGTTGGTCCATGTCTGTATCTTTACTTTCCGTGGGAAGAGGGGGAGGGGGTGGTTGGGCCGATGGTGGTGGTTCGTCGTCGTCGAGGGTCATTTCTAGGTCTGTGGATATGGCTTGTACGGCCGCTGCAGCAGCTGCATTTGCCTGTGCTGCACTTGCGGCCGCTTCTGCTGCTGCTGCGGCGGCGAGAGCCTTTTCGGCTTCTTCGGATTGTTTTTGGATTCTTAACCTTTCGGCTTCGGCTTCTCTCTCCAACGCTGCTTTTCGTTCTTCTTCTTCCAGTTCCTTTTGGCGGGCTAATTCTGCCGCGGTATAGAATTTCGTAAGATCGCGGTGAAGGACGGCTTTTGCTTTTAACTATATAAATATCGTTCAGAATCAGCATGACCTTCTCCTTCCATCTACCCGTACTAAAAAGGTCTTTGGGGGGAATAAATACGATTTCAATCTCCAGCATATCCAACGCCTGCTGAAACCTATCCACCGTGGCGGGGATGGTAGCTTTCATCTGCGCATTTGTGTGGAGTATAGCGCGGGGATGCGATCGGGCCGGGTGTTTGAAGACTGTGTGCTCCGATATGCCTTGCCAGTCAGTGTCTTTCTTGATGTCTTGTTCTTTTTTATCTCTTATATAAGACGGGAGGGAGTCCTTTGGTACCATCTGCGCATTGTATCATCTAGTTTTTACAGTGGAGGATTAGTATTTGGGATTGTGGTATTTGATGATATGAAGAAGAGGGAGAACGTACGACGCCATGCAGCATGGCCGGCAGCTTCTCGAGCAGCTGCTGCGGGTTGGCGGTGCCATCGCGGGCGGCTTTGTGGATGGGCGTCGGCTCATCGAACGGCCGTGTTGACGTCGACGCGTCGCTGGTCATTGTTTGTTGACGGCGGTTGCTCGGCGGCGGGGAGGGGATCTGGGTCGTGGTGGTGATGCGGTGATGGGGTCTGTCGCGCAGGGGAGATCGAGATGGCTGTTCCCGCTTTGGGACGGACGGGCTTGGAGATTTCGGGTCGCACAAGGATTTGGCAACGCGGAAAATGCAACATTCCCTTTTCTCCCCGAATTTATTCTCTCTCGAACATCGGAATTAATAATGATAATAGTGATAGTTGGAAATGATTCTAATATATTGGTATCAAGGTATTGCCATTGACCGTATTATATAATATTGTACATACTAACGCCGAAACACCCCTGCTAATATCAGGTACCGGTATGATTGTGTGCTATGCACCGCCATCTGCTGCCCCGTCTACATCCGTAACCCCCCCAGAAGGCACAAATGCCGTAGCTTCAGGCCGTAATGCCCTCGATGAACTACTACCACTCCCCTCCCCTTCCTGAAATTCATCAACTTCAGTCCTCCGTAGATTCCTCCTATCGACTATAATATCATTTCCCAAACTATCCTTCACCGTCCTTAAACCTCCTCTCCCAGGTAAAGCCTCCAAAGTCAACCCTTTCCTCGCCCCCGTACCCAACAAATCCTCCTTCGAAACCCTCAACTTCGTACTCAAAGCCCCCAACATCGCAGGTCTCCAATTCGCAAACCCACTCTTCCCATCTTTCCCTTCCCCACTGACAACAATGGTCATCCACTCCCTGCCCAGGAAATCCAAAACCCTCTTCTCAGCCTTCCCCCACTCCCCATCCCGTCCATCCCACGTCCTCAAATTCACAATCCCCTCAAAAACAGCCTTAACAGTCCGTCTCGTCAACGGCGGCTTCTCAAACGGAATACTCAACTCCCCCGCCGCCTCCCCCGCAAATACACTACTCATGGTAACCATCATCAACATCTCCACCACCAAATCCTTCTGAAAACTCCCATCCTCCATTTTACTCTGCAAATCCGCCGCAAGCCGTGGGTCGTTAAACCCCCTCGTAATCTCATGAACGCAATGTTCCATCGTCGGCCCCAATAACTTCTCCATCCACCGGTTCGCATTCCCCGACGCAGACGTCAAAACCGATACTCGTACGCTATTCAACTCCAAATATAAATGCCACCAATGTAACGGCTTCGTAACCACCCCATCCTCAAAAAGGACATTCCTACTCTTCTTCTTCCCAGCCACATTCGGGTTATTTACCCCAGAACCCGGGGAAGGCACCCCACAACCAACATGTAACCCCTTAAACGTCTCCACCAACTCCTCCAAACACCCATCATCCAACATAATCACCGGTCTCTTCCACATACTCTCCACATTCATCGCCAAAAAGTTTTTAATATCCTTACTCAGTTGTT
Organism: Arthrobotrys megalospora; assembly: GCA_036971655.1. Classification (NCBI taxonomy): domain Eukaryota; kingdom Fungi; phylum Ascomycota; class Orbiliomycetes; order Orbiliales; family Orbiliaceae; genus Arthrobotrys; species Arthrobotrys megalospora. The sequence goes on along the minus strand of JAVHJN010000007.1, from coordinate 473,325 downwards.
CGCTCAACCCCATCCCTCCGCTCTTATACACTTCATCGAATATAAACGGTACCATGGTCCTACAGCTCGTTCCACCGCATTTATGTAATCCATGACACATCTTTCGAAGGATTTTATCGCTCCAGTCGGTTAATTCTGTTATTCCGAGGTAATCTGCCGCTCTGGCTACTTCGATTATTCCCTTTGCGGTGGCGAGCGGTGGGGGGTAGCCGTTCCTATCTTGACGTTTACAGTTTGAGAGGAGGTATAAATGGGCGCCTGGTTCGAATTCTTCGATTACCTCACCGATCCTGAGGGGGTTGTAAAGCCAGCGTTGGATTACTCGGAGGGCGTAGTAGGTTACTGTTGGGAAAGGGAGGGTGGAAGAGTTTGAAGATGTGTCGGAGAAGCGGAGGCGGGAGGTTAGGTCTAGGTATTTGTAGTATGGGATGGAGGTTATGACGATGAAGCGGTGGAGGTGGATTTCTGCGTATGATGAGGATGTTTGGTCGGTTGATGTTGATGTTGAACTTGGAGCCGGTGCGGGCGCTCTAGGGACTGGTGGTTTCTTGCTCGTAGACTCAGCGCCAGTCGTTACTTTAGCTGGCACTACTGCCTTCCCCTTCCCAGTCGCCGCCCTATCGTCCCCCGGCTTCTTCCTCGTCGGCGTCGTCAGCGCCGTCGACGTCCTCCTCGAGCTCCCTTGAACACTACCCACAACCGACCCTCTTTTCCTCCCAACACTCTCCCTCTTCGGTGCCCTAGCCGGCACACTGATAACCCTCTCCTCCTCCTCCCCCTCCTCCCCGTCTCCCCCTTCCTCCGCTTCCAATTCAATCTTAAAATCCGCACTGGCACATCCACTCACATACCCTTCCCCACCAGTTTTCAAAACCTCATCTAACAATCTATCCATCTGCTCCCCCGTCTTGGTAACAATATGATTATATATCCTCTTCACATGTTTAAACCCTTCATCGTAGCATTTAACGACCTTCTTCCCACCTTCTCCTCCTTCCTCAGTATTTTCATTACTAGGAGAAAAAGAAGAAGAAGGTGGTAAATCCTCCCCTTCTCCATCCTTTAATATCTCTCCAATACCTGCTCCATTCCGCTTTCCATACCGTTCAGGTGGAATAGCAGCCCGTCCTCGAGCTGCCGCTGCGACAGAGAATATGGCCGTATATGTGGTTATAGCAACCTCGTGCGGTGTCGAGAAGGTTACATCGCCGGAGTTAAGGATCGTAGCTTGTCGCTCCTTGAACGATGGGATAAAGTCGCGGAGGGAGTATGCCCAGATTATGGTATCCGACTGCGATCGGGGTGGTGGGCAGCTTGTGGTGGCGTTTTGAATGTTCTTTGGTGGTGGCTGCATCGCGCGCGGAGAGAAGGGGGGGAAGGATGATGCGCGCGGGTTTGTTCGGGTGGTCAAGTGATGTCGGGGCAGCTGGGGTAGCTAGCTAGAGCTTGGCTGTAGCTTTAACCTAAAAGAACATACACTTTGATGACGATGAAAGAAGGCCCGGAAGAAGAAGAAGCAGAAAAATAAGAAGAGGCCTTAAATAATATCGACGTGGATAATGATACTTAAAGAACCCCCGAGAAAAAAAAAAGATAGTAGTTAAGAGCATTTGCTACGGATTTTATTGCCGTTTTGGCTCGTACCGCGTCGCGCGAGGAGTAGAGTAAGCAGAAGGCTTCTATCCATCCTGTGAGTCAAAATCGATCCAAGCTACTGCCGTAGCTTCACCTTGAAATTTAACCTTTCATATGAATTCCTTCTAGCACTGTATACGGATAACGGCCATAATTCAATTATCTCTTTCCATTCTCTTGGTTCTGTTTACAAAAAAGGGAAACAGTGATGATAGGGGGGTCCGGTGGTGACATGAGGGTAGAGGAATACATCTGATACGAGCTATGTATAGTCGTTCGATAATTACGACGACCGAGAGGAAAGAACAACCTCCTTGGAAAAGCACGGGATAATAGAGAAAAAAAAGAACAGAGACCCTCTTTTTTTAACCTCGTGAGAAAAGTAAAAAAATCCAAAGGAAGCTGTGATTATAAAATAAACAAAGGTGAAACAAAAAAGCATAACGATTTATCATCCTCCTCCAAATTATTCGTATAGGCTGGTATCCTCACCAGCGTCTCCGAACGCACCGCCGTCAGTCGAGGTAGCACCAGCTTCAGCCGCCGTTGGGAATCTGAAGACGTTCATTCCACCGGCTTGCTTCATCTGCTGAGCGAAGGCCTCGTATCTTCGGATCTCAACGTCCGAAACGGAGCGACGGGCAGCAGACATGGCCTCCTCGAAGTGCTTCTTGGTGAGCTGAGGAACTGGATCCTCGAACTCAGCCTCATCAGCCATCTCAGTATCGTCGCCCTTGGTCCTGCTGCGCTCGATTTCAGCGGCGATGGACTCCTTGATGGCAAGCTTGACGGCACGCTGGGTGACGAATCCAAGATCGGCACCGGAGAATCCGTGGGTCTTGCTGGCGATGTAGGTCAAGTCGATGTCGTCGGCAACAGGGGTGTTTCGGAGCTGAGCCTTGAGAATCGAGAGACGAGATTCCTGGTCTGGAAGAGGGACGTAGACCAAAGTATCAAGACGACCAGGTCTGCAAAGAGCAGCGTCGAGCTGTTCTGGTCGATTGGTAGCTCCGATAACGAAAACGTTCTTCTTGACACCTGTAGTAAATTATTAGTAAATGTTACTTTAGAATCGAAGACCCGGAAATAAACTTACCCATTCCGTCGAGTTCGGTCAAAAGCATGTTGACGACTCTGTCGCTAGCACCGCCAGCATCTCCGATGCTGCCACCACGGGACTTGGCAATAGAGTCCAACTCGTCCAAGAAGACGACGCAAGGAGCAGCGGCGCGAGCCTTGTCAAAAATGTCACGAATGTTGGATTCAGATTCACCAAACCACATGCTGAGCAACTCTGGTCCCTTGACGGAAATGAAATTGGCAGCACACTCGTTGGCGACGGCCTTGGCCAACATTGTTTTACCGGTACCAGGAGGTCCGTAGAACAAGACACCACGCGATGGGGACATGCCGAACTTGAGGAACTTCTCGGGATGCTCGACTGGGTACTGAACGGATTCGATAAGCTCGCGCTTGACGCCGTCCAAACCACCAATGTCGTCCCACTTGACGTTTGGAACCTCAACGACGGCAACTTCACGAAGAGCAGATGGGTTGCTGACTCCGAGAGCGAATCTGAAGTTCTCCATGGTGACTCCAAGGGAGTCCAAAACCTCAGCATCGATGGTATCCTCATCAAGATCGATAAGATCCATCTTCTCACGAATCTGCTGCATGGCGGCTTCAGAGCAAAGCGAGGCGATATCGGAACCGACATAACCGTGAGTTTCGGCGGCGATGGACTCAAGGTCAACGTCATCGGCAAGCTTCATGTTCTTGGTGTGGATCTGGAGAATCTCCAAACGACCAGTTGGGTCTGGAATACCGATATCAACCTCACGATCGAAACGACCGAAACGTCTGAGAGCGGGATCGATGGAATTGGGTCTGTTGGTGGCAGCCATGACAACGACGTTGCTTCGGGACTTCATTCCGTCCATGAGGGTCAAAAGTTGGGAAACGACACGCCTTTCAACTTCACCGTTGGTCTTCTCACGCTTTGGTGCGATCGAGTCGATTTCATCGATGAAGATGATGGCTGGCGAGTTCTTTTCGGCTTCCTCGAAGGCTTTTCGGAGATTGGACTCGGATTCACCAGCCATCTTGGACATGATTTCAGGACCGTTGATGAGGAAGAAGAAAGCACCGGTTTCGTTTGCAACAGCGCGGGCCATCAATGTTTTACCGGTACCGGGAGGTCCGTACATCAGGATACCCCTTGGAGGCTTGATACCTATGCTCTTGAAGAGCTGTGGGTGGCGAAGTGGCAATTCAACCAATTCACGAACTAAAATTCACGTTAGAATATTACACTTCAAATGCTCTACGAGGTTAGGAAACATACTCTTGGCCATCTGCTGTCTGCAGCCACCGATATCATCGTAACCGACATCATTGAGGTTGCCCTCTTCGTCTTCACGGTTCAGAGGCTCGCCCTCGCAGTGTATGACAGTGTCCTGAGCCACGATACCGTATTCTGGTGGGTCGACCTCCACAACCTTGAATTCAACCTGTCTCATACCACCACGGACGGTAAACAAGTCACCTTGTCGGACTGGTCGGTAATTCTCAAGGAAGTATGGCTTGAGGTAAACGTCAAAGAGGGAGCCGGTAAGACCCTCGACGGTGTCGGCAATGGGTAGAACAGCAATTCGTTTGGCCTGTCATATCATTAATATCTCATATCTCTCCGAATGCAATAAATGTAGAGAAGTAGACCTACGTATTTGATATCTGGGCATGGATGAACAGTGATGATATCACCCAACCTCACTCGCAGGTTGTTTCGAACCACACGGTTGATTCTGGCGCTGCCGTCTTCCAAATCATCGTCTGCGAGAACAATCATAACGGTATCCCGTCGCTTCTTTCCCTTGACGAGGACTGTGTCTCCACGGAAGAGCTGGAGGGTCTCCATGGTGTTGTTGGAGAGGGCGATAACGGAGTTGTCATCGTTGGAAGCATCGGTGACGCTGTTAGACAGAGCGAAATGGTCAGTCAGCCTCGCTGTTTGTCCGGAGATAGGACCGGAAGTTACGAGACGAGATGGCGGTGTAGATAACTCACATTAAGCTGTTTGGCTTCTTCTTTTTCTTCAAGATGGCGGTGGCAGTCGCGTCGATCTGATGGATTGTGGGGGGAATATGTCAGTATACGAGGTAGTGTTGGCCAGGAACAGCAAGCAGCCCTGGTTTTATCGATAAAAGGTGGGATGGTGTCGTCGTCATACCTCTTTCTTCTCACCACCAGAAGGATCACTGCTCGGAGAACGAAAAGACGCGGTTAGATATTTGATTCGATGAGGTTTCGAGATGGAATGATGATGCTAGGGATGCTTACGTCAAGTTGACCTTGTGCTTGGTATGGTCTTCAGCCATGGTTGATGAGGTGGAGTAAGGAAATCACGTAGGAAGAAAAGCTGGTATCTAGGAAAGAAGGTAGAGGACAAAGAGGACGAGATGAGGTTGATGGAGATGAGAAGTGAAGAGAAGTGAAGAGAAGAGAAGTGATGTTGAAGGGAGATGGGGAGATGAATGGTGGGAGTGGAGGAAGAGAGTTAAGTTAAGTTCAGTTCAGTTGAGAGAAGAACTGACTGAGGATCTGATCTGATCTAAGGCAGCTCGACGACGTAGCTTAAACTGTACGGCGGTACACTACAACTGCTGCTTGGTCATGCACTTCCAGTCACACGTCCTGGTTCTTCTCCACCATACAAACGCCAAAGAAAAATGCACCTTTGCCACAGCTACATAAGTATACTATCCCGCTCGGGAATTCCTTATTGTCGACTAGGATTCGGATCCAGATTCAGATTCAGAGCTTCCGAGTCACCGCTGTGGCTCAACCGCAGCCTTTCGAAGGTGCTGGAACAATCGGTGTTTCTTTGTTAAGCACCAACTAAACTTAACCTCCACGTAGCCTCATTCTCCCAGGCACAACGGGGGCATCTGCCTAGGCATGTTATATACATACTACATACAACTGGATGAACGCGTACTTCATTCAGCTCTCTCTTGCCTCCTCCGTGCCTTCGGAAATGCCCTTTTCCCAAAGGAAACGAGGCTTCGAGTGTCGATTCGAGCTCCGAGTTCTAGAGCTGCGAACTGCGAGCCCAGGATCCATCCATCCCGGGAGGCTAAAACAACGACACATGCAACACATCTCCACTCCAACCCATATCTGGTCCTAGCTAGCGAGTATCTCTCTATCCTGCAAGTGATAAATCGAGCTGCTGCCGGGTCTAGATCTAGACAAGATGCCTCTTTAGTACAATTTGCCATACATTAGACCCTAAGTTTTGTCATATCATAAGCGAGTACAGTTCGTAGGCTATTATCAAGAGAAAAAGGAAAAAAAGAAGAGAATAGAACGAATGGATTAACATGTCGACATATGCGTATGTTTAATCTGTATATCAAATACCCATCATCCAAAAACCTACGATCGATTAAACCCAAAACCCCTCTGGAGAAGGCCTCTCCCTCCCTAATAGGTAGGATGAACATCCAGCTTGACCGCATATACGAGATGCAGTCTCCAACGTCACAGCCGTCACCACAGCGCTATATCCACGATCCCCGTCATCATCATCATCGCCACTGACAACCGGCGTAACAGCAAAATACTTCAAATCAGAATCCTCACCACATACATCTTGATAAGTACTCGCATACTCCTCAGAACTCAGCCCTTCGAGGACAAAAACCCTCAGCCTCGGCGGTTGGTAGCCTCCCAAGTTGGAAAAGTCGTACAGACGGTCCACGTATTCCTGTATTTCCACCAAACCAGCGTTCCCTTCGTCTGGATGCGGGTGGTTTACTCGTAGAATTTTCAAGGACGGGAGCAGTGGAAGCTATGTTTATATATACCATACACGGCATTTCCGATGTTAGCGAAATCGAGCATTTCCCACACATAGTACACAAGCGTATTGCGGCTGGATATAGGAAGAAACATACATTCCTCAATCTAGGACTCGAAACTGCGAGTTCCTCCAGTATTGGCCAGTTCTTCTGTGTAAGGGGTGCCCCCCTTCCCAAGTAATAAAACAAATCCATAACATAAGGGTCACGGCCCTCACTATCCTCAATATCCTCACTATCCTCACTATCCTCATCCCACCTCTTCCTCCTCCATTGGGAAGCAAACCACAATCTTCTAACCACCCCGGGATCAACCCACTCCGGTAGCGTCTCATCTCGCTTGAAGGCATCCGTAAGTTGCACAGTATGAACCGAACCCATCGATAAAGACCTAAACCCCGCCCCGATTCCCACGACATTCTTATCTTCAGGTTCATAATCACCCAGAAAGCATCTGCGTGGAATAAACTCCGTACTAGCCCTACAAAAGCATATCTGTACAGATTCCATCCCCCCCGACCCCGTTTTAACGAGCCATCCAGTCATCATATAGGGATCCAAACAGCCAGATAACCTCACCCGGCACAGCCTAGAACACCCGTGTATCAAACCCAAAAATGACAGGATAAACGGCGTAAATTGGCTGGCGTGCACAATGTGAAGCTGTACGAGAGCCGGCAGCTGAATCTTCGGAACGGATGGAGTCGCATCAGTCCACGACCATTCCGGTAACTGGCGCTCGTGGCGATGCATATGCCCCGGGTCACCCAATCTCAGCTTTTGAAGGGTAGGAGAAACGAGACGGATGAGGTCGACAACCATCAACCCCTGCTTTGGTTGAATCTCACGTATCTCCAGCGAGGTAAGTTTCATTTGACCGGGGACCAGACACGCCGGAGGAAGCTTGTGAGCTAACTCGGGGGATCTAAAACTAACCCCGAGACAACCAAGGTCCAGGGCTGTAATATTTCGCTGGTGCATAAGAATGAACTCCAGTGTCAGAGATAAAGTTGTATGTTGGAATCTACCTCACATATATATTAATATATTATGCGTGTAAGCCCTTCCGTACGCATTTACTTACCTAACAGCATCCAACTGTCCATCCCGAAACCGTTTGAGAATAAGCTTAATAAGAAGATGATCACTCAGAGATCCCATCCCATCCCGCGGGATCTCACAATTCACCAATCTGACCTCAAACTCCTTAACCAACCCCATCCTCGAATCCGGAGTCTCAAGTACACGTTCCACTTTCTCCAAATCCAACCCACACCCCTCTGGCCGATCTTCAGAATACGGTACTACCGCCTCGTAAAAATTCACAGAAAGATTACGGTACAATACCGGCGCTGCGATTGCATTGGCCGCCGAACTGCAACAAGCAAGACTTTCAAGATCTCGTCTCGGGAGCTACATATTTCTTGGTTAGTAGTTAGCATCTATTCAAAGGGGACAAACGCTAGGGATATTATATGATAAACTTACACACCCGACAATCTCATCAACAATCTCCCTCGGTAAATCTAGAAGTTTAAGCCCAACTTGAGAACCCATGTTGACAAAATCGACTCTGTATAAATTCAATCTGATTTATATATATCGTATACTGTAACATGAAAAGGCGCGTCGAAGAATCATATTAACATCCTGCCAACCAGAAGTATAATATCATTGGAACTTAGGCGAAAGGATCCAAATGCCTATGGATATGCAATCTCGCATAAGAGTGCAGGACCATCACCACAAGTCCAACGCATACCGCTCCTCAGGAGCCCAATGTTCTACCACAATCCAATGTCTAGGAGGAAGTGTACACATCATATCATTCATGAATTCAATTTACGATGCATTGCCTCTTAAACTACCCACTTAAACTTATGCCTATAATCCACCCTCCACCCCCACAATCATATAATACCATGCATGCATGCAAAACCGACATTTTCGCAGATACATATAAAAACAAACGAGAGAATGATATCTAAATCCCAACCCCCTTCGCAGCCTTCGCCTCCTCCTTCTCCAAACTACTCATCTCAGACCCATGATTCTGCTTCGCCCATTCATAAAATCCCAACCATCCCTGTTCATGACTAGCCGCCCCTCCAACCTGTCCAGAAATAGTCAACGTAGTCCTCAAAATCGATCTATGCAACTCGCTCATCTTCTCAAGCTCCTGCTTAACCGCATTCTCCTTCGGTTTAATCGATAAAGTAGCTTTATACTTCTCCGCAATGCTATCAAGTCGCTTGATCACATCGTCCTTTCCGATGACTACCAATTTTCCAAGCATTAGGTTGCAAATGATCTGAACTTCGTGTTCGTCTCCCAAACCTGCGATGATGCGATCGTAGATCTGTGCCGGGTTCATACGCGCGTAGGCTGCTTCGATGATGGTGAACAGTGTATCATACGCGGTCTTTCGAAGTTCAAGACCATCGTCAACTTTGTGCTTGAACGGACCCATCTGAACCTCGCGAATAAGCTCGGGTTTGATGATAGTCTCCTGGTAAACCAATGGAAGCAAGGACGAGAGATTCGCCTTGACAAGGCTGGCTTTGCTATGCGCTGCAGAGTTGAGGGTGGTCAACGCCAGTTTCCTGTTATCCAAGTTGGGATCGTTGAGCATGGTAACCAGAAGCTCTGTAACAACCGGTTGGAGGAAGGCGTCGAAGCTTCCGGTGGTGTCCGTCAAAGTATAACGGAGACCAGAGATAGCAACTCCTCGGACTGCCGGGTCTGGATCACCCAATTGTTGCTATAGTCCATCGTTAGTTTCCAGGACTTTGATGTTTAAATGTAAATCTAACTGCATACCTGCAAGCCCGGAATATAAACCCTCGGCTCAATAATAGCAAGTCTCCCGACGCACTCTGCAGCAATGCTCTTGCTCTCCTCATATTTGGCCGCAGTGATTAAGTGCTTCCAAATCTCACCACCAAACTCACTAATATTCTCCGGCTTCTGAACGGAGTGTTGAAGAATCTACATCCTCCAATTAGCACAATGCCGCAAAACGGGATATAAAAAAGGGTCTACAAACCTCCTTATAAGAATGCAACAGCAAATACTGATCCTTCGGATTGACACTCCCCGCAAACTCTTTAATAATCGCCGGCACAAACTGCTGCGGATTTCCCACGCCAGCAAGTCCCAACGCCGTCGCAGCGGCCAAAGGTACATCCTCATTCTTCGACTTAAGCTGCTTAATAAAGATATCCGGTCCCAAAGAGAACTCTCCATGTCCGTTCAACCCAGCTTCACCGAGCACCATCAACGCCAATCCCTTGCTCCTACCATCGGCATTGCCCTGGATCTCGGCTACAAAGCTTGCCAATGATACAGTGAGTGGTTGTTTATGATCCGCCCCAGTAGCCAGAATAGTACCGATAACCTTCGCAACGACAACAGTATTACCGGTGATACCAAGGTTCAGGTAGTGCTGGAGAATGTCGTTACCCTGTCCCTTAGAGGTGGCGCTACGAATTAAGCCCAACAATGCCTCCAATGGACCACCCGTGAGAGGGTTCTGTCCGAGGTCGGCAAGGCCAGCGAGAACCCCTCTGCTGAGCTTGATACCACCGGAAACGAGGACCGACAAGATTTGGAGAGCGGGTCCGCACAGGTGAAGATCGTTAGACAAAAGTAATGGCGTCAGAACGGTAACGAGTTCGTCCGCAGTCTCAGCGGACAGAGTAGGTTGAACAGCGGGATTCAAAACCAAAGCTCTGAGAGCCACCAAGCTCGATCCACGGAGCGCACGATTCGCCTTCCTCAATTGAGCACCGAGTTCGTAAATAACATCTTTAACCCAAGCTGGAGAAAGGTCATTAGGCTGAGCCTCGTGTGCCAACTTCTCGATAGCGCGAACGGTAGTCAATCGAGTAGTCTCGTTGCGAAGACGCTCGAGAAGCAAGGTGAAAGCGCGAGCTCTGGATTCCCGATCCAAATATGCTGTCCCACTAGTAACCGTGAGCAAACTCCCCATAGCCTCAATTGCTCGCTCTCGAACCTCGAGATCGGCATCGGTTTGCTGAATCTTCGAAACAATGGAGTCGTAGAGGGTCTTGAATGAGGAAACATCTTCAAGGGCAATTTCAGCTGCAAGGAGAGTAAGGAGCTCCGAGGCAGTCGTAAGAGCCTGTCCCGAAATCTTGTAAAATTTGTCCAATGCAGCACTAGCAACAGCCTTGACAATATCCTTGAGAGAGGGCTTAAGAGCCTCATCACCACCCTCAACAAAAGCAGTACTCAAGAACTTCAGAGCCTCAATCCTAAGCGAGGAAGAAGATGCAGCGGCACTTCCCGAAGCAGCCGCGGAAGCTGGTGCGGAGGACGCGCCCTCGGTGGCAGCAACAATGCTGACAACGGAAGGCAAAACGGCCTTCAATGTATCATTCGGATCCGGCAAAGCAGTGATCAAAGCCGACAAGAGGTCAACAGTGGTCTGCTTAGTATTCAAGCTCGGGTTCTTCAACAGCTTAGCAGAAGACTTGGCCAACTGCGGCGAAAGCTTCTGAAGAGCATAAGAAGCGGACGGCTGTTCAGGTGGTGCCATCGAAGATTTCTCTTGCTCATACATACTGATATCAGATCCTCTTCGACGCTTCTTGACAGCCACAACCCTCTTCGAGGGCCCGGAGCTCGAGTATGCCAAATCTCTGGTCTTGCGAATAAGTGTGGTGGTGGTAGCCAAAACCTCAAGGCGAACGTTCTCCTCTCTCTCGGAGAACCGCTTAACCAGCGACGGAGCAACTTCTCTGTACAAAGTCTCCTTCAACAGATCCTCTGCTCTGGTGCTGATAACGGTGCTGAGCAACTTGGCAGCTCCACGTCGAACTTTCCATGAGATATCATCGTCATCACTAAGTCCGCCTTCATCCTCAAACTCCTCATCGTCAAGATTATCCGCATCATCTTCCTCATCATCATCTGCTTGCGTACCACCCATCTCCTCATCCTCTTCTTCCTCAACATAGTTAGGATCATACTTCAAGTACAATAACCCAGCACTGATAACCTCACTCGTAAAATTCTTCATCTCAACAGGACAATGCGCCAAAAACGACTCAAGCGCCGCCAAAGCCGCTTCTCGGACCTCATCCTGTTCAGTCTGCGGCTCGGAATCATCATCATCCCTCTCCAAATCATGCCCATCAACCAAGGCGATAACAAACGGCGCCAAAGTCTTCAAATACGGCCCAAACCTCTTAGGTGTAGACCTGGAAAGCGCACCGGCAATCGAAACCAGTAGTCTTTGCATATGAGGGGAGATGTGAGAAGATCTGAAGACCATGATCAAATGTGAAACGGTCTTGCTGAGCAAAGTATCGGAGGCATAGATACCCAACGAAGCGAGAGCGGTGACCGCACGCTTCTTGACGACTGAAGAGGCCTTCTCGTTCTCAATCAGGGAAAAAAGCGCAGGCTGAAGCTTCTCGAGGTCATTGGGGTCGATAGTGTCTCCGAATGATCGTAGAACCTCAATGAGGACATCAACAACGTCAATCGAAACTCCCTGACCAGACTTAGTGGTAGCTCCGGGAGCAAGAATTGCCAGGAGTTTAGGGATGACGACATGGTGGATAGATTGTTGGGCGGTCTGGAGGGCAGTTGCTGAGCCAGAGCTTGCCGAAGCTCCAAATCTTGATAAAGAGGCAATGACAAGTCGTAGAGCAGTTGCCGGAATAGAAGGATCGTTTGAGGAGCTGATGAGCTCAGTAAGCTTGCCGAATAGATCTCTGAGCTGGAGGTCTTTGATCTTGAGGGAAAGTGGTGCAAGGCTGGCAATAATTAGTATATAGACATTAGCATCGTCGATGGGTAGAACTTCGAAAGAAATAGGCGCGAGACCAACCATTTAACAGCTAAATTCTGAACCTCTCCATTGGTATCATCCAGAGCCTTTACGACACCATCAATAAGACGCGAAGTAGTGGAACCGGAGTCGCTAGGGATAGTATTCGAGGTGGAAGTGACGAGCGAATACAGGTCATTCAGCGCCATAAATCGGAAGTCACTGTCGGCATCGCCCAGCTGTTGGAGGATGGGGTTTATCTGGAACTGTTGAGACATTTTGAACGGTGGTGATGATGATGATGATGTAGAATAGTGGTGATGGCGGAGAGATGGATTTGTGGTATTTTGGGAAGGCTACTGGTCGGATGGGGGGTAATGGGAATGGGAATGGTGTTCTCGGTGGGTTGGAGATCTAGATCTAGGAGGAAGAAGTTGAATTCAAGTTAGAAGACACGGACGAGCATGACAAAAGTTACGATCGAAGTCGAAGGATCCAGATGAAGCCATTCACGGAGTAACAGCTTGGAGTCGTACTTACAATTCCCTGAAGTTGTCGTGAAGCTCAGACAAAGCAAGCTTGGTATTGGATATCCTCAAACCCCACCACCACAGACGGGGTCCTGTACAAGTGGTACTTTGTATATACGCTGTACTGTACTGTACTATCTTGAATTCAAATAAGTAGTAACTTTGTGGCAGAATGAAAGGATGAGCAATTCGAAGCAGGAGAGAATGCACTTTTTGGATTGGATCCAACGTGACTGTGCGTCTTTGGACGAGCAGCAGTGCAGCTGGCAATGTTATGGTGGGGATTCCCTTTCCAACTGTCCGATAAGATACGGCTAGCTAACCACTCCTGCTATTAACTACTACTACTACTAACTAGAAGCCTACGCGTTTGCTCGCCTGTTCAAGTTCTAACCTCCCCGAGACATCGCCGGGATGTTCTATTCGATCCTGCCTACCGGGGAACGGGACTCTGGGAATAGACGTCATCGCCCTTCCCGGGGCCAGTCGGGCGATTCTCCTCCAAAAACCGAAGGCGTGGAAGCGGAACACCACAAAAACCCGCACTTTCCGAACGGGACAACATTTCACATTCCATTTCCATTCCATTCACATATCCAGATTGCCCTTCGGACATCCGCTCGCTGTTGCCCTTCCCACAGCATCAATCGATCAATCAATTGATCTCTCATTCATCATCCATTTCAGCAGAAAAGAAAGTAACATCTAGAAATTAAAGCGATGTTCCGTCCCGCATCCCGTCGTCTGGTCACCGTCGCCTCCCAGGGTGGGCTGGCTGCCCGCAGCGGCGTCAACAGAATCGTCGCTCGACGGGGGTACTCCGACACCCATCACTCTTACGAGAAGACCAGCGATTTGCCTTGGTATACTCATCTTTTATATACACTATTCTACAATAGTTTATTTAAACTAACCAATTGAACTTCCAACGAGAGATAGGCTTGTCGCAGCCGTCGGTTTCACAGTCCCCGCTGTAAGTTGAAGTCAATTGATTCTCTTTCTTGTCAAGAAAATCGCGATTTGGACAGATGATTTCTGATAAAATATAACTGTAAACAGTCATACTGGCTCATCAAGGCTGCGCCTGCTCCTCACAAGGGAGGTCACCACGATGCCCATCACGACTCTCACCCTCCAAAGGCTGATAAGGCTGAGTCCCACCCACCACCACCACCGCCAAAGGAGGAGAAGAAGCCAGCCCCCAAGCCAGCTGAACCCGAAGTGAAGGAGGAGAAGAAGGAGGAAAAGGCCGAAGAAAAGAAGGAGGAGAAGACTGAAGAAAAGAAGGAGGAGAAGAAAGAAGAAAAGAAGGAAGAGCCAGTACGTTACTAAACACCCATTGAAATCTATAGATATATATATATACTATATATACTAACCACCACTAGGAACCTGCAAAGGAAGAAAAGAAGGAGGAACCAAAAGCCGAGGAGCAGAAGAAGTCCGAGAAATCCGACGACGAGAAGAAGTCCTCATAAACTGCAGCAGCACCACTACTACCATGACCTTGTCGCGGAGATACCATTAATTGCATTTGGACGCTGTACATACGCCCCCAACATTACACACACACACACACATGAACCGAAAACCAAAAAACCTCATATGATACGGGAGTAACGACAGCGATGCTCACCTGCACTTTTTGTACGATATCCACAACCAAAAAAGCCCTCAATCAATTCATACCTTTTACCTATCCCCATGGAATAACATTAATATACTACATCTTCTCCTGCTTCCCATTATATCATCTATCCATCCGGATTCACCAATCTCTATAACTCTACGGCGCTTGAAAGTATATACGAATGTAAACTCGAAATATGGCATTAACCACTGCCCGCAGCCATCATAAAATGCCAGACAAAGTCATCCTACCCCATTGCACCGTAACCTTTAAAGACCATCCACGCCTTTGCACTCAAGAAAAAAAAAAGATAACTTAGTCACATCTCTCGCATTCAAAACATCGCTAATCTCCAATGTATAAAGTAGTAGCTACAGCTACATAGCCAAACGCAAAACACCATTCCCATATAAATCCCACACACTCTCTCACACAAAACTTGGGAGACGTACGTGAGAGCTAACAAACACCCCACTCCATAAAAATGACTGACTATGAACCCAAACACGAGTTAAGAAAGGGTCGGATGCATGCCCGAATGTGAGGATGAATGAATCGTTCGATATTGATGATGATGATGACAATGGTCGGTGGTATAGTATAGTAGGTAAAACATGATGGAAGTTGTTGTTATGGGTGTAATAAAAAAAAAAAGGTGTATACATTGAAGAATAATACAGATAGTAAAGCTTAAAAGTCCCACAGGAAAAAGAAACCAGAAGAAAACATATGCCCAGTTAATAGTAGTAGTAGTTGGTGTAATGGTAGTGGTAGTGGTAGTAGGGAAAAGGTATGAAGAAAATGCGGATATCAGTTTGAAAGGCTAAAAAGAGAAGTTTGAGAAACAGTAAACCGCTGGCTTTTTCCATGAGATGCTTTAAACCCAGAAACAAAAAATACTTTAACCAGTTGATAAGACCGTGAAATAAAAAAAGCTCAGGATATAAATATAGGGGGGAATATAAAAAGCCTTTTTCTTTCCCTTTTGCCATCTGGTATATAAATGTATAAAAAAACCCTCTCTATAGAACGCCTCCCGGTGGATTCGCTGTCACCACACCGCTAGGCTGCCCAGACTCCGGGTTTATATGCCTTCTCAGCATGAACATCGGCTTCTTCCCCTCCTTATCCAGCTGCTTGAATAATATGAGGGGTTTTTCCTCATACCCTAAGCAACGCTCCTGGTCTCCATATACGATATAAAGTGCGTAATGTTGCCAATCCGCTTGGATGTTATACCGCTTGAGCGCGGCAGGAAGCACTTTGTAGCACGGATCATCCATGGATACTCTGAAGGATTTGAATATTTCGACGGTAGGCGGATTGCTACCTTCGTCTTCTGCAGGCGGGGACGCCATTGGCGGGTGATCATGTAATCTCCGGGTATCACGATCCCGTGAACGGGCTCTGTGTTGTTCTTGTGGTGGTTCCTCTCTAGATCTACCGTACCGGCCGCTAGGTCTATTGGTGCTGAAGCTCCGGCCTAGGCCGCCATTGTTAGGAAGGCCATTATGCGGTGACGACGGGGTCGGAAGTGAGGCTGTGGGTAGAGATACTGTGGATTCGGACCTGTCCTTCCCGATGATTGTCGTAGGGGGTGACTGGATGGCGCTGCTGGGTGTCGGGACGAGCGTGCTGGCTATCGAATCCATAGTGTTGGTTTCCTTAACAGTTGCAAATTGCTCACGGATTGTACTCCGAGTGTCGGTTGTAGGCGATATCGCGCCCTTCCCAAAGAAAGTCTTCCCACTGTCGAGCTTTTTGACCGAGTATTTCCTCGTCGGTGGTTGTGATAATAGCGGTTGAGGGGTGGGTTCGCGTCGGATATCAACGCTTTCGGACACATGCTCCTGGCCCCGGGTTTTGTAGGTGGTATCCCTATCGTAAGCGGCATTGTCGAAATCCTTGTAGGTTGGTGTAGTCGAAGTCGCTGCTGAGGTGGATGATGGTTTCGGTAGGGGTTTCGTTTCGTTCTTGATAGTCTTCAAAATCGGCAGCATTTCCTCTCGCAATCTATTGAAGGACTCGTTAACCCTTCTCAACTCCTGCTCTAGCGAAAACACTTTATCGTCGCGTAATTTCACTGCGGATATCAACTGCTGGAACTCGGATATCGTGACAAAGGTGGTATCAGGGTTAGCGTCAGCGGGGTTGGCGGCTATAGAAGATCGATATCAGTCAACGGTCGTACGAGAGAGACACAGAACTGCCGGGCAGGGCTTACTGATCGGAACATAATGTTCTGGTTCTATGGGGACCTCGTGGGCAATCTTGACTTTGTAAACGGCCTTCAGTATCTGCATCCTATGACCGATACTTTCGATTCCCATTTCCAGTAATTCGTCATGATTCAGGTGAATGAGTGCATCGCCGGTGACCTCGTTATCTGTTACAAATCCATACCGGAAGTATCAGTACCACGTTTTTTCCCTCTTCGTGTGAACCGACAGGATCGACCCGTCGTTTTCGGCCGGAAGTAGTGTATGTGTGTGTGTATGTGCGTGTGTCGCAAGCTTACCTATCCAAGCGTCCGGGTACTGAGGTAAACCCAACTCGTTCATAAAAGTAACGACATCCTCGGTGGACCAGTTCATGATATTCTTGTTGGGTAACTCGGGTATCTGCTGAGCAAAGGTGGGTGTCGCCTGAGCTGATGGTATCTTGTTTGGCGAGGCTGGCATTGTGGCATACTGGGGGGACGTCATGTTGCGTGGCGACCTTGGAGAGGTCGGGGTGTGAGGAAGGTCTGGAGAGAGAGGAGGAAACTCTTCGCCAGGCGGCGATAGAGGTCGGCCCTTGAGGGAGGAGAGCGGGCGAAGGAGAGAGGGGATGAGTCGTGAAATTTTGGAGGTTGTTTGAGGGGTATGCCCTTGTTGGGTTTGCAGGTGGTAAATTTAAAGGTCAGGAGGGTATTGGGATGCTGGGAAAGCGGTGGTGGGGGGCAAGTGTGTGTCTTTCTGTCTGACTGAAGAATTATCCTAATTAATTCTGTCTGTACTGTCTTTGGAATTCGTCCGAGTCACCGAAAGAGACGGCTGACGGAGTAGATGGGGGAAAAAGAGTGATGGAGTAATTTATTTTTCTTCGTCAGTCGAAATAAATTAATTGTCGGGCGGTGGTGGTAGTGGTGGTGGTGTCTTGGAGGTCAGGAGAGAATAGGAGGCTAACTGGATGTCGAAAGGAATGGATGGTGAATGGCCAGAACGATCGAGCGGGACGAGTAATAACAAAGATGATTGATTGATAATATCAAATCAATCAACGGTAACAAGCAAAGAAGGAACGGAACGAACAATAAAATAGTTCAAATTCTGGGATGGTCTGGGCAGGGAAGAAAGAAGAAGGAGAAAGGACGAGTGACCGGTCCCAGGCGGAGAGAGACAGTTTGCAGTCGACAAGACAATAAAGAGAGAGAGAGAGAGACGACGACGACGACGACAACTATGTTGATGACGACGAGGGAGAGAGAGAGAGTCTTGTCGGAACGGGCCAACGTCTGAGGGGGGAAGAATTCGAGGCAAGGCCAGACCGATCCTTTTGGAAGCTTCTCGTCCGTGTCTTTGTTCTGTGGCACCAGCAGAGAGGTTATAAGAGATATACCCAGGCGGCGGCGGCGGTGGTGGTGGTGGTTGTGGTAGGCAAGTGATTGCTGTGGTCGAACGATGGCTGGATGTATTAATAGCAAATAGCAAATAGCAAATAGCAAATCGAATCGGGAGACCGGACGGCTAGCTAAGGATGGCACTTATGCAAGGACCTTGTTAGGACCAAATGATGTGCAGCAGCAGCAGCAGGGCAGGCAGGGCAATTGCAAGGCAGGGCAGTTCGAGAATGCAAATGTTTCTGATGCTGTCCCGTTGAAGACGGCGAAATGGATGCTGGGGATTGGTCGAGTCGGAAAGGCTATACTATCATACTACTGCAGCTGATTGGAGCGACGATGCTTCGACGAGGTAGAAGAAGAAGTGGAGGAAAGAAAGAAGAGGTGTGAAAGAAGAATAAGAACAGGAACAAGAAGGAGGAGGAGCAGGATGGTGAGGAGGGAGGGAGGGAAGAAAGTAAGCTAGCAGATAGGACGGATACTACTCGATGTGGGTCTCCACCGAGATGATAAGTCCAAATCAGTCAGTTCTGGGCAGGCAGGAATGCAAATATTAAATGCGGTGTTTATATTATTGAATTCCTTTGATCACGATAGTAGTGATGGTGTAGTCTCGTATCTTAACTGAAGCCTCTTATATTGCCAATCTCCGGGCTTGTTGTATTTAATTACCATCACCATCACCACCACCACAATCATCATCACCATCGTCATCACGGTAGAATTGAAGCGATCAGAGTATTTATCAAAATACTACCCTCTACGGATGTATGTATTATGTCTGTATGTATTGAGCAGGTCCAACGGCCACGCGAAATTGCCCAAAGATTAATATTATAATTAAACATCTGCACGATGGCGCTGAACCACGGACAAAACGAAATTGTTCCTGTTCCTCCATTCCCCCATTCAACATTAATTCTAACTCCTACGAGATATCGTATTGGGGATACCAAATGTACCCGTCAGGAGACATATAACCGTCAACAAGAATAATAGCAATATTAATAGGTAATAACAATAATAAGATACGAGTAAGGCCTCCCCTGCCAGCTACATAGACTACTGTCGCCGGTGGGCGCCTGCACACCGACATGATCAATCTGTGGATACCTCTTGAACAAAAACAGATCCACTTTTAAACTGGGTTAACTTTATTAACCACCTGTAAAGTTTCCTTTTTAGCCCGCCCGTCGTCTATGTATGTATGTACGTGTGGTCTGTACCTGTACCTGTACCTGACTCTCGCTTGTATTGTTCCCCTCTCTCTCGCGAGGGTCATGTACGGGGTTCCTGGAATTCTGAATCCTTCTCTGTTTCTTAACCGTTCTTGCAACAATGACGGTCTCAACCAGCTTCCTGTTCGAATTCGTCGGATCTATATTACCCGCTACGAGATACCCGGGACTCGAGGGTTACCCTTAGGTTACTTATCTCTTTTTTTTTAAGATTTCCAGTCCCGAATTGCGAAATGAAAAAAAATGATTGCATTGCGTACACATACATGCAAAATAATAACACCCCCATCACAAGCCGAACAATTCTATTGTCTACATCATCATATGCATCAATAAGGGAAACCCAGATATCCGGTTCACCACCACCACCACCACCCACTACCCCAATCCCCCAATCCAAAAGCAACGTTAAACTTTTCCACAAAACTTTGGCTCAATCCGTCGTCCACTGGCATATCGATTGGCTTGACCCTTTGCCTGCTGGGGTCGAAAAGATCGGGTAGTGGCCCCCTTAAGCGCCCACCCCCTCTTTGGCATTTCTGCACATGCGGGTCGCAATTGAACGAAAAGGAACGAATAAGGGGTCCTATATTTAGATAAGAGAACCCCCCCAGGCACAAGGCACAGACGTCCACCATTTTTTCGGTTGTCAACGCCCGACAAAATGCAAGGCCCTGACCTTTTTTTGAGACCTGAACCTTGAACTCTTTTTTTGTTGGACATTTTGGTGTCTTTTCTCGACTCGAGCACTTGAAACGTAATTCTTTTATTTTCCTTCGGCCTGGGGAAGTTGGCAAGGAAGTCTGTCGCGAGATAAAATTTAAAACATTGAAAAAAACAGCTGCCTGAGATATCGATCGATCCCCGTTTGTCTACCGTATTGTTTGGACTTCAATTCAAAACACTGCGAGTTTCGTAGTCTTCTAGAAATATATACTTTGATATGATATATCATATCGTGCCTCATCAATCGCATTGAGTGCTCGAGTCTGTGCCAGCACATAAAAAGGTTCCGAATTAGCTAAATCTCCATAAAATTCTATTGATAGCAGCAATCATCGTTGGATTTCTACACAGGATCAATCGGAAAAAGACTTCTCAAATAGATACGCTACCTCCAATTGCCTATAGTACACTCTAAACCGTCAATGCACAGTAACGCCATTCTCCAGTATATTTATGCAGGTAAAAAGAAAAGAAGCTTTGAAGCGGAAGAGAAGAGGGGTCATGAATAGACAATACACAGGTAACAAACACGCTTTAATCAAACATAAAAAAATAAAAATAAAAAAAATGCTGTGTCGTTAAGAGCGTGGCGAGTAGGAAAATATACCACTATGTTACATATCATGCGTCGGAAGACCATTCCTCAATGTCGTCATGGATAATGGGTCTCCTTGAAGGTCGTACTACAGGCTTCGCCTCACCCTCTTGCCTATTTTCCTGTTCCTCTGAAATCGGAGCCATTCCTTCTGCTTCTGGCCCGCCCTCCGCGTCCGGCTCAGGACGCGGCGTGTATAGGAACACGGCTTCACCCCATCCTGCACCCCCAGTATTAATCATAGCATTGAGACTCCCCCGGAAGTATTGTTCTCCCCGTGGCCTGACACCCCCACGGCTCCTCCCTTCAGAGGCGTACGCAGACGCCCTGGTCGTACGTTTTTTGCCACCGCCAGGCCGTTGAGAAATCAAACTACTCATCTCCCTCGCAACCTCTCCATTTTGTAAATCATACCGTGCGATCTCTCGAACGTATGGTATGGTATCTACAAGGACGGGCACAGACCGTTCGATCTGTGAGTGACCCCCATGCTTGACCTTATCGAACGGCCAGCGAAGATCTTCCGGAGTCCTTTTCTGGTGCTCTTCTCGAAACTTGCGGTTCGAGGAAATCATGTCCACGATACCGGCTTCCGTTGTCGGTGCAAATATCGCATTGCAAACTTCTTCTCCCAGGTGAAGTTGGCTGGCGTTACGCAGAACATTGCGAGCAAGAATCTGTCCTGTAATTGATATCAAAGAGCTGGTTGAAAGTGGGTCCGCCTTTCTTTCTGCATCAACTAGGGTGACCTCCAGCAGAGCGTCAGGTGATGGATCCTTGTCGTCGTCTTTCCCACCCCCTCTAAGATCCGTGAGACCGCTTGGGGTCGGGTTAATTTGGTATTGATCGTCGTCATAAGTAAATGCACCGACCCCTTGGTATGCATCCAACATGCTTAAAGACTCGATGTAATCGCCGTATGTCGATAGCAGGGCCTTACTCTGCTTAGAGTTACCAGGATCTCCAGTATTTTCAGGAGCGCCCATCCAGTTTTCCAGTTTTCCATGATAGAATCGATCACCAAGATCAACCCCAGCGCTGTCCTGGACATCCTTCCAGACAACAGCTTCGTCGATCTCATTCGCCTTGAGCGGCCTCCCATCGTCGCCAATAACGAGATTCCGGCCGAATGATTCCATCTCCGGGAGGTACGACCCATCACTAATAGACCGCTTGACCTCGCCTGCAGCATTCTTAGCATTGCCCTTGTCCGGGTCGTCTCGTAGATAAAACCATCTACTGCACCACGTGTGGTCACCGATTGCCATTTGACACCAAAAGCTGAGGTGTGCAATACTCTTTCGCAAGTCGTAATTGTATCCTTCATAGACGCCCCGAATCATCGACCTGTCCAGGAAGTGACCCTGAGCTGCCGCCATGCAGAGCAGGTAGTCCGCTGCTAGATCAGGGGCTGCCGGTTTGAATCGCAGGATGGCATACAAGTCGAGCTCTGGTATACATTTTATAAGCGATTCATCGTTGCAAGTGATGACTACTGGCCGTCTCGACTTCTGAATTAACGTGATAATATATCTCCAGAACCCAACATCTTCTGCAAAAATTGTATCTGCCTCTTCAATCAGGATAAGTGATTGTTGCTGTTGTTGTGGCTGCTGCTTCACCTTTTCCTTCGATTGCTCCGGCTGCGCGATATCTGTTGCCGTTGGCTGTACACCCTTCTTTGCGAAAAATGAGTTAAAGCCGGTTGGTTTGGGAATTGTGGATTGTTCGGTATCTGACGTAGAGGCCTGATCCTGGGCTCTAGGTTGGTGCACCAAATGGTTGCGACTCATATCTCCGACTAATTCTTGGATCTCCTTGCTACCTCTCTTGGTTCCAGCATGAATCTCGAAAACATGGAAACCATGTTCCTTAGCGGCTGCCCATACCGCCGCAGTCTTGCCAACGCCTGAAGGCCCGCTGAGCATGATTGCATTGGGGAGTTTTGCCGGTGGCGAGCTCGTACGCTTTTTCTGCGGATTTGTAGTAGAAATGACAGTAGCCCTGCTCTTACGCCGGATTTCGGAATTTTTGAAACCTTTCAGGAAATGGGGCCCAGTTGGTAAAGTGTCCGCATCCTCAGGGTCGGTTAAGTCTGACATTGTGTCTTCACCACCGTCTTCGCTTACTACAAAGTCGTCTAGTTCGTGTTTCGGCTTCTTTTTCTTCTTGATTACCGGCGCTCTCGGTTTTGAATTCGTTCCGTTATCGACAGCGGTAACTTGCATGCAAGCCAGCCATTTTCCTAACTCCTTTGCTTCCTGCCCGGTTTGGAGCACACAGTTACTCGAAGTTGGTTCATACAGAGAGCTCCAGGTCCGTGTTTCACACTCAGACTTGTCGAACGCTGTAAGTAGCTCTTCACGGTTTCCAATCTTCTTCACGAGTTCCCGGATGGCGGGGTGTGTGCTCTCAGAATAGAGACGTGAGGGCTCGATTTGCATATGGATGAATTTGAGAATATCAGTTGCTCCGAGGAGCTTTCGCTCAGGTATGCGAACTGTAGGATGAGATACCGGTGGTCCGTTTGAGTCATCTTCGTAGGAGTATTTCGCATGCAGATTTGTATATCTCTCTTGCATCTTCTCCAATACGGATTCAGCGGGTGTAACCTCGGACTTCTTCGTTTTCCCTTTTTGAGACATGATGTTTGGTAGTCCATGAGCTGGCGGCTTTGATACTACTTCTTCGGTGCTGATATTCCGAACATGCATGTTATCTCTCGAGGGCCATGCTGGTGGGTGTTCGGTCTTAAACTTCGGTTTGGGCTGGAATGTGAACGGGTTCGGCTTGAAAATGGGTGGTTTCGACTCCGTAGACGGTCTTGTCATGGGTTCATCCACTTGCTTTCGCTTTTCACTAACTTTGGAGAAGAATGGATGCGGCTTCACGACGAACTTCTCAAGCTTCTCCTTGCTAAGTTTCAGCTTTATCATAAGTTTTGGTCGAGTTTCGGGTGGTGCGAGCTTGGCCGCGGCGATTTTGCCAATATCGAGCCTAACAATAAGTGACGGTTTCTCATCGTCGGCATAAGCTGGCTCTTCTAAGTCCACCGTTGTTAGGTCCACATCCACAACTGACTTGCGTGGCCTTCCCCTTGTTCGTGCCTTCTTGGCCGGTGGTCCTTCGATACTATTCGGAGGAGGAGATGCACTTCGACTTCTGGTTTTGGCCATAGGGGTTGAAGACTTTTTCATCAAATCGAATGCGGAGCGGGTGGTCGTAGATCCGGTTGGCAAGGCACTCGTTGACATCTGATTCTTTATGTGGAGAATAATTCTATTAGTCCCCTCACTTAAGGCCTGGGAATTGCCATCGCTTGTCGGTTCTGAGGTGGGAGGCGGAGAGGATCGCGCCGGCGGGCCAACAAGAGTAATCTTAGCTGCAGGCGGAGCTTCTTTCTCGGAAGACCTCGGCGGAGTCGGTAAAGAAATCAACCTTCCAGCATGCTTCCGTCTCTTCTTCGTAGTCCTCTCTTTCGGGAACTCATCCACATCTGAATCCTCATAATCGCTACTATGAGTCGATGAAGGTGTCGGAAAGTCACCATCCGAGTTATGATCTCCTTGAGCTAACCCGTCCAACACCTCGTTATGAGATCCGAAGCCTGGGAGGCTAGATCTTGAACCTGCTCCCTTTCTTCCAGCCTTCCGCTTCCTAGGCTTTGTAACTTTGCCTGCATCATCAGTTGTTAATATTTTGTGGAGGTTTAGTGCCTCTTTGTCAGCTTTCGGGGTGGTTTTTGCTTTCTGAAGCTGGATTGCATTTCCTATGAGCCGGTTAGATTTGCTAGGAACGGAATATAGGGCCCTGGGTATCTTTCTTACGGGCTTCCTTATCGAAAAACGGGTGCAGCACTTTGTCCTGCTGAATGGTGGATGGCAAGACGTCTGCCATGACAGGAACTACTTCGGCTGCAGGAGTAGGAAGAGACCCAACCGCTGCCACTGGTAATTGAGGTTCGTCATAGGTTGTCTGCTCGGGCTCAGGAGGCGGGGCAATGTTCGGGTGGTTCTTGTCCACAGGAGGTATCTCAATGAAGAAATCTGATCAAGGTCGTTAGATATCGAACTCTAGAAGAATGAAAGGGAAGCTCGCATACTAGATATGGGATTCTGCTTCTTCCCGCCCATTGCTAGAGCTACCTGGCCGAGTCCAAGTTATAACTCCATGAGCGTAATAGTGTAGTAATCAACTTCCACCCTCCGCTCCTCTAAGAGCACTATCAAGCTCTCTCCGATATTCTATTCGATTTGTAATCTAAACACTTTTGAAGGATTGAAGGTGCATAGACAGCCAGATGGAAGGTGATAGTAAGGACGGTTACAGCTGGCCGGGTATTGATAGTCTCGTTGTCGGTGGAGGTGGTTTTCTGGTGTCTTGGAGGTTGTGAAGGTTGAGCATCGAGACAGAGGAAGGCCGCATGAGGTCAGTGACTATCGCAGGCGCCCACAACAAACGCGTTCAAATTCAACGCGAGATGTTCCAACTGCACGTTTCCGCTCATCCCAAACAGGCAATTCGATGACCGACAAACATCTGGAGAACAGGCTTGGCATCTTTCGGCTCTAAATTTTTTTGTTACTCGAAATTTTTCCTTGATGATACCTGCATCCCTACAACTTCGCATCCCGTCGACCTTCCTGAAATCCCTACGAAGATGGCTATATCTTCAGCTACGGCTGCGCCATCGGTGTCGCTGTCTAATCCTTACTCTCTTCTCCCATTTTCTGGAACAGAATACTCTTCAGAAACCCCTTCCAAGCAGTGCTATGGCAGTCAAGTGCACATCCAAGCTGGACCATCGAGGAAACGAAAGCGCTCGGAATTTACTATCGCCGTAGATGGCCATGGGGTCTCTATCGTTGATGTAAGGTTTATAACATGCCCTTTTGTCATGTAATCGTATTTATTGACACCTTGTCTTGGAATTACTAGGTACAAGCTCCTCGTATAATATCAACTTATTCCGCCCCTCCAACCACTCGGTTCAGCTGCTCTCCACTGTCTGTTAGGAGTGCCAATGGCTCTACAAGATGGACTTATGCTTCGATATCGTCGGACAATCGCTCTATATCTTGCTGGAAAGAACAGGCAATTCGGCGAAGCTCTCGCACCAACTCTGTCGTGTCGTCACCAGTGTCGGACTTTGGTCCTTTGGATACCACGATTGAACAACATTCGCGCCCAGTAACTGGATCTTCTACAATTCTCTCGTTACATAGTATCGCTTGCAGTACCAACAGCGATGATGAGTCTTCGTCAGACGATATTCTTGTTGTATCTGAAGACGCCAGCCTTCAGTGCCTATCTGCGGATCTCCAAATCGAGCGATGGGTAGTCAACAGTCGCAATACACCCTCGCACAGGACAAAGGGTCCCCTCCTCATGTCCACGACGCTATCGGTAAATACGGCGAAAAAGACGCTCTTAAAAAATCGGTTAGAGGTACTAGCGGGGTACCAGGCAAAACCAGGCGACTGTATTCTCATGACTTTGAATGCGACAACTCGGAAAGAGAACAACGTCGAAGCTTCCTTTTACTTAATATCCAATGCCTCCTCCCTAGCTCATGTCAGAAGACTTGCACAACTGCGATTGGCGACCACTGGGACAGCAGATAAAGCACAATTCACTTTCCATGCACCAACTGGTACCCTTTTCCGCCAGGTCGACAAATCGATAACCACCTACGACCTCTCGAAATTGGCACCGGAGCCTGAAGCCCTCCTGGAAATCAACAGTCTCATCTCGTCCGTTCTACCTACATCTTCGAGTAACCTCTTCGTATCTACGGAAACCGCAATTAGTGTTTATAATACTAAATACGGCGCCACACACTTTACCTTAAACACCACCATCAAATCCAGCACCAATCAAGTGCAAGATTCAGGACTTCACAGCTCTCTCGTATTCCTTGGTTACATCTCGGAAATTGATGTCGCAATTGGCTTCAACCAGCACGGGTGCTTCGCCATCCAACTCACAAAATCCGGCTTCTTCACAGGAGATACCATCCTCGACTCTCTTTGCAAGGGCGTTAAGTCTGTCGACATTGAGGAGGAATTCGATGGCAGCAAGAGAAAATTTACGGTTCTGGATGAAAAAGACCAGGAAAAAGAACACCTGGTGAAAAAGGAGGCCCGTGCCCGTGACGTATTAAAGACCCTGAACGAACTCGCGGCAGAAGGAGACGCATTCGGTTTTGAAAAGGAATTCGCAGAGTTCGTAAAACTCGACCGTAAGACGGGTGTATATGCTATCACCGAAGCAAGCATGGTAAATGGGACAACTGCAAATGGATCGAACCATACGAACGGCAACCACGTCGAGCCAACGTCCCCTCACTCGAATGGCTCGACACCAAAAGACGAGGACCTCCCAGAATTTCTCTATCCACCGCCAGAGGAAGGTGATTACATGGACCCAGAGCTCGAGAACCTTTCTCAGTCCTTCGTTGCGGCTGTCCTCGGGATGGTCTTTAAACCCGTCATCACAGAATCCGGTGCCCTAGAACTAGAACTTACGATGTCTGTTCCCAACGTGTTCAAGTTTCTGCTGTGGGAAGGATACTTCTCATGCACCAACTTGCCAGCTCAGGGCAGCGGCTTTGTCGATGCCCTGACAAAGTTTGATCCGGAGCTTAATCTACTCCTCTTTTTCCTCGAGAATGCCTCTAGGTCGGCTATCCCGTTGAAGGAAGTTGTTACCAGTGTTAAAATCGTCATGGTAGAGTTGGTACAAGGAGCTGACTCCGCTACTGCTAACGACATTGATGAGATGGACCTTAACGAGGAAACCCTCGATGATGAACAACTCCAACGAGTAACCCAGCAAGTCGAAAAGGCACTGGAACAAGCCCAGCTCCTATTAGACCTCAGTGACGTCAAAGAACGTATCCTTCGCGCTTCCCTGCTCCGTGTTGGAAGATTCTCAAGGACTGCTATTATCAGGACCTTGAGAGAAACCCTCAACGGAGCTGAGCTTGCCGGATTGATCCGAATCTTGCGACGAGAACTCCTCCGTGACGCAGATGAACGGGATAACACAGGAAACATTAACGAAACCGCAGAGAGCCCTCAAGACAATGAGTGGCTAGGGTTGATCTGTGATCTCTTGACTAGCGCCGTTGATGCAGCGGGTATGACTGGATTACTCCTGGCAAAGGATACATTGATCCAATACGGCATTGATAAACCAGAGCCAGTTAGTGACGAAGCTGAGGAATTCGAAAGAGAGGAATTACTATTGGCGTCCCTCTCCAGCGAGGTATCTGCGACATGTGAATCCTTGGAAGGTGCAGCTCAGGTCTCTGAGGCCCTGTTGCACTTTTTGAGCCGCGCAGAGGCGTATAGTGAAGCCATGACGCAGGCCACACGCCCTGGCAAGTCGATACGGCCGGGCGACGTCCGACCTCGTCGTCAAAAGAAACCGGAGATCTTGGCTAGAGAGAGGAAGAAGGCTGCAGTGTTGCCGATGGGATACCCACCACCGGTTACCAGGAGGAGGACTACGAATCCGGCAGCGGAGAAGATGAGGGAGGTAAGGGCGAACAAGTATCGCAAGAACTTGGGCGTGGGAGCGTATTCTCTAGAGAGGATTGAGGTTTAAGAGATATTGCTTTCCATACTTTGGGCATTTAGTTACAATTTCTGTTCTCTTCTGTTTTTATATATATTCGGCGAGTATGTGGGATTTTATTCCTGTATATTACTTATTTTACTATAGCTATGGGACTTTCAATTAACGTTTCTATTCTGGGCGCCTAAATTACTAAGAGGCATCGTATATAGCCTCACAGTACATCTCATATAAACCCTGATGATCCGATTAATCCATCGATCGATTGTCACAATGCAAGAACACTAAAGGGATTATCACGAGATTCAGTAGTGAAAGGGGCAGATGCATGATATTAAATACCTATCAATACGAATTAAGCTTATCGATCCGTCACCTACTTCCTACACATCAGGACCATTAATTAATCCACCTCCGTTCAGCCGTTCGAATTCGAGACCATCTCGACTCCGTCCGGTTCCAAGGATAAAAATAATACACATCCAGAAGTTTCGAAGAATGAACTCAAAGACCGAAAGTCGAAAGTAAAGGTATGAAGTAGGAAAAAAAAGGAAATTCGTTAGAATTGGTTCAAAAGGAAAAGCCATGACGATTCCGTAACGGTCATTAGACACCTGTACCCCCCGCACACGTACACTCCATCTCCTATCTTAATCCCTTAATCCCGTACATTGACAAAACAACCGTGTTCCCTTGGTATATGTAGGAAATCAAAAAGACGCTGAAAATTACAAAAAAAGGTAATCGTAGAAGACACACAAGAAACCAGAGAAACCAGAAGAGAACCATGCGAAAAAGGAAAAACGCACAATCACGAAACGCCACAGAAAAACCCCTCTGTCCATGTAAAACATTCACAAAGACCCGATAAAAGAAGCTAGTACAATAATAATACTGATGATAATGTAACAAAGCTGATACTGTTGAGAAATCAAAGAGTTAGGTCCACTTGGGGGTAGATGTACTACACCGCCCCAGCGTCCTCTAGCTCATTTAGCCACTTGGCTACACCCTCTGTGAGGACGTTTTCGACAAGGGCTTTGCGGTCGTCGGCAACTTTGCGCACGACGTCTTCGAGCGATCCTAGAACGGCCTTTCTGGTGTCATGATTTGCTGCTTTGCTATCAGAGACATCAGTGCGTCTGCGCGTGTTCTGAGGTCTCGCTTTAGGAGACTTGACACTCGCTGCCCTCACGGGCAGGCCGGATTTCGGCGGGGATTCAGATATCACCCTTTCGACCGCCGAAACGAGCAGCTCTTCCATGTCCATGACATCTTCTTCAACGAATTCTTCTTCCTCATGCTCATCCCTCATAAACGAGTGAGCCACGAGCTGGGATGATGTAAGGTGCTGAGAGAAAAAGGGCGTAGGTTTCCTCTTCCTTCGGAGGGTTAGACGCTTGATCTTCATTGTATTTGTATCGGCGATGAGGGTACTGCAGATATCGATCCATTTTAGTTCCTCACGCCCATTCTCATTGGCCGGAGTAGGAACGATCGCTGGTGTCGGTTCAGACTGCATCCCGCGGCGAACGTCCTTCTCAAGATCTCGATAGGACTTTACAGCTTGGAGGATAAAGTCCGGATGAAACCGATCAAGCTCCGCAGCTACATTGCCTGTGGTATCGCTTTCACCGGTTGCTTGCGGGAAGGGTGGGAGAAGCGTCAAGGCAGAGAGCGATATGACTGAGTTCTCCATTGAGGACTCTGCAGCAGTAGTTGATGTAGGCGATGACGGCAATGGTGACGATCCAATGGCCCCCAGCCCTCCCATATCGAAATTAGGTTGCACGGCAGGCAATCCCATTGGGATATCAACATCAATGACGCCGTCGTCGTCCACGGAGTATCTAAGGGTGCTTTCCTCGAAGCCCGGTGTACGAATACCGTCTTGGTGCCAGTGTGTAGGCGGACTGAATGCAAGTGGTCGTGTTGCTTCGTCCACTTGCCCATCGTATAGTCCTGGATAGCCATGATTGTCATTGTCGTACACATGATCCGACAAACCAGTTTCTGTGCGACGCAGCCTTCCGCTTTCTGCATTGGTGTCATCGGCGACCGTCGATGCCAAGCTGCTAGCGACGCTTGCGCTACCACGACTTCTTGGACTGGACCATATGCTGCTCAAGAAGCTACCCCAGCCACTTGCGTTGGTTCCGCCAGAAGACTCGTTTGTATGCCCGCTCGTATTATTGCTTCCACTTCGTCTTAAGCTCTGCATGAGCCCGACACTGACCGACGAGCCGCTGCTTCCAGGGCGAGGTTCAGGGTGCTCCCTTTTGAACGAAGAGCTCAGATTCGCCGGATGAGGTACAATGCTATCCGTCGTCGTGGTACTTGGAGCTTTGCGAGGAGTTGAAAATGGGATAGGTAACTGTGCTGTGCCAAAATGGGTGGGCAAGGAGGTACCTATCCTAGAGGAACTCCTGTCCCTATCACCCGCGTTACCGTTCAGGATTTTGGGGACATCCCATGTACTTGTAAGGGTGTCATTCTCATCTACACCCTCAACCATGCTAAGTTTGCTTGGAACACGGCGAATCTCTCGTTTGAAATCCGGTCCCTTGCTCGGCGGGGAACGTCCAAGGCCATCATCACTAACTGTGCTACGGTTTGACGAGGTGTAGTCACCTGTCCAGTGAGTCGTGGGAGATGAGCGCTCGGGAAGGAAGGCCGCGAGCAGATAGACGAGTCGCCGTGATACAAGCTTGTTGTCGCAAACAATGACTGTCCTGGAAGGCAGATATGCATCTTCCTTGCCGAGTGTCCTTTGCCTCTGAACATGCCTCCGACGGTAAATCGGCGGAGCGAGCACATCTAACCAGTCGGGATGATGACCGAGGAACGCCGTTAACAGCGTGAGGAAGAAACTGCATGTACGTCAGTATACAGAACAGGGTATTCGAACGGAATTAAGCTGCTTACAAGTTGCGATCTCTCCCACCATAGGTGGTACCGGCCCACTTTGCTTCCTCTCTCCATTCGCTCCAGCGGCCCTGGCCAGTGATCACTCTGGGAATTTGAAGGCCAGTTGTGATCCTCCACCGCTGTCTTTCTACTTCTTCTTTGATGATCGGGTCATTCATGAGAGACGCTGTATCCAATGACGTTTTCCTCTGGGGACCGTAAGTCGGCGGTGACAATATAGCGGCTTTTGCAGTCAGTGCAGATGTGATACGCTGTGTCGCCACAACCTGCAATTCGTTGAGTGTTCGAGTGATGATATCCCAGTTTTTAGTCACAAGGTCCATCCTGTTATCAACCAAGTTCTCCGCTAGTTCGTCTGGCAAGGGGGCCTGACTTGGTCGGCGAATTGTAGCCAGAGGATCGATAAACTCGATGTCACCAGGTGGTCTTGTTTGTCGAGTATTAGGCGACTGATGGATAGAATTATTCGGAATGGATATGATTAAACCGATGGCATAATTGATGGTCTTGGGCGGCTTAACAGCCTTCAAGGCACTTGGTGGAGTACCTGTCTTTGATCCCATGTTCGGAAAAGGAAACCCATGAGTCGAACCTACTGAGCTGCTAGGAGTAACCGGTAGCTCTTCTCTCGAGGGTACTTTGAATGATACGTGATGGTGATGGTTGTGGTGCTGTTGAGAGGCGGTCGTCGCACTAGATGATGAAGGCAAAATGACATTGAAGGTGCGGGTTATTAAAACGCTCTTAATATCCTCTTGGGTGGCGTTGGCAGTTAGATCCTGTGTAGACGCGGAGATCTGGCCCATGACTGGGGCTTTTAACGAATGCCTTCGCAATGTGTTAGGGGCACTTGTCGACGTTGTATTGATAGCTGGCGTGGTAGTCTGAGGGGCGGATGGCAGGACATGTACTTTGGTACTCGGACCTTTGTACGCTAGTATCGAAGAACCAAACATACATTCCTGGAGTACCTTTCTTTCGTCCTCAATCCCTGTATTAGGGGTGAATTGGATCCCAGATACCGACAATCGAGCACTAGACCTCCGCCGGCCCCGCGGAGTAGATGTTGTCGAGAGGCCAGGGGCATCGGCCTTCCGTGAACCCGGGCCATGGGGGTGTTGTATCGGAACAGAGTCATATATGGTCAGTTTCGTCTCCCCATTGACGGAATCCTGTGCTATAATGACTCTGACATCGCGAACACAACCCTTTCCTCCCTCCTCGGAGCAGTTGCAAGTGCTGACGGTGTTATTTGCCTGGTATAGAAGAGCCCTCGTGTGAGCATCTTCAGCTTCGTCGTTGACCGGGACCTTTGGTGAATTGGACGAAGAGATTGCCGTCGAAAGAAGGCGTCCCAGCATGTTGTAGATGATATTCCTTGAACTCTGCGTATTTAGAATAGAGGTCAGGCCCGCTTTCGGGTTGATAATGGGTTGGCTGTTTCAAAGGGTTGAAACTAAAGGCTTATGCCATTTCGGCCGCCGCTCTTCTCTGGGTTCGTGCAGTTGCTCTAGCTGATATATTGACAGACATGGTATTCAAGAGCTGGTTGCTAGTAATCTCTATATCCATAAGTAGCTTGGCTGTGGGGGGCAGGCTATGGGATGATGACAAGCTAGAAGCAGACGTATGCTGAAGCCGCTATGCAGGAGGGTGGTAACCTGTTGTGCAGCAGGTCGTCGCGCGGTCCGAAGGAGCTATTGAACAGTTTCGTAAGGGCAGTATCGCCTGGAAGATAAAGGTTAGCGATAAGAAGATGAAGTAGTTCGATGTTCGTGCAAATGATGTCTTGGTGGTAGAGTGGGGGTAGAAGAAGATGATGATAACGATGATGTCGGTATCAAGCCAAAATGCAAGGAAGATGAGTTGATGATGCTGATCGAGAAGCAAGCTACAAAAGCAACACCAAACAACTGATAAACCACAAAACATCTACGACTCAACAATAGGAGAATACATCAAGGGAAGAGAGGAAATAGGCCTATCATCCGTGGGGACTTTGCAGGCTCTCAGGAGAGCACGCCCCAGCCAGGATGAGACGGAGGGAATGAGAAATACTTCAGCGTAAGCCAACGTCACCTCTGATGGTAATGGGAGAGTCAGTCCAACATGCTAACATGGCAGACTAATACCCCGTCCGAATGATAACGGAAGAGAGACAGGCAAAGAGCTGACGGTGTCGCAAGGTTCGGACGAGAAAATGTATCTTCGTACCTTCTACGGACTGGAAGACCCAGTCGCATATAGGCGAAAGGGAACACGGATGGCCGGTTCCATGAAGCGATGCAATGTTCTTGTGAGAATAGACAAAGACAAGCCAGACCGAAGAGATCGATCCAACGAACAAAAGGGCATGCGCCTCTGTTATGGCCCAGCAGCTCGTCGACCGAGCTAAGGCTGTCCGCTAGCCTGTATGGTTTATTCGTCCGATATTTTTTTTTTTTTTTTTTTTTTTTTTTTTTTAGCCCCCGTCTGCCTGATCGCCTGAGGAGCTTTCTCTTGGGTTCGTGTGACGTGGTGCTTGCTCAGCATGCTAGGAGCGAGCTTTCCATCCTCCAAGCGAAGTCTCGCGGGAGACCGATGCTCCTATGAGGTTGCACGAGATGGGAGCACATACAGGGTAGCCAGCTGCGACAGTGAAGTTGTTCCCTATCAGGCCGCTTTAATGCAAAAAGCCTGCAGGTTACACGTACTTGTACACAGAGGCTACATGGAAACCCGAATATCGAGATATTGGTCTTTTGAAAGGGAGGCAAATCGCGGCGAGAGTATCGATGTTGATACTGGTTACAGGAAAGATAAGATGTTACATGTGATATGTGCGCTGTTTCAAGTATCTCGTGAGTGAACCCGGTGCGCCAGCTTTCACCTCAGGTTTGCCGTCCCGATGGCTTAGGCGAGCAGGTACAGATACTCGGATACCTCACGCTAACATGTGAGGCCACGGGACATATCGATTCGGACGAAGACAAAACAAGATCAGGAAGCTCAGAAACAGCTGTTGGACAAAATAACACAGCGGAAAGGAATGGAGCAAGCATTCCTTTGGAAGTAAGGGGTGAGGAAGCCTTAGGGCTCTATCTCAGGTGATAAGATTCAAACGGGCTGATACGAATAGCTCAGCAGCAAATCACGTTTTTGATATCAAGACACATGCACTCCGAATATGAGTGAGATATTGATATCCAACCGTGATAACGTTTCTCAAAAAGGGGCTGAAGCAGTTGGCAGTACCGTCTTAGGAATGCACTTACACTAGATTAGAACTTCGATAGTTGGAAGCGTACGTAATCGACTGATGAGATGGGCTAATTTCGCAACTATCAAGATAATGCTGCAACTATCAAGATAATGCTGCAACTATCTTTGCGTTGGGATGGAATGGCGGGTTTGAAGAAAGGGAGAGGGATGACAGGAAAGTAACTGGTACGATATCCAGGTTCCTTTGGGGGGCGAGCGAGGTTCCTTTTTGCCAATAGTGTCGGAGTATATGAGTTCAAAGGTTGAGCTGGAAATCAGCCAAAGTTGCCGCAACACTCAAGAATAGAAAGACGGGAGTCGAGTTTCCGGGTCTATCGGACGGCGTATTTTGCGACCAGAAGTCCGGGTTTTCGTGAGGGATTAACAAAAAGCTAATGGGGTTGATGTTGGAGGGCGGATTCCGACCAGATATTGAAACAGATGGGATATCTTGAAGAGAGCGGTGTCTGGATGAATGGAGGTTGCAATTGTCCGAGTTCGAAGTTCGTATAAGGTTTACCTTGCAGCTTCTCTGCAACCCCAGCTCGACCCGAACTAGAAGGCGAAGTCGGTCTTGTACCTGACAAGGTGAATCTATGGAGCCATGTCGACGGATACGGAATTAAACTCCTAGATGCAATGAAGAGAAACAAAGATATATGCGACAGGTCGTGCATACACACTTCAGCAGTTGCAAACCCGGGCAGTCCAGATATATGTATCCACAGCACAAGACCTTAGGGCCCGCTTCTATTCTCGGTCCTAGCTTGTTCGAACCACACTAACAGGTAACTACCACCTGGGGGACCGGCTAGTGCAGATGGTTCACTTGATGAGTTTCCGTAAACGGTTGTTTTGCCTCTCGCCCACCGACGAATCCCAGCCGCTCGACGAGAATTGGCCAATCCTCACGTCAACATTCGAGTCTTCATTCCTTGACTTGCATCTACATACATGTCTGCATATCTACATCGACTGTCAGGTTGGCATTTTCCTTGCGGGATCAATATTTTGATTTTGTCTCAGAGGCCGCCGACATCCGGTTGCTACTCCACTTAGCCGTCAAGCATCACACGGCATAATACTCACAGTTATCCGCACACACGAGCTCCCTGCGGTTTTGTCCTTCTGATGGCTTTTGGCGCTTGGGGCACAGGGAACATCAAACTCTCAGACTTAACCGATATTTGGCCTAGTGGGCACCAAAGTCTACCCAATTCTTCGCTTCGCAGCCTAACAAAGCCAACTGCTAAACCCGACTTCATTCGCCAGATGCAGTTCATATAATCGATAAGAATGGAACATTTCTGGTTGTGCTGTTCGCAAATATAAAGGGACTTGCCCGACCTGCCTGATTGCATCTCGCAGGAATGTCCACAAACTGGCACGTTGATGAGAACTCAAAAACAAAAAACCAGCGCCACAGGAAAAACTTTCAACTGTTCGAATAGAATCAGCATCACAATTGAGAGCCCGACCCGAAATATGCCAATGGGAATCTGGAGATTGTCCGACGGATCCAAACTGGAAAATTTTTTTCATCGATTTTCGCCGAAGAACGGCATCTGTGAGAGTATTTTGCTTTGGAGAATTCCGCATGAAGTGGGGCGTCGACGGAAAACCGTTCTCCAAACTTAAAAGTATCATGTCATCCTCTCTTGTTTCGAGCAGGGCTATATTTGGCGGGGTACATACGATGCAACCAGCTAGAAGTCCTGATGGGTCTGGATGCGCATATGCTGGACGAAAAGATCGATTTCCGTGAGCTCTAGTCGGAACACTAGAGCATCGTTTTATGTCTCCGTCCCCACTGATATCGGTAAATCATTTAAGTGGCCAGTCTATCATTTGGGTCCGAGTATCGAAGAATTTTACTAGCATCACGGAAATATTCGAAGTTGAGATTTATTCAAAATGAAAATCATGAGGCATATGACAGCAGCTTGACGCAAAACCCAGATAATCCAACAGCGGATGTCTAACGCTTTGCCTTACCAGCGGTTTTGCTGACCAGGTCAACCTGGGCTCGTGCACCAATTCTCCTTCCGCATCTCTCAGCCCTGCCCAGGTTTATCGACCGTTTCGATATAATGGAAACCCCATGGAACTAATAAGACCGTCACTTGATATTGCCGCATTGGGACATGCTGGTTGATGCTAGCGAGAGGTCGACGGCCGTGCATTCACCCAAGCGACTGTGCTGTAGAACATCGTCTCGCTTTCACGATCACCAATCGGACAGCCATATTTGAGTCAGGCAGAATCAACGGCCCCTCATGATTGTTTGCCTGCAAGCAAGTTTCCTTTATCGATAAATACCCGCCTTGGAGAATGCTCGCCTCACCTACCTTAATTTCTGACACCCTCCACTTTATGCACCCCGCTATGACATAAAAGGCAACGAGCTCCCTTCCAGCCCATGGCTAGACCGGGCCTTCAACCATTCTTCTGACGAACCACCCACCATGTCGACTCGGGGTACTCACAACGCTGGACTCGTGATCATTCCAAATCGCAGTAAATAACGGAAGGATGCAATTGCTAGCCCAAGAACCGCTTGGGTGTTCCTGCGTGACAGACTCGATGTTGGGATGTTGCATGTTGGAAACAACGACTCCGAGCCAAGCTTCCAAGCTTAAGTACAAGGTCGACATATAAATTGCTTATACTGTTAAACTCCTGCGTCCCGATTCTATGCTTCTTTCATCCAAAGTTTGCCGGCATACATATTACACCCTTGTCATGCATTTCACAACCTGGATCCGTTCGGAGAGGGGTCCAAGACCATAATCTGATCTGGCTTTGAT
Organism: Arthrobotrys megalospora; assembly: GCA_036971655.1. Classification (NCBI taxonomy): domain Eukaryota; kingdom Fungi; phylum Ascomycota; class Orbiliomycetes; order Orbiliales; family Orbiliaceae; genus Arthrobotrys; species Arthrobotrys megalospora. Next base: position 436,152 of record JAVHJN010000007.1, on the reverse strand, counting down.
CCCACGTACGCCCAGATCGTGAGAGACTTCGGATAGACCTGTCATTTTGAGTAAAACTCACAATTCCCCTTGTAGAATTTTGCATTTGGTGGCTTCGTGACTTTGACAGGGACGTACCGATTCTCCTCGGTATTATATCATAAATATCAGGTTTCGGCGTGATCAAAATTGTGATATCCTAGTAGAGGGATCTAGCAAATTGACGATTGACATAGCAATAGTTTGCAATTCCACTTTCAACGAAAGAGAAATTAAAGACCGTGGTATTCTGGAAGCCAAAGTGTATTCACAATTTTGAACCTACCCCATTTGTATTCCGTACTAACCCCACCCTTGATGGAGGAGCACCCGCCTTCCCATTCCTTCCCTTCCCTTCCCTTCCCTTCCCGTCAGCGCCATGGGAATCCCAACCAATGTGCGATTGGCAACAATAAGAAACTCTGGATACCTATAGCTTACATACCATTGATTACTCGAGTAATGATCGATGCAACATGCAGCGGATTTCGATTCCGGTATCGGTGGCCAGGAGCGGGAACTGGAATGAAATCTGTGCCGTGCTTGCTTGCTTAGGATGCGGGGGCCTTCCAAATCGAATTTATGCTTGAAGCTTTTCGCTCTGCGGACTATGCATACGCATGTTTATAGTCACAGTGCATACGGAAATTACACTGTTGTATTCGGTACCGACCCGACCTTGAGACATTAATTTGATGTATGGTATCCCTGGAGCCATTGTATTACCTTGAGCAACTTCTATCTTCTTGCAGGATCAATTATGAAGAGTGTGGTATTTTCGTGTTTTCAACGCAAAATTCCCACGAGATGATATTGCCACCAGATAGACTAATCTTGTAGTATACGCAGATAGACATTATTGTTAGAGACGTTGAGAATGCTGGATATTTAAAGGATATGATGGGGAATCGGGTTCATGACTAGAGAAGAGCTGGATAGAAAACCATTGTCATACACTTTCAAATATGTACAATTGCTGAACAACTCCAATATTGTTACAATGCCATTTTCGAAACGCCAACCAACCCCCCTCAACTATCCCTGTCCCTTTCACCCGGAATTCCAGAGCTCTGGCTTGTACTCCTCCTATCTCCACTAAACACACTTATGTTGCTCCTGTTTCCCGTCAATGTACTAATACTGCTAGTGCTCGCGTTGCTAATACTACCCAGCGCTAACATGGCTGGGCTGACTGGGTCCCTCATACCGGGGCTCGTAGCACCAAACAACCCCCCTCCTGGGATACTCGGTATATTTCCAACTCCAATAATCGTAGGCCCCAAAGGTGCACTCGCTGCGCCCCCCAGTGGACCGACGTGCGGTGTCGGAGGAATCGTCGTCACGCTCTTGCTATCCACTTCGTCGTAGAACGCCTTTAGTTTTTCCGGGTCTTTACAGAACGACATTAATTCCTCCTTGATCATTTCCGCGGTGATAAAAGTTTGCTGTGATGCCGTCATTGGGTTGAACCCCGAGCTTGTCATGAACGATGATGCAGGTGCATGAGGGAACGTAGACATAAACAGACCGCCTCCGCCACCTTTGGCGCTTCTATTCTCCCCACGCCGATCATCCCTCCCGGAGTTATTGTTGTCGAATTTGTTGGCATCTGTACCTCCTCGCGGCTGGAACAACCTATTTGCGAGGAGTAAGAAGTCACCCAAATCTGTGATCTGGGCGAATACTACGCCGGTGCGATGGATGTATTGAGTGTATCTATAGTTGGGTGTACCCCACGAGTATGACACTTCTACATCTTGCGGGAAATTCTTAGCGGATTCAAGGTCCAGAACGAAGTTGAACTTCTTGAGAATGGCTTCGTGGTAGAAGAATGTGTCTTGAAAAATTGTGGCCAATGAGGTGGTTGAACCGTCGATGTTGGCCTGATTCGGTGGCGGGAGGCAAAGACGGGCGATGATAGGCGATCTGAAAGGGTCGCTCGCGGTGATGGCGCATATCTCGTCGATTGGTGCTTCGACAAGTTTTAACCCATACCGGTGGACGGTTTTGGCCCAGGTACTTAGTGCATCATCAATAAGTTTTGCGGTAACATTGAGCCATTCGATCCGAATATGATAGCAATTCTCTGGGTTGTGAACTCTGTCGTAGTGGAGATTCACGATCTCAGGGCGGTAGGATTTTTTGCCGGGGTCGATGTTGTATTTCATGACTTTGCTCAACGCGACCCTCGCCTTTTGTTTAGGTGTTTGAATGCTAGAAGACGAGTCTGTGCTGTTGAAGTATATACTGTCGCCAATCACGGAATTGGACCTCGCTCGGCTTAGTGACCCAGGCATTGTGTCACTATCACCGAGGTTGTAGGGCTTTGAGCTACGCCCACCAAACCACCCCCCTCGAGACATGGGGCGAGCAGCCACATATTCACTTTGGAGTTGATAAAAGAAGTTACCGTCGCGGAAGGCATGTCTTCGCTCCACGTGTTGGAAGAGCCCCTCTTTCATGAGGTCATTTCCATATTCAACTGCTTCTTCTCTTGTGTCGAGATCTTTGAAATTCAAGAGCATCCAAGTGACAAATTCGGAGCCGATGAAGCAGTTATAATGGAGTCTTAAATGCCATCTTCGATCTTGTAGACGGATACCCCTTGGGCCCTGCAGCTCCTGCGCGAGAGGATGAAGCCTCATACCACTTCTCTCAAACATTTCTGATCCCGTAATCAGATGCTGTCGGCGAGCGTTGGTATCTGCTTCACTGATTGTGGGTAAACTCTCAACCTCTTTGGCTACCACAACTGATGGGTTTGCCGTTTTGAAAATGATTTCAAGGGGATTGTCGTCCTTTCCTTTCTTTGTCCTTTGATATCGACGTTCTTCCGGAGGAAGGTATCGGTGTCGTTGGAAGAGTTGCGTAAGCTTTTGAATACCCTCAAGTCGGATCTCTTCGTCGTTGAGATCTTCTTGTGGGATCCCTGTTATTGTCTGCCGCCGCTGTAGGCCGGTACCCGGAGGTAAGTCGACGGGAATAAGAACGAATCTCGCCCGCCAGAATCGCATTGGCTCCACAAAATCTTCTTCGTATCCTCCGATATATCTATCGACGTAATTCCAGCTGTAGTCGTATTGCGGTGGCTTGAATATTACAGTCAAGGACTGGTACGTGTCAGAGTAATTCGTCCGAACCGACGCATTATACTTAATAGGTTGCAATCCGGTTGCTCCGTTCTTCTGATTTACCGGTTTCCGGGTGTACTGCTTAACCTCAACGTTATATTCTTCGTCGCAAATAAGCTGATGGATGTGTGGTCCCATCGACATGTAAACGGATGATCCAGCTTTACCCATATAGTTCATAGCAAAGATGTCCGGTTCTCCGATTCTGTTTACGGTGGCTTCCTGAACTGCAGCGCCAACCACGATTTGAAACCCGCGGGACAATCTCTGTGATACCATTTCCCTGACTAGCTCCTTCCGGTTCCTACTAATTTCCTCAACGTCATCATCATCATTTTGAGAAGTAACATATAAACTTTCGGAGTACTCATTGGCAAGTTGTTCAGGAGTTGGAAAGTATTCAGTTGTGAGAGGGAGAGCTGCTGGTGAGCACAACGACTTCCACTTCATCGTTGACACCCTAAGCGGACGCGGGAAGACGTGCTGCCAACGGCGGAATTGATTCTTAGCACTCATTTGTGCCTTCTTAGGGTTTGAGGGATTCAAGATAGTAAGCCAAGGGAGAATCGACGATGCGGGAGTTGCAGTTGGCACTACACTAAGCTGGCCAGATGTCTGTGTCAAATCGAGCCTTGGGGCTGCAAGTCTGGCCTGCGAAGCTGCCTTTAGGGTATCGATTTGGCCTCCTTTAGAAAGCCTACCTTCACGCAATGCTATACCCTGGCGCCTTTCTGTGGGACTTAGAGCCATCGCAGATGGAGGTTTCGGATCCTCTTTCATCTCTGAGGCTGTATTCCGAATAGCTATCGGTCTGGTTGGCTTCGGGGTATTCAGAGAAATGTCATTAAGTGACTTGCTGTCTGAATCTTTGCCGTCATTGAGCGAGGCCTGGCTAACAGATACGGTACTATTATTTCTGATATACAGGTCCGGAGAGAAAATTGCGTTCGATAGAAAGCCAGTAGTGGTGGAACTAATAGAGGTTCGTGCCGTTACGGCGGCAGGCGTAAATCCTCTCGTAAGGATGGGGAAGTGGGTTGCCGCGCTCGTCGCCGCACTCGGAGCGGCCTTCGAGGATGAGCCGAATACTTTCAATCCAGCAGATAGACCCCTCGCAATTTTACTTTTTTCGGCCTTTGGATCGGGTTTGTGATCTTCCCTTGATGAGATCGGAAGTGCTTTGTGGGACGGCTTTTGTTCGACAGTTTCTTTCTCTTCTGTAGAGGTAGCAAGTTCTGCAGTCTCGTTTGGAGACTCTAGACTAGGTCTCCGCTGCTTCATTTGTCGATCAAAAAATGCGCCAGGGTTCGGTCCAAGGCTTCTCCGGGATACGTTGCTCCGGAAGCTCGTGCTTAAGACGTTTGGATCTTCCTGAACAATCTCGTCAATGCGCTGTTGATCTTCGTAAACCCTTCGGTACCTGGCTTCATCCTGCGCTTTGAGAACATCATGCAGCGGCTTGAAGGCATAATCGTCATATTTCTCCATATACTCTTGCATAGCCTTCTCATGTTTCTTTGCGGCTTCAACTCGCTTCTTGTCATCGGCCGTAAGAGCTTCTTTTCTTTCGTTGGAGCCCTCAATAAGTCGCTTCTCTTCTTGCTTGGTATGATCCTCATATGGTACAAAGAAGGGGTTTTCGTGCAGAAAAGGAATACTGATGTTTGCAACCTCGTTCTCCATCACTCCCATCATTTGGAGCTCGTACATTTTACACCTTGGTTTAAAGTTCGAGCTCTTCTTTTGTCTCGCATGGGTTGTAAGACCAGTAACATTAGAGGCTCGACTTCTCGCAGCGGCTTGCATTCGATGATGACGAGATTTCCTTTCCGAGGAGTTAGACCAGAAGGAAACATCTATCCAGTGAGGTACAGCGTATAGATATTCGTCGCCTAAGGTATCCGCCACATGGTCGTCTGTTATTCCGCTATTAAGAGCGTCCGCAAGTTTGCCGGCGATGGTAGCATTCGACAACCGTCTCCCTCCGTGACCAGAGGGATCGTACGGCGTTTCGGTACCAGCCCGTTTTCCGAAGTCATGAAGGGTTCCAGCCCGTGATCTTGAAGTAACTGGGGATCGTGGATCTGGTGTCCTTTGCAGGTTGGGGTTTTTGTACCTGAACAACGGGGTACTGTGTAGAGGAGGCCGTGAGAGGCAGACTAGGTCGATTCCTATCCCGTTGGACACTAAGTTTTCTGTTGTCATTTGGAGCATCTGGTAATCAATTTCGAAATGACCCGTCCCCGGAGAAATAATTATTATGGAAATTCCAGTTCGAACTAGATCCCTGTCAACGTGGTCTCGGGAAAACTGATTGCATGCGAGATTGATGGCTTCGAGTATATTGCCTTGAATCGAAGTTGACGGTTCACCACGAATAACGTACGACTCTGGGAAAGGGTCTTCTGGAGTGGGAGCTGTACCACTAGGGCTAACTGGCTGCTCAATATGGGTATCCAATGGAGCCCTTGTCGGTTGAACCAAGATATCTTTGAGGAACACTGCAAATTCTTTCTTGAGCTGATGGAGAATAATCGTCCAATCCTCGCTCTCTCTGTGTGTGACGACGACTCGAAAGAAATCACGATATTGAAGCGGTTTGCGGAATGCCGTCATTGCGGTATGCTCATCGCCCGCTTCCATAACCCCGATTTTGACATCACCGTCGTAAACAATGCGTGTAAAAAGAACGATGCTGACGAGGTGACGGGCATTTAATCTCTTCCATCTTTTGAATAACTCGGGTAGGAAACCATTAACCATCTTATTAAAAAGAATCTCTCCCTTGCCCTCATTTTCAAAATGCCACATCTCCTTAGACATTTGAACGAAGAGAACGAATCTTGCTGACGAAGATCGGAAGATGGGGCGGGTTTTGGAGGAGAAGTAGGCAGATTGGACTTTCTGGCCCCGGATCCAAATCCCGTGAATCTGAGATTTGATCGCCCCGACGAAGTTGATTCTCCTTGAGGAGTAGAGGCATTTTCCGGCAAGCTCATTTGCGGCCAGTCTCCACATATCTGACCGCGCCAGATACTGGTCGCGGAACGAAATTTCAACATGGGAGGCTTCATGCATCACTTTGTCAACCTGGTTTCGAGTTGTTAGAATTTTCAAAATAATTTGGGGTCTTAATAATGTAGTTTAACGTACTATGGTCAGTTTGACACTGGTTCGCGGCAACAATTTGAACTTGGTCGCGACATGCTGTGCGACCGAAAGCTGCGGTGTATATATCTATGTTAAATCACTGTAAATACGAATGATCGAATCGAGGCGACCATACCTGGAGACCCGATTGCCTAGTACGTTCGTCAGGATTCCATTCCGGCACAATGAATAGATAGTGCGCATGATGATTCTCAGAACCGTTGTCGCCGTCCTTCCCATTCTTTCTCGGGCCGTCGGCGTCACTCCCAAACCCCGATCCTGAGTTTTCGAGACCCGCCTTTAGCGTGGCAAGAGCTTCATGGGAAGTAGAATTAGATTTCCACGGTGTCAGTTGAATGAGATCTCCGGGAGAGCAGGTATTTCCAGGGAATATTTCCGGATTGAAGATGACCTCCGGCTTGGAGCCCGGGGTGTTTTGGGGGTCATGAATCCACAGATTTACAATGATAGAAGAGTAGAGCTTCGTTTTGGAGGCCGGTTGGCTGCTGAGAACGGACATGTGGAATGAATCGCCGCTGTGGCCGACCGCGCCGCCCTACGACATGGTGATACTGTGCTTGAATCGGATCGAGGCGCACTCGGATACTTGGTATCCGGACAAATTTGTACAAAGTAAAGTAGTAGAAAACTGTCGCGATACGATGAAGTCGGTTTTCGTGTCGGAGATTCGCCCGAGAAACAAAAGTATGAACACCTGCTGGATTGAATTCAACAGCAGAGCTCGAGTTTAGAGGTTGTAGGAGTTCGCGACAGGTTGAAGCAGAGTGGGCCCTGGCCTGACCTGACCTGCCAGGTTCATGCAGTGGACCTATCAGAAGCAGCGAACCTTATCGATTGGGCGCAAATTGGCGGGTGGTTTCAGCGGTGGGTTGTTGCTGCTCGAATTTTTTTTTTTTTTTTTTTTTTTCGGACTGCTCGCCTACAACCACCTTCGAAAGAGAAACCGGTCGTCTGCCATTCCTTTCGACGTCAACCTACCTTTGTACTCTTCCTTCTCTTCCACAGTTCTCCCGTTAGGTTTATACGGTAGAGATATCAATCAACGACGGTGCTTTCTTTCTTTTAATCACTTCTTTCGATTTGTTACTTCTTGTTTGGTCGCCATTGATATCCCACCACCCAGCCAATTACCATCCCGCCACACACTCTAGCTTCCTGTAGAACAAGCTGTGCAAATTTTTATAGACCCTCGAATACCCACAGCACCACGCAGATATCGTGGTTAGCCGGCCCCATTCGACGAAAACATGCTTGTACGACGATGCGGCCGGCGCCAGTTCCCTCTCCGTTCGACAATCCAACAGTATGCCATCTCTAGGTCTCCCAGATGGCTACCCGCTTTCACTTCTGCCCCTCCATCTCAACTCTTCTCGACAACCGGGCCGGTATATACTGCCTATTCGGCCACAACGGCATCGTCAGCTCCCTCCACATCGCCAAAGAAGGCCGAACGGTCTACGGTGTCGTCAGAACGTCATTACAGCACATCCGCCGACCTGAGTTCCATTGAACCTTCCCCAAATGATTTCCCATTTTACCCAACGGCCAAACCGGACGGTCAAACTTCCAACACTGAAGTCACAGCTCCTACAGATGAAGCGCCAGCGGATTTCTCGTGGCTTCGACTACACGATCCTTCGTCGTTTTTCAAGCTCAAGACACCGGAATTGCCCATGCACGCGAGACCGTATGAAATCTCACGATCCACTGTCGACCCGTTCAAAATCGGCACAGGTACTCATAAGGAAGATGTTTTCACATCATTTGTTGCCTGCGTGAAGATGGGGAGGCTTGAGCGTGCAGAAGTTATGCTGGATCGTCTTCACCATGATTTCTTAGCTTGCACAAGTATACAGGATGATGCAAATGCCATGGAGAATCGAGATATGCTGGCAAATCACAACATCTTCCTTCGAGGCCACTTAAATAGAGCGAAGGATGCTATTGAGAAATTGGGGAAGCCGCAGAATCCCGAATTAGAGCAAGACTCCGAAAATGAACCTGTTTCAGGTTATAAGGCAGAAGAAACTCGGGATTTGAGTATACAAAAAGTCGAAGATTGGTACAACGACCACATGATTGGCAAATATGGCGTCGAAGGCGACGACATGACATTTGCGATCCTTTTAGAAGCTATTACTCTCAGTAATCGGAAACCAAGGGATAAAAAGCAGGAAATTGGGACCATTATTTTCAAATGGGAACGGCGAGAGGATGTGCTGCTAGGAGACGTTTTACGTCACATGCCATTGTCGGCGATTGATGCTGTTAAAATGGTATAGTATATTATTTCCTTTACCTTTTTGACGATTCCGGGACCCCTTACTAATAGCCCACGTATCATTACAGGCTCATAAAATCACAAAAAATCACCTTCATCCGGAACAGTATTCCATATTAACTGGTTACACAAAGCCTGAATTGGCAGAAGTTCTAGAAACTCACGTCAAGGGATCCTCATTACAGGCCGTTAAACAATCTCTACAGTCCTTCGCCGACCACAGTGTGGAGAAATTCCAGCCTGTCTTCAAATCCGAGGAGGAGAAACTCCAGTATACTATCGAACGCCAACGGGTTCTTGAACAAGATGCTTACGATGCTGCGATAAATCGATGGCGTGCGGATGCGGAGGCCTCGGATAGCTTGGGTTCGAAGGTACACAATCCGGCCATCAACCCGCTCCTGCATCGATGGCTATTAGGAATGGTTCCTTTGATCAAGGAAGAACTAAAGCATGTCGAAGAAGCCGAGGCGAAACCCTCAAAGCCCGAGAACTTCGAGCGGTGTCAATATGGGGCTTACCTACGCCTTCTTTCTCCGGAAAAACTGGCTGGAATTACTATCACATCATTAATCAGACTAGCGTCGGGGTGGCAGGACTCAACCGCCATGAAGGCGTCGGCAGCCATTATAACAGTTGGCCGGAATGTCGAACACGAATACATCTCGGAACAACTCCAGAAAGCGTTTGATACAAAAGTTGGCGAGCCAGAATATTACAAGAAGAAGGCTCTCCAAAAACAACTGGCAGAGGTGAAAAATGAGAAGGACCTTGCCATGTTGATATACCGCCAGAACCGAAGAGCTGAGATGGAAAAAGATGGAACTGGTTTCCTCCTGAATGAGCGTTGGTCTCAGCCTGTCAGGGCAAAGGTCGGCTCAGTTCTGGTATCGTTGTTGTTTCAAGTTGCGAAGATTAAAGTCAGACCGACAAACAAAAAGGTTCTCAAAAATATGGATATGGATATGGCTATCGAGCAACCTGCACTCGTCCATGGGTACCAATTTGTTGCTGGAAAGAAAATTGGAGTGATAAAACTCCACGATGAATTCTCCAAAAAGCTGATGACAGAGCCGCTTAAGGGTACCACGCTTGCAAAGCAACTCCCTATGATTGCTAAACCACGTCCATGGTGCGCTTGGAACGATGGGGCGTACTACTTTACACCTACCCGCATGGTCCGAGTCAAGGATTCGCTGGAACAGACTATGTACGTCAAGGAAGCATCTAGGCATGGAAATCTCGATCGCTTGTTCACAGGCCTGGACGTTCTTGGGTCAACTGCTTGGACTATCAACCAGAAAGTTTTCGACGTGATCCTCGACGTTTGGAACACCGGAGATAAATTTGCAGACATTCCCCCCACTTTCGAAAAGGATGTTGAAATGCCGGAGATGCCCCCACCAAATGCGGATGCCGCGACGAAGGCCGCATTCAAAATTGCTTATCAAGAAATGGCATTGATTCGAAAGAACCACCACAGCCAGAGGTGCGATGTCAATTTCAAATTAGAGATTGCTAGAGCGGTATGTATTTTGTACCCGATGATGACTGGAATCAAAAGGTTGCTAATGGTTCGCCAACTGGCTTAGTTCTATAACGAAGTTTTCTACTTCCCCCACAACGTTGATTTCAGAGGTCGTGCATATGCTATGCCGCCCCACTTAAATCATTTGGGTAATGATTTATGTCGTGGGCTTCTGAAATTTTCAGAGAGGAAGCCGCTAGGAGAAGCTGGGCTGCGGTGGCTTAAGATCCATTTATCTAATCTTGGAGGCTTCGACAAAGCTAGTCTCATAGCAAGAGAAGAATGGGCGAATGCTCATATTGAAGACGTTTTTGATTCAGCAAGAGATCCTCTTGGGGTAAGAATGATCTTTCTCATCGGCGACACGCAAATTTGTGCTAGATGTTAACAACTTTATAGGGAAAACGATGGTGGCTAGAATCGGAAGATCCGTGGCAAATGCTTGCTACCTGTATGGAGCTTGAAGCAGCTTTGACTTCCCCTGATCCACACAAGTTCGAGTCGAATATGCCGGTTCACCAGGACGGAACTTGCAACGGCTTGCAGCATTATGCTGCGTTGGGTGGTGATATAGTTGGTGCCAAGCAGGTTAACCTCGAACCGGCGGATAAGCCACAGGACGTTTACACTGGTGTCGCTGACTTAGTTAACCAAGCGGTGGCGAAGGACGCTGCAGAAGGGAATGAATTGGCTCAAGAGCTTCTCGGCCATATCAACAGAAAAGTGGTCAAGCAAACCGTCATGACAAATGTGTACGGTGTCACATTCATCGGCGCAAAGAACCAGGTTAAGTCTAGGTTAATGGAGAAGGGGATCTGGCCTAGAGAAAAGATTGACAAGCTCTCTATTTATCTCACAAAGAAGATTTTTAGCTCGTTACAGTCTATGTTTACTGGTGCCCACTTGATCCAAAAGTGGTTTGGTGAATGTGCGAAGCGTATCAGCCGGTCTGTCAGTCCTACCCAGTACGATTCGTTTGCTGCACATTACACTGGAGCAATCCCAACGACCGGCCGACAGCCACATACGAAGGAAAGAGGCAAAGCAGAATTTATGACCTCGGTGGTCTGGACCACTCCACTAGGGCTGCCAGTTGTTCAACCCTACCGCCACGATGCGACCGTTGCCGTCAAGACCAACCTACAGCAAATTACCATTGTCGACACTTCGATCATCAACCAGGTTAATTCACGCAGGCAGATGGGTGCCTTCCCTCCCAATTACATCCACTCCCTCGATGCGACTCACATGTTACTCTCCGCAATGGCTTCGAAGCAGGCTGGGTTGACGTTCGCTGCCGTTCACGATTCTTTCTGGACCCATCCTTGCGATGTTGACACTATGAGTCGTGTACTCCGTGACGCATTTGTTGAACTTCATTCGGAGGATCTCGTGGCGAAACTGCGCGATGAATTCGTGGTTCGTTACAACAAACACAAGACATTGATTATCGTTCCCTCAAATCATCCAGCAGCAAAGGCCATCACGAAGCATCGTAAAGCAATCGCGCCCGAGATTGAAGCTAAAAAGCTGGCTGCGGAGGGGAAGAAGCCTAAAGGGAAAAGTACCAAAGTTGCAATAACTGCCGTTGACGATCTTATGAGGGAGATCGAACGCGACAGGCTCTGCGCTAGCGAAGATCCGGAAGAGAGGGAAAGGGGCGAGGCGATGGTGACCGCTGGTTCTATCTACCGCTCATTTGGCCTTACACCTGATCACGATTTTGATAAGGTCGACAGTGCAGGCTTTGGAGAAGAGTTCTCGGGGGGAGAAACCCCGATTGAGTTGGAAGGTCGTATTTTGAAGTCCGAGAGCGAAATCTCGGAAGACGATAGTCTTGAATCGAGCGAAACAAAAGAGGTCAAAGCAGGAGCCAAAGAGGCGAAGCCGAGGAAGAAATCAACCGGGAGAGTTCACGTATGGGTGGACCTCGAATTCCCACCAGTTCCTCCGAAGGGAGATTTTGATGTTTCTCGATTAAAGAACAGCAAATACTTCTTCTCGTAGGGATGCAACTTCTCTTAATCCTTCTAGCTTTCGTGAATGCGCTCTGCTCTGCTACTCTTCTTCGAACCTGCTTCTTCTCCTTTGGCGAATTTCATGGGGAGATGTTTGGGTATCCTTACCTTAAATTCTCTACAGTCGAAAGACAACCACGGCCGCCGGCCCCCTTTCGCGGGACGGTGCCTACTCAAGTCTGGTGCTTTCTTGAGGGCGTTATGGTGGGGATCCCGAATTTGACTCCCCCATCGGGTTATGTTTTGGTGCTATCTAAAAACTCATATTTCCGGCGTTCACCTTTTGCTCAACTTCCTTTTCTTCTACTTCTCTATTCTATCGGCCCTTAGTTTGCTTTTCTTCTTTGAGCCGGCGGGGTTCAGTTAGGATATCTACGTTCAAATGTATATACACTTTATTGTTGGGGGTTCATGGGTATTGGTTGTTTTTTGTTTTGATAGAGGCTGGAGCTGAGATGCTACCCGCTGTATATAGTGTACGATATTTATGTAAAAAGACTAGCTATAGACCGAACGAAAAGGCTTGACGGCTCAGTTATTCCTCGCATTTAGAAACTTCAGTGAGGTTCTCTCAGTTTCTTGTTCTCGACGAAGAGTTCGTCTCAACGTAAGAGGGTAGTTGGTTTATATCGTGTCATCCCTGTTGCATCTAACGTATGAATAGTATGTAGCGGAGCTCCCTCAAACCCCATCCTTGCCATACTTACTATCCATTTTACGTTCTAACCCAAACGGAAGGTTAAAAGCAGCAAAAAATTAAAAAAGAGAACCTGCGTTAGACGCGATTCGCACATGGTCACCCACTGTACTACTGAGCGCCCGCTTGGAGGCTTAAGTAAGGCAGAGCGGACGGGATACCCTGTATATCCGCCAGCTATGAACGCAGATATTGATGATGTCGAAGAGCGTGATTATATTGTTCGCTGAACAAGGGTTCATGATCGAAATATTTGGTGTTGAGTTTGTGGTACTTCGTTTTTCCTGTTCACTAAATCGGGAAGTCGTGACGAATTGCCCTGTTTTGTCGCATCTCTTTTGCTTTTACCAAAAAAATTCTGGAGCTTTGCAATTGTGCGACACCAAAAATCCTCGACCTGCGCCAGAGCATCGAGCTATATCAGTTCTCTTTTTACATCATCAACCACCGACCACAACCATGGCGAAACAAGATCGCAAGAAATCTAAATCCGACGAAGGTCGGCCGAAACGAACGGAGCCAATTGTGCCTCTGACCAGTATGGCGTTCACGGTCCCCCAATCATAGTGTATACAAACCCGCAGAGAGCTAACAAAATCCTTCTCTTCATCACAGACGACCCTCGTTTCTCAACCGTTCATTCAGACCCCCGCTTCGCACTTCCCAAAAAGCGCGATAGAACCGTTGCCATCGACTCTCGTTTTAAAAAGGTTCTTGAAGACGATGACTTTGCCAGGAAAGCCAAGGTTGACAAGTACGGGCGACGGCTGCCGGTCGATAAGCGGAGGGAGGAGATTAAGCGGCTATATACTTTTGAAGATGAGGAAGAGGGTGAAGAAGGTGGGGTGAATCTCGATGAGGATGAGGAAGGGGAGAAGAAAGGGAAGAAAAAGAAGAAGGCGCTGGAGGTTGGGCCAGCGTCTTCCGATGAAGAGGGGGAAGACGAAAACGAAGACGAAGAAGAAGAAGAGCTTAGATATGATCCAGCTCGTGGAGAAGGTCTCGTTTCCGATGCTTCATCATCCGACGACGATTCAGACGACGATTCAGTAGTCACCTCTGAAGCCGAAGACGCGGAAGCAGCAGCCCAAGAAGCGGAAACCGTACCCCTCGGTGACGTATCCTCCCGCATAGCGGTAGTAAACCTCGATTGGGATCATATCAAATCCACAGATCTATTCGTCGTATTATCAAGCTTCGTACCTATCGGCGGCAAGATACTAAATGTTTCGGTTTACCCATCCGAGTTCGGGAAGGAGCGAATGGAACGTGAAGAGATGGAGGGCCCACCAAAGGAGGTGTTCGGGTTATCTTCCTCGGCTGGTGTGAAGAAGAAGAAAAAGTCGAGAAAGGAGGAAGAGATGGATGATCAAGATGAAGTTACAGAGGCGACACTAGTAAAAGAGGATACAGGCGAGGAATTCGATTCCGCGGCACTACGAAGATACCAATTGGAGCGGTTACGGTACTTTTATGCTATCGTAACTTGCGATACCCCGACTACCGCGAACGCTATCTATACCGAATGCGACGGCGCGGAGTTCGCGACCACAGCAAATTTTTTCGATCTTAGATTCGTACCCGATGGCACTGAATTCGACGATCAGCCAAGGGATGAGTGTAGCGAGATGCCGAAGAAGTATAAACCCGTGGAGTTTAGCACGGATGCCTTGCAGCATTCTAAGGTGAAGCTTACATGGGACCAAGACGATGCTACGAGGAAGGCAGCAGTAAAGGAGGCCTTTAGTAGAAGGGAGGTGGAAGAGATGGATTTACAGGCGTATTTAGCCAGTGATAGTGATGAGGAGGCCGAGGATGCAAAGGAGGCGTATAGGAAGTTATTAAATTTGGGACCAAGTTCGGAAAAGGCAGAGAAGGGGGAGAAGAAGCCTGTTGGAGATATGGAAGTGACATTTTCAGCTGCGTTGACCGGGGAGAGTGGGAAGAAGGATGATATATTCGAAAGGGATGAGACGACGATCGAGAGATACGCCAGAAAGGAAAAGGAGAGAAAGAAAGCTAGAAAAGAGAAGATGAAGGATAAGCGCGCGGAGGCGAACGGTGAGGAGGTCGACGCCCCTGGCTCCGATGAGGAGGAGGAGGAGCAGGGCGAAGATCTAGGTTTCGACGACCCTTTCTTCGAAAACCCGGAGAAGTCCAACGCCGATTCTAAGAAAGCAAAGAAGCAGAAGCGACGAGAAGAGAAAGAGAAGGTCGCCGCTGAACAGGCTACGAAGAGAGAGCAGCTGGAAGCCTTGATGGCTAACGATAAAACATCAGAGCTCCAACACTTCAACATGAACGATATCTTAAAACGGGAGAAACTCGCAAAGTTGAAGGGGAAAGCGGCGAAGAGAATGGCTAAGAAGACGAGTGTAAAGGAGGCAGAGGGGCTACAGGATGACTACAAGATGGATGTGAGCGATCCTAGATTCTCGGCCATCTATGAAAAGACGGAGTTTGCAATCGACCCTACAAATCCCAGATATAAGAAAACACAGGCAATGGAGAAGGTTATGGAGGAGAGGAGGAAGAGGAGGGCCAACGACGAACCTTCTGATGGTAAGAAGAAGCGACGTAAGTAGAATCTGTATGTATATCCATGTAAGATATTGTACTATATGGCGTTCGAGGATTCATCTCATATTTGGTAATATAAAAGTGGTTCAAGAGCAATTCAGTAGTCACTAAGATTTAACGCTCTGCGAGGTGGGTCGATATCGGGTGAAATATGTATTGCAATTGCTCTAAATTGCACAAATAATATACAATGGAAAAGGTATATGATGGGTCCACTAAGGCTTCCAATCCTTGTAGCTCCACTTCTCCGTGATCTTCTTTTTTGCCTTCTTCTGCTGTGTGGAGGCTCTGGTTTCGATAACACCTCGCTCTCGCAGATTCCTATATCTATCCCGCAACAGGTTCCCTTCGGGCTTGAGTCTTCTTAACGAGTCTGCTAGCTCCTCTGGTAGCTGTAGTTCAAGCGGTGCTTGGGGCAACCTATAACGTGTCCTGTTAGTGATGTAGTTCGATGCCTTGGGTTTCGAGTAACCAAAGAACTCACAAAGATTTGTCAAATTTTCTTCGCCTGACCTGACGCTTTGCCGGTGTGAGGACCGTTCGTTTCGCAATCGCCTTTTCTTTCAAAGTTACATCTAGGGTCTTTCTTAATTCTTTAAGAGACTCTAGTTGTCGCTTTTGGACTTCGGTTTTATTCTGATGTCTTGCCAGGCGCTCCGCTTCCTTCCTCCTCTTGACCTTATTCCTTTGTGCGGGTGTCTTCCTCTGTGGCATCTTCCTCAGAACTCCGTCATCTCCCTCCCCCTCTTCTTCGTCCGACCCTTCCTCGTCATCCTCCTCCTCTTCCTCTTCCTCGTCTTCAATCTCCGCTAGAGCGAGTATCTTGTTCTCATATTCTTCAATTTCCAATCTTTTCTTTTCTAATTCTATTTCCTTTTCACCTTCTCGTGCAATTAAATCATCCCATGTCTGGAAATCTGGATTGTAGGAGATACCAGGGTCCGGCAGTCTCACCGCAGGTACGGCTTCCTCGCCTTCTCTTGTAATCCCAATCGGTGCCTGTTTAATCGTCCCCGGCGCATTTAACTTCTTCGGCTTTTCCACGAACGTAAGCTGGTCCATCTTGGCCGCCGTCCCCTCTGCATCTGGTACGGCATCACCCCACGGATCGTATAGTTCCTGGCCCTCTGCTGCCTTGGTCGTCTTGACACCATCCTTAGCTGCTTCGCCACCATAGGCGATTCTTCGCAACCTCTCTAAATCCTTATGCGACACTCCATTCTTCCTATGTTTCTTTGTCGGCAGAATACCATCGCCGATTTCAATACCACTAGGATTCGCACGCTTCTTAGGGTTTATAAGTGCTGGTATTGAGCTTCTAGCATTGAGAATCTCGTCGACCTTGAGAGGCTTGACTTCGCGAAAGTGTTTTTGGCGGATGGAGGTGGAGCCGGTGGTATCGACTGTGAAGAGGTCTGCGTCGGCTTTTTCGGCGATGATACCGCTAGATTGTAGGAATTAGCTATGAATCATAGTTGCGGCAAGTGACGCTTGAAGAGATTTTTTGTAGGTACCCTTGAATGATCTCGGTGCGGACTTGATCGAGACCTGTGGTGACCTCTGAGATGTCGACGTTCTTGCGCCAGGCCTTCTTGCCCTTCCTCGAGGTCTGTGCCTTCGGTGCGGCGACAACGGCGGCCATTTTTATCGGTATAACAGCGATAGTATTGTATTGTTGGTGAACAAGTAATTGAAGAAACAGGCCCTGTCGCAGAGGCGAACTGGAAAGAAAAAAGTTTCGGTCGGGTGCCTCGTGTCGATGTCCGCTTTCTGTGGTTTTGGAGCTCCAGTTTTTTAATTTTTAATTTTTTTAATTTTTTTTTTTTTTTTTTTCCGTTCTGCGGGTGACAAATCCAACAGACCTTCAACACCTCCCCGCCACTGCTTATAAACCTCTCCATCTCTCAGCTTCACAACCTCATCTTCAACTTCACCAGATAGAATATAGACCTTTTAGAGAAGCGCAAGTCAAGAATACTACACCATGGAGGTCGACCTACCAGTCCCCCTCCAGCAGACCGCTCCTACAGGCGGAGCTACGTACGAACCCCTCCACCCCACTATGCGATGAGTATTATGATTAAAAAGTAGCTAACAAAACTCTAGAGTACTATGCTGCAACTGCGGTGTCCCCATGGACGGAACCTCCGGTCTAGCCATGTGCTACGACTGCATCAAAACCACCATCGATATCTCCGAAGGCGTCCAACGAGAAGCCACTCTCCACTTCTGCCGTGGCTGCGATCGTTTCCTGCAACCGCCAAACCACTGGATAACCGCCGCTCCCGAGTCTAGAGAGCTGCTGGCACTATGTTTGAGAAAGTTGAGGGGGTTGAGTAAAGTTAGGATTATTGATGCTAGTTTCATTTGGACGGAACCGCACAGTAGACGTGTGAAGGTTAAGATTACAGTGCAGCAGGAGGTAATACACACAGTTCTATTCCTTAGAATGATAGGGAATATTAGACGAGAAATACTGACTTTCGTGTCCGTTCGATAATAGGCCTTTGAGAAGACGATTTTACAGCAGTCGTTTGAAGTGGAATATGTGGTAGCTTACCAACAGTGCCCGGATTGCGCCAAATCATACACTGCGAACACCTGGAGAGCATGCATCCAAATGCGACAGAAGGTCTCACACAAGAGGACATTCCTGTAAGCTCTCCATCTTTGCCATTATCCACCTCTGCTAAACCTCATGCTAATATATTCGATATACAGCTGGCTAGAACAATTAATCCTCAAACACAACGCCCATCGCGACTGCATAAACATCAGAGAAGTCAAAGACGGCCTCGACTTCTTCTTCCTTCAGCGTACCCACGCCCAAAAGATGCTCGACTTCCTCGGCTCCGTATCCCCCATCAAAGCCAAAAAATCTGAGGAACTCATCTCCCAGGATATCCACACCTCCACCAAGAGCTTCAAATTCACATACTCTGTCGAGTTAATCCCGATCTGCAAGGATGATCTTGTAGTCCTCCCTATGAAGCTAGCGAAGAGCTTGGGAAATATTAGCCCGATAGTATTGTGTAATAAGGTCGGCAATGCGACCCATTACATCGATCCTAATACTCTACAGACCTGTGAAATCGCGACACCAGTATACTGGCGTGCGCCGTTTGGAAGTATTGCAGATGCATCGACATTAACCGAGTTTATCGTCCTTGACATCGAGCCTCTGGGTCCCACAAAAGGTCGCCACGTCCTAGCTGATGCCACAGTCGCGAAGGCAAGTGATATGGGTATATCCGACGAAACATATCTGATACGCACGCATCTCGGTGCAGTTCTTCACCCGGGTGACTCTGCGATGGGTTACTTCATATCCGGCACCGTCTTCAATGATACCAATTTCGAAGAACTTGAGCGTTACGATGCGAGCAGGATACCCGAGGTTATACTAGTTAAGAAACACTACCCACGTCGCAAGAAGCATAAAACCAGAAACTGGAGACTCAAGCGTATGGCGAAGGATGAAGGCGAGTTGTTGCCAAAGAAGGCGGATCAGGAGAAGATGGAGAGGGAGTTTGAAATGTTTATGCGAGATGTGGAGGAGGATGAAGAATTGAGGCAGACATTAGCGTTGTATAAATCGAATAAACCGAGAGGAGGCGGTAAGATGGAGGGTGTTGAGACCACGAATAGTGGCGCCATGGATGTGGATACTGAGACGGATGATGGGGAGGATGGCAGTATACCGGAGATTAATGTGGATGAATTGCTGGATGATATGGACAATTTGACAGTGAATGATGAAGAGTTGTAGATTACTTCTACTGCCTCTCTTTGTCACTTTTACTCACTTCGAGTCGGTTTGTTCCTGCTTCTTTCAGCATTTTATTTCCAGCATTTTTTTGCTCGGGTTTATGGCGGGGCTGTTGCATGCATGCATAGGGTTTTAACGGCGTGAATGGGCTATAATTGGCTATGATGTGATATGATATCTCCATGTACTTGTATGTACATCGTCAATGAATACCAAAAGTTTGCTTCTTCACGCGCTATTACGGGGGATATAGACCATCGAGTGGTAACTCCAAAATCGTAGATTACTTTTTTGAAGAAATGGGTATCTCTATATTAAAACACTGTGCTCAAAAGTTTCTTCATAGCATCGGATTTCTCTCCCTTACCCTTCTCGCCCGCTTTCACCGTCTTGGTAACTGCAGTCCTTTGCTTAAAGGTTCTTCTAATCTTATCCTTATCATTTGTAGCAACTTCGACTGTACCGCTATCATCGTCACCACCACCAGCCTTCCGCTTCTCCTTCGCAGCAGCTTGCATATTCTCCACCATCTTCGCACGCTCCACATTTCGAATATACGTTTTGTTCTCCCTCGTCGCCTGTGAAATCTCTGCTCGAAGACGAGCTTGCCGTGCTGCATTTTCGTTTGCTATAGACACATCACCCCAATGATTAGTTATACTGAGTAGCTAGCTGAAAAATAAAGTAAAAAAAAGGAAAAGCATACCAATCTGCTCCGTCAAATCCCCCCACTTGAATCCACTCAAATACTTCAAGTTCCACACATCGTCGTACCACCAACCTCCCTTCTTCCCACCGACCTGCTCCGCATTGAGGCTTTGCGCACACCACTTCGCATCCTTCTTTTTCAAAAACTCAACCCATCCTTCGGTGAATTGACGTTTCTTGTTACCGCCGTTTTTGATTCTCTTTTGGTATATATGCGGCGCTTCTGGGGCGAGGAAGATGCGGTTTATGGTGCCGAATGGGGTTAGGAGGTGGCGGATTTGTGGGGGGGACATGTAGGGTGGGATGCGGGAGAGGTAGAGGACTCCGGTTTTTTTTAGGGTGGTTTTGGAGGCGGCGAGTTGGGCGGGGGTTAGGCGTTTTAGATGGGTTGGGTCGGTGATGTTGAGGGTTTCTGGGGATGTTGTAGAAGCTGGTTTTGAGGATTTCCTGAGGGGAATGGTGGCGACGGCGGGGAGGGAGCGTTCTGCTTCGTCTTCGTCTTCGTCGTCTTCATCTTCATCTACGTCCATGTCGTCTAAATCTTCTTCGTCGTCCTCATCCTCGTCTTCAGAAGCTACCCGTTGTTTCCTTCTCCCACCAACAGGTCTCTGAACCTCCTCTTCTTCCTCTTCATCACCCTCCTCATCATCTTCATCCTCAGATTGCGATAACCGTCGCCGCTTGGTAGGTCTCGATACCCGAGTTCTCTGATCTTCTTCAGACGAGTATCCGTGGCCGGTATCGACGTCTTCCTCATCGCTGACCGTGCGCATCCAATCGCTTGCGCGAGCTCGAGAAGGCATGTTGGCGTGAAGGTAGTTGTGGTGGTGGTGGACGTGAATAAAATCTTATGGCGGTTTTTGGCGCAAGAAAAAAAATTATTTAGCGACAGAGCTTGAAGAGCTTGTTCATCAAATGCGGCCGCCAAGGCTGAGTGCGGCACCACAAGAGGGTCACGACGATATAGACGGACAAGTAGCCAAAGTATTCAAATATTAACCATCCATTGTCTTTGTATTATTTCATTCATCCGGCCAATCTACGCAAACTATCATCATCATGTGTACCAATAACAGATCAAGAAGAAGAAGAACAAGAAAAGTCAATAACTCCACGCGCAATGTATCGGAAGCACCACCCGCAAAGAACCCATCATAATATCGCCAATCTGTTCAAGACAAAACATCCCGCTCCGTTGCCCAGTCTTCTCATAAAGTAATAGTGTGGTAAAAGTGTCACGATGAAGAACGCCTCCGAAGCCCGTTAAGTGGTAAAAGCAAAAAGGAAGAGGAAAAAAAAAAAAAAAGCAAGGAAGACACCGAGCCGTTCCCGTAGCCAAAAGGAAGAAGAAGAAACATAAGAACCCTCCCAGGAACTCCACCACCAAGGATGTGTCAAAGAAAGAGAGAAAATGAAAAGCGCTTCATAACGAATGAATCAATGGAAAAGCCTGGATCAAGAACACTACTTGGTAGGCTCAGGAAATTCTCCCTTCGGAGCGACTAGTCCCAGATCCATATGCGGAATGCTCCTCAGCCTCTCCGACTCACTCTGCGCCGCCTTAGCCTCAACCCATGCCCTCAACCTCACCAAGCTCTTAATCTTGGCTTCGGGGAACACTTCCTGAGACGCAAGGATAGTCTGGTTCACCATTGTCGCGACCTGTTTCCTCATATCTGGGTCCAGTAGTTTCGCCAGTGGCGGTGACAGCTGGTCTGGTGGGAAACATAGCAAGGCCATGGTGTGTTCCAAGTCCTTTAGGAATTCTGGGTACTGAGGCGCTCGTGGTGCAAGATATTCTTGAGCGAAGGTAAGAGCAGGTTCGATTTCATTGTCGTCCATGCTGGCACGGATTAACTCGATCAATTGGAGGCGAAGAAGGGCGAAGTGTAGACGCGGGTGCGTTTGTAGTAGCTACCATGATGTCCACAATCGTTAGCTTGGGAAGATAGACAACGAAGGGACTGTATTTATGGTAATAAATGGAAGAAATAGGAATTCCACGAGATAAAACTCAGCTTGAAGACTGAAGTTTGGTGATTGTTACTCATCATTGAGGTCCGAAGACCTCTGAGAGTGGTGCATGAAAAAGTTTTTTTCATCATTGTAATATCTCGGGAGAGAAGAAATACCAAAAAGGGAAGGGTGGGAAATACCTCAGGCTCAAAATCATTGATCAACTCGATCGCAGATTTGATTTCTCCGTGATGGATGAAATTGCATATCTGATTCCTCTTCTCAATCGAGGTCAAGTCTATCTCCGACTGAAGACCTGCTTCCTGAGCAAACTTCATCGCGGCAGACGGGTAGCCCCCGATAATAAGGTAGTTCATGACTATGGTGTTCATATCTCTGTTATAGGAACTCGTCAGCATCCTCACTCATAGAAGTAAGAAAAAATATGAGATGGATGTAGTCGAGTAGAAGGGTAGTAGGATATATCAGACTGCAACAAATAAATATTTGTTCTCCACATTCTTTAATTTCTCGGAGAGATTCCCATTTGTTTTTAAAATGTCATCACGGAAAGGTAGGACCAACGGAGGTTTGATGTCGACGGAGATGTAATGAAGATGGGTGCGGAGTACTTACGCTTTTGAAGGCCTGACATCGTCGACCTTCTTCTCCCAGTCACGGGAGGAAGGCATGATACCTGCAGGCGTCGAGACGGTGGCCGACTGGCAACCGTGTCAGCCATATTGACAGGTTCCGGTGACGGAGGAGGAGGAGGGAACAACGGGAGTGCGAACCATGATAGAAGTCTAGTGGCAGAAACCTTTCCCCCACCTCTTTTGTTTGCAATTTAAAACAATAGCATGAAGAAGAAGAACCGCGACGATTCGTTAAAAAGATGAATCGCGAGTCGAGTCCTGAGAGAAGAAGAATTATTCTCTGGGAGGATGGATGGATTGGATGGTTGGTTGTGCGTGGTTGGTGGTTGAGAGAGAGATGAAATTTATTCTAGCCTCGAGCGAGCAGGGTTCGCCGCACTGTGCCAAGACAACTGCAATTTATCCCACGCCCAACGCACATAAACCTTTTTTATATAAATTCAGATACCTCGGTTGAAGTCAGTATTGATACCGGGGTGATATATGGGATATCGGAATAGTATCAGAATATTTCTCGTATTCACATCGAACGGGTTCATTGGCTAATCCGCGAATTATACGCTGCTAAACGGCTTCTCACATCATCGCCGTTCCACATCTCCCTCCCATCTGCTTCCCATGTGATATTCGGAACTCCCATCTGTTCAATCACAAAACTCGCAGCGACAGTTCCATATTTAGCTGCCTCGATGAAATCCCCGGTTTCTACAAGCCCGATTGCAAATCCTCCCAAGAATGAATTCCCCGCGCCCGTAGTATCCACTACCTTCTCATTCCCTACCTCGTAGAATGTGGGTAACCAATATGGCCCTTCCATGTCTCGAGTATACACCATACACCCATGTTCCCCTGCACGAAGTACTAGACATCCCTTCCCATCCTTTCCTATACCCTTATCCAAGAATCTCTTCGCCAGCCCTTCATATAATGTTCGATCAAATGTATCTCCTTCAGCTTCTACCCCAAACATCCCACAAATCTCCATATGATTCGGCGAAAACACATCCACCAATTTAACGGCCTTCAAGTAGTCCTTCAGAAATCTCGGCACACAACAAGCCGGAAAGGGCTCCCAAACGATCTTTGGACGCTCTGTTATCCCGCCCGCTTCTCGCATTGAAAGAAGCTTTGGCACATCTCTGAAGATTTCGCCGTGACGAGCGAGGAAGTGGAAGGTTTTTGATGATAATTGCTGAGTATCTTGGAAGTGCTCTGGGAGGGTCCATAGTGGCATTTGGGTATGCTGGAAAATTTTGGCTGGGGAATAGTAGTTAGTCAATGGTCCGTATCAATCATTCTGTAAAAGATTACATACGCCCGAGTGTCGTATCGAGATATCTTAAATGACCCCGCGTCGTAGCAGGGCGTTCGTGTATAACATGGAGAGTAGTGCCCCATGATTTCAACTTCTCCAGTGTGGAATCCGGGAAGTCGTACCCAAGGCGGGTGACCCAGCCAATTGAGGTAGACTTTTCGCTAGCACAGAAGAAGCGCGCTCCGAGGGTGCCTTGATAATAGCATTAGCATGTCATCGAACGTATAAATACAATTATTATAAAGTAGGATACCATACTATATGTTCCAGAGCCACCGAGGGAGTCGCATATCGGGTCATTCCAATCGTCTCCGAAGTATATGTTGTCGAGGATGACCATTCCAAAGGTCGCGAACAAGATCTCTAGAGTAGCCATCTTCTCGCTACCACTTTTCAAAGCTATAGTATATTAAGTTAACTTGAAACTCATATCTTCAATTCCAGATATTCTAGTCTCTACCCATACCTGTGCAACCTCAGTCCAATATCCCGGCCTATTCCGCCCGACTCGGACGTGCATACCCGCCTGCAACAGCCTTTCCTGCGTTGTTTGACCCCGCCGTTCGAGTTTAACAGACTTCCTTGCAGCAGCAAGTAGAATGTACGGACAGGATTGGATTCGGCAGCTGCAGACCACTCTCCACACCTTCCTTATCAAACCAGCCAGCCTGCCCTGCCATATTTTTGCATTTTGAATGCCAAAATCCAGGTTATAAGCGGAACTTATAAAGATTACAGAAAACCATATCATTTTTCGAAATTCCTAAACAACCGGGTAGCGTTCGAACGTTCGCAGCCTCTCGAGCTCTCAGTCAGGTCAGGTAACCCGTCGCCGTGGCTAACCTTCAAGAATCATAATCAGGATTCGTAGATTTACCACACCAGCAGCCTGTGCCAGCCAGCCAACGCGCATCGTTTCTTCGTTTTTTAAAGTCGTTTCGTAGGGTGTTTTTGGGGGCATACGGCCATGAGATAGCGATCTGACGAGCCGCATGTTTTTGCGATTTTCTGCCTATTAAACATTTTATCAATATTTATCCTTCCTCCCGTTTTATTTTCTCTCGATCTCGGCATATACAGTCAGGAACTACTCGGCGTATACAGCTAAGAACCTTAAGTCCACCATGTCGGAATCACAGAATATGAATTATGCATACAGCCCACCGTGGCATGATACACATGTCAGTTTTTACTCAATGTCGATAAGTTATTAAGTCCGGTTAACGATTGGGAACAAGTCTAACGGATTTCGATGCATTAGATCATTGGAATCGCTGGTTCCTCGGGTTCTGGTAAGTCTACTTCTGACATACTATTAGATTCGAAAGAGTTACTAATGGGATATTCTTCTCAGGGAAAACATCGGTAGCAGCTCAACTCGTCAAGTTGCTAAATCTGCCATGGGTGGTTGTTCTATCTATGGTCAGTTCCCCACTTTAACAGAACTTTTTCATGATGATAAAGTCGTGAATTGACAGAATGAGTGTATGTACAGGACTCGTTCTACAAAGAACTCACACCGGATCAATCCAAGCTCGCCTTTGCGAATAACTACGATTTCGACTCTCCCGATGCGATTGACTTTGATATTCTAGTCGACAGGTTACGGGATTTGAAGGCTGGGTATGTAAATATCCTATTCTCTGAATATAAAAACTATTTGACGGTCTGACGTGATATATATCTATGTACAGCAAGAAGGCAGAGATTCCGATTTACTCGTTTGAAAAACATCAAAGAGTGCCGAATAAGAATACAACGATCTATTCTTGCCATGTTCTCATTTTGGAGGGTATCTTTGCGTTATATGATCCCAGGGTTTTGGATCTGTTGGATATGAAGGTGATACATAATATACTACAATATCAGCGGGGTGGATACTGATATAGCTTACAGATTTTTGTCGATACGGACTCGGATATCTGTCTCGCGAGACGGTGTAAGTTTCTACTGGTTCAGATATATAGGGATTTTGATTTTAATCGATTCGATGGGATTTAGTGGCAAGAGATGTCAAGAGTAGAGGCAGAGAGTAAGTCTCCTAGACAAAGATAAACTGTAGTATATATATGCTTATCATTATTATAGTGTAAGAGGAGCATTGCAGCAGTGGCACCGATTCGTCAAGCCAAACTTCGAGCTCTACGTTCGTCCGCAGATGAAGAATGCAGATATTGCGATTCCAAGGGGTATTGATAACTTGACAGCTATAGGTAAGTGCAACGAACTATGCCTTATTCTAACCCAATTCCTAAATTAACAAATTTCTTCCAGCGATGGTGGTCAAGCATATTCAGAGAGCCTTAAACGCCAAATCCGAAGCACATCTTAAGAAAATTGCAGAACTAGGTGAAAAGGTTCTTGAGAAGCCATTGACAGATCATGTGACCGTTTTAGATCAGACGCCGCAGTTGAGAGGGATTCATACTATTCTTCAGGATAGGAAGACTAGTAGAGAGGATTTCATATTCTATTTTGATAGATTAGCGAGTTTATTGGTTGAGAAGTATGTTTTTTCCCCTCCTACGGTGGTTAGTGTACGGACGAAAGGGCTAATCAGGCACCCGACTATCTAGGGCTATGGATCGTATGACATTCACGAGCCACGAAGTCCTCACTCCACTCAACCTCCCATACAACGGCCTCCGCTGCGCCTCTGCAATATGTGGTATCGTCATCCTTCGCTCGGGGGGTGTATTCGAAATCGGACTAAAGCGTGTAGTCCCGGACTGTAAAATCGGCCGACTACTTTTACAATCCAACATTCGAACGGGAGAACCGGAGCTTCATCATCTCAAAGTTCCACCGAATTTGGGTGATCATCAGGTGTTACTGTTGGATCCACAGATTGCGAGTGGAGCGGCGGCGTTGATGGCTGTGAGGGTTTTGAAGGATCATGGGGTTGAGGAAGGGAATATTGTGTTTTTGACGTATATGGCTACGAAGGTGGGGCTGGGGAGGTTGAATGCTGTGTTTCCGGAGATGAAGATTGTGGTGGCGGGGATTGAAGATGCGTGGACGAGTCGGTGGATTGATGAGAAGTATTTTGGGTGTTGATTAGGTAGTTTATGTAGTGTATGCAGTATGTTAAGATACTATACTAGATTGTTTGGGAGCGATTTCAAATGCCCAGAATAAATTACTTAAAGTAGTATATTTGGGGGTTTAACTACTACCTTTGAATATTCTTTATACAGAAGCAAACTGACCAAAAAGAACGCTCGGGTTTATATGTACAGCAAACCAATGGACTACCTATGTCCAGAAAGTATTTATTTGGTGTGGATTTTCTTCAATTTGTTCGGACTCCATGAGAAGTTCGAGGCGTAAGCCTTGGAGACGATTACTCTCTCCTTTGGTTCTTGGACGAGGTAGTCGTATCCTAGATCTCTGAATGTTAGCATCAAATCCAATCTTTGTAATCCACACACATGTATTGATATATTGATAAAAAATAGAGGACTCACCCTGCTTCTCCGCGAAAAAGATTGCATCCTCCTTCGTCCTAAACGTCAAATGGGTACCCTGGACATAATCCGCCGAACTCTGCCATCCCATAAGAGGGTTCTCCCATCTGTGGCCTTTGCCCAGAACATCCCAATCCAGTCTCCAGAGTTTACCCCTGTGATTGGCGCTTTGCATTGCATTCTTGGTGGGTTTGTAGATGCGTACTGTGCGGGATTGGAGGTCCAGTGGGGCGCCGGAGACGATGCCGGCTGGGATGACGTCTGAGGGGATGTGTTCTTCGGGGATGACGGTGTGGGAGGGGGAGTAGGCTCTAGAAGAACGTTATTAATATAATAAGTACGTAGGTATTCGAGTATAGGGATGGTATTGAGACATACGAGGTGGTCAGATCGGTGGGAGGCTCTGCTGCTACAGCCGGCGGGCCGTCCTTCGAGGGTTCGGGTGGAGCAGAGGGAGTATGGGCGGGAGTCTTTTTGGAAGCCTTGGAGGCGAGAGCACGAGTGGCCGCGGGGAGGACCAGGCCGCGGGAGGCCAGCGCTGTTGGACGGAGGATGGCAGACATGGCGACGTCGATGTCAATTGACGCTGTCGGTGTAGTCTTGATTCGACGAGAGTGTCGACGGTGTAGTATTCTACGAGTGTCGTAGGTCAGTAGTAATTGGGAGGAATGTGTTGCGGGGCTAACCCGATTTGTGGTGGCGCATAATTTGCGTTCCGAGAAAACATCATTCGCTGCGAGCCGGCCTGTTCAACGTCCCCTCGAAACCACCATTGAATCCCTCACGAACCTCTCCTCTCCGATTCCATATCAGCCCACCATGTCGCTCATCTTCCGCCGCGGTATCTCGACCATCATCCCGCCCAAGGTCGCCAATCCAAATGTACGTCTTCTTCTCCGAACAGGAAAGCGGAAGGAATGGAGGGAGAAGGAAGAGATCTGAGGAGTTTCCCGGTTATCCGCCCCTCCTCCGAAGGGGGGTATTCAGGGAACTTCTCTCCATCTCCCCGTACCTTTCTCTCAAGAACCTCAATTGAGAGTTTATACAATCGCTATTATACGCTTAATTATCCGGTAGAATACAGTCGAGCTGACGATATACATTTTTATTGTGGAAACCGAATAGGCAATCGGCCAAGCCCAGAATGCCGCCCGTATGGCCCGACTGGTAGAGCTGTACACCAAGCTGCCGAAGGGACCGGCTCCAAAGGTCCAAGGAAAAGGTCTTATCGGACGATACAAGGCCAAGTACTTTGATGGAGAGAACGCGAGTGCCGCTCGTACGCCTGCCCTTTTTTTTATATATACAGGATTGATTGATCGATCTTTTGGATTGGATTATCCTTTACGGTCAATTGGGAATGTTGGAATGATCGAATGGATGCTAACGGGTGTAATGATGGGATATATAGCATTACTGCACATCTTCGTTGGATTGATTGCCGTATGTTTCCCTTAATTGGATACCTTTTGATATTTATCTATATTATATGATATAGCTGGCTAACTTTTACTCTCAGTTCGGATACGCCCAAAACTACTACTACCACTTGCGTATGCCATTGATACCTCTATATACACATTACAATTGCAGAGTAAATAGCTAACGTATTATTGTTACTAGGCCACCACAAGAACAATGCCCACTAAACGGGACAGCATTGTTCGTACCTCGGTAGCTGGGTGGAAGGAGGTGTATGTGAATAGCATAAGAAAAAAGGGAGAGGGAGAAAAAACCGTTGGTGTGTACATATAAGTTAGAAAGTGGCCTTTTTGTCCGATACAAAAAATGCAATATATTTGAGCATACTATATATTATTATAATATAACAGATATGGTTAATCCGAGCCTCCGGGATGGCCGTGGTCGAGTGCGCAGGGTGCTTAAGTATGTATGTATGTATGTATGTAAGTATGTACGTATTGTGCCTGAATGCAGAACATACTAAACACTAGTATGGCATTGTCTCATGATGATGATGCCGATGATGTTAATATACATCTTCAGGCATCGTTATCCACTTAGCCCCCCCACTGCTTCCGTATTGAACATTTCACTACTCCATGATATTTCCCCAAATTCAGATTGATATATACTTAAGTAGATAGATAGATTATCTAGTAGTAGATATCATTGTAGACGCAATTTCCCAGTCGTAGGCCTTCAATTAGAGCGAGACAAAGTTAGGGCAATGCACTGCATATACTCAGATCTGTTCGAATTCTCCCCACAACAATTCTGTGCTTCCGCAAAAATCGCCTAAAAGCTCTTTCACCAAAGCCCACCGAAGAAGATACTCTCTCAACCTCTCCTCTCCTCCATCTCTTTATCATCTTCATCTTCCTCCTCCTCTTCCTCTCCATCATCATCACCACCATCGCCATCTTCAGCTCCATTCCCTCTCCTCCCTGCAGCTGAGGTTTTCGATCTCTAGTCGACATCCTCTTGATTGAGCCTCCCAACTGAAACAGTATCGCGAAAACCCACACTTGACAGGTACGACACATACTTACATACGCACACCTTCCGGAATTCCGACATCCCGCCTCATCCCCTCCCACTAGCTACTCCTACTCCTCCCCGCAATCAATTCTATTCGGAATTGCCCCCCAGCTTTTATTCGCTAACTGGCTTTTCTTAATTTCCCCGAAGCAAAAAACACCCAGTTGCTCTTCCTATTCTCCATCCATCGAACAATTCCCCAAGAAAGGCGGCGTTTGACACCCCATCTCTAGCGAAACCTTGTCACTCACCCCCATTTTTCAACTATCTCGTGCGTGATCCCATTCCGCCAACTCTAACCCTCTACCACTCCTACTCTTTCATCATTCACAATCTCCCCTCCCTCGTCGGCGGTGCGGACTCACACGAGACCTCTTACTATTTTAGATAAAACCCGAAACAACCTGCGATACATCTCCTCCTCCTCCTCCGCCTCCCCGCCCCCGTTTTGGTTACGGAAAAAGCATCCGAGCTCTTTTCCCTTCCAGCTTGTATCTCACCCTTCGTCGAATTCCGAACGAACGAAACATCCCCGCTGGCGACTGTCAACTTTCTAGCAAGATAGCTTCCTGGTGAGTTTCCCACTCTTGCTTTCCCATCCGCTCGTATCTGTTTAGCAGTACAGCTGGCTTGTTTGTTTGGTTTTTGTTTTCGCAGGGGAGGGGAAAAAAGAGAGATATCTGGTTTGAATCCGGGGAAATGAGATGGTCGGTGTCTAGCCGGGTGGATCTGGGGAATGTGCCTGGCGCTTTGAACCTCTGACTCTGTTCGGATTATCACGTTCTATCCAGCTCATTTCCGAGTATCACGCCTGTGTCTCTTTAATATTTAGTCCTATCACTCGCAGGAATTTCGCCTCCACCTTTGCTCTCCGTAATCTCTTGTTTTTATATCCAATCGAAAACACACACGCTAACCACCTACCAATCCCCGTCAACTTGTATAGAAAGTGAATAATAGTGTTATGGCAGAGCACCTTACTCAAGATGTGGACCTACGCTTAGCGCAGTCGGTTGTCGATTCGACAACCGGCGCTGATGGAGTAACGACACTTTCAAATGCTCACGGTGTGGAAGCTGCCGCCGTCGTCCCCGGGGAAGAAGCAAACGCGAACAAGGGTGCAGTCAGCAGCAGCAGCAGCAGCAACGGTGTGGTTATCGAAGGAAACACTACCAACGTACGAACCGGTCGATACACTCCTGATAGACATAACGAGGTCGGAGGGGCTAACGGTTTGGCTATAGGATACTTCGATAAAGGACAAGCGTGATGATAGCCCTGCAGGAGCTAGTGGCACTGAATCTACCAAAGGCGCCGATAAACCCACAGCACAGAAAGCGGCTGCTTCGAGGAAACCGCCTGCGATCAAGTCGATGTCGTTAAATAAAGCTTTTCTTTCGGGAAATGCCTCCGCTGCGCCGGCTCAAACTGGGAACGGGAAGCTTACTTTGTCTATGGATAAGGGTATGGGATTCTGCGTGGGATGTCTGTGGGGAATGTGACTGATTGATTGTAGGCTCGAAAGGGACCATTTCCGGAGCAGCAGCTGCGTCCGCATCCGCTGCGAAACCACGGCTCGTAAGCAAGATCGGCCCGTCGGGTTCGAGAATAGGTGGAATCGGTCAGCTCGGTGGCAAAGGAGGCACCATCCCGTCGGTCTGGAATCGAAATCAACGTTAGTATCAAGGACTGGAACTAATTGAAGGAATGTTTTTCTAATTCGAGATTATTTTTGATGTAGCGCCTGCACCTGTACCCGCGAAGGAATACACGGACGAAGAGCTGAGTAAAGTCGGAATTCACATGGCTGAACGTCTACACACCGAAGATAGCAAAGAGGCCAAATGGGCCGACATCGATGATGAAGACGACAACTGGGTTCCGCCGGATACAATTGAATGGAACGATGGTACCAAGGTCACACTGGATGCCGAAACACCGAAGCCGACCATCTCCGCTTTTGAGAAACAGATAGGAACAGCAGCACTGAAAGAGCAGAGAGCTTCGCACGCTTCGCATTCTAGCCCTAGCATGGCTGTCGCAGTTCCGACGCTCCCACCGAAACCTCTAGACATGCCCGGCCACAGAAAACCAGAGTTTATCCCTAGCATGCCACCTTCGAAAACCCCTTGGGCAGCAGTACCGTCTGGACAATTCCCTACTCCCCGGCCAGTCGCACCACCTTTTCAGCAATACCCGGGACGACCACCCCCTCCGAATAATCGACCCATGCTCGTAAATACTCATTCACCGAAAGAAGTTGCGGTGGATGACTTCAATAGGCCGTCATGGAGAGATAGACAATCGAGTCAGTCGCCTAGTACACTGTATAACTCGGAAACGGGCAATTTCGACCTCGTAGGAGACCCAAATCGTAACAGAGACCAGGCTAGAAGGAATTCGAGGAATGAAGGTCCAGGTGTCCGTCCGACTTCGTTATTGCAGCGTCCAGGTGGAAAAGAGCATGAACAGGATATGTCTTTCCACCATCACACTCGGTTCCAACAACGACCGGATCATGAGCATTTCCCTGGCCCTGGAACTGGACCTATGGATATGGGAAGACGTCGTTCGGGCTCTATACGATCCACAGGGTTAAGCGATACTTCGTCGACTGCATGGGATAATCGACACCCACCTAACAATGCTGGTAGTGTAGCCACTGTTTCCGGTGGAGTGGTAGATTCGGCTTCTCAACGACCAAACCAAGGTCCTCTTTATGTTAGTCCTGGAGGTGACCCCAGACTCAACCGTGGTAGTCCTCACGGTCCTCCGCCTGCGATACCAATGCCGGATGTTGCTGGGGTAGAAGTGGTAGCGGAGCCAGGCGAGAATCCCGTAGAGGCGCAAAAGCGAGTTATGAGAGATGCGAGAGAGCAGGCTAGAGCACGAAGGCTTGCTGAAGAAGCAGCGGCGGAAGAAGAGAAGAAGTTACGTATTCAGAAGAAATTGGCCGAATTGGATGAGAAGATGAAGGCAGATGCAGCGAGTAAAGCTGCTGAGAAGGGTAAGGATGGTGATGTTGAGGGACCAGTTGGTGAGAGCAGTGTAGATGCTGGAGTATTATCATCATTACCATCGACAGAGCAGCAGCAGCAGCAGCAGCCGGTGTCGAGTGAAGTTGATAATACTAGCAAGCCTCCTACAGTGAATGGCAATAACTCTGTGAATGGATTCAAGCCACAGCTCCAATCACAGCCACAGCCACAGCCACAACCTCAGCAAACGCCACTGGCAACAACCACAACCCAAACAACAACAGGATCAACACATCCTCTGTCTCCCATTCAACAACACAACAACACAGGCCCTCCTCAGTCCCTCTACCCTCCTCCTCCTCCCTCCCTCAATCACAATCATAATCACAACCCTCCTCCACCTCCTTCTGTTTCTTCATCCTCCATTCCTCCTTCATCTCCCTCCCTGTCCTATTCCTTCCAACCATCTCCAAACAGCTTCCCAGCTTCATCTCATCACCAGCATCAACACCAGCATCCGCATCAGTATCAGGCTTCGCCTAATAACTTCTCTCAGGCATCTCCTTCTCCCAGCTTCAATACTGGTCCTCACAGCAGCTCTAGTTCTCACTTCCATCGTTACGTGGAACATCCTCATCCTCACTCTGTCACTGGTCACTCTCAGTATCCTCCTGGGAGCTCCAATTCTCATCCTCTTCCTCCACGTCATTACGACAACAGAACTCATCACCGACCCTCCTCGGAGCAAGGTAACTTCCATCATCCAAGCTCCTCCAGGTTTGCAACACATCCACCACCACCACCTCTCCCTCATCAGCAACCTAGCAACGGGTCAAGTCAGACACCTTATCCTCCTGCTGTTCCTCATCCCAATTCTTCTCATCCTTCGCATCCCGAGTTCAAGGACGAAGAGATGCCACACACAAACCCACCAATGACTGGTGTTTATTCTTCTACGATCAAGGTTGGTGACCATACAACCATGTCCAATACCTCTCTCCCTGCCTCCAACCAGGAGAAGCAGTATCCCGTTGAGATCATGAAAGACTGGAAGCGCAACGGTGTTATGAATCCTTCGCCATGGACCCCAACTGCCGCGGAGACCCACGTTAAACGGTTCCCAATGTTTCTCTCGACCAACAAGGACGGTCAACAGCCACAAGGCTCGCAAAAGGTAAGTTCTTCTGTTCTCTCTTCTGCCATCTACCTCCCGTATATAATCAATACTAACTAAACCTACCTCCTCACAGGCGACCTGGGGCCCCAATGAGAATTCCGTCCCAGCAGAGGAACCTGGAGCCAAGGCTCCTGAGAACCCCACTCAGGATGCCGAGGTGAAGCCGGTCCCACCTACCGAGACGACAACCGTCAAGCTTCCCGAGGAGAAGCCAGCCGTTTCCCCACCACCTGTGGCCAGAAACGAAGTCGACGTTCGGGCTCTTGCAGCCACAGTCCCGAACCTGCATGCCATCGCCCGTGGGCCGAGGGCCAACGACTTCGTCCCGGGCACCAGGACCACATACAAGCAGTTGGTCTGGGCTGTCAACATGGACAGCGTTTCAAAGGGAGGGGACCCAAGGTTGGACAAAGGGTTCGACGCCTTCTACACCAAGGAGGCCACGAAGGTTCCGAAGGATGAAACCCCGACGACGTACAATTTCGGGTCGGACGAGACCAGCCCAAGGGCCACCGCGCCGCCCGTTCTTCCTGCCGGGGCCGTCCAAGCCAAGAAGCCGTCCGCCGACGACGAGCGATTCGACCGCGTCAAGAGCGCCATCAAGGGTGCAGCCGGCGGTTCCTGGAGGGATTTCCACTCCTTCCAGGACGTCGATGCTGCCCCTCGTTGGCGCGAACCGACGAGGACCCAGAGCGAGGCAAGGAACTGGGGCACCTGGGGCAAGGACGCCTTGAAGGAGAGGAAGGATAGGCTCTTCCGGGAGTACCAGGACTCCCATGCCGCTTGGGAGAAGCGTCAGGAGGCGAAGAAGCCTCAACCGCGTGTCTTGGCTCCCGCCGACACCAATTTGCAGGTCATTAGCAAGCCTGCCTTCCAAGGAGTCGCCGAGGGGAAACCCAAGGTCTCCTTGCCACGCTCCACCCCACCCGCTCCACCCGCTGTCGTTGCCCGGCCAGAGCTGCCAAACACCCTCCCGACTGAGGAGGAGTTCAAGGAAATGGCGTTCCAGCAGGAGTTCGGCTCGACACCAACTGTCTGCCTCCCCACCATGACCAGGAGCTTCCCGGATAGCATGACGCACCCAGCACCTGTCATCCCACGACGAGGCAAGGACAGATTCCGCCTCCGAGAGCAGGACATTCGCTCTCGGCCCATGTTTGAGCCAGATAACGTCGACAGCTCCGTTCCCAACACCATCCGAGTCAAGCTTCCGGGAATGAGTGAAGCGAAGACCTATCCGATGCCTGCAGGATACGAGGCCAAGCTTAAGGGCCAGTACCGCCATCACAACCGTGGGCAACATGGTGAACCCCGTTCTAACAGCGGCGAACAACCTGGACGCTCTGGATCTGGCTCGAATCGAGGCCGAGGCCACAACCAACACGGCGGTCGTCGTAACCAGAACTACAACGGCCCACCTCGAGATCACAACGGTCCACGAGATCATAATGGTCCCAACCGTAACAACGCATAATTTTTTTCGATTGAATATTCTGGGCCAGCAATTCATTCGAACTAGCTGATAACCCTTCTTACTGGATGGAGCGTCGACGAGGATACTTTCCTTTTACTTTTTTTCAATTCTCATCTCCGTCTCGCCCTCCTTCTGCCGTCATCATCACGCCTCTACCTCCACACCTTTACAGACGGAACATTATGCGAGAATCCCTCCCACCATTCTATCTTCACATTCTTCAAAGGGCCATGGTACATCCCGAGAAGGACAGGAGGGCTTTCACATGCGATCTCGAACGACTATCATCCTCTTCACTTTTTCATATTTTTCTAGCGCTATTGTTTCTGTTCTGTTTGCCTGTTCTATGCGTTTTTAATGTTTTTAACAACCTCCCGATGGCCTTCTCGACGTTACTTCGGCTTCCGAATCATGATGATAGCCAATGTCTCGAGAATCCCTGATAGCACGGGCAGCTTGTTTGTTTCTGTTTCTTTTTCTCACGTTTTCTGTTTTTCTCCATTCATGATGATATCGAAAGAGGTATCAACAAATCCACGTGCACAGATATGAGTGGATCCATGAATGAGGATTTTTATTCCACGCTGATGCCACGGCTTGCTGCTGTTTAACTATCCGTCTATCTCTCTTTTTTCAAGACGCACTCTCACATGCGCACAAACACTCTCACACACCCCGACATGTAGTTTACAGCTCAGCTATTTTGTTGAACTACTAGTGGAATACGAAGAGAAAAATCATTGAAAACTCTGTGCATTTTCTTATAATAGTAATACCTTGAAGTAATGAAACGTGAATCCAGATATTCGCTGTCACCCCGAGATGTCTTAAACTTAGGTGATACTATCAATAGGTACCGATTTCGCCGCCAACTCCACCAGTTTATAATTCTGTCGAACGCAGTTTCTCTAGAACACATCGTCTAAAACCATATCTTTGGATAGTAACCATGACATTTCTCTCTCTATATATACATGATCCCTCTCGATATATGTGCGTATCTGTTTCCCTACAAAATATCGGTAGGTAAAAGATTATTTCGAGTGCGTGTTTTTTCACCAGAACTTTTGATTTGAAAAAAAAAAAAATGAAAACGCCAATTCCATATACTTTTTGTTTAGCTACAAAGGTTATAGCTTTATTACAATAAATGCAGTTATTTCTCCACTGCCTTCGTTTTATATATACTCCTCGCCCCCACTTTGAACTTCCAGCATTGACTCGAGATGGGTTCTTACAAAAGAACACTGGCTAAGATGGCCATTCTCGTGAACAGTCCGTATCTCATCTAAAAAAATGACACACAAAAGTTAGCATCCAGCTTCAGAACACTCTATAAGGGAATAAAGTATAACCCACCTGTCTAAAGTACGCCGCCCTTTGATCAAAGTCCACCTCCTCACTAATCTCCGCATTCCTAGGCAACGGGTGCAAAACAACCATATGCTCCTTCGCATGCTTCAACACCTTATTATCCACCACAAACGCATCCTTCAACCTCTCAAACTCCGCAAGATCACTGAACCTCTCCTTCTGCACACGGGTACAGTAGAGTACATCGCTACGGCCGATGATTTCCGGTGTAAGTTCGTTATACTCGCCTAGCAGGTTACCATGGGTTTGTATCTCCTTCTTCACATCTTCTGGCATGGATAACTCTGTCGGAGAGACGAATTGGATGCGGACGTCGTAGTGTAAGAGGAGTTTTGCGAGACTGTGGACTGTTCGGCCGTATTTTAGGTCTCCCATGAATGTGACGGTTAAACCGTTTACGGTACCTAGTTCTTCACGGATGGTGAAGAGGTCTAGGAAGGCTTGGGTAGGGTGTTCTTTGCTTCCGTTGCCACCGTTGATGATGGGGACTGGGGAGAATCGGGCGGCGGTTTCAGCGCTTGCTTCGGATGGGTGGCGGAGGACGATACCGTCACCGTAGCAGGCTAGTGTGCGGATTGTATCTTGTAGGGTTTCACCCTTTTGGGTACTTGACATGTCGGCTGAGATGGGGATTGTGCGGCCGCCCAGGCGTTGCATTGCTGCGTCGAAGGAGGCGGAGGTACGGGTTGATGGTTCGAAGAACATGGTGCATAGAACTCTACCCTTGAGGAGGTCGATTACTCCGTATCGTTCGACGGCGGTACGCATTTCTTGGGCGATGGTGAAGAGGAGATGTAAATCGCTGCGGGTGAATTGGTTGACGGAGAGGATGTGGCGTCTACGGAATGGAGAGCGAGAGACTAGCTCGTAGAGGGCTGGGGAGACTTGTTTCTCGGGTTGGAGGAGGTTGTAGGGGGATAGTCCGGAGGCGCGGACGATGTCTTGACCGTGGCTAGAGGGTGCCCTTGGACCGTCGAGGTCGAGGTGTTCGAGTCCTAGACCGCCAGCGGTGCTTGGTCTCTTGAACTGCGAGTAGCCAGCTGCACCGGCATTTGACTCTCGTCTCCCTCCTTGGAGGGGCATGATAGGTGGAGACTTAACTGTTGGAGCCGGTCGAGGTCCAGAGGAAGACATGTCCTTTCCAACAGTGCCGTCCGCAAGGAGGATACCATCGAGGCAGGCAGTTTCACCTTCAAAGACGACCCTCTCGACAGATCCCTTAAGAACCTTACCTGCGAATGGGGACCAAGAATCTTGCTCATAGATGTGAACACCGCGATCAAGGTTAACCTCGATAGCACACTGCGGCTGCTCATGAAGATCAAAGATTTCCATCGGGTTATCTCTCAACCTCTTCGTGATATCTTCCAAAGTCAACCTCTTATCCGCAACGGCAGTAAAGAGCAAAGGTAGAGCCTCTGCAATTCCAAGGATAGCAGAACCAGATCCCTTAACATCGAGAGAGAGTTGGTATGGCAGACTACCGGTGGAGAAACAGTCAATGATATCCATATGCTCCCAGAGCGCTGTTTGGTCTTCCTTCGTTGGCAGGGCCGCACATTGTGGGTACTCGTCTTGTGAAAGGAAAAGCGCATAAATTGCAACATCACAGGTAACTTGCAATCCCTTCTGCTTGCTAAGAGCAATGAGTTTGATATCATCCTTCGACGTTACGCTGGTGATATGCACATTCCTGCTATGAAGACTGGCCAAAAGTAAAATGGAAGCCAAGTCGCTCGTCTTTGCATCCGTAACGATTGGCTTGTTGGTAGGCCAGACTTCGAAGTGCGTGGTGACCGCAGCCACTTTGTTGAAATTACCAGAGAAGTGGTTGAACGGGATGAAGAGGGACCCGACTTCAGATGTCAAACTAGTAAGTTGCTTGGCATTGGTGGAAGTAGCAGCGACGGAGAAGTTGAAATCGCAGTATGCGGCCTTCCTAGCATTGGCGTGCGCAGTGCTAAGGGCCCTAGCATCGGTCAAAGAGTTTTCCAAACCCAGAGGCAAGATTCTAACCATTGAGAAACCGGCGGCAGCAGATGCCTTCATGACCTTCTCGAAGTCACGACTTCCCGCCTTAGCCAATCCAGGAACAAAGGCAGCAATATTGACAAGGCCTGGAAGCATGGCGGTAAGGTGGCTAGCCTTGTAATCAACGGTCGAGATCTCGAGCTCATAGTTTCTGATAATGGCTTCGATCAACAACTTGGCCGTCTTGACGTTGGTGACAAGCGGAGTCTGGAAGTCAACTGCAAGACGACGACTTCGATATCCCTGGGAGATATAGTTCGAAGGACGCCTGAAACGGTTGGCGGAAGGCAAGTTGATGTACAAGTCAATCAAGTTGTTCTCCAAGTGCTGAGTAAGAGAGTACTCGGACTTCTGATCATTCTTCTCGCTAGAGCTAAGTGCCTCCAAGAATTTCACAGGAACACCATTGGCTTCGAGGAAATCCGCAGTACCAGTGGTAGCGAAGATCTTGAAACCGTACTCGTGGAGCTTCTTAACTGAAGGCAAGAGCTCGGCCTTCTCTTTATAACTTCCAATGGAGAACAAAACGCTCTTCTTTGGAAGTTGGAAGCCAGTCGAAAGCATTGCCTTGAGGTAGGCCTCATACTTATCACGACCGAAAGATGCAACTTCACCAGTCGAGGCCATTTCAACACCAAGAACAGGGTCTGCTCCAGAGAGACGAGAGAAACTAAACTGTGGGACCTTGACACCCACATAATTCTGTGGAATGTTGACGGGTGGGTAGGCATCAACAGGCGCTCCAATGATCGCATTTGTTGCCATTTCAATCAAGTCGATTCCCATGACCTTGGAAACGAAGGGGAAAGATCTTGAGGCTCTGACGTTACACTCAATGACCTTGATCTCGTTATCCTTTGCGATAAACTGAATGTTATAGGGGCCGGTAACGTTCAAAGCATTTCCGATCTTGCGGGTAGCCTCGGTGATACGCCTGACAGTTTCTGGGTCAAGATCCTGTGGAGGCAAAATCAACGTAGCGTCACCGGAATGGACACCAGCGTTTTCGACGTGCTCGGAGATGAAATGCATAACCATTTTACCATCCTTCGCAACAGCGTCCATTTCAATCTCTTTGGCGTTCTCGATGTACTTGCTGATAACAACCGGGTGTTCTCTGGAAACCTCAACGGCTTGTTGAAGGTAGCTTGCCAAATCGTCCCTTGAGTAGACAGTATTCATAGCTGCTCCGGAAAGCACATAAGATGGTCTAACCAACACTGGGTAGGAGACTTTGTCACAGAAAGCGCTAGCTTCCTCGATGCTTGTGAGTTCTTTCCAGTCTGGCTGATCGACCTCTATCCGGTCAAGCATACGGGAGAACTTGAAGCGATTTTCCGCTGTGTCAATCATTTCAGGCGAAGTACCGAGGATCTTGACGTTGAGGCGGTAGAGTGGGAGGGCAATATTGTTCGGGGTTTGACCACCCATAGACAAGATTACACCGCTTGAGCTTTCTAAATTATAGATGTCAAGGATGCTCTCGAGATTGATGTTCTCGAAGTAAAGCCTATAGGTTTATTGATTAGTAACGTATTCGATTAGCGGTGTAATGGATATAGCTTACTTGTCGGCCTCGTCATAATCCGTACTGACGGTTTCTGGATTGTAGTTGACCATGATAGTCTTGATTCCACGCTCTCTGAGTGTTCTGACCGCTCTGACGGCGCACCAATCGAATTCGACTGAAGATCCAATTCTGTAAACACCAGAACCAAGGACCATAATACCCTGATCCTCGAACGTAACATCATGCTCATGGGCATTATACGTAAGGTAGAGGTAATTAGTATAGGCAGGGAATTCGGCCGCAACTGAACAAGAAGTTAGTTTACGTGATTCTTTGACTGTTATCTCGCATGCTCACTACTCACCAGTATCAATCTGCTTCACCCAAGGCATGATGCCCTGGTCAACCCTAGCTCGTCTAACAGCGAGTTCATTGCTTCCCCAAAAGTTCGCAAGCTGTCTATCGCAGAAACCAAGTTGCTTGGCCATACGGAAGAGTCCATTTGGAACCGTCGCCGGCGTGTACTGCTTTAGAATGTTACCAGTCTGAATGAGCCCCATCAGCCTGTTCAAGAACCACTTATCAATCTTTGTCATTTCCCAGATTTTGTGAACCTCATATCCGGCATGCATTGCATTTGCAATGGCGAAGAGACGTTGGTCAGACGGGAATTGAAGTTCTTGGTCAATAGACATGAGAGCCTGGGTTTCGTTGAAACCGAGATTGTGGTAGTCAATAGCCCGGATCGCCTTTTGAATAGCTTCCTCGAATGTTCGGCCAATACTCATGACTTCACCAACCGACTTCATAGAGGAACTCAGCTGTGTGGACACACGAGTAAACTTCTTCAAGTCCCATCGTGGAATCTTGACAACGACATAGTCGAGCGAAGGTTCGAAACAAGCACAAGTCACTTTAGTCACAGAGTTCGAGATCTCGTTAAGAGGGATACCGAGACCTAATTTCGCTGCAACGAATGCAAGTGGGTAACCGGTTGCCTTGGACGCCAAAGCTGAGGAACGGGATAGACGTGCGTTCACTTCAATGATGCAGTATTCGCGAGATGTCGGGTTCAACGCATATTGAATGTTGCATTCTCCGACGACGCCCAAGTGACGAATGACGTTCACAGCCGTAGTTCGCAGCATGTTATAATCATCATCAGAGAGCGTTTGTGAAGGGGCCACGACGATGGAATCACCGGTGTGGATGCCCAAGGGATCAAAGTTCTACAATTAAAAAGTTAGTAGAAGTTAGAAATCATTGGTTCACGATATCACTCACCTCCATGTTACAGACTGTAATACAGTTATCTTGACAATCTCTCACAACCTCGTACTCGATCTCTTTCCAGCCCTTCATACTCTTCTCAATTAAGACCTGGGGACTGGCGGCAAATGCTTTATTGCAAAGGTCAACCAACTCTTCCTCATTATCTGCGAAGCCGCTGCCCAAACCACCAAGAGCGTAGGCCGCACGAACAATAACAGGGAACCCAATATCCTTGACCACTCTGAGAGACTCTTCAACAGTAGAAGCGGAGGCGGACTTGGCGCATTTCTCACCAATCTGCTCCATACTACGGGCGAAGAGTTCTCTATCTTCAGTAGTAATGATGGTATTAATCGGAGTACCCAAAACCTGAACTCCGAGTTCCTCAAACTCATCTTTGAGCTGGATACCAACCTGAAGGGCGGTCTGGCCACCAAATGTGACGTAAATAGCATCTGGACGCTCGTGCTTAATGACTTTTCTGACAAAGTCTGCGGTAACTGGGAGGAAGTAGACTTTGTCTGCCAAACCCTTCGAGGTCTGGATAGTGGCAATGTTGGGGTTGATAAGGATTGAATAGATCCCTTCCTCTTTCAAGGCTTTGATAGCTTGGCTGCCGGAGTAATCGAACTCTCCAGCCTGTCCGATACTCAAACCACCGCTACCTAGGATCAATACTTTCTTGACATAGACTCGAGGAGAACGTTCAATGTTGTCCTTCTTAAGGCCACCGGGGAAAACAATTGCCTGCTTGAGGTACTTCTCAGGATCCTCAGTGCACTTTTTGACAGCATCCAAGAATACATCGAACAAGAACTCCGTATCTCTGGGTCCAGGGGTACTCTCTGGATGAAACTGAACGCTGAATTGCGGCTTCGAAACGTGGTAGATACCCTCGTTTGATCCGTCATTCGCGTTGACGAAGAGTTCCTGCCAACCTTCGGATAGAGTGGTGGTATCCACCGCATAACCATGGTTCTGGGAGGTAATGTAACACCGACCAGAGATCATGTTTGTGCAAGGGATGTTGTGACCTCTATTACCGAACTTCATCTTCTTCGTAGATGCACCAGTAGCCCTGGACAAAAGCTGGTGACCCAAACAGATACCAAATATAGGAGTCTTGTCTTCTTTCAAGGCGATTTGAATGTTCTTGACAGTAACATCCAAAATAGCTGGATCACCGGGACCGTTACTGATAAAGAGACCATCATACTTGCCAGCTTCTAGAGTCGGGAAGTCGTAGTCCCACGGGACTACTTTGATCTCGAATCCACGGGCCAAGAAGCAGCGGATTTGGTTATATTTCATACCAACGTCGACGCAAAGGATCCTGAGTGGTCGACCAGAAGAGGTCTTCTGCACCAAGTCCGCAGGCGGGGTGTAGAGTTTTGGTTCGCGGATAGAAACTATAGCATTTCGTTAGCATCAATAGTTCAGGTAGAATATGCATTCCCAACTTACCATCAGCAACTAAATTCTTCTGATTCGGATCCACCCAGTCTACAGATTCGAAGTGATCTCGCCACGACTTATCAGATGGCCATTTCAATAGCGCACCGACGCCGCTAGCCAAACTACCAAGCCCAGAATTCTTCTTTTGTAGTAGAAGCTTCCCCAACATGCTACCCTGTTGACGAATCTTCTTTGTCAACGCTCGTGTATCGACACCGTAGATAGCAGGGACATCCTGCTCCTTCAGCCATGAGCCGAGTGAGCTGGAGGCAAGGTAGTGGCTGTAATTTTCGCCGGCATAGGAGGCAACGACTAGACCCGCGATGTGGATCTGATTGGATTCGAAGTACGCTGGAAGATCTGCGGTTAAACGGTCGACGTCTTCACGTTTTGGGACACCTGCAGGGAATCTATTAACTAATTGTTTCTACAATACTATTCCGACTTTGTATGGTGAAAAACGTACCATAGTTTCCAACCAAGGGGAACGTGATCACGAGAATCTGGCCGCGGTATGAAGGGTCTGTTATGGACTCAGGATATCCGACCATACCTATCCAAGATTTTAATTAGGTAAGCTACTACCATTTTGATCGTAAGGACTGTTACGGCGGCAAGCAGCAGCATACCGGTCTGGAAAACCATCTCTCCGCTGACACTCTTCTGAGCGCCGAAGCTATAGCCTTGGTATACACTCCCATCCTGGAACTCGAGCGCCATAAGACCTTCATCGTCACTGGTATCGTCGGCCAATTGACCGTCCTTGGTCAGGTTTCTAGCGGTAACAGGTGGATATGGGTAATCTGGCGGCAGCGAAGTAGTAGCTGCAGGTTCCGGGTTTTCTGCCAGAACAGAGCCTGTGGCTGGGCCTGGTGATGCTGCGGCATTGCGCATCTGGTGGGGTGGGAGGCGGGGCGACGTGGGGTTGTTGGAGGATTGTGAGGCCATTGTTTTAGAAGGTGTTATGGAATGCTAGATGAAAGTTTTATGTTTCTCGGGAAGGGGTTTAAATAGTATCTCAAAAGACTTTTACTTCAGATCTCGATCGATCTTGAAGGGCCAATGCATAAAAAGGTGGGTTCTGTTTTTCTTTTTGAAGGTGTGGGGATTTAAGGATATCGGTAGGCTGCATGCAACGTGATATCACTCGGCTTGTCAGCGGCAGGTTCAAGTTAAATTCAACTTCAAATACATCAATTACAATTGCAGTCATATGGACAACAGGGCCAATCACATTCTTTCTCCAGAAGCCGCACTCGGTCAGGGTCATGATCACAAACCTGGAGGTGACGCTTTTGGAGACTCAACCTTCTGTCTCTCTCGATCTCTCTTCCTTGCCGGTTCCTTCGTTCGTTTCGTCCGTTCCTTTGTCAATTGGTTGTTGCACTCCAGAGCTTGCTGCTGGATTGGCTCGAGGAGGTATCTCGAGAAGCTTTGACAAAGGAATGAATGAAGGAAGGGAGGATAGGAGAAGGAGAGAGAGAGGAGAGAGAAAGAAGGAAGAGAAAAAAATTTGGTACCCACGATCAGAAAAAAATTATTTAGACTCCCATTGACTTTGCCATGCCTTGCTTGCCTGGCCGCCTACAACTTTTTTTTTCCTTCGCCGTTTTGCTTCTTCTTTTGCGCGTTGGAGCTCGGCTGAAAGCTCTGAATCCCTGCAGTTCCAGCCGAATCTCGCAGACGACAGTAGAATTATGTAACTGGAGGGTGGAGATGGGGGTCGTTAATTGGTAGGGGCTTGTGGTTGGGGGTGGTGCAGAATTCTAGAATTTGTGCGGCATCGCTGTGGATTAAAGATTTGAATCAATATAATCGTACATCATGTGCATGCATAAAAGTACTAGTAGTAAACAGAACTGCCTATGAAAACCTCTCTAGAATCAGCGTAAACGGCAAAAACCAAGTAAA
Organism: Arthrobotrys megalospora; assembly: GCA_036971655.1. NCBI lineage: Eukaryota > Fungi > Ascomycota > Orbiliomycetes > Orbiliales > Orbiliaceae > Arthrobotrys > Arthrobotrys megalospora. The sequence continues at coordinate 391,173 of JAVHJN010000007.1, read as the reverse complement.
AACTCATTGTGATAGTAATATGTATAAGAAGGAATTGTGCAAAAATCCCATGTGATAGCCGCTCAATGCTGTTGCCCGATGTCGTCCGCAAAAAAGTCCAATATGAAAAAGAGCTAAAGAAAGCATGGATACCCTATACCATTATCCGCCGTAGACCCTCCGATCCACCAAGAAGCTTTGCGCCTGTGATGGGGCACCATGGCCCCACATCTTCCTCGATCCATCTATACGCACAAGGGTAGCAAAAGACAAACCCTGTCTGAATAGCGGCAGGGTTCGTCATCTCATTGCTGCAAATCGCACAAATCTTCGAGTCCTTTGGCAGTTCCACAAGCTTCTTGCTGGCTTCCTTGCGCTTGTCTTCCGCCGGTGGTGGTGCTGGCACCGAGGGTCGCGACAGCTCGATTGCCGCTGACGTCTTCGAAGACAACTGGCGTGCAAAGTCCGATGCATACCACCATTCGAGGAATTTGAGAAAGAATATTGATGTTGGCAGCAGTACTTTGAGGGAGTCCAGTAATTTTGGTAGGATGACTCGTGAAAATACTTTCGGTGAGAACATGGTCCACCAGCTGAGAATAGGAGCCAGGCCTGGCTTCCTATTTTTCGACTTCAACAATTCGTATGCCCTCTAGAATGAACGCGTTAGCATGTAATCCTCTTTTCTTTTCCTTTTTCCTTTATAGGGAAGGGAAACTGACATGGTCGGCTTCTGTAAGCCTTCGCATCCTCAGGCCCACCATGTAATCGAATGGTGTATGATAATACGATTTGTTAAAGAGATAGGCCAAGTTGAAGCCTAGCATGGAGAGGTAGTACGCAGCATTGATAACTGGGTATGCTTTCCGGAAGCCGCCTTTCAGCTTATGCATGATCTTCTCTGTCGAAGTAGCCTAGAAGACCGTTGTCAGTTGCGGTATCAAAATGATCAAATGGAGGAGTAACCTACATTCTCATCCAGCTCCTCCTCCCGCGGTCGGTAATTGGTAAAAAGATTATGAGCTGCTCCTCCCGCATGTACTTCGTATAAATCGTCGAGTTTCCGTTTAAGATACGGTACTCCAACCTGTAAGATTCCGACATATCAGTCCCATCTGTCCGGTCTAACCTCACAACCTATGATGTCGAATCCTTACAATAACAAACAATGCCTTCCAAGAATCCAACTCTCCCAACTTCGTGGCTTCCCTCAACGGACCCGGAGCCGTTCTATTCGTCGTCGGTAGTTCATTCACCGTCAATACCCTCTCCCGCTTGATCCCATAAAAGTTCTCCGTAAAACTCCCATTCCATGCTTTCAAATAATGTCGCTCCACCAAGAGCATAGCCACAGCGTAGGCCTCATCGAATCGGTTGACGATATGAATCAGGTACCGGGGATATCGCTGAGTGATTATGGCGAGAAGGTATCGTATAGACGGTTCCAACAGATCACGGAGCTGCTGCTCGGAGACGAGTTCTGTGACGCGCGAAAGACGGTCGCGGTGTTAGCGTTGCCCTGTTCCCACCCCTTCAACTCGACTCCTGACCGCCGACGTACCGAACAAGCTGGGTTTATTATCGTCGATTCCCGACGAGATGTTGCTCATGAACTCCATCGCGAGTGTCTCCGACCGAGAGTTCGAGTTCCCCTGACGTCTGTTTGTTGGTTGTTTGGTTTGAAGAACGAGGTGGAACGAATTCCGACCTGCTCATGAATCCGACCTGACAACCTGAACGAATGGACCGAGGTCCAAACACAACCGCTCGGGAAGACCAATCAGAAAGCCTCAACTCCAAACAAGCCCGAACCCAATCCTGATATTAATAATGCAACAGCAGCCATCATCGAACGGCATTCTCCACGGCCAGCCGACCGACCAAGTTGTCCTCGTCGACATCGTATCCTCGCTATCATCGCCGTACTTTCTCCAGCGGAAACCTTCAAAGGCACCTCTTACCGTGCCGTTGACCGTTCCTCAACCTCAGTCTGGTGAACCGTTTGACCAGGCGTTGGCAGAGCGTCATGCAGCGAGGAGACAATGGATCCAGACTAGCCTAGCACACCTACAAAACGAGTTCAAGTCATGTCTTCCTTTACGATTATCGGAGCAATTGCAAAACACCACGATCGCTGATCTGGATGTTCAATCGGCAAACGACGTATACGATGGCGAACCTGATCTCCTAGCATTCCAGGAGAATCTCGGGGCAGCATGGATCAACTCGTACCACGACTCGGATACACAGGTCGACTTGGTCCCGATATTACATGCCATATCCTTGGTCGATATCTACGGATCAATTCACTACAACTCCCTGTCTAATTGGATGGCATTAAACATTACTATCGACAAGGACTATGAATACATGATCCCTCCGAAGTCCTCCTTCCTTCTTGGTCCCTTCACAAGCACTCTGCCAGTTTTCGAGGCTGCTTTTGGGAAATCGTCGAACACACCGCGCTTCGACTTTATGCTCCTTGATCCACCATGGAACAACCGTTCCGCTAAACGTGCAAAACATAAGGATTCGTACAAAACTTCAACGTTCAACGTGTACGACCTTTTCAAACTCAACATCTCAGAGTCTCTCTATGACGGCGGCGTAGTCGGCATCTGGCTGACTAACAGCACCAAATGGCGAACATTCCTGCTCGAAAAGCTGTTTCCAGCCTGGAAGGTGGAGATGGTGGCAGAGTGGATGTGGGTTAAGATCACAGTTCACGGAGAACCGATCCTTGATCTGGAACACCCAGTCCGAAAGCCGTATGAAACTCTCATACTCGCTCGACCGATAACCACTACTGGACCTTCCGGCCCAGCGTCGAGTAATAATAGACCGAACCTACAGGACAAAATCATATTTGCCACGCCGGATATCCATTCTCGCAAACCCTGTCTAAAGGGTATCATCGAGCCGTATTTGTCGAACTCTGACCCTCGGTGCTGTGAAATATTTGCTCGGAATCTGACGGAAGGCTGGTTTAGTTGGGGGAACGAGGTGCTGAGGGGTAACTGGCGAGGTTTCTGGACGTAAATCTAGGAAATGGGTTTGGGTATTTCTTTCTTTCTATCCAGCTCGACTATCATTCTATTCTTCATTATCGTTGAGAGCATTGTTCACTAGGAAGAGTACACAGCAACAGATTACTGTGCCTGCGACAATCGCTCCGAGCTGTTATACAGCTTATTAGCATCTAAAGTAGTAGGTATTTAAGGACGAATAAATCACTGAATACTTACCAACTGTGTCCTCCATCCAGTCTGCACTAACGCCACTTTCCTACTATACTTCTTCACCGTCTTCAAGTAATTCCCTACACCACAGGCAAGACTTGCTATCGCGAGGAACCAGAATAATAGTCCTAACGGGAATGCAAGTTTCTTCTCGAGTTCCGTCGGTTCAGAGGCGAAATGGAAGGTCGTCATGATGGCAACGGAGACGATAGCAAGGTATGATGATAATCGGAGCCATGAGAGGAAGTTGCGCTCGTTCGCGCAGTGGTCTCTAGCATCTGAAGCGGTGTTTTCGAAGACTAAGGGTCCGATTAGAGGGCGGGCGAGGAAGAGGTTGCAGTTTTCGCCGATTCTAAGAGGACTTGTTAGCAGATAGTCGATGATCTGTGGTCGGATGGGGTATTTACTCGTCGACGAGGACATAGTTCGTTCTATTGTCGAATGTGCCGTAGTTCCCCAATATCGATGCCATTTGCTGGGTTTGTGAATAGTGGTGATGGGTTCGATACCGAATGGCGATAATAGTATACTGTCTCAATTGACGAAACGAAGGATGCGATCCAACATGAAAGACAAGGTATACGGCAAAATCAAGCTGGAAAAAGAGACGGCTCCTGATAACAGCCAGTTGTGGATATCCTTATCTCCCACAAAGTCCCTTCTCTCCCAAATTCTGTGAATATGTACAACGAAACGAAGATATCGCAATGGTGGAGAGTAATTGTGCTATAGGTACAGCCTAGCGTCATGACGCAGGAATACTGCATCATCCTTTATATAAACGAGAGGAAACTCTTTTTTCCAAGATCGAAAGAAAATCCGGGGGGCGAATGAACCCTACTTTAAGAAGCCTCTACTATTCCTAAAAAATATATTCTTCCGGGCCATCCTTTTGCAGGGCTCTTCTTTTCTCTTTATGTATGTTTATGTTTTATGTAGGTGAAAATTTGAGGGCAGAGCTCGGGGAGTTTTGTCCGAAGTGGAAGTCTGTCAAGGGATGCATATGACCCAGGCAAGTCAGCCATCCAGCAAGGGTGAGCGACAATTCCGAGTTAATTCATTATCTTTCGCAGGTCACCGATTCTCGGAATACTATCAGCTACGTCAGCGCGATACGAGTCGCTATCGATAGAACTCTTGCATTATACCAAGGCAAAAGACTACAATGTATTTTTTTGGCTTTTTTTTTTTTTCCCCCTTGGCTCGGGTTAATAGATTTTAAACGAGAGCCGAAGATACTTGATGCAGCTGCAACCTCGATATCAGCTCTTCGGATACGCAAAAGGGTTTGCCTGATAACCATGCAGCACAGGCTTTATGCAGGTTCGGGTGCTTGAACGGGTCCAGACACTCTCCCAACGCAGGGAAAAGAGCTTGAAAAGAGGATGCATGTTGGATGTGATGGGTTCGGATGTCGGGTTCTCGACTGGGCTGACCTGGTCACACGACCCGCTCTCTGGTTGGCTGGCTACAGCAAAGCCGGTTGGCTTTTGTGCGGGGTTTCGCAGTCTAGGTCAATGAACTAGACAGAATTCGAAACCCAATGGTGCTGACACGGGCGGGATTGATTTTAAGCTCTAAGGTTGGGTGCTGTGACTTGCATATGCACCATGCCAGGCTGTGTGATGTTCATGATTCGTGAGTCGTAGTTTTTACTTTTGTGGGGATTCGAACGGGGAGGTTGGAAGCGGTTATCGATTCCTTCTTACTATAACTTCCCGTGTGGATTTATGAAGCATGGGACGGGATGGGGATGATCGATGACGTCCAATTTCAGACCCGGGCGACGGTAATACATTCCAGAGATGCAAGACCTAAAAAACTAAGCTCGATTTACGGGACGGGATCGAATAGCTTTTATATCAGACTTTTATCAGACGATAATTTATAATTATCTTGAATTAGGATAGGGCCAGGGGAGCTCCGGATCGAACCTTCATATCAAACGAAGGCACCAACCTAAGACATCCCTGACATTGCTATCTTGTAGTAGTAGTATATTGTCTATATGCATGCAAATGCGCATATAATCTCCTCCCTCGATACCAAATTTCCTTGTCACCATCTCCCCTAAACGTCTTTCATGGCCTCTAGCTAAGCGACCCTGATAGCGTTAAGATCCGGACCCTTCTGCAGGATGAGCTTGCTCATCTTTGCCAATTCCTCCTCCCATTCCTTTTCCCCAATTCTACCTTCGGTCTTTCGTTCGCAGACGTAACATTCGCCTTCGACTCGTTGAACACGGGTGTCGTTGATGACGACTGGGCAGTCGCAGCGGTATTTATACATGTCGAACACGCTGAGCTCACGGAGGGTGAAGTGACGGCACTAGAGCTGTGTTAGCTTCCATGTCCAAGCTTTGGTGTCGGGTTCCTAGGTCGCGTTTACCTTTGTGAACCATTGAAACACCCAGCACATGGTGGATTAATTTTGGCCGAGGAGGTTGAACCGGGTGTGGAGTATACTAGCAGTATTAGGAGGTTAGCTAGATGCCCATCTCCTAGGCAGTGGCTTGGGTAGTCTGGTTGCCTTGTTGAGGATCAAAGTAGTAGTATATTGTGAAGTGAAGAGTCGATTGTAAAGATTCAGAAGTTGATGGTGCCGTATTGTCGAGAGGAAATAGAGGGTCGTGTTAAGAGTTGTATTGGCATAAGTGCTATCAAAATATATCTCGTGAATCAACAACGGAGCGCTCGATGTCAGCTAGGAGGCTCAAGAATACGCTGTACGTCGCGGAATTATCTTTAGGTACTACGTATCAGCATCACTTCTCAGTTCAACCTCTATGACTCGATGTGAGGTGAGTTCCAAGGGAAACCTATTCTTCTGCCGCAACGTCGACGTAGATTTATAAGCTAGGCTCGCGCGATCGCACATGGCGGCAAGGTCTATGTCATTGCCTGACCCTCCAGACAGTCCCTGGAACCAACATCGAGAAGTACTACCTATAGACGAACTAACTGTGCATACACAAGGTTTTCCTATAGACCTATAGATACACAAATCGGTCAAGTCTATACGGTTTGTTCATCTGCAAAGAGTAACCTCTGCGTTTGGGCAGAAATAACCCAGCTTTGAGTCGAAAAGCGTATAACAGATATGCATTTAACTATTAAGTCGAAGAAATGTACCAGTTACCCATTGCACCGCTTGGACTCCAAAGATTAATCGAAGTGATACGTCAGAAACCACGTAATTCAACGGCTGATCAAAAGAATTGCTAGCCATCTTCTGGTCGAAAGTCATGGGTACAAAACATACAATACAAATATTTATACTATATTACTTACCGTACGGTGCCAAACAGTCTAGGTAAACTCCCAGGCCCAAGTGGTCCGTTTATATTTTGAACCTCCCACGTTTCAGTGTTACTACCCTCCATTGTGACATCTCCACGACTTCAATTTAGAGTTCCCGTAGATACGGGTGCACGCGGAATGATAACAAAGGTTTACGAGAGCCCTAAGAGAATGGTACGAGTGTTCAACGAGGTACCACTAGGATGTATATCATTAATGTTACACATGTGGGTGTGAAGGATCAGGCATGTGGCCGTATACAGAATTCCAGTACGTATGTGTTGGCTAATGGAAATACAACATCGACATTATCAAGCCGAACCTCGGAATGCAAATGGGCGAACATTATTATTACCAGCATCATACGATATCGCGCAGGCCAGTTACCCCAGTTAGTTTGTCTATCTAATACAGACTAACGAAACGGCCCGCTTCTGAATGAGAAGGATCTGAGCACCCTTGTGAGTCGAGACATCTGAGGGGTTAGGTTTCCACCGATTCCATGAAACAATATGCAATATTGCAATACACACGCCGAAGACATTGCGCTATCCGTGATATAAGTCCGGAAACCAGCGATAGTCGAGTTTTGCGCCTCAGCCTGTTTGTTCCTTCCAGAAGAAAAAAACACAATCGGTCAGATACTGTCAACCGAGCCATGGCACCCGCAGTCGAATTCCTGTAAACCAAGCGGTTTGGTTGGCCAAAACCGATACTGCGGGGTCGGAGGCGGCCTCTTTTCGCACCAGCGGCCGCGGATTCCAGTTCCTCAGTTAGCTAGGCCTCTGGGGTCGGCTTATCGACTGGGTTTTACTGGTCGATAGGCCATCTCCGTGCATCTGGATTCCCACATGGGCAGCACCAATGCGTCAAACCTTGCAAGCGACAGACCGGGTCGACAAGGGATTGAAGGCAATGACAAAATTATGAAATTAGAAACCCCACGGCGATGCCGCCATAGCTCGTCTCTTATCACATCTGAGACCTGCATTCGCTCTTTTTTTTTTTTTTTTTTTTTTTTTTTGTTCCCGGTGAACTCCCTCCTCGGAAAGGAATTCGATTCTGAGTCTTCTCATATTTATCCCCTACAGAGCCCATTATAACCTTTTCTCTCCCTTCATTCGCTCTCTTTATGTTGTGTAACAAAGACAACTTTATCTCATTCTTGCTACATCTTTAACATCCAGTGATATCGATGTCACCCCGAGGTAGCCCGAGGTAAATTCATTATATAACCTGGTTTCATACAACCGACAGACGTCATTATGTCCGCCTTATCCAAGTCCGCTCCGACGAGGAACCCAGTCCTGATCCCGAACTCTCCGTTCGCTGATACAGATGACGAAGATATTGAAGAAACCGCTGGTTTGATGATTCCAATCGATCCCAACCATCAACTTGGAGGCTCTGCTCGGCGAGCATCGATAGTATGCGGATCATTGATCACACGATCAGCTTTAATATCAGCGTCGCCGCTCCCACCGAGCTTCATCACGAGCATCGAGAGAGAACAGATCCTCGAAGACGAACGAAGTCTACTGCGCGATAACCACATACTCCCCAGAAAGCGATCAATCCATGGGCTTCCGTGGCAACAGAGGCCGCATGATGCGACTGAAAGCGATCCGCTACTACCGCATGCGGGATCGAGTAGTGAAGACTCGGAAATCCTAGCCGCCAATGCGGATCCGACGACTAAGTGGAAGGATAGCGTCGAGGCCGGGAAAATTACTACAACCTGGCAAAGGGAGACGAAGGTGCTGGCGAGGTACTCAGGGCCGCTGATAGTAACATTCTTACTACAGTATTCCTTAACTGTAGCCAGTGTGTTCTCAGTTGGAAAGCTAGGAACGAACGAGTTGGCGGCCGTGAGTTTGGCATCTATGACTAGCAATATTACCGGGTACACAATCTACCAGGGTCTTGCTACATCGTTAGATACTCTCTGCTCCCAGGCTTACGGATCAGGGAAGAAGAAGCTTGTTGGTTTGCACATGCAACGGTGTTTTTGGTTCCTTCTGCTTATCACTGTACCCATCGCCATTGTGTGGCAGTTCAGCGAGCAGATTTTAAGGCCCATTGTACCTGACCCTGAACTCTGCAGACTAGCAGGAGGATATCTTCGGGTTTTGGCCTTTGGAGCGCCAGGATATGCGGCGTGGGAGGTTGGCAAGCGTTTCGTTCAGGCGCAGGGTATTTTTATGGCATCTACGTATATCCTTCTGATATGTGCGCCAGTGAATGCTCTATTAAACTACCTCCTGGTCTGGCACCCAGTAATTGGATTTGGGTTTTTGGGCGCACCAACGGCCGTGGTCATCACCAACTGGCTAATGCCTTTGCTACTATTCCTCTATGTTACATTTATCAGAGGGTCAGAGTGCTGGGGAGGCCTTTCAAAGAAGGCAATTTCGTTCAAGAGTTGGGGTCCTATGATCAAGTTGGCCCTTCCCGGGCTCATCATGATTCTATCCGAGTTCGTGGCATTCGAGCTCCTTACTCTGGCCGCAAGTTATCTATCTACCAAGCATCTTGCAGCACAGAGTGTTCTGGCGACTTGCACCTCAGTCACATTCCAAATCCCCTTCGCTCTCTCCATTGCAACATCGACTCGAGTTGCAAATTTCCTTGGGGCTACACTGGGAGATGCAGCGAAGACAAGCTCTCAAGTCGCCTTGTGGGGCAGCACGCTACTTGGTATTGCCAATGTGACACTGTTGACTACCACAAGACATGACATCGGAAAGATGTTTAGCAATGATCCGGATGTCATTAGTAAGTATCAATGTAGTTCATATATTAGATGTGGTTTTATGCTAATCGGAAAATAGAACTTGTGGCCGACACCCTCCCTATATGCGCCTTGTTCCAGCTCTGGGACTCCGTAGCTGCAGCAGCAGGTGGTATTCTCCGGGGGCAAGGGAGACAGAGAATCGGGGCTTGGGTTAATCTTGCAGCATATTACATACTGGCTCTGCCGTTCTCGTTCTTCGCTGCGTTTACGCTAGGATGGTAAGAATCACTTCAAGATAACACGAAAGCCATATAAACTAACGCGTAATCTACAATAGGGGACTTTTGGGACTCTGGTCCGGAGTCAGCATTGCCTTACTGTTGGTGGCTATCATCGAGACAATTATTATCATGAGGACGAAGTGGCATGCAATGGTCTCCGATGCTCGTGAGAGGCTGCGAGAGGAACATTAGAAATGGGACGAGTATTTGTACGATATAGAGACACTTGAGAACGAGATAAGGATCGTTATGTACTTGTATCAGTAGCATGTATACATATCATAGGTCGTTTGATTAGGCATACTGTATATTGTCTTTACGAACATTGGCATCCATTAGTCTCGTAGTATGGCATCCATATGCATCGTGCGGATTATTATATTAGAGGAATGTACTTTTTTTCCTTTCTAATTTTCACAAAATAAGAAAGAGAGAGGATAAAGCTCCAACGATAAGTCTTTTGGATGTCACATAGGATACCGAACAACTATATCAGAAACCTTAGATCATAATCCGTAACCTATGAAGGATATCTCGATGTCCTGGCTGACATAATCCGTAGCTGCGTCGTCATTCACCTTGCGTTGAGTGCCAATTCCCAGCTCGGATTTCAAAGCCCAAAAATACCTACACCAAACTACCACAAGGTGACCAACCTGCACTCGCCATACCCCAAACCTCGCCACTACACCACCCTCCAATACCCCAAACTCCAACCCCATCGAAGACGCGTCGCCTTTGAAGTCCATCGTATTACCCTTGCGATACAGCGTCAACGATACCGTAGAATACTCCATCTCCGAATCTCTCGTCTCCAGACTACCCACTTCCCAACATGGCAAACGAGGACGGATCCGGTTCTGTCGACAAGGGCAAGGCGAAGGCTGTCGACCCTCCAAAGAAAGATGATGTCGTGATGAAGGATGCAAATACCAAGGATGCGAAGGGAGAGCCAAAAGAAGGTGTGATAATTTTAACGCCATCCTACAGGAAACATAGCTCGCGAGGAGCTACTGAAGCTACGGGAGCTCGGAGACGCTGATACGTTATCGTGGAACAGAGGAGCTATCGGAAGAAGACCAGCAGCTCAAGTCGGAGCTTGATATGCTAGCGGAACGGTTAAAGGTCAGATCTAACGTGTTCTCAGTCGATTGCTCGATTGTCGTCTGCAGCTAGGAAGCTGACCCTAGGGTGGCGTCCCGCGTGTTATACAGGAATCCGATTCAAATCTTTACAAGCCCGCCCTGGAAGCCATCAAGAACTTTATACGGACATCGACTTCGTCTATGACCGCTGTTCCCAAGCCTCTCAAGTTTCTGCGACCTCATTATGATGATCTTACAGGGCTGTACGATACGTGGAAGAATGACGATGATAAGGTATATATCTTGATATGAGCTCGTGCATCGTCAAGAACCGCGTCTAATGGTCCTTTTATGGTAGTTAATGCTTGCAGACGTTCTTTCCGTGCTCGGCATGACATATTCGGATGACGATAGACAAGAATCGCTAAAATATCGATTACTATCACCCACGGACGATATCGGTGGGTGGGGTCACGAATACGTCCGACATCTAGCATTGGAGATCGGGGCGCTGTTCAACAAACGACAGGAAAAAGAAGAGGATACTCAAGATATTTCCGACTTGGCTCTATCTCTCATCCCATACTTCCTAACACACAACGCCGAGGCCGATGCTGTTGATCTGTTGAGTGAGCTGGAAATGATCGAGGTGCTACCGAAATATCTGGACGAGGATACATATGCTAGGGCGTGCCTTTATATGGTCAGGTATAAGGCGTAGATTTTAAAGTAGTAGATGCATTGTCCCAGGGCTAACACTATTCTTCTAGCATGGTCAACTTATTACCCTTCCCCGAAGACATTGCATTCCTTAGGACCGCGCACGACATTTATAGACAATATAACAAGCTCACACAAGCTCTCGTTCTGGCGATCCGACTCAATGATAACGATCTTATCCAGGACGACTTTGAGGCCACCGATGATTTGCTCGTTCAAAAGCAGATGGCTTTCATAATTGCACGACAGCAGATTTCTCTACAAGCGGAAGACGACGAAGTCGCCGAATGCCTGAACAACAGCAAACTCTCAGCGATGTTCCAATATATGGCCAAGGAACTCAACTTAGCCGACCCAAAAACGCCAGATGACATCTACAAAACGCATCTCGAGCACCAGAGAGGCGGCGCTTCTAGCAGCGTGGACTCTGCACGACACAACCTTGCTTCTACATTTGTGAACGCATTTGTGAACGCTGGATTTGGCCAGGACAAGTTGATGTTGGTCGAGGACGAGGCAAGCCCGTGGGTGTACAAGAACAAGGATCTCGGAAAGCTATCTGCTGCCGCATCGATTGGTCTTTTGATGCAGTGGGATGTTGATATGGGTTTGTCGAATATTGACAAGTATACCTATGTGGATGAAGTCCCAATTCGAGTACGTTCATTCCATTCGGCCGAATCATACAGTAGACTAACGAGGGTGTAGGCTGGTGCGCTATTGGGTATCGGTTTGGTGAATTGTGGAATCAGGAGTGACTCGGAGCCGGCTCTCGCTCTACTAGGAGATCAAGCTGTTTTAGAGCACGATAACCCGAATATTAGAATGAGCGCCATAATGGGGTAAGATCTCTATACGCATTGGCGCCGAAATTTCTGCTAACCTAAGTATTTAGTCTGGGTCTCTCTTATGCAGGCTCGCACCGAGCCGACATTGCAGACTTCCTCACGCCTCTCCTCAACGATAACAACATCCAACTTTGCGCTCTTGCCGCCCTCTCTCTTGGTCTTATTTTCGTCGGTTCTTCTAATGGCGATGTTTCCTCCTCTATCCTTGAAACCCTCTTTACACGTGAGCCCTCCGAGCTGAAGGATAAATGGGCACGTTTCCTATCCCTTGGTCTTGCCCTGCTCTTCGTTTCCCGCCAGGAAGAAGCCGAAACCACCATCGAAACCCTCAAAGCCATCGACCATCCTTTCTCCAAGCACACCCAAGTTCTCGTCAATGCCTGCGCCTACGCCGGTACCGGTAACGTCCTGAAAATCCAGCAGATGCTACATCTCTGCAATGAACACATCGACAAGGATAACAAGGATAAAGACAACAAGGAATCGAAGGAAGGAGATGATATCTTCCAGTCCTACGCTGTTCTTGCTATTGCCTTGATCGCTATGGGAGAAGATATCGGTCAGGAAATGGTCCTCCGTCAATTCGGTCATCTTATGCACTACGGTGAGGGTGTGATCCGAAAGGCCGTCCCACTAGCCATGGGTCTCCTATCTACCTCGAACCCCCAGATGCGCGTCTACGACACCCTCTCTAGATACAGCCACGACAACGACAATGACGTTGCCTTGAATGCCATCTTCGCTATGGGTCTCGTTGGCGCCGGTACAAACAATGCAAGATTAGCCCAGCTACTGCGAAGTCTTGTGAGCTACTACCACCGTGACGAGAACGCCCTGTTTATGGTTCGTATCGCACAGGGTCTGCTGCATATGGGTAAAGGTACTATCGGTGTGAATCCATTCCACGCCGATAGACAGGTCATGTCGCGGGTCAGCGTTGCAGGTTTACTCACTGTCCTTGTGAGTCTTGTTGATGCCAAGAGCTTTATTCTGTCGGATGCGCATTACTTGCTGTTCTTCCTTGTTCCAGCTATGCAACCGAGATTTTTGGTGACATTGGACGAGGATTTGAAGCCGCTGGCTGTGAATGTGAGGGTTGGACAGGCAGTCGATGTTGTTGGACAGGCTGGCCGGCCGAAGACAATTACTGGGTGGCAGACGCAGAGCACACCTGTGCTTTTGGCGCACGGTGAGCGAGCGGAGTTGGAGGATGAGCAGTATATTGCTTTGGCTAGCAGTATGGAAGGGTTGGTGATTTTGCAGAAGGTATGTTCCCCACCAGTGTCCTCCATATATGGTTACGATGTTGCTAACGTTGATTCTTTCTTATAGAACCCCGAATGGGAAGCGGAGCAGGATTCCTAGAACCTTGTTTGTTGATACACGAAACAAAAAAAGAACCATTTTGTGATTGCCTCGCATGTAAGTATAGTAGCTTATCGGATGGCGACTAGCTAGGCTATATAGAAATCGGTATTGATAGTAACAAAAAAAACCATCCTTATCCGCAGAACCTTCTGCATGCCGCTACTACTGCATTTTAATTCAATCAGAATAAAATACAACATAGCAATTCAAGTTTTTAATTCCATAACACCCTTTGCTTTTGTCTATTCCTATGTTGCTAAAAACAAGTATTGTACATGGCTTTCGGTACACGCTACTATACATTTTCTTCAAAATCTTATCATGGCCGGTCAAACCCCTTAGAATGAGGGAGGCCTACTACTATTCCTCCTCCCTCTCATTGGTTTTGTACCTGATGAACTCATTCAAGTTTAAGAGAGCCTCGTCTGCGCTCTCTCGAAGCTCGAATCTCTTGCGTCTATCAATCTTCTTGGCCTATGTAGGTTGAACCCAAGTTAGTATATTTGAATTACGTGTGTATCCTTAGAAATGGAAGGATTTATCATACCATAGCCCTAAACCTTCCGACAAAGCTCTTGAGATACTTCAAAAACCCAAGTTTCACAAATACCTCCTCATCATAATCATGGTCCATATCGGCGTAGACATCATACACAGCATTCAAGCACTCAATAATTACTTCTGGTGCTGGTAAATCCACCGGTTCCGCATCACCGTAGAAGGGTAGTTTGTTCACGGTGCTCATGAAAAAGGTACCCAGTTCCTTGTTAACTTCGATTCGATCAGTACCTTGGCATCCTGCAAGGTTTGAAAGAACCTTGATACAGAGGACTTTAAGTGGGATGGAAGTGGTGGCGTTGTAAAGGGCCAAAAAGGATTTATGTTGGTTATTTGAGACGGAGACCACGGGTGTGAAGCTCGTGATGTGGACTGCGAGGTCTGTGATCTTTTCTGCTAACTTGATATCTGCAGAGTTGGAACGAAGGATTGGAGTTATGAGGATATTCCAGATCTCATGGGTGGCTGGGAGGTAGGATTCTAGTAGTGTTTGCGGGAGCGTGAGCTTGCATTTGTGGGTTTTGGAGGAGAGAAGAGCGAATGCACGGGCGATGGAGGAGAGGAGGGAAATCGCAGTGAATTTTATGTTGCGTTCAGGTTCCGAGGACGGAGTCGAGGTTGTTATGGGGAGGACAGCCGGTATTGTGGCTATAAGGAGGAACTCGAGCTCTGGTGAATTAAACGGCTTCTTCTTAGAAGCGCGAGCTGTGGTCCCTTCCTCGCCTGTGACCCTTGCCATATCCTCTCCAAGCTCATCAGGTAGTTCGTCATCAGAGGCTTCTTCGTCATCCTCGTCGTCGTCACCACTGTCCTCTTCTTCAGGCCCTTCTGGTTCATCTGGAAATTCCTCCATTTCAAAATCCGAGCCCCTATCCGAATTTTCGTCTTCGTCGTCGTTGTTGTTGCTGGTAATGCCGTTAACATTCCCAGGAGCATTGTGACCGAACGTCTCGACTGTCCGGTCTGCCACATCGGCGAGGGTTTCCAGAGATAGGAACAAAGCTTGCTGTTCATCCTGAGAGGGCGACGATTTGGAGAGAACAACCTTTATGATGGCTGTTAAAGGAGCAATTAGCCGTGCATCAGCGACATTCTTGTCTTCTGCGAAGCTGTCGTTTGATGCGAGACTTTGAGATATGACATTATGCAGTGTGCTACAAGTAGCCGCAATTTTCAAGGGGGCTCCATCAACTTTTGCTGTGTAGAGTCTCAGCAGATTGTCTACGAACCCTGGGTCCTTAGCCAGCAGGACGTAGGCAATTACGTTCTGATCTGTGACTCGGTCGAGTAAAATGATGGCTGCGGTCTGAACATTTTCAGGGATTGATACTTTCTTGCCCATAAGCTTCGGTCCTAGCAAATTTGAAGCTAGGACGAGGATGTCTTCATTCGATATCTTGTCGAGGATTTCCTTTGTGGTTTCACTTGTTATGCTGTTAGAGAAACTGGCAGATGGTGAGCCGAACTGAGTTTGCGCATACCTAAGTTTTGTGAGTAGCGATAGAACACTGCATGTGTAATCCCATAATAAGTTTTGCGCAGCGGGTGATAGTGCTTTAGGTTCTGTAACTAGAGTCGTAAGGCCGGATTTGATCTAATATTTAAGGTCAGAATTTCCCTGCCCTTTTGGTCCTTTCCAACAGGAACTTCCACAAACCGTTGTGATAGCCTCACTGATCCGTTCGAAGATGCCCTTCCTATAGAGATATAGGGCAATATCGTATCCTTCGTATAGGACAATCTTGTTGAGAAGGCCCCATCCTGCCGTAACAACGTCCTGGGAGGAATCCGCTAAGACCTTCTCGAGGATGATGCCATTAATACCTTGTTTTAACAGCAATTTTCTGCAAATTGTATCCTCTACGATGGAATAAGCTGCGACAAGGTGCTGTGTCCGTTCGGCCGGAGAATTTGCTTGGATTCCTGCAATAATCGGGAGGACCTTTTGGTCTCGTAGTATTTCGGCTTCTGCAGAGTTGACAGAGAGGTTGGATTGGGGATTTGCCCAGGAAAAGAACGTCGTAGCAGAGGACTTGCGGCTGACACGAGGCTCGGCCTGCTTCCTGTGCTTCTTCGTCGTGGTGGTGCCGTCGACCATGGCGAATCGCTGTTCTGGTAAGGTAATATGAAGCTGGGATGTATGTCGTCAGGTTGTGGCCGAGGTGTCGCAGAAGTCTGAGTTGGGTGCAGCGCAGAAGGAAATAATTTTTGCAGGGGTCCATTGGAACAGGCTTATCGATAGCCGGCAACACACAGGCCGCCTGAGTATGCGGCTCTGCTCGTGGTTCCATGCTCATGCTCGATCAAATATATCTCGACACCAGACTAAACCGTCGGAAGACAAAGAGGTTCCGGGCTTGTATCTTTGGGTACATGAACCTGTCGACGAGTCTTCCAGTTTACTTCTGACAACCGCCAGGATACCCCTCGTTTCGTCGACCCGTCCCGCAGTGGATTTGTATATAATCCCTGTTAGCCTCGACAGCTTCAATAGCTTAACCATGTTCTCTCTCACGTCGTCGAGGGTTAATCACTCACTCACGAAAACCATGATGGATCAGATAAATCGCCAGAGGTGATTACTCTAACTGTTCCGTCCCGAGGTTAACATACCAAGCCCTTCGAATCCGTCGAAATCCGTCAACCGGCTCTGCACGGGAACGCATAACTGGATCGAGAACGTTCGATAGTCTCTGATGAACCCTGTAGGTATTGGAGCTTGCAAGTCTTGGATGCATATGCATCTTCCTTTGTCGTCCTAAAGACCTTGGATATTCGACTTTTGGTACATTGCTAGTAGGCTGACTATGGCCGGTCCGGGACTTGTCCTTCAAAAGTGGAGCAGAGATGAATCCTGAAGACCCTCCTTGTTCGTCGGCATTTTAGTCCCCCCATTTCTTTGAAACCGTTCCATCATGTAATATACTACGGTTCGGTTGCATGATCATGATTCAAGCAGAGAGGGGGTTGCAACCATATTCATTTCGAGATGCTTGCAGTTCGAGCTTGTGCTTGCATTCCACCTATATCAACCCGTTCCTATCGATTCCTGCTCTAGCTCAAACAGCAAAACGAGCTCTTCTTGCGGGCTCGATCATTTTATCATCCTAGCCGGTTTTCGGTCTGTCTGATATAGATACCGTGATAATAACGATATGATATGATGCAAGAGGACCGCCAAGGACAAAATCGAGATTTGGTCGAGAATCGGGTCTGTGAGTTCCGCATTATTGAGACGTCTAGCTTCGCTCCGGCTAATTCGTTCAACGGTCTAGTCTCGAGCCAACGCCAACGGCCTTGCAGCAAAGCTCCATCGAAAAAATGAGGGGTCAAAGCTCAAATCTTCGAGTAGTTCAGGTCCCGAAATTTCATCAGTTTGCCGGTCCCACTTGGCCTCCTCTCGAGGCGAGCAGACCTAGTAGGTCCACAACCCAGTCCAATTTCAGCCCTCTCACTTCCTGGACTTTTCTCCGAGTGGCCGAATCAGATGCTAACGACAAGCTTCTTTGGGGTGTGTCTCCTGCTTGTAAGCAGCACATCTTTCACACCCCACTCTCCAGGTCGTTTCGAATATGTTGCTTTTGACATGTCGTTCCGATTCGAACGGAAAAATATCCTTGTCTCGCGGCCTTCTTTGGATCTTCCCCTCGGCATGGACATAGACGAACACGAAGTGAAGCGATTGGTAACAGCCGGAGAGGAGAGGCTTGCAAATCGCCTGATGAACATGCATATAATTATGCTTGCTATCTTAATAAAACATGAGAAAGAAGGGCTCCACATGCGCCACTGTGCATTACCCTGACGCTTGCTCGCCTGCGGGCTTTGGTAGGACAGAGAGGAGCGTGGCAACCCAGTTGATATGCAGCTCCTTCGATTCGAGCCCTTGTGCAGCTTCAACTTCTCTACCACGACGAGCATGCACATGGCGATGGGCTTTTCCCGTTTGACCCTGGCCTGACCAGAGTGGGAACATAACCCCGGCCCCTACATTGTAGTTCCGCTCTCGACGTTTGCCTAACTTGCAAGATTTTTTTTTTTTTTTTTTGGGCTTTTTTTCGCGGTGGTTGTTCAATATGGATCAATTATCGATAGCCAATATATTTTAGGCATCGTCGACGAGGACGTCAACCGAGACCGTCTTCCGACACTATCCTTTCAATTATATATAATACAATGGGAATTATCCAACGGGGCTGATGTTACACGGCTTCCGGCATTGCCTTGCGCTTGCTCAGGCTCGTCGGGCAAAGTTTTTCAAGAGCAAGCAAGATCAGAAGCTCGAACCTCGACATGTTGATTCTTTTTTCGAATATTTACCAGATTATGGATGGCAACCACTACAGATGTCATCTCCAGCAACCTCTAGTCCCAATCAAATCCTTGCAGCCTGTCGAAACCTTTTTGTTTCTCCACCTGCTCCACAGTTGCTGAGAAATATACCCGGAGTCGCCTCTGTTCCCCTTGACGAAATTGCAATAATGTGGGAAAAGGTGTGAACCAAAAAACCGGCTGGGTTTGAAAGATATTCACAGCGAAACACACAAGGCGAATGATGACGATGTGTGAAGTTGTTGAAGAGGTGATATCGAACAATGTGCTATTTTATTACCCTCGACTTTAACCGTCTTATATGGAGCTAGAATGGGTCCCAGAGGAGAACAGACCCTTGTTCCCTACCCACCAGGAACGCACGCACGGAACAGAAAAGAAGCCAAAGATAAAATTCTGCAAACGTCAAGGTTTCGCGTTCCTTGTTCCGCTCAGGCCAGGAAGGTTGGGCTTCGAGCGACGGGAGATGAAAGACGAGAGAGAGAAGGCCCATCCACAGGAGGTTCCGTGGATTTGATCATGAGCTTAAAAGGCTAGAGGAATGCCCCGGACTGGCTTCCTTTTTCCTTCACCATATAAAATATATACCACTTACTTACCAACTTGCTCCAACTGCTCAGCATCATCAATCCTATTTATTTTTTTTTGAACGGTTTCTTTAAATTGGTTTCGTTCTTTGCTTTCTTTCTTTCTAGAATCTCCAGTCGGGGTTAACCTGGAACAAAGCTTCCATACATATTTCCCGAATTTCCATATTTCCCGTCTAGACTTTTGAAACAACCTTGTGCTGGTTGGCTGGGAACTGCTCTGTGCTAGCTAGCTTGGTCAGGCCAGTTTCTGGGAATAAAAATAGCTGAGGCAAAACAGGTCAACAGGCACGAGAGCTCGAGAAAGAAAATAAAGTAGCGGAGCAAGAACAGGCGACCCAATATTAATCCTCCTGTGTCCGAGGATTCCAGATTCGATCTATATCCCCGAGAGCCAGAACGACCTCCTCCCAACACAGCCGGTTCCAGGCGACAGTGCCCTGGAAAGCGTTCCAGTTAGAAGCAAGCCTGCGGTCGAAAGGGAACGAATCTGAGCGCGAGGCCGAAGGAAGGAAGGGAAGGAAGGAAGGAAGGGGAGCTTTCTGCGGAAAAATATAAAGTAGAAGAAGAAGAAGAAGAAGAAGAAGAAGAAAAAACCAACGCTCTGCATGATAGCGAAAATCTACCTCGAAACCTTCTCCCGGACATCTTTCTAGCTTCTCTCCTTGTTCTCCATTGCATCTTTTTATTTTATTTTATTTTATTTTTTATTTTGAAAATTTCCTTCTAGAGCTCCCCATCGTATACATCCAAAAGAAGAAGGCGTTATCATTTCCACCTCTCTCTCTCTTTATTACTATTTGATATCTGTAGAAGAAGAAGAAGAAGAACCAACCTCCCAGCAATTCTCAACCAAAGCTTGGTCGCCAGTCGGACGATCAACACCCACACTCAGCAACTTCTACACGTACGGCGCGGACAATACGTCAGGGAACAACCCAGCAAAATGGATGCAGCCGGCATATCGAAAACTCTGGATGCAATGTAAGCCTCTTCGTCTCCTTCCCCGGATTATAACACGCCTCTTGGCTGCTTCTGCTTCCAATTCAGTGGGACAAATATGGGGGTTATATCATATTCGCCTCCCCGATACGATACGCGAGTTCGTAGCTCGGGGACCAACGATATGGGATGTATTCCTCAACGAAGATTTTTTACAAACAAAAATTATTCTTTAGTTACTCTGGGGTAGCAGAAGAAAAAAAAAAAAAAAAAAAAAAAAAACTAGTCTGTGGGTGGATCAAAGCTGACCAGTTGTGAACAACCAATAGGATGACATCGCCGCATGTCATCGGGGCCCTGATTATAGATTCGGCCTCCGGGCTATGTCTTGGCTGTCCGTACCCACGTCCCGAATCACCAGCTTGAAGAAAAAAACCCATATTTTGCTGACAAGCTTTATTCTTCTTCCTTTTCGATTTCTAGCTCGAGGAAAAGCTACGGATTCCGATGCTACATACCTGACAATTGCCGCCAGGTCAGCCTTGAAGAAAGACAGCATCGGAGCCGTCTTGCACAAGGACTCGTACGTAATGGATATCCCCAGTTCCATTGTCTCATGCACGAGTGAGAGAAAAAAAAACTTCTCGATAAGGGTTTTTGGAAAGCAAAGTTTTCAGAGCTTTGATGCCTGAAGTTTCAGCACGGACGTGATACTAATCCTTTGGACCGGCATTATAGGAAAGTACTGCTGAGGAAGGGGAACAACGGCATAATTGTCGCGATATACAAGGACAAGTCGGCACCAGATGATACCGGCAGCAGCGCGGCCACAAGCTTTGGGTCCATCTAAGAGCTCGAGAGCTCCTGCTTGTGCGACCCTACGACATTATATTGCTCTCCCTCTTTCTTCTACCGGTCTGGTTGAATATTGGGCTCTGTCATTTGACTCTTCTATTACTCTTTCTAATGACCTTGGTTGCTGGGATCACACGACAACTTGCCTAATCGCCATCACAGGCCTCCCGTTATTATTCTATCCTCTTTCATTTCTCTCTCCCCTCTTTTCTTCCTTTTCTTCCTCTTTCCTATCCTTTATAATCGGGTTCATGAAAATATCTCTTCTCTGCTTCTGATATTTCTGTCTTTTTTTTGATTGGTTCAAAGGGGGGTTCGGGCAAAAAAAATAACCCTAAAATATAGACTGCTAGTATACTGTTTCCTTCATTTTTTTATTCTCTTTCAGATTTCTGGTTCATTTGAAAGCCATGGTTATAAAGATATGGTTTCTTCGCGCGCACAAAAAAATGCTGTCTTTCCTTGGGCGGTGTCTGTTCATCATCCGCTTATTTTCTTTATTTCCTTACCATCTTAGCTACTTGCTTGTTATTAGACTACTCACTCAGACAGTACCTACTATTATTCGAGGGCAGTTAACAGTTTCTGCTGGCCATGGACTGAATTCATGAATCCCTCCTGTTTAATACAAATTTAATGAACTGGTTACGACGGGACTGTATTTCTCGATCCGTGTCCGTGGCTTGCGTATGTCCACCAGCCGCAGCAGCAACGTTATGATATCGTTTCTTCCATTCTTTCCATATGCAGTAGGACAGACAGCCAGATACCCTGTATAAGGCTGAGTCGACTCCCAACAGGCGGGTTTTGTGTCTCTTCCCAATATCGATATCTGGGGATGGCATTTCATTGTGCGACGTCACCGCTTACATGGTACTCGCATGGTATACCTCGACTTCCAATTTCAAGATTTAAAGATACTCGACCGGGACCCCTTTCTTCCGCCTTCCATGCGTACCTCGTATGTACCAATCACGGTTCTATTCGCTGTCAGATCTTGTACATATTATAGTTAGCGTCCAGGGGCCGGAAGCAAGCGGCTTCCACACTGGCTCGTTTAGTTTTGCACAAACCAGGGAAGCCGTTCGTTCGTTCGTTCGTTCACAACAACCAAAAGTAAAGTAAGACCAACCAACTTTCTCTCTTTCTTTCCCTTCCAACAAACATCCTTCTTCACCTTCGCCCTCCCCGTCTTACACTATCCATCACCGTCACCATCACCATCACCATCATACTCCCCGACCTCCCTGGCTCAGACAGCAGAACCGCTCTCCGCCCTCGTCTCCGCCGTCGATATACCCTGTTTATATCTTTCCCGGCCCATTCCGACACTATATACTCCTCATAATAAGCGCCGTCGCTCCCTTCTCGGCCTGGTGCATCCCGACTCCTCCTCTTTGGGATCGCAGATATCTTCAAAACCTCCTTTCCCCGACTTCTTATCCTCAAATCCCACGAGCGATACACGGGCCGTACAAGGCCACGCTGCCACGAGCAAGGACCAGTCCGACTGATAATCCGAGCCTGTTTCTCCACAATCAACAACCCGTCTACTATTTTTAGCCGAACCGGTTCTCTGGCTCCTCCGAAAAACCATCTCATCATCAAACAATAGTGAGCGAGAAATCATCCACGTTCGCATAGACCCCCTCTCCCATTTACGACGTCTCCACGCTTCGCCATGTTCTCTCTATCCCGGATACTACTGCCGCGACCGAAGGTATACCCCCGATCTCAACTTCTTCTCCCGTTTCCCAGCGTGGCTTTCTTGCGATGTGGTTTTTGCGATGGGACAGGTGGCTAACGGCTAGAACTGTCGTTTGCGACCACAGCACTTCCTGGGCTTCTTGGATCTGAAAGTCGGCGCAGAACTTATCCTACTATGCTCGTTATTCAATAAAGCCTCTGGCTTCTATGGCCTACTAGCCATCTTTACAGGTAAGCTCTTGTTAATTGTCCCTTGCTAAAACGGGCGTGGCGTTCAAATGGCTGACCGGTGGGCCCGACCAATCACTCTTTAGGCGCTGAGATATCTGCCCTCCAGATATCGATGTACGTCTACTCCGTTCTCGCCGTATTCTTCATCGCATGGGTCCAACCTCATATCCGGAAACGAACCCCGTTCCCAAACATCACTTTCGGCTACTGGTACCTAATCGACTCCATCATCAATGCCACGTACACCACCATCTTCGCCATCACATGGTTTATGGTCATCTCGGAACCTCGGCGATCCGCCTTCACCGCGGCGAACACGGCTCCCGGAGTTGGCGACTCAGGAAAGATGATTGAGGATATTTCCGGACTTTCCGGCGGTCCATTCAACCCTTCCGGTGGTGCCGATGGAACCGAAGCTGCCGCGCCCTCGTACATCGAAAGCGTTTCTAGCAGTGCTACTCTTAGCGCGTTTACCAGCGGTCTTCATCAGCCAGAGTCAATGACTAGCATGTCCATTATCGCTGGATTGTGGATTGTTCGCGCCTACTTTTGCCTCGTCGTTCTCGCGTACGCTAGACAGGTTGTCCGGGAGTCTGCCACCCCATCGAATCCTCCATTCAGTGGCAGGAACGGCGAAGGCATCCAGGGTACCGTCGGACGGATGTTGATCAATGTTAACAGGAGATATTGGGAGGGACCCATTGGTTGGTCGACGAGACAACCTCAAGCCCAGCCAGCCCAGACCCGGAAGTTCAGGAAGAGCCTTGACCAGAACAGGAAGAAGAGCGATATCGTCGTCTAAGTTGTTTAAAACTGGAGGAACTCGCTCGCTCTTTTGGACTTTTGCATAACATCTCTGGAAAACCACACACATCAAAACGGTGAAACATTTTTCGAATCGGGTATCGGCTCATTGAACTTTTTTTCCAACAACCAATGCATTTGCGGGTTTTTGTTCATTCCGGTGTCTTTGAGTGGCAAGGAGGGGAAAGGAGTCTTACTCTCGCTTTTTATTCATTTTTTCTTTGAAGAATTTCTCTTTTTTTTTCGTTCCCACCCCCCTTAACTTCGGATTGAAGCGACATCTTTATTTTTTTCTAGTCATTGCTTCATTGGGCTATTGGTAGATTGGATGGCGACTTTTGCGACAAAGCGAATAAATAAGAATATACTTATGTAAATCTTTTTTATGGTGTTCAGGCAAGGGGAGAAGGGCCTGGTTGCGGGAGAGGCTGCTGTAGTAGTTTACACTCTCTTTTTCTCCTCTCCTGGTACGAGTATATCTACGGCCGTAATTGATAATCCTGTTCTTCTTTTAAAGCTTTACTACTACTTATATATCCACCACCCTTCCAAACGATAGGGCCTAGTTCCTTCTTTTGAGCTTGTATAGTCCCTTTTCTTTTCTCATATCCGCTACTACTGTATGATTTTCATTCCTTTACCAGGTATTTGATGGAACTTGTATTGCCTGTTTTTGTCTCATCGATGCTACAAACATTTCCCGGCCAGAACGGGGCTCTGGCGGGTGTTTTTAAAGCGGTTCTATCCACCTTTGGGAGGATGAGACCGCGATAATGCTAATGATAATATCTCCGCATATCTTACGACCAATATCCCCCCGTAGTATCTCTTATAAACCGAATCCTCAATTCTACCCTTTGACAACCCTAACCACAATCTCCCCACTCGGAACCATCATCCATCCGTCCTCCGCTTCCACCCACTTTTCAAACCCCCTCGATACCCCCTCCAGCTCCCCCTGCTCCTTCACAGCCCCACTCTTAACCGCCAACTCGGCAAACGAACTTTTCAACGTCCGTTCCGCCCACATTTTACCCCACCACTCCCGTTCCTCGGGCGCAGAGTACGTCCAACAGCTACTGGTACAAACAATATCCTTCCTTTCCACGCCACAGTCCATAAACCACCTTTGCAACTTCCTCCCCGCGAAAGGGTCTGAACCCGAATATTTTGCAGTGGAGATGTAAACTTCTCTCCATCTATCCATTTCCTCTGATTCGGGAAACCACGTAAACCCTCCAAAATCGGCTTCTCGAGCGGCGATTATCCCACCGGGTTTGCAGACTCTTAGAAGTTCTTTGATTGCAGCTGTTGGTGGGGTTGGTAAGTGTTGGAGTACTTGGTGTAGATGGATTATATCGAAGGTATTGTTTTCGAACGGTAGATGAAACACGTCTGCTTCTTGGAAGGTTACATTTTTAAGACCTCGGGAGGCGGCAAGTGGGGCGCCGTCGGGGAGGAGGACGTAGTCTATTCCTGTTACTTGGGTATTTGGGAGATAGGCTGCTAGGTCGCAGGTTATGGTTCCGGGACCGCAGCCGGCGTCGAGGAGGGCGGTTGGGGCATTGGAGGTTTTGTAGGGGGTTAAGTGGGGGATTAGGTAGCTGGCGGAGTTTTGAAGGGTACGGCGGGAATGGGAGGTTATGACGGACGGGTGGTGGCCGTGGATGTAGCTTGCTCCTGCTGCTGGTTGGGATTCGGTCATTGTGATAATTGTGTTGGTGTGGTATTCTGGTGTCGTCGATAGCTTTTGGTAGGAATATATGAAGATAAATCAGGAATCGACCCTCTCTTTAAGTATATGGCATCTTCTGGGATTTAATCTTGAATGCTCCGAAATAACGGATCTTACAATGTTAATTCCGTTTAAAGCCCTACGTATTATAATATACTAGCCAAGGATCTTGAAGAAATGACTTCAAATGGTTACATTTAGCTTTGTTGCATTCTAGACATTTCTCGCGTTGGTCCGAGGTTATTCGTCAATTGTCTCAGCTTCATCGATTCATGGCCAATTAGATTAGCTTGGGGTGGAGGCAAAACATTTGTAAGGATATGTTACTATTTATGGTATCGGTGTATTGAGACCTTTCGTCGGCATTGTCAAATGTATTATCGGAATTCCGGAATTGGATGTGAATGATAATTTCCATTGCTTGAGAAAACCACGCTGTAAATCCGCTCTACTCCGCCAGCTCTATCTATCAATTGTGACCAACTACTTACTACCTAGCTACCCGTAATGTCCCAAAGCATTCTTCAGCTGGTGCATGGACAACCAACTGACTAAAAGCCGGTGTCGTATACTTCACTGTTAGCTTTGCTCACCATAGAATCCCACCCGGCAAGGAAATCCTCTTGAGGCGAAATAATGTAGGGCAAAAAAAAAAAAAAAAAAATCGTAGATGCACACCTCACTCGATCAATCTACCTGTAACCCGTACTCTACCACCCAAACCAAGACGTCAATGCCTGAGGCATTAATATTCTGCTTCCGGCAGTAGAATAAAAGGTGACCTAGGCCAACCGATAAGGAAATGTGCAGCACAAAGAACAAATAATAAAAAGAAGACTTTTATTTAGAAAGAAAAATAGAAGACGCCGTTTTTTTTGTTTTGTATTCATGGAACAACGGCGCCCACTGGGCACTATTGTTCCCTCATATTCTCCTTCTCGAGCTCTCTTTTCGCCCTCTCCTCTTCTCTTTCCGCCGCCTCGACCTTTCGTATCTCGGCGCAGGTGCAAATCTTCCGGAACTCAGCTACCGGTATAGTTGCCAACTTCTCCAACCCGTGTTTCGCCGCATTGGTTCTGGAGTTCTTCTTGGACGAGGCCTTGCCTTCCGCCAGAATCATATCATGAAGCATGACAACGCTGAGAACATAGCTCTTGTCACGGTCTTTGTATTCCTTCGAAAAGATACGGAAGTCGGCACAGCCGAGCTCCGCCATCCGAGAAGTTAAATGGGTGACGGGGTGGTTGCCGGCGAAGGAATCGAAGATAGACATGTCGGTGAAGAAGGGCCGGACATGAGCGCGGAAAAAATCAGTGACAACGCTGTAGTTGAACCCTGAATCGACGAATATAGCGCCGACGTAAGCTTCGAGAATATCGGGGAGGACCTTTTTATATAACAGAATTTGGTTAGCGTAACATAAACAGAAGAATGAGGGTTTTATCGTTCTATACCTTAGGTGGCTGCTTGACGTCAATCCAGTAGTCAACGGAATCGTTAGAGGCGACTTGAGCCTCTTCGACTAGCTGAACGTATTCTTGGACGGCGGCGTTGATGTGGGCGCCCATTGCACGAAGATGAGTGTGGAACTTGAGTTTAACTGAAAGAGCTCCTTGGAAACGGTTGTTGATCATGCTCATCTAAGATTAATGGAATCATAGTTAGGAACCGTGAGATGTAGACTATACAAGGATGAAGCATCTCTTACCTTGTGCTCTGTCAACCATTGGGGATCTTTGCTCGGAAACCTCGCCCAAAGGTCCTCAACGCAAGCCATATCAATCAAAGCATCGCCCAAAAACTCGAGTCTCTCGTAACACGGAATCTTTTCCCACAAGGTTGGGAAAGAGGGATGAGTGAACGCGGATCTGAGTAACCGAGGATACTTGAACTTGTACCCCATATCCCGCTCAATCTTGTCTGCAAGCTCCTGCTGAGATGCGTTGACGGGACCGGTTTGATACTCAGGGAGAGTATAAAGAGAATAATACTCCTTGAAAGTATTGATGCGATGAATAGGCTTGTTGACCAAAGCGGTGACCATACGTGCGGCCATATCGAGCCCGCCACTGCATAGTGAAGCCCCGATTAACGCCTCGCATACATCCGCTACAGACTTGTCGCTCAATCGATGAGTTCTCTGTGATTCGGTTTTTCCGACTGCCTTTCCCTTGATGAGTGTTATCATCGGGTACCACAGACGCCTAAATAAGACCATTAGCATACTGTATCTTAGTACTAATTCTCGATAGGGTTCAAACCTAGAAAATCCTTCCGTTTGGATGTATTTGAACAACTCAAGCTCGATTGCACGATCGTAAAGACTCCTGTTACAAACGAGTACCATTCTTTCGACGTGGTACGCAAACTCATCTTGATCGGGGTTAGTAGAATAGAGCGCAATCGTCGTCCCAAGCTTTAAGAAGCAATCTACCAGATATATATATTAGCAGAAAATATGACTACGAAGTATTCCGTGTAACTCACCTCCTAAGAACTCAAGACGTTCGTAATTGCTCACCATGCCTCGTCGTTTATTCTGCTGTTCCTCATCAGGTTCATGTGTGTTATCTGAGTCCTTGGTAATTGCTTCTAATGCAACTTCAAGGTCTATTTGCACATTGAGGAGACTGCAAACGTCATGGGCATGAAGGTATGAGTCGATCCTTGTGATGATTGCCGGGAATAGGAGCCCCATTGTGCAGAATTTAGCTGGCAACTTAAAGAAATTACGTTTGGTTAGTTCCAAACCCATATATCGGCTCTATTAGATAGCTACTCACTGGGGATATTCGGAACGGAGAAGGAACGACGTAGGCCATGGTATTCTGAGTTTTCTCTCGCTCGGTTGGTCTTTCAAGGAAATTAAGACGGTGCAAAACACGGTCAGCTAACAAAACCGGTTGGTTTGGAGGAAGCTCTCCGACCCATCTCTGCCACCCTTTCTTTCCTGCTGAGTAACTGTAGTCAATGATGCTGACCGTATGAGGAGCGTTAGATGCACCCTCGGGGATTGGATCATAGGGGTGGTATTTTGGTTCATGGTCTATGATATAGAATCTACGGGAGCCTTGTCGACGATCGATCAAAAACTTTCCAAAGTAAAACTCTGGGGGTGCTGTCGCTAGGTCGAAAGGTTCTTCGGGGTTATTGAACACATTAGTTATGAGCCCCCAGTCGATCATATCGTCAATGGAGGAAGCCGATGTGACCGTTTTATTGAGTTTGATAGGGAGGATCCAGTAAGGGAGAGTTTCAGTCTGGATATCGAATTCTTTGTTGAAAATATCAATAAAGAATCGAGATGTGAACTCATTGAACTTAGCAATTTTCTCTCCATCGCAGGATATAGGCTCATCCATGGTGACACAATCGACAAGGGACTGGCCGCCACGGTCGAAATAAAGAGTGAAGGATGGTAATTTTGGAGGTCTCTCTCGAGTTGCCAAACAGATTCCCTGGCTTGATTTCTCAAGCTGGCCTGGTTGTCGTAGGGTGAGACATGTGGCCCAGAGCTTCGTTGGGACTGGGGGTTCCTTGCGCTCCCAGAACGACGGCTTAATCTGAGATGGGTATGAGTTGGTTCGGTGAGAGTCAACTGCAAGGTGAGCGTTCGCCATCATAGGACGAAGCTTCTTTGCGTAAATTGGCATGAGGTGGTCGTCTAAGTATTTGCCTTGATGGAGCTTTTTGCAAGCCTCGAACGCCGCGAGACGCTTTGCTGCACCCTTAGACCGAGCGGTATCACCTTCAACGTTCCTAATAGGTGATATTTCTGGCATCTTGACTTCACATTTGAAGCCGTGGCCTGGCATAGGTTGAACAACGTACATGACATGTTCACTTGCCATTCCTTCTTCGGCACCCTGGACTCGGCGTTAGTATCATTTAACCCAACCTATCAGAATAGGCAGTTATTACTTACCAGATGGTCCGCAAATTGATTCAGAATCTGCATACTTGAGTTCAAGGTCAACTTTGCACCGGTTTCCGGAACGATATACACAAGGTCGTCGATAGGGTCAGGCCCGAAGATCTCGGTTGGAGCCTGTTTGTCCAACAATCTATCCTCTGGTAGCTTGCTGCAGAAATCTTTCATGATTTTCTCGGCTTCCTGGCCGTCCTGTACCATCTGCTTATGAGTCCAATTGCCTTGTTCGACCATATGGATGTAGGTTGAAGTAGCGTGTCGAGCTCTGCCACGGGATTGGACGTATTTGATCATGGTGTCGTAAAGGTCGAATCGGATCACCAAATTGCAGTCCGGAACATCTAGCCCCTCTTCAGCTACCGCAGTTGCAATGAGGCAATTCGTGAGGCCCTTCTTGAAGCGATGTAGAGCAAGAGTTTGTCCCCTGAATGTCATGCTATCGGTGCCGTGCTGACCACTGCTCCCGACTAAGATTCCCAATCTGATGAGCTGGTCCCTGCCATGTTGTTTAAAAATCCTCTTAAAGATCGCTTGGATGCATTGTGCGGTGTGTCGCCTGGTAACGAAGATGATACATTTGTATTCGGGATGCTGGTCGAAGGCGTGTACTAAAAACCGAAGTAGGATATAGAGTTTTGGACTAAAAGACTCTAGTCCTGGAGTTGGTTCCTTGAACTGGTGTGCTTCAACAATAGCCCTAGCTTCCTTGATCAATTGGATCTCCCTGTCGACGTCCTCTAAACTAAATGCGCTGCCTTCCCGTTGGCTAGCAGCTGAGTTTGTTCCTGCTCGACGTTCCTGGCGGGCTGATTCCAGCTCAGTTAGTGTGACTTGCCAGATATAATCTGAACACCAAGGACCCAGGTCACGGCTAGCGACGTTATCGATAAAGCCGAAAATACCGGAAAGACATTTAGTGTTTCGATATGGTGACAACTTGGAATTGAGCTCTGTAGGGACCGTTTCCTTGACCCCGAGGTATTCTAGGGTCATTTCCTCAGGTTTTGGCAAGAATTTCCTCATATATGCTGGATCGCTTGTAGTGCAGATACGACTATGCATGAGACGCTCTAGTTGACTAATTTTCTATGTTAGATAGGTGTGGTATTTGTAAAGAAGGGATCAAAGTCACTTACTGCGCGGCCTTAACGGGATCAACACGAGCGTCCACTGGCGAAGCCGTCATTCCAAATATACGAGGCCTGTTTTCCTGGCTCTCTGTCTCGTAGAAATCTCGCATTATTCTATTACACAGTTAAAAATCGTGGTGCTTGATAATAGATGTCTTCCATATTCAAATACCTTGCGTATGCATGCTGCTTCTTCGTGTGGTGGCATTCATCGAATATCAGAAGGCAGATGTCACTCATACGAATGAAGGAATGGGTCAAGCAGTTCCACAGAATATCCGCTGTTGCAACAATGATCCTGTCGGATTTTAGTCTAGCGTCCCATTGAGCTTTCGTCCACAAGTCCGTGCCCATATCGCCACAATACTTCCCAACTTGGGCATCCAGATTGCATTCCAGGACCGCAGCTTGTTGGAAAACCAGGGTGACAGAGTTGACCTAATCACAATGTCAGAGGCGAGAACTTTTTGATGGAGGGGTAATTGGACATACCAGGAAGACACAGATTTTAGGCGACTGGCCTTTTGCACGTTCCTCGAGCTCGAGATCGAGCATCCAACGGATGAGCAGGGTAGCAATGAGAGTTTTGCCGGACCCTGTATCCAGGACGGCTATGGTATTTGATGCTTTAGCCCTCTCAAAAAGTTCCAGTTGGTACTCTCGTGGGTCTGTGATAATTGTCTTTGCAGTATTGGAGAGAAGGTCCTTGATAGAAACCAATTCATTATCCTGGTTTTCTTCGGACTGCTTCTTCGGATTGGTCTCAATATCGTGAGCCTTTTTGGAGAACCTAAGCTTATGTTTTAGCAAAAAAAATTAAAATATTATAATTGGTTGTCGTTTTGGGAAGTGTGTACCATTTTTCAAAAGTTGCCTTCTGTCGTGCCTTTGCAATGCGTTTGGTATGAGTGACGACAACGACGTCGTCAGGATCCTCCTCAGACTCTTCGTCGATGCCTCGCTCACGATCCTCGTCGTCAGAACCTTCGTTATTACCCTTAAGGTCTTCGACTTCAGATGTCATGGGAACGTCCTGGGAGCTCGATTCGTCTATTTCATCCGGTAGCAGGCCATTGCCGTTAGGGAGTCTACCCACTAACTCGCGAGCCTGCTTTTTTATAATTTCCTCTAGCAAGTGGAGAGGTACGGCAGGGTCTCCGGGAGCATCGATCATGATGACATCGCCCCCTCCGGAGTGAACTAATGCTGCCTGTGCAGGCCCCATTGCGTTGATAGGATACAGCGGAACTGGATTGAAGTTCTGCTGAGTTTTGTATTATGTCTCGTAAACCAGGCAGAAAGGATACTGGGAAGAAGGATTTGGTGATGTGAGTGATGGTGAGTATAAGAGTAGTAGAGAAGGAAGAGGAAGAAGCAGGAAGAAGGGAGAAGACAATAGATGTATGGAATGTGAAGCGGAAGGAATAAAAAGGAATAATGCGTATATGCTATGGTCTACAACAGTGTCGGCCTGTTCCCCTGCACGCTCTGACTGTTAGAAATCCCCAATGGCAATGGCCCCATAGCAGCACCGGATTTGCATAGCCTGATGGGGGTTTTGCTGAAGTCGTTTAGTTTCTAGTCGCTGCAGTTGCAAGGTTAAGCTGTTAGTGCCTGGACAGTCTAATGCATATGCAATGCAATATCGGCATGTATTATAAACAAGCTGAAGAGATCTAGAGCACGGAATTCGAAGCTGCAAGTAAGCACAAAGAAGTTTAGAGCCAGAACATAAGAAGGAAAGAAAAGAAGGAAAGAAAAAGCAGGCGCCGGCGGTAATGCACGATCTGATTGTTGCAATCACCCTCGACAGCACAGCTTTCGCACTTTTCATTGTTTGTGCCTCGACAACGGCGCCAACACAGCTGCTGGACGACTTCGGACTCGAGCGGCCAAGACGGCACGGTTAGCTGCAGCCGCGATGATGCTTTGCTTTGCTATGCTTTCAGGCATGCTAGATTTTGTCGAGGCCCCGGATGATATTGTGATTGGCTGCGACCGGACTTCGAGGGCCTTCTGGCGGGGCAAATAGGATATCGAGCCTGAAGTTGGGGGGTCAGCTGTCCTGTGTTGCCTTGTAGTCTCCACGGGAAAAAGCAACGCCGCGGCACATCCTGTTCGGACTCGTCACGAAATCCTCAAATCTTCACCGTCCTCATCGCGTCGCCGAACCGCTATCTCGCCAACATCGCTGCCCACACGTCGGCTAGATCCTATACTATCGCGACCTATTGTTCCTACCGTTTGTATCGTCGTTGTCCGGCTTTTGAGCAATCAAGATGCCCGTCGTGAAGGGTACGTGTTTCTCCCACCCTTTAAAAACCTGTCGCACACGACTCTAACATCCTCCACCCTATATATAGGTGGCGTCTGGACCAACGTCGAGGACGAGATCCTCAAGGCCTCCGTCTCCAAGTATGGTCTCAACCAATGGGCACGTGTGTCCTCCCTTCTTGCGCGAAAGACTCCGAAGCAATGCAAGGCACGATGGCTCGAATGGCTGGATCCCGGTATTCGCAAGGTACGGAATATCCCCTACACCGACACGTCATCCCACGAACTACCATCTAATGTAAATTATAGATCGAATGGAGCAAAGAAGAAGACGAGAAACTCCTCCACCTTGCGAAGTTGATGCCGACACAATGGCGAACAATCGCCCCCCTCGTCGGAAGAACCGCTACCCAGTGTCTCGAACGATACCAGAAGCTACTTGACGATGCAGAGTCTAGAGAAAACGAGGAGCTGGGGCTTGGAGGACCAGATGGCGCCGAAACGTTGGCCCCTACGGCCGACCAGGTCAGGAAGCTCCGTCCTGGAGAGATGGACCCTGACCCGGAGACGAAGCCTGCTCGGTATGTGCTTCCACTCCATTACTTTGGAATAAGAGGGTCCAATCGCTAACCCTTAGGCAGACCCGATGCTATTGATATGGACGAAGATGAGAAGGAGATGTTGAGCGAAGCACGTGCCCGTCTTGCGAATACCCAGGGTAAAAAGGCAAAGCGGAAGGCTAGAGAACGACAACTTGAAGCTTCACGACGGCTAGCAGTCTTACAAAAACGACGTGAGCTGAAACATGCTGGTATCAACATCAAACTCACCAATAGGAAGAAGGGTCAGATGGATTACAATGCCGACATCCCATTCGAGAAGAAACCTGCAGCAGGATTCTACGACACCTCGGATGAACAAGCAAGGAACGAGAGGACCCTCCAGGCCTTCGATCCGAGAAAGGCGGTTGTACAATCGAAACGAAAGGGCGATCAGGACGACGACAACGATCCAAAGCGTCGGAAGAAAGGGCAGAATGCGGATGTTCAGGCTGCAAGAAAGGTCGCCCAGCTCCAACGAATTCGGGAAGCGGAACAAATGAGCAAACGTCGGCAATTGGTGCTCCCAATGCCACAGGTTGGAGATGCTGAGCTGGAGGATATCATCAAAATGGGTCTCGCCGGTGCAAGCGCCAACAAACTGGCTTCGTCGAGCGAAAACGAATCTACGAAGGGCTTGGTCGGCGACTACACTAATGTCATCAACAATGGAATGCCAATTCGGACCCCAAGGGCACCTCCACAGGAAGACCATATTGCCAATGAAATTCGCAATATCCGAGCTCTAACTGAGACTCAGTCTTCCCTCCTAGGTGGTGAAAATACACCCTTACATGAGGGTAAGGGCACCACTGGCTTCGAAGGCATGACACCAAGAAGATCAGCCATCGTCACCCCCAACCCCATGGCCACGCCAATGCGACCCGGTATGGCTGGAGCCACACCTCTCCACCCCGGCCAGACTCCGATGCGTACTCCCAGGGACAACCTCGCCATAAACGCCAATGGTATGGGCGGATTTGCTGGTGAAACTCCTCGTGAACAAAAGATGAGGCTCACCTCTCTGAAATCGCAACTTCAGACTGGATTTGCGAATCTGCCTAAACCCAAAGAGGAGAAGTGGGAGTTTGAGATTGATGATCCGGACGCAGAAGGGGAGGCAGCGGCTGAGGTAATGGAAGAGGATGCCGAGGAGCGTGATAAGCGATTGAAGGCTATGAGGGAGGCGCAGGAGAGACTTGAGTTTGCTAGAAGAACACAAGTTGTTCAGCGTGGTTTGCCACGTCCCACTGTGCTTGATATAGATGCTTTGTATAAAGCTTTCTCCACTAGCGGAACCTCGCCGGAGGAGCTTATCCAAAACGAGATGTCGCTCTTAATCGCGTCCGATGCCATGAAATTCCCGGTTCAGGGAGGGAAGGTTACTGGTGTTCCGAAACCTTTGAGTGAGGTAGAGGACGAGCATGTGAAGAAGGCACGGCTAGAGATCTTGGTAGAATTGCCGGCGGATGTACTGAAGACGATGAACAAGACTTATGAAAACGGGTGGGAGCATACTTATTGGTCTGGTGGGCTACCCGGGCTGGACGGATATGGTGATGATGAAGAGGTGGAAAAGAAGGATGTTATGAAGAATATCTTTGATGTGAGTTTTTTACAGCCTATGGACGAACCGGCATTCGATACCTTACTAACAATTTATACTCTTATAGTCCGTTCAATCGAACCTCATCAAGAACGCCGAAGCTGGTAATAAACTAGAAAAGAAACTGGGCTTAACTCTAGGTGGTTACCAGAATCGCCAGAAGATGCTTGCGCAGAAGATTGCAGAGGCGTATAGCGCAGTTCTAGACGCAAAGAACAAGCTTGACAGCTTTAAGACCCTGTCAATATCTGAGGAAGACGCTATTCCAAGGAGATTGGATGTCCTTAGATCAGAAGTTGAGTTTGTTCAGAAACGCGAGCTGGAGGCGCAAATGGTGTATAAGGCAAGGAAGGAGGAATTGGAAAGCTTGGGCGGCCGCATAGCCATCAACGGGGCCGCATAAGCGAATTACCCTATGATATAATTTAAAGAGACTGTTGGGGCAGATGTATTGCATTTACGACTTCGGATTGATGTATTATTATATGTAGCAAATTGTAGTCAGAAGAATGGAGATGGCCGACAAACGGTTGGTTGTGGAATTTGGATTTGTAAGGCTGCAACTCAAAATGGGCGCTATCTCGCCTCCCTCGAACATCCCACTTTCTTGTTAGACATCAACCTCAAAATGGTCACGTTCGAACAACCACCAGAGCTTTCGCTCAAAGATCCGCCAAAGGTTGCGCCAGAACTGGTTGCACCGGAGCCTGGTAAGAGTATTCGTTAATGTCCCTTGAAAAGATCTTTCTAACGCTTTTGTCTACAGAGCATTGCCCAGGTCCGGAATCGCAAAATGCAGGCAAATCAGTACGTCCCAGATATCTCTGAATCTCAAAATCTCTAACATGCTCATGGGTCCATGCTAACAATACCCTTAGGATGCCTGTGCCGGCTGTCCAAACCAAGCAATTTGTGCTTCTGCCCCCAAAGGCCCTGACCCCGACCTCCCAATCATAACCTCCCGCCTCTCCTCCATCCGCCACAAGCTCCTCGTCCTCAGCGGAAAGGGTGGTGTTGGCAAATCAACCTTTTCGACAATGCTCTCCCACGCTTTCGCTTCCGTATCCCCAGAAACTCAAGTAGGCATAATGGACATCGACATCTGTGGTCCTTCGATACCCAAAATGCTCGGCGCCGAGAACGAAAGTATCCACGTCAGTAGTTCCGGATGGAGCCCTGTCTACGTCGCAGATAACCTCTGTTTAATGAGCATACAATTCATGCTACCGAATCCCGATGATGCGATCATTTGGCGTGGAGCGAAGAAGAATGGGATGATTAAAAGGTTTTTGAAGGATGTTGAGTGGGGAGAGTTGGATTGGTTGGTTGTGGATACGCCACCGGGGACTAGTGATGAGCATTTGAGTGTTAATACCTATATGCGGGAGTCGGGTGTTAGTGGGGCAGTTGTGGTGACTACGCCGCAGGAGGTGGCTTTGTTAGATGTTAGGAAGGAAATCGACTTTTGTAGGAAGGCGGGGATAAGGGTGCTAGGAATCGTGGAGAATATGTCTGGGTTCGTGTGTCCGAATTGCAAGGGCGAAAGTCAGATATTCAGACCTACTACAGGGGGAGGCGAAGCGCTGGCGAAGGAGGTTGGAGTGGAATTTTTGGGAAGGGTGCCGTTGGATCCAAGGATTGGGATGGCGTGTGATTATGGGGAGAGCTTCTTCGATGCTTACCCGGATTCGCCTGCATGCAAAGCGCTAATGGACGTTGTGGGGAAAGTTAGAGAATTGGTCGGCGATGAAGACGCTGCCGAAGATGAATAGATAGTGTACACCGCACCCTTTGGTTTTTGGAAAGTATAGGTTTGGACATTAGCATTAGAATGGCGTTATATTGCGGGTATCATGTCAAATCTATCAAATACAAGTATAATTACATTCGCTATTAAAGATGCTTTATTCCTTCATCCGGACATTTCAATGTCTGTACTTTCGCCTTTCGAGGGTGGTGCCGGTGCGGTCTTGTCGACAATGAACTGTACCCTCTCTTTGGCCGCTTCGTTCAACACTCCTCTAGCCGATCTCGCAGCAGCTATAGCTTCATCTACCAGCTCATCCATCTCCGCTGTTCCGTTCTTTGTGCCTATTTTCCCCGATATCCACAGCTCACTAATCTCATCCCTCGCAGCCATATATCCCAAGACACAAGTCGCCAACGGTGTTTTACCCTCAGGAGGTGCAATGGCGGGGTCTCGCACGTACAGCTTGTTGCTAACGGCATCCCCCTTCCCCTTGCCTTTCGAATTCACTTCATCCACAAATGCAGTCGCAACTCCTCCGCTAACCAAATCGAACATTTCTATCCCTGCATCTGCCAAAGCTGCTGAAGCTGCGGTGATACATCCGGCTAGCACAACTCCCAATGCCCTCTCTGCCCTTCCTGAATCCCAGAACTTGGTTTCAACCGTTGTTTTCCCTTCCTCGATGTATACGGTATTAACATCATCACCTTCGTCTTCGGAGTCTAATATTGTAACCACAACTTCGATCCTGCTTTTGGGATATAATTCTCGTCGTATTGCCCCTACAAGGGCTTGGTATAACCTACTTCCCAGGTCCCGTTCTGAAGAATCGCGGATGTATCCTCTCCGAACCGTAGATGCGAAGGGAGCGAACTTTACTTCCGTGGTGAGGATTGCTTGGGCGGCGAATGGTGTTGACGAAGTGCGTGGTAGTGGGCGGGGGCCCAGGACAGAGACCGAAAGTTTGAGAGGTGCTATTTCGAGGAACGAAGAACCCGTAACTGAGGAGATGAGGCCAGTTCGAAGGACTAAATGAGGACATTAGTTGATTAGCGTTCCAATTGCTAGTGTGCGTGTCGAGATGCCATGAAGACATACAGATCTTGCGAACATCGTCTGCCGGTCTGGACGGCTGCTTTGGTTTTACAGCTTCCGAAGACGAAGATAGAAAGACTGGCGGTGTAGTCCCATGCGATGGAGGGTTATTTCGCCGCCTGTCTGGGGCTCTGGCCGCCATTGTGAGTGAAGATGGTATTGATGGAAGTCGAGATAGCGTTGGAGCAGGTGCTTGGAAGTTGCAGGGTATGCGCGTTGTGTGTGGTGTACTTTTTTTTGTGGTTTTGCGGCAGAGAAAATTTAAAAATTCCTTTCCTTCTTCTTCTTCCTCTTCCTCTTCACCATCAGCTTTCTTCATCCTTCTCAGACCGACTTTTCTCGCAGACCGTGAAAACGACTCCGGTCTTCTTGCGAAACAGGTTCGTATGCTTTCCCTTTTACTCGTTAATTGTATCTGCCGTTATCATATGAGGAAACTTCTCACATATCACGTTCTGGCGAGCGACTCTCATCGCACTCTGTGAGCCATTGAACCATTACATGCACTACCATCTGATTGTAACTTTTGCTATATACATTGATTCTCGTCTTATCAATACCATGTGGTTGATGAAGAGACTTACTAACAGAATCAATTGACAGGTCCGTCATTGTCAGCAGCGATGCCCATGTAGCCGCTGCACGATCAGGTTCTTCACATTTTGAAGAATCTCATCGCGAGATGCTTGGTTGGATATTACTCGACGAAAGTCACAGTATACTCGGTATGTAGAGACATCTTTATTTAAGTCTTGTGTTCTATGAAAAAATTTTTCATTGCCCTCTTCCCCCTCTATGATGAGAACCAAATCTTTATACAGTTCTGCTTCTGAACCATAAGCTGAAGCCAAACGATATACCAAACGATACAAAATCTCTGATCTTGCTATAACTCAATCTTCCTTCAACACATCTACATCTGCATATAATTTGGTTGCAGGAATCGACTAACCCTCAAAAAGTCTGAAATAGTGCATCTACTCCTTCATATTGCCCGTAAGGTTAGCTAAAATCATCATTAACCTGCAAAAACACCATTATCACCCATATCTATCATGATGACACCTTAGTCAATCCATTCGACGAACGCTCTCTCCACCCTACACTCTCGCTCCATTAGCCTCATCAATCACCCAGATGTCCCTCACCGGTATCCACCAAGCTCCCTACCTGACCATCGCAGTACTCTCTCACTGTGGCTATGGGAGGACGGATAATATGGGAGTGGGTACTCGGATCCGGACCCGAGAGACTCGCGGGTTCTGAGTTGGACTTTATGACTCTGGGGGGTTCGATTGAAGTGTTAAAGGGTTCCATAGTCAGAGCAAAACGTAGGGCTTTGTATCAGAAGCCCAGCCGGTTCGTCGGTCGTCGAGGAACGTCGGTGCTGGGTGTGTACGATCGGAGTGTATGAGCAAGGAGTAAACCGGCTTTTCTGATTCAAGATTCCATATCTTCACTATTATCACCGTTCACAAACGTTTCCAACCGCAACAGTTTGATCGGGAAGCTGACTGTGAAAAATGATAAAATAGATTGGAAGATGACGACACCTTCCTTTTCGGTCCAATTGAAGGATGTTCAGGAGGCGGTCCTACCCCTCCTTGTCCCTCCGTCCTCGGCATTCACCACTCCTCTTCTCAACAACTTTGCGTCGTCACACGACCCGTTGATGGAGAGTAACTCTCTCTTCACCGCAAAGTCGGATCTAGGCACCGTCCATGTTGAACTGGATGCTACCCTACGGACCCTTGCGAGAAATGCCGGACCTGCTAAGGGGACAGCAAAGGATGGGATACCTGACGAGTCTAAAACAGAGTTCGGAGCTAAAGACCCTGGGTCCGATTCCAAACAAATGCTAGAGCTCGCAAGGCAAGGTAGACTTCGGTCGAAGCTTAGAGGACTAGCCGGTCAGCCTGATGGTCAGACTCGGAGCCATGTATCGATCACGAGAGCTTCGAAGCTTCGGAGGGAGCTGTTTGATCAGGAGATTGAGAGAGAGGAGAAGGAATCCTTGGAGGAATTCAAGCGGAAGTTGAGGGAGTCGGTGATGCAGACTTCAACGGGTTAGTAGTTGCCCGGAAGTCTGCGATGCCGATAAGCTTTATGCTTCGTGGGTTAAACTTTGCGAGGTGCCCTTGCTTGCGGGGCGTAGTGAGACATCTTGTCCACTTATCACAGCGGTGGCAGTGGGGGTCTTAGCACAACTGCATTGGATGTGAAAGCGATGATGCCTGTTGCTAGCTTATCCCTCAGCCATCACATGTTATATAACCCCACATATACAAAAATCTCTCAATGATACAGTCGCAAGACACAAAAGATCAATGCGGCATTTTTCTCACTCGTTCATCTCTACCACTCGGGTCCCTGAATCAATAAACCCTAGAGTATGATCTGCAGATGCATGCAAGAAGGGGGGAAGTATGATTTAACGTTTTCTGGAGACGGGGCATGTGCGCTTAAGCGAAGCGAATAGCTCAAGGAGGGTATTTTTCCTTGATTTAAGGTCCTTCTAGTGTTTAATTGTCGAGGAAATCTCTGGGAGAATAGCTTGGTTGAGGCTGTGCTCTGGCTTTTTGGCTTGGTGGATAGAGAGGTTATGGGTTGCTTAATACCGCATATATTGGACTGTATGATACTACGTATATGTGATGGCGGAGCATGGCTTCTAATTACTTGGTTCAGAATGGAAACATCTTGGCTGCTGAGTAGTTCTTGGGCTAGAATATTGATTTTATAATCAAGATGCCGGGATATATAGTTCCATCTGCCGGGTATGGGAGGGCTCGGGATGACATGTTACCGCAGGACTCCGACAATATTATCGTCTGATGTTTAACTATTCAATTTAGTACGGGGTGATGAAATGAAATCCCTGTGAGATCTATAAGAACGGTCAAAAAGGCCAAGCTGTTTATGATCTAGTTGGTCCTGGATATGCCTCATTCAACGGATGTCTAGATCTGTTTCATGACAGCCTTCCGGATTATGGGAGGTAGTCCGGTTGGTGGTGATAAACCGGAATGACGATAAGTCCGCTAGCAGCTGTTAGCTGTTGTTTCGGTCAGCTACCTAGTAGCTAGCACAGCTTCCTCGCCGCA
Organism: Arthrobotrys megalospora; assembly: GCA_036971655.1. Lineage (NCBI taxonomy): Eukaryota > Fungi > Ascomycota > Orbiliomycetes > Orbiliales > Orbiliaceae > Arthrobotrys > Arthrobotrys megalospora. The sequence goes on along the minus strand of JAVHJN010000007.1, from coordinate 350,380 downwards.
AAATGTAACGAAAAAAAATTAAAAATTAAAAATTAAAAAAATTCCGCGAATACCGCGGATTCCCATGGAACGTCGATATGTCAGAATGCCGCAGATATCCTGAAAAAGAGGAACCCGATTGTTTCTTAGCATATCACCGAGGCGCAGTTGGATCGACGTTTGCATCACCCCTCATTGAACTGCAACTGCAGTTATCTCGTGCTTCTCGGTACACATGGCCTATATGGTTTGGTCGAAATTCCAAGGTTTTGGCGCCGAACACTTATGAAAAGGTTGCAATTGTTACCTACGATATCATCGCCCACCCGGCCGAAACAAATAGACGAAGCCACCTCGCTCATGCAAGTCTTTCGACATCGACAAGCTTTTTGTTTCTGACCAAGCTAGGGAAACTCAAAAAAATAAAGGATCTGGTAACCTCTCGACCTGCCGTCTTTGGGGTCACCACATGTATCGTGAGATACACATAACTCCCAAAAGTTCGCCACCGAACATGCAATCTGATTTTCAAACTAAAATGCCGAGCCTATAGATAGCAGCTAGGAGAAAGAGAGCTAGCAGGATTCTGGGATCCCCGGATGCAAACGTCAGAGCGACCTACCTTAACGCCCAACGTTCTTGGCTTTTGTTTCTTTTCCTTTTCCCTTGTGTCGGCGGTGGACATTTTAGCCTTTCGATCGATCGCCACCGGACCCACTAAGCCTCGTGATGTGCCGTCCTTGGCCTTCGTGAAATCCTGTAAATTGGCCAGTGCGGGTTTTGGAGTTTCTTTCTTGTCAGATTTTATCAAGTCGATGGGCTGGGAGTTTCTGGGTGGTGTCTTGGCCTTTCCTTAAGCTTCCCTTCCCTGGCCTGGTCTGGCTTTGCTCTGGGGGGGGTTAGTTTGAAGATCGCGAGATGGGGTCGACGGAGGGTTTTTGGAGATAAAATGGGTAGTAGATTGTATAGTGGCTGTAGGACCTTCTGGAAACGGGAGTCAATGGGCCCGTTTCAAGACGCCTGTTGGTTCGGCAGGATTGCCGGCTGGTCGTACATACATACATACAGACAATGCATACGTCGTAACGAAATATCGAAAAGGCCAGCAGCTGAACGCGCACGCATGCTCGAGACAGAGACATGTCCGACAAGGCCTGAAGATATGATAAATGATAATGCAGTGCAACCGATAGATGGATGGCCCTTGGCATGGGAAGTACCGGTACCCCAATCGATTTCAATTGTATCATGTCATGTCATCGATAGCTGAGATCGCATATTAACCTTTTTTACATGTTCAGAAAGCAGAGGTTCGAACACCAACGATTGGATCGGTAAATCTAGCCCTTCCAACCAACATGCTTGAAGAAAGAAAAGAAAAAGGCTTCTTCTGACGATGAACCCAGATACCCTTATCCTTACCCATACGCTGTGGTATGCACGGATGGGGCAATTTGTATCGACGGGTATCCACAGTTGCAAAAAAAGGACGGTCGAAATGCGACAGCCCACCTCTGGAGGGTTGGTATTTCCCTGGCCTTGGCGGGGTATTTTATCAGTTAGACTGTGGGGATGCACATCCACAGCCGTTCACATCGAATCAGAGGGTATAGTTTTGCAAAGCTAGTGGGTCCTGATGGGCAGGGATTGTCAGAGGCGAGTGGGTGGATGCACTGTAAGTGTGGTCGTTAATGTAGGCACACCGTTGGGGAGGTACAATACAATGTACATCAATATCTACCAACTGGGACTAGAACCAAGCGTGGTGATGTCGGCCATTGGACAATCCAGCCGGTCAGGTTTTGGATACTGTTTGATGATTTGGATGCCGCATGTCGGACTTTCACCGCCATTGCAATGTACATTGCATGTCTGAATCAATCCGCTGCAGTTAACTCTGCAGTTCACTCTGCAGTTAAGCCCGCCCCCGGGACAGGATCTGGCACACCTTTTTCGTCATATATTTCCGAGAGATAGCACGGTAACAAGGGCGTCTGCCGGTGGGGAGTGTACATTCGATAAGATTTAAATGCATTTAATTCGTTTTTGTGGGTGATGTTCCGAAGTATCTCGACCATCATCTACTTTATCTTAATTAATTTATATTATATTATATTACATACTTAAGTATCTCCCTAATATAATCAATCAATCAATCGATTGTATTCTTTTTTATTCATCCTTCACAGGATACAATACAAAATACATCGACGGACCACCGAAACCATACTAGCTAGTCTGCAACCTGCCTCCAACATTGGAAGTACTCTCGTTCAATTAATCAAGTTAACATCGACCCCAAACGACCTGCCGCCCCATCAGGCCTGTACGTACAGTACGGTATGTTCTTGTACTCCAACTACTTCCCTCCCCTGCAATTGATGGACCCCGTCGAGTAAAGTTAACATGCATGCATGGATGCTATCCAAAAAAGAAACAACCAAAGAACCAGCGTCACTCTCTGCCCACCATCCAGTCCCCAGTCTCATTCCATTCCGGTCTAGCCCACATCAGGTGCTTCGTATTAAACTCCCCAAGGTACCGAGCTAAATCCGCTGGTAAGTCCCTTTCGATTCGATTCGCTTTCACTATATTGCTTCTTCACGGATCGCCTCCAGCCCTGACTACGCATCCCATACCATACCATGCTCCCTCCTAGCTAGCGTCTGCGGTCGAGAATCTCGCAAGCTTGATCCACTTATCTGACTCTTTCTCGCGGATTCTGATCGATTGGCCCCAATTTCTCACCCTGCTTTGATTTTGCTTCTTAACGCTTGCGGTCACATTGCGATTGCTCCCCAGACTATTTAAGTCTCGTCCTGGCCTTCTGATGCTTTCATTCTGAACTCTGATATTTTTATCGCACAAAAGCTTACACACTCTTAAATTCTATCTCCGCCCACTGCAGTTACGTTACACCTGAAAGTCACAAAAAGTCTAAGTATACACAGACCTCCTACTCCACCTCTATAATTTCTGCCTTCCACTTCTTCTTTCATATTACCCTATAAAACATATCCTCTTCGCCTCGGCGATTTTGAACTCTTTCGTCCTAACACAAATACCTCTTTCCCCTCGATATGATGAACTTCATTAAGTCGTCAAATACAAATATGTCAAATACCGAGCCAAAGTTAGTACCCGAGGCCGATTCACCTCATTTCAAGAACGCCCAGGCTATAGAAGAGCCCTCGTCGCCCGTTAGTCCCACCTACGACAACGTTCCTCGACGAACCAGCGGCACTGGAGAGCCCGCGTTTGGAGAGCCCGGTTTCAAGTACGATATGTTTGGTACTGAGCGACCTGACGGCATCCAAGAAGTACCCACGGAAAACAGAGATAGACGAATGTAAGTATACCATTCCCTTATCTGATTGCATATCTCGACCTGTCTACCCATCATGCAGGTGGCATGTGCTCAAGCAAGGGAGGTAACGCCCTAACATGGCATATCCCCTTGTCAACCGCAAGGCCGCTTTATAATGACGTCATTATGATGACGCTAACACTCGATGATTTTGCCTCGACGAATAATAGGTCAAAAGAATGGGACGCAAGCAAAGTACCCCCATCCCGATTCCAAAAGCGTGCTGGCAGCATCCACGCCACACCACCTAGCCGTGACGGCCATATCGAACGTAACGATCGATCAGCGTTGTTCGAGAAGCTCAGCAAAGGAAAGAAGGGAGAGCGAAGGAAGAGTCAGTCCTAGATGGATCGACTGATCGAGAATTCGCCGGCACCAACCCCACAGAAGATCTGAGAAACCAAACCTCTGATACCCTGACTTGAATCTTCCGGCGGTGGGGAGACCGATCACCCATGCCACCAACTTATCCTTCACGGCTTTTTCATTTCATTAATGTTGTCAACGCTTTGCACGAGAGTGTGGTTACGATCAAAAGAACATACAAAACAAAGACAAGACCGTATGGAATCGGGGGGGATGCGGAGCGGAAACAGTACCTTTTCAGTTTTTTGCTTCGTCTTTTTCTGGTGCTTGAAAACTTTTTTGTTACGTTTAATGAATTGATTCACGGACACCGGTCTGCTTTTACGTCTGCTATCATTATTACCGGAGCAAAAAACAAAAGAAAGGGACTTTTGATGATTCCGGCTTCGGTATCTGGATGTTTTTTGTGCATTATGCTACTTTCTTTTTCTCTTTTCTTCTTATTGGGATGCAAGGTATACTACTCCCAACGGCTATTGTAAGATAGGACATATCCTGAGGGCCTCCCCCCGTTTAGGGTCCCTGAGGCCCTTTCTCCTCTCATTTGGACCTCTTATCGAGGGAGAATTTGATCACTCTACCCAGGGATTCTATGAGGAACTGGGAATATGCTGGAATTACTAGCTTTTGGAGAAGAATTGGATCAAAAAAAATTACCAAATTTCGATTAATGGCTTATGTGTTATGTAGTAGACATCGTGAACAACTAAACTTTAAGATCCGTTCAGGAGAGCGAGAGATGATTATCTCAGTGACTACTTTTGAGCTAAAAGTCGCCGGCCCTTGCTTTCTTTCCCTACATTCCTACATGTCGGCCCTGAGTGCGGCCTGTGTACTCGATGTATTCGTCGCAGCTGCGGCCGATGCACGACCCTAGCCTTGAGCTGTATTTTATACATGTTAGCTTCTCTCTTTCCCTTTTCGTTGAAAAGACAGGTAAAGTAGGTAAGTCCATACCAAAGGGACGGCTTTTTGGGGGGCTTTTGGTGATCAGGGTGAGGAGATTTAGCACCGGAAGATTTTTGGTAGCTACCGGGCGGGTTTTCGCCCTTGGTATCCGGTGTAAAAGTTGTGGATTTGTTTTGGGAGTTTGTGGAGGAGGACATTGCTTTTGTTGGATTTTTTAGGGGTAGTTTCTGGAGCCGGTTTTCTTGGGTTCTTTAGAATATGGATTTTTTGATTGAAATAGTGGTGATTTCCTATTTTTTAGAAGGGTGAGGTCTGTAGAATGAAATGATGGGTTTATATCTTTAATCGTGATCTAGTAAATATTATAATATTGATTTTTGTTTTTGGAATCAAGACGTTGTTCGAAAGTTGGCTGGGGGCCGGCTACGTATGGAAAGTATTGATCATTACACAAATTCACATCGTTGTCCTCGTTACACGGGGGAGAGAAACCCCGCGAATTGAAAAAGTCTTGTAGCCATAGCAGAATTTGAAGCTTGGGGGGGTACGAGAGATAACTTTTTTTCTTTAAGCGTGTGTTTATTGTTTGTTTTGGGGGGATGTTAACCAGGTTGCTTTTCGGTAGGATATTTTATTGAATAATAGTTGTCTTATCGAGAGTTTGCTATATCCAGCTGGATTCTTTGGTATTATGTCAGTGTGTATTCTAGGTTAATTGTTACTCATCGGATAACGCGGTATTTTTCACATGGGGGATTCAGGATAGGGTACTCGGCGAAAAAGAATGGGTCTGAGCAAGATGCAATGGAGAATGGTGAAAAGGAATCGCAAAAGAAAAAAAAGCAGATGGGTATCAAAATGCAAGATTCTTGAAAACGCCAAAGGTTGAAGATGTGGTAAGGAAGGAGATCAAGAGAGTATTCAAAAAATTTATTTTCAAAAAAAAAAGAAGGTAAAAACGAAATCAATGTCCATAAACACCCCTCCCCCCCTCCTCTACTTCTTGTTCTTCTTGTTCCTCCCCTTCCAACCCTGAGTGCCTGGACCTTTGGCACGACCGGATTGTGCCGAGGATGCTCCGGAGACTGTATTCCCCAGGAGCTCCTGGCACTCCGGGTCGTTCAAGAAGTCCAGACACTCAGGGTCGTCGTCGACGTACCCTTCTGGGTTCTTGAGCTGGTAATCGATAGTCTCACCAGCTGAGAGACGGCCAAGGAGGGTAGTGATCTGGTTGGTCAGATCACTACCCTCCTGGCGCTCATCTTCATCGGATGAAGATGAGAAAGAGCGGGCGGAGCCAGGAATCGGGGTTGGAGGACGATTGATTCCGGCGGGAGGCAGGGTGCGAGGGATGGGCCTCTTGGCCTTAGCCTTGCCCTTTCCTTGGTCAGAGGCTTTGGATGGTGTGGTTGGTTGCTCTGTGGTGGGTTGGTTTTCCTTGCCAGCACTTTGGGCAGTAATCGCCAGAGGAAGAGTGGTGTCGGCGGAAGATTGATGCTCCATCGAGGGGCCAGGAGCGGTAGGAGCTTGACCAGCAATCTCCTTCTTGATGGAGATGAGAGACTTGGCTTCACCATGGTTGCCAGCCGGAGCTTTACCCTTCATACCAGCGTCGGATTTCTGGTTATCCCCTTTGACAGGGCGGGCAGTGGCAAGCAACATTGCAGCTGTCTTCGAGTCCATTTTAAAATTGCTTTCCTGGACGAGTGAGGAGGACATTCCGCTCTTACTTGCTGATTTGGCTTGTAGTGAAAGGTTGTCTGAGAGAGGGGTTTCAGAACGAGGGCTCTCTGGGAGGGGAACGATAGCAGCAGTTCTGGTGTCTTCTTCTGGAGTAGGAGCAAGAGAGAAGGACTTGGACTTGGTATCCTTGGGGTTTAGGAGAGAGGCGAGGTTGCTGAATGATCGTTTGATTTTGTGGCTGGAAAGTGGTGAGGGTAAAATTAGTAAGGTGTAGGAATGTGGATGGAAGATGAAAAGTTAAGAAGCCGAGATGTAAGTTTGAGAAATTGAGGGTTGGAGCTTGAGTGTATAAATGGTAGTGAAATGGAGATACATACCGCATCGAACGACTAGGGCTAGCAGGAAGACTCTTGCTCGCGACTTCCTTCTCGTTCTCTTTATCATCGACATCTTGAATTTTATCATTCGAAGACCCTCCGAACCCGAAGTTGGCTTTGGATTTGGATCGTAGCATCGTGGAATGATGGTTTTCGGATGGATTGAAGGTGTGATGGGATGCTGCTTAGTTCGATTGAAACGATCAGGGCAATTGCAATGACAGTTTGAAATTGAGGATAAGAATCAATGAGAAGAAGAAGAGGAAGTTGGGAAAATATTTGAGTGAATGGAAAGGCTGCTGAGAGATGGCTTGATGGTTTATTATTACAACCCGACGCTCTTAAAAACTACGAGCTGCGTGATACGTAACCTCTATTGGAATATAGGGGTATGAGTTCTGGTCAGTACTTTGAATATTGAAATTGGTATCCGTGTATGAGAATACTCTGGATCGCTGGCGTCTGGGACCGAGACTAAGAATACTCTAGTCCAGAGAATATTTTCATGGTATTGGTAGTAGAATAGATCTCCTTGAGATCCATCAGAATGGATTGTCACCAAACGTAAAAAAGTGAAGCCTACTATCTCCAATCTCACGATCTTCTTGCGGTGTAGTTTCGAGCCGGATCCTCGGAGTGTGTTGCAGCCGCGCAGAATACAACAGCAAAGCAGTCGATACTGGTCTTCCCAATACCTTTCGAGAGCCACTTCGTAGGATGATATGAAATTGTGTTCATTGGAATCACTTGGATGGGGCAATTCAGTCCCTAATTTCTTTCTTTTTTTTTTTTTTTGACAATTATTCGAATGTTTGGTCATTCGTAATGTGCATGATAAGCAGGGTAGTCAATAGCTAAGGGAGCTAGCCATAGGTTGCTGGATCGTTATATTTCTTAACAAGCCACTCACTATACTACATCTGGAGCGGCCATCGTCATTCAGTCAAGAATTCACTATGCATACGGCTATGTGCAGCAACATATAGTCTTCCAATATATGTGGCTGATACACTAAATCTAGATCATGCATCATAATCATAACTCTGGTAAAAATTACGCTTTAGATAGGCCACTTTGAGCTTTGCCCAGATAGTATGGCAATACTTGGTTTCTTTTTTAGAGAAGGTGGTATGCAATCGTTGCATTGCTGTATCGATGGTTCGATAAGTTCTAATTAAACAGTACTGTTCGTCTATCGACGTCCTCTGCACGATAACAAAAGTTTAGAGCCCTTCTAATCCGACTTGGACTCCTTGGCATCCTTCTTATCGTCCTCCTTCTGCGGAGCTTGATTTCCCTTCGCGGACGCTTGAGCTTGCTTCTTAGCCGCATCGAACTTTTGTGCCTTTGCGGCCATTTCTTCCTGGACTTCCGTGTTGGGGATGACGGGGCCTGGATTCGCGGAGAAGACCTGACCGACGGCGGATTGGGTTCTATGCGAGGTATGACATGTTATTAGCGAGTTTTCCTTTTTATTTACGGTATAACGAAAGAACGTACGACTGATCCATTTTATAAGGTTTATAAAGTCTGGTGTATAACCGTGGTAATCTCTTTGTACGATATAATATTGTAGTGATGCTTTGAAGTTTGCTTTCTAAGGAGTTTGTAATAAGAAAGAGCTGATAAGATTGTCTTTTCTCTTTTTTTTTTTTTAGCGAAGGATATGGGGAGGGTTTTTATATAGTTTATAGTTACTTATAAGCTAGTTTTCGGAATAATCGACGGGCCCTGAAAATAGATTACGCGGGAATGAGATCATGTTTTCCGGATGAGGTCATCGGTAGACATGTGCTGCCGCATCGGGAATTTGCGTTGTGGAAGGTTACACACGGCCAAAGTTGGATGGCCAAGTGTTGGATTTGATTCAGGCCCGTCGCATTTGACGTACGATTACCGCGGACTGTGAATGCGCGGACGAAGGTTGTTTCGATTCCTTGCAGCATGAAATCTCATCATCATTATTCTATCTTGTGCTTCAGTTATGCCCTTATTCCATAAGTCGACTTTGTTGGTGTATTTGTAGGTTGACTAAAATGCGGCGGCTCACAGTATACGCGTAATAGCAGTTTAGAAAGGTCTCTACAAAATCTAGCGTTGCAACCCGCAGTGAAATCGAATCGAAAGGGAGATTAACAGACACCTTTAGTGAGCCCAGAGGTTCTGTCATGTCAGATATCCTATAATACAATCTTTAAAAAAGGGTATACGACCCGAAGGTAAAGGTACTAGTTAGAAGCCTTCAACATTCTTTTTCAAACAAATGAGACAGAAAAAGCACCAACTCCTATATAAAACCCTATGATATGTGTGAAAACTGAACAAAAGAGCTAAGTATGCAAAGTAAAGGAGAAGAAGAAGCATCGTGTGCCGTGTGCGTGTAACCTTGTTTGAATTGTGGACAAGCTCGCCGCTATCGTATCCGGGGACCAAAAAATGGCTTGATACTAATATTGCGCTACTCATCCATATCGATATCGATAGCGTCCGGATTAGCCGTGGCTTGGGGAGCTTGCTGTTTGGGAGCACCTTGTCCGCCTACGACACCGCCGCTCTTCGCTGCCACGAAACCCATCGGTGCCCGCAATTCCCTATCCAGGGCTTGCATGGCATCTTTGGTTCCGTTTGCGGCATTGCCATCCGTCTCATCGAGTGGTGCCCCGGTACCCTTTGCTTCCTTACTACGAGCAACAGCCTGTGCAGCAATGAAGTTGACATCGGTGCTATATTATCCGTTAGTACACATGCTGACAGAGGTTGAAAGAGGAGCGAATAAACGTACTTATACTGTGCCTGCACACTTCTCTTGATCCGCAGCATCTCCTTAAAGGTATCCTCATTTCCATGCTGAACCTCAAACTTCTCCCATTTCTCCCAGAATTCAGGTGCAACACGCGGATCGCAGAATTGACTGGCGTGTCCATAGATCGCTCTCGCACGATCGATTTCTCCGAGCCTTCGTTCCATCTCTGCGAATTTGAGACACATGTTCTTAGCTTCCGAGTCCGGTAGAACCTCAATGGCACGTTCGTAGATTGGCCGGGTGGACGTGAGACCGAAATTACCGGCGGATTTCGTGATGTACATTTCGTACATCTCGAAGCGGTCTTCATCGGCGACGGCCCTAGTTGCACGTTCGTATATTCTCATCGCATGGCGGGCAAGGCCTCGTTCTTCTTCTAGCTGGCCGTACATAATGTACAATACCTTCGCGAACTTCGGGGGGCAGTTTTCAAGGGATTGCTCAAACAAGTCTCGCAGGCGTTCGAGATTGATTTTGCGATCCATAGCCTTTTTGAGATACAGGTTCCAGATTTCAAAGGCAGTTGGGTAGCTAAAGAGGTCGAGGCCACGTTCGTAGATCTGAGATGCTAGTTAGTGAATAGTTTTATCACACGGCTGAACAGAGGCAGTACCAACCTTGAACGATTCCTCGAAATACTTGTTCTCCTCCAGCAAATTCGCATAGTTGACAACAGTCTGCGGTGTTGCAATCTTCAACTCAAATATCTGCTCATAAATACCCTTCGTGTCGGCCAACGTCCCCACACTCTCTACCAAGTCAACATAAAAACTCCACAATTTCCAACTCTTATGCACCCTCTGCTGTGGTGTGAGTGTTTCGTCAAAGTAGTCCACTTTGGTGCCCTTCGGCGCCGCCGTAGCTTTCGCCATGATATCCATAGCCTGGTCGAAATTCTCGTTTCTTAGTTCCATCTCTGCCCATTCTACCCACATTTCTGCGAGTTCTTGAACAGTTTTGAACGGAACCTTGACCGCCTTTTCCATAATCATCCTTGCAGTATTCAAATCGCCACCTTCTTCGTAGAACTTGGCGTATTTAGCCCATAGGTCGCTGAATTTCCCAACCGCCTTCTTAGGTTGTATCGCCGCAATCGCATCCGTATAAGTCTGGACCACCTCCTTCTTATTATCACCCCATAATGCAACCCTCTTTTCCCACTCCATCACATTGTTCGGGTTCTGCCGTAACAGCACATCGTTGACAAGGAACGGCCGTCTATCCATAAGATATTCGAACCTCATCATCATGACATCCAATGCTTGGTCAGCTGCAGAATCGACAGTCCCCGCCGCTTGTCGTTCCGCCGCACCCTCCATCTCCGCCGCGACGATTGTCTCCTCGAACTCGACGTAAGTGTCGAAGATCTGCGTGAAGTCCCGAACCGTCATGACAGTGGTAATCCCCTCTTCATATGCGTCCCTCGCATTATGGAAATCACCCATATTCGTCCAATAATTTGCCAAGCATGTCCACAACTTCCCCCTCTGATCCTCAAATCTCTGAATCCCACTCCTGATGATGGGTTCCACCCGCAGACCCTTGATATCCCGAGCATGGTGCTCCAGCAGCTCGCACAGCTCCATCCATAGCTGGAAATTACTCTTTCCAGCTTTGCTCTTGAACTTCGGGTTGTTGAGGATGTCAATGTACTTCTGGGCCGCCTCAGTGTAATACCCAACCTCCTGTAACAGCTCAATAAACTCTTCCGCTTCTTCAGGGTGCCCCTGCATATACCGTCTCCAAATCTTCACCGCTGTATCGCCGGACGCCGAGTTCGCAAAGGGTATATAGAGCTCCCATATTCTATTATGTTGCGTGATCGGTAACGCACGGAGGGCACGGTCGAACGTGTGGCGTGTATGTGTTACTTTGCATTGTTTGAGCAGGAACGTGAGGTAGTCTGTCCAGATACGAGGCATTTTGTTGAGGAGGACGAGGGAGCGTTCGTAGCAGTCGTTTACTTTGTCGTATTCGGCAGCGTATTTGGAGGGGTTGAGGCCTTCGACGTGTTTTACGCGGAGATCGAGATACTATAAAATATAATGTTAACAACCTCTAGGCTCCATTTTAAAGGGCCCCGGGGTAGCATACCATCTTCCATATTTTGTATGACCTAGGCATTTCCTTGACAGCCCGTTCAAAAACCTATAAGTGCAAGGTATCTCCGTCAGCTACACCAGCCTACAGCAGCAGGAAAAAAATGAAACCAGTTGTCTGGACATACAAATGCCACCTCTGCCAGCTTCCCATTCTTCTTCTTGTGATTGATGTACTGGAGCCATGTCTTCACTTCGGGTTCCTTATCCCGCTGGATGTCCTGTTCGAATAGCACGTCCTCATCGGTCTGAAAACACGATTCGAGAATTCCGTCAGTATCCCTCCGCGTGGTGTATGTGATAACGAGACGAGTTCGAGACGTACGATGAGATGAAAGTCGACGAGGCTCTTAGTGACGTCCTGAACGGTTACTGGAGCTTTAACGGGGGTCTGTGCCGGTGCTGGAGTCACAACGGGTTTAGGCGCAGGAGCCGCTGCTTGCAATGGTGCCTGCTCTGGAGCCTTTCCGGCGTTCGCCTTCTTGGGAGGCATCGCGGTATGTCGAACGTGGAATTGGAAGATTGGACGGGGAGACGGGCGGATGGACGGAACGTTGGAAGGAAGATGGAGGTTGCGCGACCAAGACTACCTCCTCATCGTTGTCGGCCGTCGTCGTCGAGGGAAGAAGAAGAAGTAGAAGAGGTCGTGGGAATGATTCGATTCTGGAGTGACTCGTGGTGCCAGGTGCTGTCCAGACTTTTTTTCTGAGTGTGTTTGACCTCGCGCGACTGCAACTGCCCGAAACTGTCCGCCTGTCGCTGCCATTGGGCGGCTGGCTTTGTTAGTGCTCACATCTGCGCTGCAATTCGGCCAACCAGCGCATATTAGGGAACTAACAAACCCGAACGCGCTTCTGATATCATAGCCAGACGACCTAACTATCGTTTGGTTACGACTTATCTACAGCTTCACCGCCCACCAACCACAGCTTCTACTACCTCCCCACTACCACCACCCACGATGTCCGGCGCAGGAGTAAGTTTCAACTTCACTTTTAACACGAGTATCACCAGTAAATAGTACACTAACTATTATTCTTCTATTCATAGAACAGAGAGGCGGTCTTCCCGACCCGTCAGTCGCTCGGACTGATGAAGGCCAAGCTCAAGGGCGCTGAGACCGGCCACTCGTTACTGAAGCGCAAATCCGAAGCCCTGACAAAGTATGCCATGCAATACCCGTTATATACGACGTTCCTACACTATCCTTTTATCAATTGCTAATACGAATGTATCCCTATAGACGTTTCCGAGGTACCTACCTTATCCCCGCCAATAGATCTTCAAAAAAACACCCTTCGATATCTAATATGATATGATATTATTCCCACAGAAATCACCCGCCGCATCGACGAAGCAAAACGCAAAATGGGCCGTGTCATGCAAATCGCTGCCTTCTCCCTCGCCGAAGTAACCTACGCTACTGGCGGCCAAATCGGCTACCAAGTCCAAGAATCAGTCAAATCCGCCCGTTTTCGAATACGCTCGAAACAGGAAAACGTCTCCGGTGTCCAGCTACCGGCTTTTGAGAGCTATATAACGGAGGAAAATAACGACTTTGGACTGACGGGTTTGGGAAGGGGTGGGCAGCAGGTGCAGAAATGTCGGGATGTGTATGGGAAGGCCGTGGAAACGTTGGTGGAGTTGGCGAGTTTACAGGTTAGCAGTTCCATACTGTTCCTACTCCATTTGGTTGATGGAGGTTCTAATGGTGCCATTTTAGACGGCGTTCGTGATATTAGATGATGTGATCAAGGTATTTATTTCACTGTTCGATGGATGAATATAAGTGCTCACACAGCCGCCAGGTCGTCAACCGCCGTGTCGCCGCCATCGAGCATGTCATCATCCCCAGAACCGAGAACACCATAAAATACATTAACTCGGAACTAGACGAACTGTACGACCCCGCCAATCCATACCTCCCACAGATCTGCGGTAGCTAACGATGTTGATCTAGTGACCGAGAGGAATTCTACCGCCTCAAGAAAGTCAAAAACAACAAGAAGAAAGCCCTCGATGAAGCGGAGGCCGAGCGCGCAAAGCTAAAAGAACAGCAGGGCGAACAACTCACAATATCCGGTACAGGGAGCGACGAACCGGCAGATATACTCGCAGACGAAGAGGAGAAGGATGTGATCTTCTAGTGTTTGAAGGCATACCTAATCTTCCTCCTTCTAGCTGGCACCACCTCTTCCGTACTCCCGGCTGCACCTACCGGATGATGATGACTACACGTTTAAAGATTTTCCTTATGGCTTCGTTGGGCTTGGTTCGTAGTTAATTTGGTAAATCCCATCAGGCGTCTATTAGCGGTATTGGTCTTTTTTTATTTGACAATCTTTTTTCCGATTCATTATTCTAGCTATAATATCTGCATGAAAGCATCGATATCTACGTCTAGTAAGGTGGCTATAAACAAAAAGCAGCCTGGATATAAAGAAGAATAAACTGCAAGAATCAAGACGTAAAACATTGCTATCCATGGGTATCGTGAGATCGAAGCAAAAAAAGTAGCCAAATTCGCTCCCGGAAGCGTAGCATGTGCAAACCAACAAGCAAAGAAGTTTATAAAGCAAAAAAAAAAACGAAGAAACAATCGAAACCGTCCGCCATAGCTGGCAGACTAGTGATCTTCATCAAAATGCAAACCATGTTCATCGATATCCGTATAAGGTGGTGGGGGCTCTGACACCGACGGCCCACGACTGGACTCACCCCTCTCCTCCCCAGTTTCCCTTATCGCGAACCTCTCCGCGAATAATGTCCTCCTCTTAACCGCATGTAACAACTTCTTTTCCAACTCTGTAAGCTTCTCGATAACTCTCTGCGCATGATCTGGCTCCTGTTCAACAGCGGAAGGATAGGTATGTTCCACAGCCGCCATATCCCTCGCCTCCTCCAAGTCCTTCAAGGCCACATCCTCAGATTCACAAAGACCTTGATAATGCTCTTGCAACTCTTCATCTGGGAACTTAGCGCTCCTATCCGTCGTATACCTCAATCCGGTATGCTTCAGCTCCTCCAAGATCTTACTGGAAGCTCTAATCGGCGGCGTGATAAAATGTGTATTCTTCGGCGACGGATGATACGAAAACGCCGCGGCGAGCCCGTACCCACCGTTCTCTACGTTGGCGCCAGCCGCAGAAATCTTCCCATAGCTCCCAAACTCCGGTGTGATAACCCCAGTAGGCCATCGACTACTGCTCATGCCAGGGACCACATTCCCACCTCGAGTCCTTGGCCCGTCCCCAAATGCCAGAAGCATCATTTTCCTCCTCTCCCCCGGTGATGTTCCAAACCCATCGTAGGTACCATAGTTCGTATACCCCCAACGTCTCTCTTTCCAAAACGGCGTATCCTCCGTTTCAATATATTGCCTAGGTCCGTGCTCCACATCTCCAGTGAAGCCGACACCATTACTACCAAACCCCCACGCCGCACTCCCTCCAGCTCCAAACCCAACAGCGGCTCTATCATCCACCACCCTATGATTCCGATTCGGTGTTCCATCGCTATTAACCCGTCCCCTCCACCCACGAACCATAAGGTTGGCCCTAACCCTTTCTAGATCCTCATCTCGAAAGACATCACTATCGCTTCTGAGGATGCCCCTCCATTTCCGTAGCCGTTCTCGAAGCGGAACTACCCGTTCCACATGCCATAATGTAGGATCAACGTCGGATTGTACGCTGTAGTAATAAGGTTCTTTCCGAATGACGTAGAGGTAGAAGAAGTGGGATGCTAAAACTAGCAAGAAGATTCCTAGGACTAAACCTAGAAAGAGGAATGCAGAGGCTTTAGGTGAGTCGAGGTCATTGGTATTATGGTGGTTATTCGGAGGGCGAGGGTAACGGTCGTGGGATTGTCGGATGTTGATATTTGCCGGGTAGATGAGGTTGGAGAGACGGGCGAGGAGGGAAGGTTGTGTTGACATTGCAGTGGGGTACGACGACTGTTAGCTGATTGTTGAAGTCACTGCAATGGCGAGAGCATCATCGAAGAACAACTATGTAATGAATGATGTAAGAAATAATATTAATATATAAAAAAGTAATGAATGGAAAGCGAACTAGTTAAAAAGAGAAGGGAACGAGGGGGAATATAATATAACCAATGGCCCAAGAAATAAACGGAAGGAAGGGAAAGAAAAGACGAGTGAGTCGAGGCTGGTACCAGTCCGATACAAGTTGACGGGCTGTGCTCGGTCTCAAAACTGCTAGTGCTAGTGTGACACCCTTTCGAAGTTCCCACTCGACCTCATGTCTGGAGATAGCTTATCCGAGTTAGCTCTTATCTTCGGCCGGAAACGCCTGGCATATGATATCTCTCTCCCCTGCTCAATTCCTCAATTCCATGCGCATATGTACTATTGCATTCTCGATCGAAAACAAACGTTTAAAAGGCTCCGGATTACAATCATCAATACATACGATGCGATCGTTGTGTATTGTCCAGTATGGTACGATATGGCATGACGGGAAATGTGGAGATGATACTATACTATCCGAAAAGAGAACTCTCATATGACCTTTTGAATCTTATTTGCAACAAAGCAGCACCAGGAATCTCGGAATCGAATCTCGACTCGATGTCGAGAGAGTTCGATGAGCTCCACTCGGCCAATGGTGTGACAGAAACCCGACGTGGGGGAGAACCGGCTGTCATTCGTCCATGGTCCGAGGACCGGGGAGATACCTTGTCGATGTATACATCGAAAAAAAAACTTACTATGTCCATGTGCATGCAAAGATGGATTGGAACCCCGTCAAGGATCAGGACAAGGGCAAGGTAAAGGCCGTATCTGCAGGACATAACCGAGCAGCAGGTCGAATGGGTCCGTCCGGGAAGTCGCCTACTGGCCCATCGGCGAAGAACTGGACTTTAAATTTCTCCAGGTATCGATTCGGCCTGGAAAAGAAGAAAATTTTTTTAAATGGGTATTTCGGCCTGTCGCAGTGTGGCAGCTGAAATAGTAATAATAGCAGTTAGATATAGTAGATGTCGCCGAAGAAATTTCTTCAAGCAACCACGACCACTATGAAAATATTTATTTCATGCATCTTAATTAGATGGAAATCATCGGGTATACTAAGCGCTCTCGTAGAGAAAGAAAAAATTTAAAAACAGAGTACTAGTTAATAATCTGGCCGCCTGAAATCTGACGGAGGCAAAAAAAAAATTGACATCGAGCTCCCTTCGCCAAAGAAATCTGCGACACCCATCCCTCCCATAACAAAACCCTGATATAAGGTTATCGTCGGGACGAGATCAGATTCATTCCAATCTCGAATACAAATTTTTTTATGCTTAAGGAATTTAAAAGTAAAGTTCAACCGGTAATATCGGTCTTGGATAAGAAGCCGAGAACATTGAATGTGCAGGGATCTCTCTATCAGATATAGTAGCCAAAAAAAGAATTACAACTTCCATTAAAACTACTTAACTACTGAGCAGGTATTTAGATAGAAATACCCTCTGGTACCGTGCATGGTATCATCAATAAAACGAACGGGCGGCAAAATAGCTAATTACTTAGCTATGATATAAACACGATCGCGAGTGTGGTGAATCCAAAAAATTGACAGTCAGTATGAGTATGTATGTCCCTCTTTCTCTCCATCGTATCGTTTCACTCCAAAATGAACGAAAAAAAAAAAAGCTTTCAAGCACTCCAGCAAATGTCAAAACCACACGCTATTCTCATGCAACCCCTCCCCGGAATTTAGCTATTCAAAGAAATAATAATAGATGGAGCTGAGATCAAATCGCAATTTTGAATCATATTTGAGGAGGGTGGGAAAATGTATTTCAGAATAAATTTGGTGTATGCCATACGAACACGCATCCGAACGAGGGATATGAAATGAAATAACGTAAAAAAAAAAAGTGGGAAAAAAAGAGTAGAATATGATTTAACACCCTCCCATTGTATCAAAGAAAAAGTTAAAAAAGTAAATAAAACAGCTATGAGAGAGTAATAGCTATACTCCGGCCGACAAAAAGAGGAAGGAAAGGAAAAAAAAAAAAAACAGAGAATCAAAAGGGAGGACTACAAGATCAAGTATTGGGTTCAAAGGAGACCGACAAGAAAGGAAAAGAAACGAAGAAAGGACAATCGGCGTTCGTGATGTTCGGGAAAAGGAAAATCATCTCTAAAAGCTCGTAATCAGGCAATCGGGGGAACAAGTGGGAAACACAAATATGGGGTAAGTCGACTATGGGGTGTAGGCATGCAGCGCTCGCAATGGTAACCGTGCTGTAAAAAAAGGGCATCCCCGCTAAGATATCACAACAATTGCGCTCTCCTTTCTGCTAGAAACTGGTGACGGTGGTCGGTTATTGATAGGGGGAAAAAGAATCGTTTTGGAAGAGGGGTGTGGGATGTTCGGATGGATGTAAATCTACAAAATAGGTGATGTTGAGAGTCGCTGACCGGGCCCGTCGTCAGTCGTTTCCAAATCAATCTCGGAATGATATTATCGCTTTTCGCTGCTAAATTAAAAGTATCGTAATAGGACGTTTCGAACACGAAATTGAAAATTAGAGGTCGCACAGATTTGGAAACGAGGGTCGTCGGGCCGATCGTCGTCGTCTTAACAAAAGTCCTCAGGTCGATGGACATGTAGGCGGGAGCATGTACTGTGGTTGGGTGATTAGTTTCGTCAAGAAGTCTTTTCGCCTCTCCGATGTCCTCAGAGTATACAGAAATTGGAAGCGTTGGACTGGCAGAGATTTGGTGTGGAGAAGCGGAGACTATTTGCTTCGTCCAATGGCCCTCTTCCTAAAGAAATCCATGACTCTCCTTGCTGCTCCGGTGCTACCAGAGTTTCCAGACATCTGACCATCGTGCGAATATGCATCCCCAAATTTGCGGTTCTTGCTGGTTAGATTTCCAACATTCGTAGTCGAACCGCTCGTACCATTATTTGTATTCGCAAGGGGAAGTGAATGCAGTGATTGACTCGTTGGCTCTGGGTTGATGTTGGCATACGAACCGTTCGTAGTGTGGGAGGATGCGGGAGGGTCGACGTTTTGAACTGTGAGACCCTTAGGGTCAGTTGCATTCCCAGCCGACCGCGAAAGACGACGATCATGCTTGATGAGCTTACCCTGTCCTGATTTCCTCCCATGATCACTATTCTTGTGGGCCCATGATGGAATAAGACTGAACCTTCGCTTCCCTTTCGTTGTCTCATACTTGCCTCCAACCTGCTCAATCGACTGCCTGGGTGTCGGCGTCTGGGCAGCACTATTCTGACCAGATGGCCGGTCTATGGACGGTCGAGGCTGAACGGTTTGAGCCCCGGCCTTCTCCGAAGATCCAAACATCCTGTCAAAGATTTTTGCGCTAGCGCTTGGCCCTCCAACAGTATTTGCCCTCTTGTGTCCCTTCGACAGTTCGGGATTAGACTCACGGGGGTTTGCGGGAGCATAAGTCGACATGGTCATGCCAATCGCATCCGGATCCTGAGGTATAGGATTCGAAATCGTGTAAGGCTTCTTTTGAACAGGCTGTGGGACTTTGCTTTGGGTTGTGAGAGGCTGGGGAATGATAGGGTCAGAGTTCTTGGACCTCGTGTAAGATGTCTGTCTCACAGATTGAGAACGCGAGACCGACGAATTTGCTGTTTCTGAGGATGTTGGGCGGTTGCTGCTCTGTGGGACCGGAAGGGCGGCGGCATTGGAGGGCGAGGACCCGGCAGTTTGAGTATCTCGGGTTTCTGTGGCGGGTCGGCTTTGGCTTTGCGGGGCAGGGACTGGGTGTGTCTCGATAACAGGCAAGCCAACAGTAATCTTAGTAGTGCCATGGAGGGGATTCGGGCCCTGGTAGCTTGTGGCTCGCTGCTGATGCTTTGTTGGCAACTTCCCAGTATCCGATCCCACGGCCTGTGTACGAGGAACCCCTGATGTAGAAGACTTGTTTACAGGGACATGTCGGTGTTCTTCCGGAGATGTCGGTTTAGCTGCAGCTGCTGATGATGTTGAGGGCTGCGATTGCTCCGGTTCTCTGTCTTTGCCTTTAGATTTTGAACTTGAGGCTTCTTCAACAACTGGTGTGCGCTCCTTCTTTGATGCGGATGCCTTCTCTTGTTCGGATGCTGTCTGTTGCCGCTTTGTTTGGGTCTTCGGTTGCACATACTCAACCTGAACGGTATTCCTCTTTGTGTCACCTGAAGCCTTGGATGATGGGGACTGCTCCTGATTTCGGTTGCTCTGCGGGGAAGCGTGTACATGAGTTGTCGTGGATGGCTCACGAACAGAGGCTGATCGTGTAAGGACTGGTTGCTCTTGTGCATCTACCCGATATGCAGAATTCATTAGCGTTTTTTGTTCCTTGTGGTATTGAGAACCCTTTCCTTGTAGAGATATATATTTCTTGTTTTCGAAAATGCGTCTAATCTAATATTTTTCGGAGAGACTCAAAGCACACATACCACTAGTGACAGTTGTCGTCATAATATCCTGCGTCGTCGTGGTTGAGCTCGTGATCAGCCCGACGACATTTGCGAATGGGCTGAGCCAACTATGTCGGGCAACCTCGAACAAATCTGCACGCTTCCGCGGATCCGGCACCAGGATCCGTCTCAACAGATCTCTAGCATGCGGTGTAACGTACTCTGGGAACGTTAATGGGGTCGAGACAATGTACTTGTACAGTAAGTTGATATTGTCTCCCTCGGGATTGGCCGGGTCGTCATCGAATGGAAGGTATCCAGCCAACATTGCGTACTAAAAAAAACTTATGCATCAGTATCCAAATGTGATCACCAATTGATATTTTCCCGGGAAGCATACCAAGATGACGCCACAACTCCAGACATCGACCTTTCGCCCTGTATAAACGCCATCGCTAACGACGAGTTCAGGGGCTGCGTAGCAGGGGCTTCCACAACTGGTCGCCATCAAATCGCCGCGACGGCCACGACCATCCTCTCCGACGCCCCTTTCGAGTTCTTTTAAGACGCTTGGGTCATCTAGGCGGTCTTCGTACTCGCTAATATCGTCCAAGGGATCGAAAACATTGGCAAATCCAAAATCTGTGATAATTATGTTACGATTTCGATCGAGCAGCAAGTTTTCGAGCTTAAGATCTCGGTGAACGATGCCCATTTTGTGAAGATAGCCAACTCCGGAGACAAGCTGGGCAAAAAGTCTACAAGCTGGTGGGTCCTTGAGATATCTGTGCGTGAGGATATAATCGAACAATTCGCCGCCCGAAGCATATTCGAGGATGATTCCGATGTGTCGCTCATTCTCTATCATTTCGAATAATTTCACAATATTCGGATGAGAGAGTGTTCGAAGAATCGAGATTTCACGATAAATCTTAGACAATCGATTAGGGTGCGGGGCCAATGTATCCCGTCTAATCAATTTGATGGCAACCTGAGACAAAAGTTAGACAGCAAGTCTTGAAGTATATAGAATATGCCGTTGCCCTACCTGAACGCCTCCATCTTTCCTCCAACCAAGTTTGACCTTGCCAAACTCGCCTTCACCGAGAGTCTGGCCGAGAATGTAATTGCCAAAGCGTGTTTCTTTCCTCGAGGAAGCGGTATTACCATTCCTCTCGGCTCGTGCAGCATCTATTCTCTCTTGTCTAGTCTGTGGTTGTTGTGGTTGTTGTTGTTGTTGTTGTTGCTGCTGTTGTGAGATAGGTTGTGATTGGGATGCCGCTGTTCCCTGGTCCTGATCCTGTCTTCTGGCTGGTTCACGAGTGCTTTCGGCACGTACGGGAACGGTTCCTTCGGGTCGGGATGATGAACCAGTGGCGGCATTTGTGGATACGGCTCTCTTGTCTCCATCCCTACGAGATCCTGATCGGCTGCTATCATTCGGTTGGCCTCTGGAAGAAGACCCCTTTGATGCACCGCCTGTCGAATTGGCGGTTATGGAAACAGGCTGTAAAGCAGGGTTGGCAGAACCTCCTTGATGTCGATTCGAACTTGTTCTGGGTGGTGGTTGAATTGGTGGTTGGTGATGGTAGCTGGTGGTAGATCCAGCCTGCGGTGGCTGCTGGGATTGGTAGTTTCCGGCACCAGAGTAGGTTGTGGGACGGTGAGCAGGCCGTCTCGAGGCCGAGGTGGGGGTTGGTTGTGACATTGCTGGCTGGAGATAAGTCGCAGCCGACATTATTTACAGAATGGGAACTAGGGGGGAAGAATCGCGAAAGGACGAAGGAATGATGTCAAGGGGGGGACAACAGACGACAACCAAGCCTTTTGGAGAGTTCGCGACAGAGCCCCGGAATATCAAATCGCGTGGGAAAAGGGGCAGGGCGGCGATCGAAACGCTGACAGAAGATGGCGGGAGAGCGAGACGATGGCAGAAACGAGGCCCTACAGTATTACGTCCATGTGGACGGGGGCTCAGGATGTTGAGGGGATTATGAGGTTGATGTTGACGTTGACGTTGATGTTGATGTCGAAGCCAGTGATTTAATGGTTGGCAATAACAGGCTGAGGGTCTGTTGTTGCGGGTTGTTGGAACAGTGGCTGTCCCGACAGGACCAGTGTTGTTGTCCCTTGCTCTCAGTCTTGTTCGTTCTGTTAAAATGGCTGGCTCCAGAAGGGCATCCGTTCGCGACCGGGCTACGCTACGGCGGCGGCTGGGAAGGGAGTTTGAAACAGGCCAGGTCGTTTGTCGAGGAGATGATGTGAAGCAGTTGGCGATTGAAGTCCCAGGTTCCGGCTTTCGAACTTGATGATTGATGATTGATGATGCTGGTGATAGTTAGGAGGAGGAGGAATGCAGGTGATGTCCGAGGAAAGGGAGGCCGGCCTGTGATGGTCTGGAGAGGTGAATTGTTATTTTCTAACCGCGCAGACTCAAACAGGGCCCCAGAACTGGTCCAAGACAAGACAATCAAATCAATCTTAACGATGAAGGGGGACACATGCGGGAGAGGAAACGACCAAACTAGCTTCGATCAGGTCAGGTTCAGGCCGCTAGTCCTTAAAAATCCCTCTCCTCGACGGGCTGTTCACTGAGGTTGATGAACACTCTCCAAATTTCTTGACAACTTGACAGAACTGATATCGCGACGAGAATCCAAGATGGGAACAATTCATGCAGGTAATACGGAGACAACAGTCGAGATGGGACTAGGCCGTATGCCTTTTTCCCTCTCTTTGACTACTCGTCGAGGAGTCCTTCCTCGACCAGGCTTCGAATTCAATTTGGACTTGGACTTGACTTGAACTTGCACTTGCACTTGCACTTGCACTTGGTAAAGGTAAGCAGTAATTTTAACGGACCTCGTCTGTTGCAAGAGATATTCCCAATGTTAAAAAAATAAAAAAATCTCAATCGCTGCAAGTGCCTCCCGCAGTGTGACAACCAGCCCTGTTCGGCAAAACACCCGTCCAAAACTCTGCTTCTTCCTTTTCAAAACCCGCAAGCCGATTCGAGGAATGCCCTGCTGCAGCTGCTGCGATGCGCTGTTTCCGTCCGATGGATGATGAAGCGATAGATGTGTTCTGTAGGATGGTAGATGTCAGAAGCACGCATGTACATCCGTAACATGTAGCACGCCCCGTCAAATCAAAAGGTGATAATGGCGATACGAAGGAGATGATATCGAGAGATAAGAAGTGTAGAAGGGAAGGGAAGATGTGAGAAAGAAGATATGTATGATGGCAGAGGAAATTTTTTTCCCTTCTCTTCCCGTCCTGATTGACAGCGCAGCAAGATGCAGATTTCAGCCCAGGTTCTTCCTCTCTCTCTTACCCTTTGCTATGCAATGTTTTACAGCAATATGTAATGTATGTGTGTATGTATGTATGTACCTCCGCAAGTACCTTGGGGTAGCGTATATGAAGCCGTAGCGAGAAATGTACCGGACCAGCAAGCATTTGCTGGAAATCAACGGAATGATGGGGGCAACCATTCACGGGGATGCATGACTAGCCAGCTGCCTGCGAATAATTGATGCAGCAAATAAACTCGCCTGAGCATCCGGCATCAGCATCAGCAGTACCAGCAGCAACAGGCGGTACATTGGCCCACCCGGATTGAACGTCTGAGATATATGGCCATCGTTCGCGGTCGAAGTATCTTTTCTGGAGCAGATGGAGATGGTGTGGGAGGATGTGTTGGCAGTCTGGCTTAGGCCAAAACAGGCTCCGGGATCAGGGCTGCTCATCGCGCGAGCCTCAAATTTTAATTTCAACTTCCATTTGACGGGCATCCCCTCGAATGGCGCACATACATACAACCAATCCGTGCAGAGGGGCATGCACAATGCTTGATTGATGGATGGATTGATTGATAGGGAGCCACTCTCGCAATCAAAGGGCCATTCCAACGTGATACTCCGACCCGTGAGTGACAGAACATAACATTGGCTTTGCGAGAAGTCCATGCTCTGGATGATGGCATCCCGTTTCCGATGGATGGGCTCTGAAAGAATCGTTACCGCGTTTCCTTCTTTTCGTCCCGTCTTTTCGCACATCTGGACGTCATGTGCCCGCAAGCCGGCACCGCTGGCCAGGAAAAAGGAAGCATTGCAAACGGGATCCACCAGGGAAACACGGCGCACAGATTGATACTCTGGGTAGTATGTATCATTTCTCGAGCAAGAAAGGAGGCAACGGCATGGTTTTAGCGTTTCAACTGCCTATCACCTTGCATTCGAATTCCCCAGCATCGAGTGCAAGTTGCGAGCAAGAAGGCTCCAGACGGCCAGTAATGGCCCTGCAGATGTTACATATGTGACATCTTGGGCCTACGATGCTTGAAATTTAAAAGGCTACACAGTATATCAGCAGCCAAGCTACGCGCATAACATAAGGGCAGGAGCAAAAATAAAAGGAGTAATTGTAAACCTACATACCACAAAGGAACCTGTCTCCCACCGCCTTCTCTGTGCGGAAAACATCGTAATTATAACCGGCAACCTGGTAATCATGGCGATATGTGTACGCCATTGTCTCCCGCCGAACGACGGTGGTGGAAATGAGGGAGTTGCGCAAAGCCACGTTCCGACCAGACTAATCCCGAAATGTGTTGTTCCACTGCGCCACAGTTGCGACGTCTGTCTTCAGCCACCTGTCTGCCGCTCCTGTGGCTAGTTACCACATCGATTCGCTTCATCGTCCAATAACACACCGCTGCTTTTTTTCGTGTCGACTCTTCACCATTCCAAATTCCGCCGGAAACTCATCGGTGTCGCCTGAACTCAAACAATAATCTCAGATTTCTAGACAACCATGGACTCAGCGGAAACGCCGTCCGGCACAGGACCCACCGGAGATATGACTAAGCGTCCGGCGTCCCCACCACCTGCAAATGCCCCAGGCAGCACTACCAATGGATCCGCTTTCGACGATGGTCCAGCTTCTAAGAAGCTCAAGACAGAAGAACCCGACCAGTCAAGCTCCGTGGAGAGGCGCAAGGGCATTGCTCCCATCAAAGCAGAGTACGTCATCGTGACTTCCTACGCAATCCAAAGAAAACGCCTAACTGACTGCCTCTTGTGCCTTTAGGTACCTCCTCCAACCGGGTTCCGCGCAGCCTCTTCCTCCAGCTCCAGATGACGATGCAGCGGAAGCAAGATCGCACGGCGGTGGTAGCTCGGAGGCTCCAGTTGGTGGACGCAAATTCACTAAAGCCGAAAAGCAAGCTCGTACGGGGCAAAACAAGGCTCGACGGTTCGGGAAGTTTGGCGAGTATGCGGGACTGTGCCGCTCTCGTGCTCTGGTAGATGAGTTCTCGAAGGAAGAGTGTGGTTTCGGGGATAAGTGCCGCGAAAGCCACGATATCAGAGGGTACCTTGGTCAGAGGGAGAACTTGAACGACGGGGTATGCCCTGTATGGGCCGAGAGAGGGAAGTGCCCTGTCGGCTGGAAGTGCAAATGGATCAAATCCCACATGCGGGATGTCGAAGTGCCTCTAGAGGACGCCACTGAAGGCTCGAGGAAGGAGTTGCAGCTTGTCGTCAATGAGGAAAAGTACAAGGAATATATCGCTGGGCAAGGAGTGACGAGCAGCTTGAAAAACGAGATATCCGCGGAGACGAAGAAACTCCTTATGCACAAGAAGTTTTCTTACGAGAAGAGTGATCCGTTCCTCAAGTACTTAGACGAAACGTCTGGAGAGGAGAGGCGAGATAACAATGCTTCATACAAAGAAACACGGTTCAAACCATCTGAGAAACGACGACTCCATATATCAGCCGAAACCCCACTTCTTGCTCCCCTCACGACGACAGGCAACCTACCTTTCCGAAGACTATGCACGACCCTCGGTGCTTCGATCACTTACTCAGAAATGGCGATGTCTATCCCTCTAATCAAGGGCGAGAAAAGCGAATGGGCCCTTGTTCGAGCCCATAGCTCGGAAAAGAATTTTGGTGTGCAAATATCTGCCAAGAAGCCATGGGAAGCCCTGAAGGCCACTGAAGTTCTAGCACACTATTGCCCATCCCTCAACCTCATTGATATGAACTCTGGATGCCCTATTGATCTTGTCTACAGATCCGGCGGCGGCGCTGCACTCTTGGAGCAACAATCCAAATTGAGTAAGATGATGCGAGGTATGAATTACGTGAGCGGCGAAATCCCGATTACTGTCAAAATCAGAACCGGTTGCTCGGATAAACATCCAATAGCACAGAAGATTATACGGCGACTGGTTGATGAAGGAGACGTTGCGGCGATTACCCTTCACGGCCGCTCCAGGCAGCAGCGGTATTCTCGTGAAGCGGATTGGGGATATATTGCAGAATGCTCTGCTCTCATCCATCGGCTAAAAGAGGAGAAACAAGAAGCAATGGATACATCTGAAGATGATAAAGAGAAGAGTGAACCGAGGAGATTAGTCCCGTATTTTATCGGTAACGGGGACTGTTACTCCTACGAAGACTACTACCGTGCCGTGGACGACTGCCATGTGGACTCTGTCTTAATTGCTAGAGGAGCTCTCATGAAGCCTTGGATCTTTGAGGAGATCCATGCGAGACAATATCTGGACAAAACTGCAACAGAACGTCTCGCATACGTAGAACAGTTTGCAAAATACGGGTTGGACTGCTGGGGTAGTGATGAAATGGGTGTGAACAATACCCGCCGATTCCTATGCGAGTTCTTGAGTTTCACACACCGGTATGTTCCTGTAGGGCTGTTGGAGACCCTACCTCCGCGGATTCAAGACAGGCCGCCGAGGTTCAAGGGTAGGAATGAACTTGAGACATTGTTGGCAAGTGATGATTATCGGGATTGGGTTAAGATTAGTGATATGTTCTTGGGGAAGGCAAGTGAAGACTTCAAGTTTGTCCCCAAACACAAGGTATGTCTCTCTTGATAAATTGCGCAATTTGAGACAAGGGATTATTTTTACTAACTGGGATTCCATAGAGCAATTCATACGATGCCGTTGATGCAGAAGGTTAAAAGTGGGGCACGGGTAGGCAAAAATCAAGCTTCTTGGACCGTTGCATGTTTGGACTTTAGGAGAATTATACTCGGGACAGCCCTTGATCCCATTGTCACAATAGTATCCTTCGCTTATAGCAATGTCTCGCCCTATGCAAGAACAGGGGCCGTCGCTCAGCACATCTGATTATCAAATAGAAATGCAGTCTCGTAGCTCCGTAGGTTTTGACGGCGATACCACATTTTTCTTTCGTTTAGACCGGGAAGATCGAGATCAGGTTTCTCCTCCTCCTCAGTAGCCGATTGAAACAGCCGCAAAGGCAGTGCAGCTATGGCGATTTCGACGGGTTTCGCTGGCATACTTTATTACCCCATCTTGCATGTCTATGATGGTAACGAAAAATGTGGCGTTACTCGTATTCCAAATTCCATTCGTTTGGTGTTGACGAACCTCTGTGGGCCAACCAAGGCACACCGACTACTTAGACATGCACTTGCTAAATCAAGTAAACTACTCCACACTAGAAGAATCCGTTATCCTGATGGCAAATGACCCTCCAAACGGGGTCTGTAGGAATTAGGGTTGAAAAGTAGGTATGCAATTGGTTGGGGCGGTGTAAAAGGCGTCTGTCAACCTAGAGACAACTTCGACCGGTACTGCACTACAGTACTACAGTACTATCGCACGTACTATGGATTGCGGCAAGACCGTCTTCGAGCACGAGCTCCTATGCCGCACAGGCACATGCGAATCGGATTCGTTCTTCGGATGAAACAATGCAATGAGCCTCAGCTAGCCTGACACGATAGGTTCGTATCCGTCGACGCCTGACATAGATCCGGATACCGGCGGTTTCAACATGCAACAACGTTCTTGCCATGTCGACGATATCCACAACTGATGCAATCGCGCATTATTTGGGACGATTGTCAGCTACTAGTAAGTTGGTCGGACCCGGCGTACATCTTCGTACATTTGCATTACATTTCATGGAGTACAGTTCCTGGCATGCAGGCACAGAATTTAACTACGCTAACCAGCAGGTCTCACAGAAACCACAGCTGTACAGCCACATCCAATCCGTCCTAGCGACGGTGTAGCCGGGCTTGACATCCAGAAACGGAAGTGTCATGCAAGCGAAAATTTTCGATGCATGACCTAATGTGGGTATCTTGAACGAAAAGGGACACCCGGATCATCCATCTACGGCTACACTTGCTTCCCGACTCCAAATCCCAGACGGTTGTGCGGGACCGTCGACCCAGTCTGTGAAGATATACATGTACATGGTGGTGGCTAGCTGACCGCAAACCCGGTCGATTGGCTAGTGGCTGCCTGTATCGCATTGATCGCTTTATCCACAGGCCAGGGCGTACAACAAGTGGATATTGCATGTGTACCAGGGAGTCTATGGCTCCCGTGCGTCCATCGGCGTGCTGATTCAGCTGGACCTGCTCGCTCTCTATTATTCACAGGGAGACAAGATGAAATGATGAGCAAGATAATACGGCTTCACCCGACTGGATCGGCGCCTAGCCCGGTTAAAGGATCGCACGAGAGTCGTCAGCTACGATTCTCTCAACTATGAGCGCAAGCCCTACGACTCAAAGAACTGAATAACAAATCCACGATAGGGTGTCGTTTATCCTGGGGCTACTTACTTTGAGTCGCACATGAGATCAGCATGCTCTGTGCGGCTGAAGTCGGTTCGCAGTGTGCTCTTTTGCCTGCTTCTGATTACCCAACACCATGGCTCTGGTCCCAAGGGAGCCTGAGGTCCCGTCAAAACGAAGCGATTTAAGAGGATCTTATCCCAGGTGTCGCTGCCCCGAATTCTCTATTCAGAATACACAAACGTTAAAGCAACCAAAGAGGCTTTCTCGACCTTCCCCAAGCCCCTTGTTCATGCATCCTCCACTTGCCCCTTGCAGCGTGCCGCAGGATCGCCTGTCAGCTCTATAAACGTGCGCCCGGGCACAATACGCTTAGCCTCGACGTCAACGTTGCTACATTTGGGACTTTGCCCTGTTGGGACTTTTGGCTCGTTTCTTTCTTCCAACGGTTCTAGAAGATTTTATATATTTTTAAGGCTTTGCTCCTCGCCTCCCACACTTCTACCCGAATTTCGAAACAGGTCTTCGTAAGATTAATCAGATTATTTCGAGATGAATATCTGAAGCAGCCGAACCACAGATATCGTTTGCGGACCGACTTACCCGTCGACCTTATAAGGTTGATTTCCGGACACCTCTGCCTAAGCTGAACGCTGCCTCTCCTTCTTGCGTATTTCTTTTAAGTTTAATCTCACTACTTATTCGTAAGTATCGTTGCCTGCCTATAGATGTACTTTATTTTCTTTCCTCAAGACTAGTTTCACGGTAAGGTTGACTTGCCGGCTGACCTTTGAATACCGACAGACTTCAACACATACGCTACATTATTTAGTATATAGAACTTCCGCATTTCTCCAGACTCCTTAATAGGCTTCCATGCAATCTGCAACTGGTTAAACGAAGCAGAACACCCAGGTCCAAATAGGTTTCAGCAACCACCTCGGTTCGATATAACAGGTCGCCGTTGTAACCTCTGCAGTTAATATTTCCTAATCCACCCTAAAACGCATCAAACCTTGCATATACCACAAGTTGCGCCCACCACGCGCACAATTCGTGGGTTGGAACATGGCATATTATTGTCCTGAGGTAGCTGTAGCAGCGGCAACTGATCCAGCATTCAAGATCCAAAGCCTACGGAGTCTCACATGGTCACATTCACCGAGACCGCTTCATTCTGCGGTCAGAGATTGTAAGACTAGGCAGCATTCGTTTTACAGTATTCTTCAACCTCGCACGATTCCTGCCGAACCTTCCTTTCTTTTCGACGATTTTGCGTCTTTAAGCCTGAACATTATGGCTTCGGTGCCTCGAAATTATGATGTCTGGCATGATATCATTAGCTATGTAAGTCCCCCGCTCTCGTCTTTTGATAAGGGATACACCTCTATACCTTTCCCTTGCGATATCGATATAAAGCCAGCCGCGGCTGACGACAACAAAAATCTCCCTTGCTGGGTCATTTTGGCATATTCCAACAGTTAGAAAACGATAAAACTTCACTTTTAGCATTGTGCCTTGTCGATAAGGGGATGTACGATGTTGCCTCACGATTTTTGTGGAGGAATGTCAATCTTAGGACGAAGTCAGCGCAACCCGCGCGATTTAGCAGCGCTATTCGGGTCTTGATGGATCGCAGACGACACCACGCTTCTTGCGTGCGGAGCTTAAGAATATCATCTTCCAGCACAAGTAAATTTGGATCCCGGGGAACGAGCCCTACTGCTAGCCCGGTATCCCCGATAGGGCCACCTGATGCGTCAGCTCGATATCTTACGGAACTTTGTACGAGATTTAGAGCGCAGGTCGTTGACGTGCTTCCTCGACTTACTAATCTAAAGAGTTTTGAGTAAGTTACCCCGCAGCAGAAGCCCTTGTATGCCCCCTACCAAAGGCTGGAGGTTCTCTTTCTTTCACCGGACAACCCGCTAACCATTCATGCGTAGATGGTCTACGAGTGTCCATATCGATACTGCTATTCTGTTCGCCCTTCGACGGCACCCCACACTCCGCAGGCTCGACCTATGCCCAGGCTCAGACCAATCCTGGTATTCTCCGCCTCTAATAGACGAACCCAGGCAATTCTCGCTGCAGACGCTCGCCGGTACAAGGCTAAAATCTTTGGTGCTTACCCTTCCTAACCTGTTTTCTGAGAAGTGTTGGATATTTGAGCCCTACCAAGAAATCTCAAATATATGCTGGGACTTAACGGAGTTATTGCGTAATGCTCCATCCCTGAACAATTTATCCTTGAGGATGCGTCCGGTCTACAATCCTGCTACTGCCGCTGCGCCGCTGCTGTTTACTGCGAACGGAGCTCAACTAGCGGCCGCGACCAAAACGCAACAGGACTACGAGAGTGACTTATTACACGAGATACACGAGTTGATCGATAGGCATAGAAGCAACTTCTGCTTCCGTGTCACTGGTCTGGATGCGGATGGAATGTGGGATTTCTTCGAAAAGGGCCATACACTCCCACGAGTTACCTCTCTAACGATTCTGGACTCGCCCTCGAACGGAAAGTTTAACAAATATTCAACTCTAAGAAGTATGGACCCCGAGACCGTCACCAACGATTTCATGTCTGGCGAAAAAGTCCTATACGATTACGAATACCGATCCAACGGCAAGCTCTTGATACGAGATTGCAGTCATCTCCAACTCGCATTACTCAAGAAGTACCGTAAAGAGCTCACCGAGCTGGACATCGAATTTCCTAATGTGGATATCAAACTGGTCATGCTTCCGAAGTTGGTGAAACTGCGCACAGGCATATGCACCACCCCGGGAATTGAGTGGGAGGTCAGCAAGATCAACGAAATCCCGAGAAGGTGCAAGCATCTGAGACATCTGGAACTCCATGTCCCGTGGGATTGGAGACCCTGGAGACTGTTATGGGTAAGGCCCACATTATTGCCATTTGTAAGCGTTAACATTTCTGACTCGTTCCCGCGATACAGCGTCAGCGAGATAATCCAGCGTTTGAAAACCTCCTTCAAGGCTACCACGCTCTAAAAGTCCTTCACGTCTCCGTTGTCCGTCCATTCGAGTATGTTAATTCCATGTCGATTCCTCTGGACCGCGATGCCAATGCCGCAAAATTACAAGCAATGAGGACCAAGGACGTTGTAAGTTGTGCCCTATGTTGCGTTGTGGGGTTTTTCCGCAAGACAGCCTTGTGTGGCTTATACCAGGGATTCAACTGACTAACGAGGATATTTATAGCTTCCGTCTTCTAAGTTCGTACCCTGGCTCTTGAGGTCGTATCCTTCCCTAGAAGCTCTACAAATCGGCG
Source organism: Arthrobotrys megalospora (assembly GCA_036971655.1). Taxonomy (NCBI): domain Eukaryota; kingdom Fungi; phylum Ascomycota; class Orbiliomycetes; order Orbiliales; family Orbiliaceae; genus Arthrobotrys; species Arthrobotrys megalospora. Next base: position 318,508 of record JAVHJN010000007.1, on the reverse strand, counting down.
GAGGCGCGCCGGTAGTGATTCATTCTGGGGTGAGAATGAACATGGAGAGGTTGGTGTACGCCCTCGATGCCTTCAAGGTTTCGCAGATGGCTTGGGAGCCTATCGAGGGTGTCTTCCTATAATCTGATATGCTTTTTTCCTCCCCTTCGCCATTTTGTGCTACGCCTTTTCTTACTATATTCATTGCATTTTTGGATTTGTCTGATGTGATCACGACTCCTGTTTGTCTTGGTTTCCTACCCTTCGGCTGCTAATGACCCTAATGACGAGTTTCTTTTCCCTGTATTTTTGAAGGTTATGGTTCTGCTTGTCTTGTACACCAGCCTCGTTTTTTGCTATACCTGTACTTTGCCGTCTTCTCCCAGCATGAGCACAGCGTGGATAATCGTGCATTTACCGTGGCGTTCATCTGAATCTTGTCCTATTTTTTCGAGCCCTTTTCTGGAAATGGTGGTTAGATGTGCGTGATATTGATGTCTATAATGTAATCTATAGTTTCTTTCTACTTATTCCTAGGCTGTTGGTACTCTCTGTGCAATAGTTTCCTTTATCTTATCCTTCACGTCTTTTCTCGGCGATTTCATACTACTTATTATCGGGATAGTTTGGTTTTTATAATCCCATTTTACCAATGATATGTATGCGAATGGTTGAAAAGGCAATATAATACTAAGTTGTATTTCGATTTACTCTCCGCGATCTATCTTGCATACAACCCCCAAAGTATAGACAGCTAGAGCAGCGTGAGGGATCTCAAAATCCTTGGTATACCAGCTACCAAGTATATTCCCTATATATCCTTTCAAACCACTCTCGTGATAGTCTTGATATAGGTAAACTCCTCGATACCCCACTTTCCACCGAAACGACCATACCCGGACGCTTTAACGCCGCCATGCGGGAACGATGGATTGTCGTAAACTGTCATGTGGTTGATATGTACAGCCCTACAAGGATTGATTAGTAATGCCATTCGGGTCCCTGTGGGTAAGCATTTAGGACTTACCCAGATTCAATCTCCCCTGCGATTTTGATCGCATCATCTTCATCCGTTGAAAATATGGACACGGATAACCCGAATTCCAACTCATTCGTCATCTTCACTGCCTCATCAACATTATCACCGTCGTATTCGATGATACAGAACACTGGTGCAAATGTTTCGGTGTGGTAGATTTCCATTTCTTTGGTTACTTTACCTAAGAATAGAGGGGGTAAAGAAGAGTTTGCGTCTTCAGCGAGCTTTTCGATGAGGGCATCCTGGATGTCTTGTTGGCCTGCAGCTGTGTATATTACTGCACCTTTTTGGACGGCATCGGTGAGAAGGTTTAGAACCCTTTGTTTTGAGGAGTGGGTGATGAGGGGGAGCGTTGAGGGTGGGAAGATTTTGGGGGTTATGGAAGTTAGCTTTTCTATGAGAAGAGGGTTCAGGGCGGTGGGGATTAGAGCGAGCTCCTGTCATTATGTTAGTTACTGCATCAATTCAAATCATCGGGTCGAGCAGAGAGCTAGAGTTTCTTACGGTAGACATGCAAATCTGGCCGGAATTGAGGTAAGCCCCAACGACTAGTTCTTGAGCCAGCTTGTCCAAATCAGCATTCTTAAGGGCCAAAGCTACACATTTACCACCTAGTTCCATCGTCACGGGTTTTCCGTATTTCCCTGCGACTTCATTGATTTTTCTACCCACGGAAGTAGAGCCTGTGAAGTTTAGGAAACGAACAGCGGTGTGTTTAACTAATGTTTCCACCGCCTCAGCAGCATCCGCTGGAGCCGGCGGGGCTGGAAGAATATTGAGCACGCCGGCTGGAAGACCCGCAGTGTGAAGGAGTTGGCCTAGGAAGTGCTGTGTCATTGGCGCGAGGGGAGCTGCCAGCATTACCACCGTATTTCCTGCGGCTATGGGGGCGAGGATCCCACGGAGGCCGAGGATTAGAGGTGCATTCCTAGAAGGCTTTCTTTAGGATTCTCTGCAATCACGTATGGGGCAGGGTTTATGAGGAACATACCATGGAGCGATAGCCCCAACTACCCCGTATGGTGTTTTGTTGACTATGCCTTTCATTCCATCTTTCCCTTTGATGACCTCGGTCTGCAGCGTATCTTCAAGCACATCTCCAATACCTCTCAAAGCGCCTACACAGAAGTTTAGGTTGAACGAAGACCATGCTTCTGCAGCACCAATTTCCTTCTCGAAGTAGTATTGGACCTCATCAGACTTTGACTCGAGGATATCAGCGGCTTTGGAAAAGACTGAGATACGATCCGAAAAAGGTGTTTTAGACCAGGAGGCAAAAGTTTGCGAAGCAGCTAGGATTGCTTCGTTTATTGAAGATGGCGTAGCAGCGCATGCTTTCCAAGCCAAAGACTGAGATGGAGGAGTGGTGACGTTGTATTCTGTTGAACCTTCGGGGCAAATGGTAGCACCGTTGATCCACAGAGGAACACAGAATGAAGTGTCTTTCTCGAAGGACATAGTTTTTGTCTTGAACGCAAGGTTTAAGCTTAAGCTTTTGGTAGAAGCTTGCGAAAACAAGACACTTTATGCCCAGACCCAGCTGAACAAAGTAATAGAGGAGATATCAAAGTACGAGGAGCGAGGAGTAATTGTCGTGTGAATGAAGTCGATTTCAAGATATTGATAAGCAGAGGATACCAACGGATCTAACTTCGCTTATATATTCCCTCGCTCTCACGAATATTCTTGGAAAACTTTTAAATCCGTTTTCGCGCACTGTTCCACGGATCATCTCGCGCTAGCCCAAACACCAGAAGACAAGAAGAGAAAGAGGCGAAAACTAGCAGTGAACGAAAAGGAAGCGGGTCAGACGATATCGCGATGCCTCGACATCCCGGCGTGCCTTGCGCGAGCTCTAACAACCGTTACGGGGTCAGAGCGCGGGCGGGACACTGTACAGGATTCGGCCTTAGCTCTCTCTCCCTCTAGCTTCTCGAAACTGAAGCTTATCCCAAGACGAAAGGAATTCGAAACAGCAGATGCTGATAACCACATATTTGGAGGGAGGGGCTGTGTTTGAGCTTTGAGCGCCATAAATCTTGGAACTTTGCATTCCGAAGGAGTATTGTCGGGCAAATTTAGGTCGAACAGTGGCTTCGGTTGGTTGGAACATTGATCCGGTGTTGCGAGCGATATGCTTTGCGTTGCGTGTCGTTGGCTTCAACACATTGCAAAGGTTACACAAGGGTCTAGACTCCAACAACGAGGGAGAAGGACGGGAAGCCCGTCGTATTCGCTAACATTAACAATAGTCCGGGTTGGGATGGTTCGATCCTCTGCTCTGTGCATTTGGGCGCTGACATGTAGTTGGCTTGCTTGATTAGGGAGACCTGGCTATACGCCGAAGATATCGTCTGTCTGCTGGAGCCATGCTTACTTTCTATGTTCAAAAACTGATACTTTAGGAGAGAAATTGGGCGACAAACCACCCCAGGCTAAATCCCCAAACCGTGGAACGCCCAAAACATGGAGCAGATGTGGGTACAGACGTCGGAAGGGGGTTGACGTAAGCTCTTCGAGGCAGTCGCAGGTTTTATCTGTCATATTGTGGGTTATATAACTATAGTACTATGGGCCTCTATTGGTGCAACTTTGAGCGATAATAACGTTGGAAATGTATTGTATTGCGTGAAAACCAGGGCATTCATTATAAATGCATTCTGGTTGACGAATCCACGGATAATCAGCCCGGCCTGCTGCTAAGGAAATCGCAATCGCATCGACGGATTTCTTCACTAATTAACAAACTTCCTCGTATATTCGTATTCAAGTCATGTCTTGAATTCATGAAGGTCCGGGGCGTCCGAGGGAAAGCCCGTGTGTTATATTCATAATTTAATACATTTGCCATGTATGTACGCATGTGTAGTTTCGCAATAACACTTGTTCCCTCGGATCTATACCATTGGCAAGGCGGACGAGGATTTAACTCCATTGGAAAACATTCTCGAAGACAGTCTATCCGCTTCTAGTTTCCCAAGTCCACGCAGCGCAACATTCTGTAGCTACTAATTGGGGCTTTGAGCCTTGCCGAGTCCGCAGGCTTGTCGCTTTACCGAATTCTAGGCATTCCGATTCAACCTTAATTCCTTGAAGCGGAACATAAGTGTTCTATTTTTGTCCATGAATGGTGACGGAAGCTTCGGCGGACCATATACCTTCTTTGAAATATGCTACGGGCATTAATTTCGGTGGACCGCGAGGCCAATTGGGTACACGTAATACTGCGCATCTCGCGATTATCTCGCGGGGAGGCTTTCGTCAGCAGTTTTACGACCAAGCCCAAGTTCAAGCCCAAGTTCGAGACCAAGTTCAAGACCAAGTTCAAGACCATCTGTTCTAGTTGCGCCCTGAGGATACTTACCTATTCTCGTCTCGTATATCGTATGCTGACAGAGCAGGCCGGTTGTATGCAGCCGTTTCGTAAAGAAACAAGCGGTTTCGTGCCGCCAACACGACAGCGGTCAAACTCGCCCACTTAAAGTTCGCTCTGTTAATCCCGGCCACTATCAAAGCTTACCAGTTCGGAGCCTCAATGGAAAATAATATTTAGCTTCACCAGAACCCGGCGGTGGGCAATCTTTATTCCACTGTACGTTCTCCAGTCCGCGAAGCACAGGCTTCGCATGCAATAACGTTGTGTTCGGGTCGCATAAATTTAAACTGATTAGTTTTTCCAGATACGGTAGTCTATCACGACTGGTTACCTCATTTTCCTGCGACACCCCTCCTCAATTGCTCAAAGCTTGCAAAGCTCCCACCATCATCCACCTTCTTTCCCAATACCAGGAGTTATACCTCAAGGCTGTAGCTCCGGGCTTGAACCCGCGACTTGAAATTGGCTTTATCGCCTAGGACCATATAAGTTGAAGGCTGAGCCTACTCGGCCTCTATCTGCCATGTCTGACAACCTCCAGAATCCCGGACCGTCCCGGGAGCAGCAGAACATCCCTTCGCAGGACCACTCAGACGGCGAGGACGGCACTCATACCCCACTACCGTCGTATTCGGACCATATACCAGAGCTGCCGGCAGAGGGAAGCTTCCCTCAGGAAACTTATCAACCTGACGTTAAATCAAGCTCCGACGGTTGGCCGTCCGAACCGCTATCTCAAATTCCGACAGCGCACTCAGACCTTCGAAATTACAACAGCGGTTTAGATTCGCCCAGTGTCTCGAGCTTTGCGACGACAGCTGGAAGTTCTATAAACTACGGAGGCCATACCATACCCGTAGATAATGACTTCAACGAAACAGCACCTCCACCAGCGTACAGCGAAATCGGGGAGAGTTATCTTGAAATCGAACAAAATGGACTTTCGAGCAAAGCACGAATCTTGGGTACATATACTTGGATTTCGAATGATATCCTGATGTTGTGGCTAATCAAAATAAAATTCTAGACGATGGTCGTATCGATATCAGCATCAACCAACGTTCAAGAAAATTCTCCAACATCCTTCTACCCGCCTTAAATCGAACTCTTAGTCAGATTCAGCCCCCGGTGGGACTGATTAAGCCGGAACCCGATGTTCCCAGGGGACTACAGGGCAAGGATGTCCCAAGACTCAATATTGTTATCCAAATCATCGGTTCGAGAGGCGACGTCCAACCATTTGTTGCTTTGGGAAAGGTTTTGAAGAATAACCCTCCATACCATAGGGTCAGAATAGCGACTCACGCAACCTTCCACAAGTTTGTCGAGGAGAATGGACTTGAGTTCTTCTCTATTGGTGGAGATCCTGCCGAACTCATGGCTTTCATGGTGAAGAACCCAGGATTGATGCCAGGATGGGACAGTTTGAAGCAGGGTGATGTTGGGAAGAGAAGAAGGGCTATGTATGAGATGCTGCTAGGCTGCTGGAGGAGCTGCATCGAGGGTGGGAATGGATTGACAAATCGTGAGCTAATCCCGCATAGCGGTGAGGATGGCCAAGAGGATGTTTTTATCGCGGATGCAATTATTGCAAACCCGCCTAGTTTCGCGCATATACATTGCGCAGAGAGATTGGCGATACCTCTACATTTGATGTTCACGTAAGTTGGATTTGCAAAGCTAGATATATTCTAATATACTAACAAATCTTTAGGATGCCTTGGACACCTACTCAGAGTTTCCCACACCCTCTCGCCAACATCAGGAGTTCAAATACTGAGGCCAACATCACAAATTTCTTGACTTATACTATGGTCGAGATGATGACATGGCAGGGCTTGGGAGATTTGGTGAACAAATTTCGAGAGAAGACGCTTGGTTTAGACCCCGTCAGCACCATGTGGGCGCCGGGTATGATTCAGAGACTCAGAGTGCCACATACATACTGCTGGTCCCCTGCATTAATTCCCAAACCCCAGGATTGGGGCGAACATATCAGAATCTCGGGCTTCTACTTCCTAGACCTGGCGGGTAACTACACTCCTCCCGAGGACCTCGCTGCATTCTTGGATGCTGGCCCGCCACCGGTATATATCGGATTTGGGTCAATTGTGGTCGACGACCCAAACGCGCTCACCAATATGATTTTTGAGGCGATCCGGTTGACGGGTGTTAGAGCTTTGGTGTCTAAAGGATGGGGAGGCCTTGGTGGTGATTCTCTGGATATTCCCGACAATGTCTTCATGCTTGGAAACTGCCCCCACGACTGGCTCTTCAAGAAAGTAGCTTGTGTCGTGCACCATGGTGGGGCTGGCACAACCGCTATCGGTGTCGCTTTAGGGAAGCCTACGGTTATTGTTCCATTTTTTGGTGACCAGCCATTCTGGGGGTCCATGGTTCATCGCGCAGGCGCCGGTCCAGCACCCGTTCCGTTCAAAGAAATGACGGCGGAAAAACTTGCGGCTTCAATCAAATTCGCATTAAGCCCTGAAGCACAAACTGCGGCGGGTACCATTGCGGACAAGATCAAACAGGAATCTGGAACTGTCACTGGATCAGATAGCTTCCATTCGTCATTGGATAAACAAAAACTTCGATGCATGGTTGATCCAAGACGGGCAGCCGTCTGGAGGATAAAGCGAACAGAGGTCAGACTGTCAGCGGTTGCAGCTGCATTCCTTCAATCACAAGGATTGCTTTATTATAGTGATCTCAAACTGTAAGTCAAATTGATATATTGTAAAGCAGTTAACTCTTACTGATGAATTTCATAGGTGTCGGCACCAGGAATGGCAAACCGCCACTGGACCAATCGAACCTATCTCCGGTGCCACGTCTGCACTCCTTGGTACCATTGGGAGTGTAGTAATGGGCGTCGGAGATTTCCCACGGGAAATTTTCAAGGCAGCGAAACAAGCTTCCACGACGAAGGAGGATACGAACTCGAATGCTGATGCTAGCTCAATCACGAGCGTGCCTTCTACCGCGCCTTCGACCGCCCCTCCGACTTCTGCCGGGCCAAGTGACCAACCTTCGTTTCTCTCTTCATCGGCGACTCCTAGTAGGCAAGCCTCGTTTGAATCCTCGAGAGATCCCGAAGTTACATCACTGTCGAGCTTTGACTCGAGATCTGAGCAGAGATCGTTGCAAACCAAGGACCTGGCAGAACTTCCTTCTCCACCGCTACTACCACCTTCTACAACTAGTACCCCTCAGCGAACAAGTAGCTTTCCCCACCATGCGCACACCTTCCCTCTGGGGACATCGAACGCAGAGACAAGCAGTATTTCGTCTCATCGCTCATTTATGGGACATGCTCTGGGCAGTGGCGGTCATCGATCGCGGTCTAGCTCGCCACGTCGGAGGCTCCACAAAGAGCGGACGGTCCCACTTGACAGTAGGGAGACCCATAAGCTTCAGAAAGAAATGACCACGCAGTCAGCCCCAGAAGCAAGTGGGTCTGTCACACCGAGCGTAAAATCACAGACGTTTTCTCAAAAAGAAGGCGCCAATCTCGAACAATGGCTTGGTGCAGGAAAAGGAGCCGGTAGGATCGCTGGAGCAGTAATGAAGTCTCCACTGGATTTCACACTTGCTCTAGCTCAAGGATTCCACAATGCGCCATTGCTGTACGGCGATACCACGGTGAGAAAGCAAGAGAAGATCACCGGTATGGGTAGTGGCCTTAAGGTTGCTGGCAAAGAGTTTGCCTATGGGTTTTACGATGGATTAGCCGGGCTCGTCACTCAACCAGTTCAGGGCGCGAGAGAGGAAGGCCATTTGGGTTTCTGGAAGGGGTTCGGGAAGGGGATTGGTGGCGTGGTTTTGAAGCCTGGAGCCGCGATATGGGGCGTAACTGGGTATACATTCAAGGGACTGTATGAGGAAATCAGAAAGCACTCCCATACTGATGTCAACGGTTATATCGTGGCTGCGAGAATCACCGAGGGTATTGAGGAGTTGAAGACGTTCCAGCAAACGGAGCTGGATACCATGCTCAAGCGTTGGAAGGCTTTGAATGTAGAACGTGTGGGCAATAGGGTGAAGCACAAGAGTAAAGGCAAGGAGAAGGAGAAAGAGAAGGAGAAGGAGAAGGACAAGGGGAAGGACAAAGACAAAGCAAAGGACAAGAAGAGGAAGAAGACCTTTAGCTGTCATGGAAAGGATGAAGTTGCCGTTGAGCTTGCAACCGATGAGGCTACTAGAGCCGAAGAAGAGTTTGAAGATGCACCAGAAAACCGATATAACCCGATCATACAACCGGCGGTTGATCGTGAAACTATGGAAAGTCTTTCTTCAGCGGCTGGGTACGAGCCTCGTCCACAAGTCCATGCTTTAAGGGCACCGCCATGGTCTCCTGACCATGTTGGGTTATCTCAAACGGCGCCGGCGCCTTCAGCTCTGCGAACACTAGAAGGAGTTGAGAACCACGAGGAACTCGAGCGGGCGATCCGAGAATCCATCCGCCAGACTTCAAGAGGGAATCCACAAGAGGATCAGCTAATCGAGCAAGCGATCAGAACTTCACTCGCAGAGGTTGTCAATCAAGCTCCTGAGGAAGATGATGACACAGTCCTGAAACGTGCGATCACGGCATCACTTGCTAATTCCAGCGGGCCCCATGGCAGTGATGATGCTCATGCTCAAGCAATCCGAGAAGCGATTACAAAGAGTCTTGCGGAGTCACATTCTAAACACGTCACTGACGTCGACCCGGATGAACTTGCGAGGGCTATCGAGGAGAGTAAGAATGTGGTTCAACCTCATCAAGAGGCACATCAGGATTTAGAATTGGCATTGCAAATTTCGAAGCAGGAAGAGGAGAAACAGAAAAACGAATCGGATGATGCGCTCCAGAAAGCACTGCAGATTTCGCAGGAAGAAGAGGAAAAGCGGCGGCAGGAAAAAGAGGAGGAGGAGACTGTGATGAAGTATGTTATGAGAATGAGTATGGCGGAGCAGAAGTATAAAGCTTTTGCAGTAAGGGAGGATGATGGTGGAGCAAGTTCGGTTTACGGTGTTAACTATAAGCCTGGTGGAAGGTTAGTCTACCCAACTGCTCCTCGCGACTTGATAATATGGTGTGACTTGGAACTGACAGACATTTTTCAACAAAAATAGTTCGAAGGATGCAGAGCAGGAAGAAATTGAGAGAGCAATAAAGGAAAGCCTAAAGTACGAGCAGCAGCCATAATCGCCGGCTGGAAGTTTTTGCAGGATATCGTTCCTTGCTTGTTATTTTTGCGGAATGTTGTATTTTGGAACTTTGGTGATAGAGCAGCTGGCGTTCGCAGACTCAGTATTGTGTTTACCCAGTGCAGTTGCAATGTGACAATCGGCACAATAATATGATTTTAGGACGTCGCATCGAGTGTGACCGAAAAGCGTATCACAGGAACAGTCGATAATAATGATAATAATATTGGTTAGCGCCTGTGGCCATCAAACATAGCCTGTGATGTTTGCCAACATCCCGCCACGGCGGGCTTGGAGAGATAAGGATCTGAAAAGCAGGGAGATGCCCAGACATCAGTGCTCAAGTGGATTTGTTTCAACTGCAGCGTAATGGCATCATGGAGCGGGGCGAGACTAGTCGATATGTACCCCTTGTGGAGTAAGGAGAGATGTGACATGTCGATATATTTCTTGCAGGGCGCCGCGGAAATTTGGATTGATTTTTAAAGTGGGTATTTGGAAGATCTCGGTAGATTTCTGCTTTTGTCTACGTATGCAAGTCGACAGGCTCAAATACATACCTGGTGCATAATCGGAATACGTAGATATATATTTTTTTTCTCTAGACGAAAGCTATTAAAATTTAGGAGGCCTTTTTTTTTTTGTATGCAGTGTGTGTAGCACTGTAGGCTGTGCAATCCGGGAAAGCGGTTCTGGGACCTTGCAGGAAAAACATGGCCACGCAGCCGATATCGCGGTTGCGGAATCCAAATTATGACAGGAAACGGGGCACTCGTACGGCGAAACGCGTATGCCAAATAGACAATTCGTAGCGAAGGCGTCGAGTATATACGAGGCAAACCATGGCACAGATATATGAAATATAATACTATTGTCTTCAGATAGATCGATGCGACGAACGGTGTTGAGCTGAGGTTCTGAGCGTATGTGTAGGTACTGCCCCATCTGGTAATTTCCAATTGAAGGTGGTGACGCTGCCGATCCGTCTCAACTGCAACCGCAACTCATGATCATGATCGTTTGGGTACTTACTCATAGTATGTAGTGTACGTGCACTAGCCGTATTGTGAAGTACTTGAGGTCCCTCTCGTATGGGCAATCACATTGGGAATCTGCAGCAGGGGCCTTGAGAGATGAGGAGCTAATCAAAGACATCATCCCATGTCAGAACGGTCCTGCAGCTGAAGGGCTTCAGCCAATTTCTACCAGCGAGATGGGCCGCCAGGGAAAAAAGCACCCATGTCCGCCTCTCAATTGTTCAGAAAACGCCCTGACATTCCCTGCCCCGGACCGACTCGGTGGTTCAGTGTGGTCACGACGGCGAGCCAGATTGGCTAGATAACCATCCAATGTGGGTCCGCTTTTCCCTCTCAGTGAAAGAATATGGCTAAGGAGATCTTTTGATTTCACTCAGGGCAATCGCACAAGTCGCACCCGCATGCAGATTTCGAAATAAGTGTCATCTGTTTATATGGAGCACTGATATTATCAATATCTGTGCTGCTTCACCCCTTCTTGCCGGTTCCTAAAGCTGCCGAACTCCCTTTTTGAATGTCTGCGAATCCGGTTTTTCATGTGCCTGTTGTGCTCACCAGCGACTGAGACTTGACAAACATATTTTTACAAACGATTGGGTTCCAGGAAATCCATCGATTGCGATCCCCTGCCGGCTAAATCTAACAGGTACAAAAGGCACGTTTACAGGATATTTTTTTACAAAGCGAAAAGAACGTGGGAGGGAACCCAGAACTCACCGTCAAAGCGTACATGGACCTGGGCTGGGCATTTCGCACCACGCCACCGAAAGCGACCGGATCCGAAATTGGGGTGTGTGCCTGGTTCACTGCTCCCCGAGAGGTCCGAATGAATAATTGAGCCCTTTTAATCTTTTGACTGTTCTTCTCTTTGTTTTCGAAGGTTTTCATTGACCCATTCGGATTCAACGGCCTTTGGACGACAGGTCTTTCTGGGGACGAGGTAATTCCAGAATAGAAGGAGGACGACGGTTTAGACGAAAGCGAGCGAGGTACCCGAGATTCAGGAACATAAAAGTCGTTCCTGCTTCTTGGCTTGCAGGAACAAACATTCGCCTGCAAGTCAAGAGAGGGGAATAAAGACGACAATCAGGTGGTCTGTCGAAGGATTCTATGGCTGCAGCGGCTCGTGACGATTCGATGCTGCAGCTACCTAGACGAATTCAACGAAAGTCACAATTGAGAGTTAGCAATCCACGACAAGCACAAGATATCAGAAGACATATACAACCGCGGCAGGATGTGCCAGACGGAGTCGCTGTTACCACCCTTATCCTCACAGAGACAGTGGCAACCCCATCCGCCACATTTACACAAATATTAACGGTTGCGCCGCCTACTTCCATTTCACAGCCGGAGCCAATATCTTCGACCAATGATTTAAACAATTCTATGCCCGAGCCTGTCCCGACTTCATCTATAAGCACTAGGATGGAGACATCGGTTCCGAAATCCAGCACCGTGCGCACCAGCATGGGGGCGGCTACAACTTCCTCGCCTACAACAACAGCGCAAAGAGGCCCCGCCTCAACGACAGCTGCAGCATTAGGATCATCTTCGGGCCCTGGAATCGACGTCAAGGCTCTGGTCCCTGCAATAGTTGGTGGAGCGATATTTCTCATTATTGTTGCATTTTTGTTTGGATATTGTATTCGCAGGAGAGGGAATAAGAAACAGGATGATTCGGACCCTGAAATGGTAAATGAGATAGACCGGGGATATAGCGGAAATGGCGATGAAGCGGCATATGGTACGGGGGGGTCCCGGAGAACGAACGAGAAGCAACAGTCTCAAGCGACATCGCGGAATGTTCCTGATATCAACATCGACCCCTCACATGCTCGGAACCGGTCGCTGAGCAAAGGGACATCACAATCGAAGGAAGGGCTATTGCAGAGCGACTACGGGAAACTCGGGCCCAATGGCACCTATAATTCAGAACCCGAAAAGAGACATGCTATTGCAATGTTTCGGCGTTCTACAGCACAGGACTCTGCTACCATCCCCCACCACCTTAGGCATCTAAGGCCGGAGTCCGTATCAACGGATGGGCTACGGAGCTCTGGGTTGAATCATATCTCCGACGAAGGCGAACATTTCCATCGGGTCGTCCCTGTGACCGACCGTATTTCTAAAATAGGGATGGCCCTTTCGACCTCTGACAAGTCTATACAAGACGACAATATTTCTGCTGTTCTCCAAGATACGACAAGGCAGCCGGAGCCACCCAAGAGCATTTTCCAGAATACGATGTACTTTGAAGAAACACCGCCATTATATTCCCTTGCTCAGGGTACGTACTTTGGCGGCGGCGCGACAGGTGGGAAGCCAGGGCCATCCTCATCCGCTCGAGATCAACCGCCAGAGTTTGGAACCGTTGGGTCTAAACATTCGAGCAACCAGTCTCGATTCGCCGGCCGATCCGATATTGCGACACCCTCGCCTCCTGGGACTCCAACAAGATCATCGCGCGACCAGGACCGGGATCATTCCACAAGTAGTAGGCGTTCTTCGAGACGCGGCTCCGGAATATTTGGTCTCGCTGCAGCGACTATGGCGAGCGGCATCGAAGGCCGACGGACAAGGCCCAAGAGTTGGGACCGGCGGGGTCGACGCTGGGATAAGAAGAGACAGAGTCGTGGCCGAGGACTCGGCGTTCCTGCTGGACTTGAAAAGCGGAAAGGAAACAAGAGCAGGTCGAGGAGTAGAAGTAATGCTATGTGGACAGCATGGTTTGACAGTAGTAGCGAGGGTGAAGATGATGATCTCGAGGATGTCGTCGAACCAATACCCCTGCCTGGCGGTATCGTGACATCCAAATCCCAGACTCAAAGAAAGAAGAGGGTCATCTTCAACTCGACATCGGACATCTCGGAGAACCCGACCGTCTCAAGTGCCAGGACTCTCACTAATAGCCAGTGAGGACGTTGCTGCTCATCTTCTACATTCACACATCTTCACAAATATACCCCCTTCTTCCGGTTTCTATGTGAAACCGGCTTTTTCAACCTTCAACTCCATCATTCCCAAATTTCAAACAACCTTCGACTTTCACATATTATGAACTTATTCAATATTTACTCGCTATGCAGCGCTTCCCTTGACGATTCTCACGACAACTTCAACTTAGAAAAGCATGCGGATTTTAGCACACCTGCTTTCCTACGATGACCTCTTGTCGCCTTTATACTTTTTTGTTTTCCCACGGCCGTTCGAGCAGTTTTCAATCCTTTCGTTACGATATTCGCCTCCTACATAGCCTGTATAGAGCTATCTTAAACCTCTTCCGACTTCTTTGCGCACGGTTGATCTCCGACAAAAGATATTCTATCAATACGCTCCTAATTCCGTATCTACTGTATACGTACTTAATTTTTCTTTACCCGGTTCGAGCGCTCAGCTTCTGTAGATATCTACCCTCCATTCCCATAATATTCTCTCTTTACCATTTCCTACCAACTTGAACCTGAGTATTCATCTTTCCCTCTCATTTCCTGGACAAAATTTCCTTGTGTATCTTATCTCTTTTCATTTCCTTACCCTTTTCACACAACTTTTTTTTCACCTCTGTGTAAATTCTTTCAGCGCATGGAGTATGAACTGGTGGTATGCATTTTGTGGACTTCTCTACCATATCGATATATATATGCGATATTTTCTCTTTCCTGGTTTGCAATATTGGGCATTTGTGGAAGGACTTCTTTGTAGGACTATTTTCTTTAGGTACTGTATCGGTGGATTGTATATTTGGTGGGATGGAATTTGCAGTTGTTTCATTTATAGCATGGAATATTTCTCCCGTTCTTTCGAGCGAAACCTGATTTTGTGAGAAAAGATTTTTTGGCATATTCAGTTTCGTAGCTCCTAAACACTGAGACATGAATTCGAAAAAAATTTTGCAAGATAAATCAATACACCTAAGACTTTATTCTGTACTACGTGACTCGCGTGAGCAAGCCCGTACGTTCCATAAACTGATATTTACAACAAGGCTTCTACTTGAAACAAAATGAGTTGGGTATGTCTACGCTTCGATTGGTGAAGAAGGGGCAGAAGGGGACGATCTCGACAAGCTGAAAGGTGCCTGTTTTGATTTATGTTAGCGTATTCCCGGTGAGCTATGAAAACGGTATTACTCACCAATACTCTCTTTGCATTGACAATACGCCATGCTAGTTTACGAACTGTGCCATCGGCCTTGACGACCTCGGGCGCCAGATCCAATCCAAACCTATACCAGTCGTGTTAACAAAATTCCCACGAGAGTTATCCTGAAGGGAAAAGGGGGGAAAAGGGACTTACATCTCTTTTACAGCGTACACAATTCTCTTCGCGTACTTCATCTCTGCAAACCCTCCAAACTCGTCATCTACGCTCTCCGGTGCCACTTCTTCCTTTCGGTCGAAACAATCCCTCACAACGCCCATCAACGGTTTCAGGATCTCATCGACGTTGATGCACTTTCCAGGTGTAGAGGAACTCTCGTCGAACTTATCGACTACGACTTCGAATGGTAAACTAATTGCCATGACGTTGTGTCTACCTCCGTGGTGGTATCTGAATTCGTAGACTCCGGTGCGCCAGAATAGCCTATGCCCTTCGAAAACGGCCTCGCCACGGATATATTCTTCCTCGTGGGTCTCATCGATTGGTTGCTCGGCGTCGCACATTAGGATTGACTCTTCGTCGTACTGTGGGTACTCGCCACGAGATACGGCTGTCCAGCGACCCATCGATGCGGTACCGGTGACGGCGCGCTGAGAGTTGTCGTTTACCCGGTAGAGACCGATCCAATCCTTTTTAGAGTGGAGCTTAGGGGCTGTCCAGGCGACTTTGACGGCTGACCCGTATGATACCGAGAGTGGGGAGAATGCATCTATCGCTGATCCAGGTGGTTTTGGAGCATGCTTTGCGGAGAGGATGGAGATGGAGTAGAGTGACAGGTCGAGTTTGGAAAGTTCGGTAGCTGGGATTCCGGAGAAGAGGATTCGAGTGGAAGTTGGGAAGCTGAGATGGCGGCGTTCAGACCTTGCGGGGGCATCTGAGAGGAGAGTATTTGCTTCTTCATGACTCGAGAGACGTTTCATTGCTCTATCTAAGAATTCTTCAACAAGGTCGGTGGTGGTGTTTGCAACCTTGTCGAGAGACCCTTGGATTCTTTGAAGACGGTCGTTGAGGTCCTTTGGAACAGCCCGCTTTAATGTTTTAGCGACACCAGCATCCTGGCGGAGGTCACCGTAGAGTTTCTCCATGTGAGGGCGTTCAACAAAGTCGATGGAAAGGTGGGTGGCGATATGAGCCAGTAATGCAAGGAGGTAGATTGCTGGATTCGAAGTAACGAGAGCGAGGCCCCAGACGCTGGCACAGCCGAAAAGGCGCTCTGGGTTATTAAGGAAACGATAGATACCAGAGTAGGTAAGCTTTGGGCGAGTATCAAAGAAGAAATCACCATAGAACCTGATAGACCGGTTAATTATGCCCCGCTCAGATATCCTAACTAACAATAGTACTCACCAGCCAAATTCGCCGACACTGTCGTAGATCGAATCTGCGGCCCACATTTGAAGCGCAACGAGCAGCTGTTGACAGTATTATTAGCGGGGGTGTTTCAAATGGCATGGAGTGCCTAAACTCACAAATCCAAGCATATGTTTTAACAAAGCCATATCGGTGGACCAGTTCTCTGGTGGCGAGTACACCTTCCAACAGGCAGCTGCAAAACTTAGATGGCACATGCAATTGGTCATATGGAACAAACTTCTCCACTGTCGCCACGACTCATCTAACGACTCGCCATATTTGAGGAAGTGCCTTGTCCAGGATTTGCGTTCGCTTTGTAGGTTGAGGATAATACCAAGTCCTACAGAGTAGGAGAGTCGCCAGAACAATGCGTGAAGGATGAATAGAGCCTGGGTAAACGGTGTGGCGGGAACTAGGAGGGCCAAAGAAACCGTGTAGACTCCGAGGAAGAAAAGTTGGAGGTCCGGTGTTCGAACGAAATCGAAGTTTTTGTAGCCAACGAGTGGGCGCATAATTGGTGCTTCGTCGGTTGGTTCGGGTAGATCAGAGGAAGATACTGAAGGTGGGGGAGAGAAGTCCCTCGCCATGCCTGAAGTTGCACCATCTTCGATTATAAGAGTTGGCTTTTGAGGAGCCTTGCGCTTTTGCGGCGGAGGATTATAGATCTTTTGGATGTCTGGAGATATGTTAGTTTTAAACCGGGTTGTAGATTGATGACGAGACTTACGTGGATCTTCGATGAGGACGAGGAAAGCAAATTGAGCTGCGTGGGCAATGAGGGAGATAGCGAAGACGGTGTAACTGGCGGAGAAAAGCGAAATTCCCTGGGGGTATTCGGATTAGAGGGGTCCCGCATCTTTAGAAGCTGCTCGAAAACTTACATAGTATCCAGCATATCCTACTGAGTACATTGGGTGTGGCGCGATCTCATAGACTCCGTCGAAAGTCAAAGATTGATCAATCATAAAGAAGAAATCACCCCAGTCTACCAATTAATTCGAGTTAGTTTGAATGATATGCACCACGGTTCAAGCAGTAACTTACACCATGCATAATCTTTCACGACTCTGTGCGCGTCCAATTTGACCCAGACGTTGAACACAAAAAGGATCACACCTGCAACCCACCTGCAGACGTGCAGCCACATCTTATGGCTAGTAGGTACTTCGGTGGCAACATAGGCGAAGAGTACGTAGTTCACGAAATCGCACATGAGAATCAAGTCCACGAGTCTACGGAACACCATCCAAGTGTTGTACTCGAGTGGTGCTGTATCAAAGTCATAGTCTTCGGAGGGTATCTTTGTCGAGATTTCACGTTTGATAAAGTCGTAGAGCATCGGGTGCGCCTCCCTGTCAAATAGCTTGTACTTGGAAGCCCAGTGGGTGAGCCGTTTGTATTTGCTCTGAGACTGGAGAAGTAAACCGATTCCAAGATTGTATCCAGCCCGCCAAAAGAGAAACGTGAACATGAACACTGGTTTTAGAGACCATTGGGGGAGGATGAAGATGAGGCTTATGTGGAATGCCAAAACACCAAGGACGAGAAGATCAGAGAGATTCTTTGGTTCCTTGGGCGAGAGGAGGGTAGAGACCATGTCATGAGTTTGGGGAACGACAAAGACTGTCGATATGTGTTGTCAGCTGTTGTATTTTTTGCAGTGCCCAATTGGCCGGGTTCTGTGCTGCCGTGCGACCTACCAGTTCCATCGGGAGTTCGGCCATACGTCTTAGCTTCCTTCTCGATCTCATTCCTCGTCTTCGAAGTGCTGTTGTCCAAAGTCTCCGTCGTAAGCTTGGTCGTCTGTTTTTGCTGTTTCTTTGAGGATTTTGTTCGTTCCCGCAGCTGGGAGCTGCCTTTGGCCGCGCCGGGCAGGTCGGCAGAGGTTTGGCCTGTCGCCATGGCTCGAGTTCCTGGGCTTCAACCAGCAGAAAACGGGTATCGACAGTCGGGAAGTCGTGGTTATGGGAAATTCACAATCGTTCTACAGCCCTTGAGGTTGAAAATCAAGGGCAAAAGTAGGTTGAAAGACTATCCTGGGAGAAAAAGGGCTTCTACAGATTGTCGGCTACCATGGGGAGGGTCGTGTGAGCAGAGATAGAAAGGCGGCAGCAAGTTTTATTTAGCTCCGGTCTTAGGCTTCTCTCCCCACGCCATCCTTCTTTCATTCTACTCTCTCCTTCAGAGACTTCGACGGTTTTCGATTTACTCGCCAAGGGTTGTCAGATTTATCCCAGGCCACACTCAAAAATTTTCACAAGCCAGAAAAATGCCCTCCCTTGTTACGCAAACGTGATTATCCAACATGTAATGCAAGGTGCAATCCAAGGTGCCCTCGAGGTGCGTATGCCCTCAGTTGGTTTGTTGTGGGAATGGCCAACAAAGCCAGCCGATTCGCTTGTTTCGAGCTTCGCTCATGCGTCTGCATGCTCACACGATCCCGCAACCGCTACGAAGGAAATATAGTGGTCCAGTCGACATATATACAGGTCGTATAAAGCCGGGTTTGATTGGGGAATCAGGTATATTGATAACCCTATCGATATATTTTTGATAATGGCATCCCACGCTGACCAGGGTAGACGAGTAAACGCTAGGCTAAATTTATGCCTGATGCCCAAAACGTTTTGAGAAGAGGAGCTTTCATAGACGATGAACTTCCTTTTCAGAGGGCTAGCTTCAACGTTGCCAGTTCTCGTCCCTGGTTATCCCCAACAGCTCAACAGCTTGACATGCCAAGCTCCAGGGCCGTGGTTTTCTCGCAACATGGACCGAGGCCACACTCTCTGCCGAATGGACGGCCGTCACACCGACTGGTCACAGCGCCGGGAAACCACCTGTGTAACGGCCTTGGATTGATCCATCGACCCGAAGCTCGGTGTCGACTACGCAAGAATCCATCCTATCCTCTTATGCCACGACTTTACCTGCACATGCAAATTGTATGCTGAGGAACATGAACAGTATTTCTCCGATATGCACATGCAGTATTCTTGATCGACCGATTGAGAGTTTGCCGTCGGCATCAAGCTTAGCTGCCGGTAAATTCCTTCATCGGCACCCGGCATGTCGTATCAGATGCATCCGGCATACCGTGTCTTCTATCCGAACTCCAAATTGGTTCAGTGGTCAGAATACGCCGCTCTCATCAGAAACAGTGGACCGGCGAGACCCGGGTTCAATTCCCGGATTTGGATGGCACTATACGATGTATATTTTTTGTATCCTTCGCGGTATCCTTTTGTGGGGGAAAAATTTTAATACCAGGGTGGAGTCTGGGGTACTGCGCGAGCTCATCTTTTATATCTCACTCCGCAACACACTGCGAATAGATACAAAGAGGTATTTCGGCAGGTAAGGTTAACGAAGTACATAGGATGGGGCCTAGCTAGGGGTAGGGTATAGTACAAGTGGTTCGTATGTCTGGAGAACTTGTCAGGTACACCGATATATCAATGCTCGATTACGTTATTTGTCTTTGCTAAGGTGATAGAACGAACTAATGCCAACATAAAGGCGAGATATAGATATAGATGTGGTACTCAAAGATGAATTGCAAATACACTTTTTAAATTCTTGTTTTTTTTCTTTTGAAAAGGGTGGTACTGAACTGATCAGAATTAGGAAATTTTTATTGATATCAGTAAAAAGGAAATAAGTAAAGATAAAGAGAGACAGAGACCCAGTCCACGCAATGCAATGCTTTGTAATGAAAGGAATGAAAGAAAAACATCATGAAAGAAAGAAAGTCCAGGATATCAAAACCATAAACTAATAGACTCTTCCCGTAAGCAACCTCCACAGGTATCTTAGGATTTCAACTTTATCTTAGACGATATTATGGCCCTTCTCGCTTCTAAACCCACCAGCGACAGCATTCAATGCATCGCCCCTTGTCTTGGCCTTAGCTAACCCTCTGAGCATATCTGGACCGTTCTCCCTGAGTGACCTTCCGAGACCGCTGCTAGTAGTGCTGGATCCGCTGAAGCTTCTGTTTTGCACAGGGCTGCTGAAGGGAAGTCTCGATTCAACCTTGCCGATGGCGGCGTCGGCAGCATGGTCCACCATGCGCTCGCCCTTCTCCAATGCCATTTCGGCGGCAACGACGACCCAGATTCCGATGGTTGCAAGCAAGGAGAGAGCAAAACCGGTCCACCCTAGAGCTTGATTCATTCTTCCGACGTGGGCGTTGACAGTTTCAATAGTCAACTTGAGGGATAGCGACGCCACGGTATTAGCGGCGACGTGCTGTAGGACCAAGCCTCCAAGGAGTGCCATACAGCCAAGGAGGGAGAGAACGGCGGCAACCTTCTGGACGACTGGTGGGATAGGAAGCAATGGAATCATTAAGACCATCTGGCACAACATAGCGACACCCAAGCAGACAGTCGCGACCCACCATGGGAGGGAGAAGGCGATCTTGTCTTTGAAGAAGGCAGCAATACCAATGAGGTCGAATGGATCGCCGCCGGCGGTGGCTCCGAGGACCTCAGTGGTGTTGATGGATCCACATCTCCATTGGGCTCCCTTGATTCCTTCCATTGAAGTAACCTCGACACAGATTCCACTGTAGCTGACACGAGCATGGTTGAATTGAATGGTGGCGTTCATGCTGTCATCCTTAATCAGCTCCTGGACTGTCTGCTTGAATTTTTCTTGGATCTTGAGATTGGGGGTAGGCGTCGGCATAGGGGTCGAAGAGGTAGACTTTTCAGTATCTGATGGGGCGGCATCTTCGGTAGGTTCCGGCGCAACGGTTTTTGTTTGGGAGACCGTTGCAACGGAGCGAATAATCGTAGTGGTTTCCGCGTCCTCCTCTTGACGCCTGACAAGCCTATTATTGCTAGTTGGGACATCGTACTCAAACGAAACGATGTAGAGGCCCTTGCTGCTTTCTTGCTTCCCAGCTGTGACAATGACGGTGGAGAAAATAAATGAGATCATCAGAGCCATGGCCGCGAAGCCGAGGAGGGGTTCTATATGCAAGCGACTGGTTAGTAATCGAGTCCAACGACACGCTAATAATTTCCTAGATCATTCGATACATACTTGTGCATGGTGCCGCTCGGGCAAACCTGACCAAGTTAACCATTTTTGTTGATGTGGTGGTGGTGTAGTTGTAGATGAAGTTGGTTGTTGAAGCTGGTTTAGGAAAAGATAAGGAACCTGGAGCCTTCTTTTCTTCTGATATATTTTTTCAATCCCACAAAAAGGCTTTCTAGAAGCAAATTGCACTCTTTTTCTATGCGTGACCAAGTGATTGATTATATCTTTCTGATATCAAGAATTCCCCTGATATGAAAAGGCGTAATTTTAATTTTAAATTGGCCCAGAAAAAAACACGAAGAAAAATGTTATAGGAGATCTGATAAGAAACTAAGTGCTCTGCACTTTCAACAGCTAGCTGTCTGGTCGAAAAGAAAGAAAATTAAAAAAAAGATAGGAAAGAAACGAAAGGAAAGGGCGACGAAACGGTAAGAAAATTCGTATCAGACTGAGCTGGATGGGGGAGAGAAGAGAAGAAGAACCACTGAGGGAGGGCGACACTTCGAACTTATATCTCGAGCAACCAACGAAGACAGCTGCCCTGGAAGACGCTGCTGGGATCAGGTTGAGCTGTCGCCCTATAGCTTCCAATGACAAGCCTTCCATGCATCCTTCGACAGATGCGCGACCTGCTTGGTGGGGGGGACCCACCAAGTGTACAGACCCTAGCATCAAGCGAGGCGTATAGCATTCGGAATCCGAACTGTATCAAAATCACCAGGTAGGATTGTTAACGCTTCAGAAATTTTCCGATGGGTATTCATAGTAACCGTATAATTACACTAGCTGTGGCCTGCCCGGGCGCGAGTGGCATATCGAATCCGTAAAGTCGTAAGCTTGTCACCCTAAGAATAGGTACTTGTGCTTATTACCCTTCGCGCTGAAGGCCAGTGGTACCCGCCAATAGGTGTATTATTGGAAAGTACAAAGCCCAGGCACCAGTAGTCGAGATTACGATAATCCGGTCCTTTCGCCGCCAGGAAGCTTGAGAGCGAGAGTCAACTAGGGTTCAGTGGCGGGCGCGTGCTGGTGGCAGCCCAAGGTCCAGTCATCAATACGCGTTTCGACAACCAGAACTTGAGCCCTAGTCAGTCTAGTAAATAACCATGCGGCTCTTCCTCCGCTCGCATTATTTTTGGACCTGCCTCTCGTGATCGTGAGCTGGGGCTTGAACGTGATGATTTGCTGGAAGGCCGTCCGGAAGAAGGAACGGTGCGAGGGAGTGTATTGGTTACCGCTATCTCTTGGTGGTGTTTCATAGTCTGCGCTTAAAACGGCGGCACCAATCAGCTGCCAGAACATCCCTGTCGCCTCTCCCAACTTGGGACGACAGGGATCAGCGACGACAACACATCACATACCACATCACCACATATTGTGTAACGGTCGAAGTTCGAGGCCCGTATGCATATACATACTTACTCAAGTATTCATCTGTGTGAGGACGCTGTATATTCCCGAGACTGCTGTAGCTTTAGAATACCAGCACTCGTGCATGTGACACAGATACCGACCTGGCAGCCAACCTAAACCTTCTGTTATGAGAGAAGGGCCTTCAAGATTGGAATCACGGCGAACTTTACGAGTAGCTTATAATTACTTCAGCTCTGGGATTATTTCTTATAAACCATCGCAAACCCTACAGTTGGCTAAAGACTGTAAGGGGCGGGTTGATATACTTTTTATCAAACAAAGAATCAAAAAACAAACATGAAAATCAGACAAAAAAGATGCAGACCCGGTCCCGTAGAAACTCCGAAGCGATGCGAAACGGTAAGTGATAATCAAGAACAAACATTGCAATGCAAAGCAAAACACCGGACGGTTAGGTTTTTTATTCTTTTGTTTTGTGTCGACGGATAATTCGGGCTTGGGGCCAGGGTTCATGGCTAGGGGCATCAGGGCGAACCATGACGTGAGGATGTGAGAGTCGGTACCTAGTGCCATCGGCGAGGGGGTCAATAATGGTAATAAATCAAAAGACAAAGCGTAACACCGGCCCATGCAGAAGATTATCAATCGCTAAAGGCGCAAATCGAAATTTTTTTTCTCCTCCCCCATGTCGGTAAGATCAAATAACGGTTGTCAAAATATTTGGTACGGTTTTGTGGTTTCGCCGCAAAATATTTTTGAGAGCAAAAGTCCTCCAATCAAGACACACCACATTCGATAGGCGGTAGGCCTAGGCAAGATCAAATTTGATTTCCTCTTCAACGCCCTCCTCTGGATCGGTGAGACGCGTGAAGTTGATTTTTGCGAAGACGTTGGGGATGTACATCGTTTGCAAAGTATGTGGGTGGTATTCAGATTCGGAGTCGATGGTCATTTCGTAGTTCGTCAAGATGTAGTGGATGATCATCTTTGACTGAAGAGATGCGAAGAAGCGGCCGGGACAGGGGTGGCGACCGTTGCCGAAGTATAGTTGTTGAGTAGAGGTGGCAGTCCAAAGCTCGGTTCGATGGGCCTGGGCGTTCTTAGGGTTTTGTTTCAACATCTGCTCGCGGACTTTGTGGAATCGGAAACCATCGAATGAGGGATCTGCATAAAGAGAGATGTTTGGGTCGTTGTGGACTGAATGATGAGGCATGCAGACTTGGGTTCCAACCGGAAGGAAAGTACCATTACCCAGGGTGTA
The DNA here is from genome assembly GCA_036971655.1 of Arthrobotrys megalospora. Lineage (NCBI taxonomy): Eukaryota > Fungi > Ascomycota > Orbiliomycetes > Orbiliales > Orbiliaceae > Arthrobotrys > Arthrobotrys megalospora. The sequence goes on along the minus strand of JAVHJN010000007.1, from coordinate 294,683 downwards.
TGGAACGAGTGCGGTACGGGTAATGATAACTGGCGTATTGTTAGTATGTTATGAAAGATTTTGAGGTGTAGTGGAACTTACTTGGGCCCAATGAGACATAGCGGGTGCATTCGCGGGTGAAGGAATCAAGCTTTGACATCATGTTGAATGCTTGAGCAGTGTATCCATAATTCTTGATCATTTCAATAGCCTCGTCCCTGATAGGCTTCATATATTCTGGACGATTGACTAGTTGATAAAGCACCATGCAGAATGTTTCGGAGCTAGTATGGTTCCCTGCGGGCATTGGTTAACAAAGGCAGGGGGCATTAAAGTACTATCTCGGTCTTACCTGCAAAGTTCAAGAACATGAGACGTAACATGATGTCCCGAGTATTATCACAGTTGCCAAAATTCTGGACGGCTCCTTCCATGATCCATTGCAAGTAGTCGTCCTGTATATTAACTGTAAGTTGATGTTAACTCTTACAACGTATGTTGGATCCCACTTACAGGACGATCCTTCCAGCGTTTACCCAACAACTCCATCTTGTCGCGACGTTGCTCAATGATGGGAGTTAGGTGCTTCAATGCGATTTTCTGGTTGTTCGGGATACTTGAACACAACCAAGCGATAGACGGTTTGAGCCAATTGGGCCAAACACGGATAATAACACCACAGATGGCGACATCTTTAGCGTATTCCTTGGCTGTATGGATGTACTCAAGGTTTCGGCAGAGAGGTTTACCGACAAAGAACCTGTTTGAAATGCGGGTGAGGATATCCAAGGATATTTCCATAGCGTTGACTTTCTTGGTATTCCCTTTGACGGTGCCGAGGAACAAACCGCAAGCATTGATCATTTCATCCATAGCCACGTCCAAAGACTTGGTGAGTTTCTTGGTCAACTTCTCATGGATGTATGGAACGTGCCAAGTATGTGTGTGAACCTCGTTCGACATAGTATACTTGACTTGGAAATCCTAGATATGTGTTTCATTAGCCCTTATCTCGATTGACGGGTAAGAATTATGCCTCGTACTGTTGCGATGTTGGCGTAGAATGAGAGCTGAGAAGCGTCTGCGTGGCAAACTTCTTCCATCAGCTCCTTAGTGCAGACAATGACCAACATACGTTCGACCATGGCGACCTGGAAGACAGTGTACTTCCCAGATTCGTAGGCATCGCGGATGACATCATGGCCGAATCGGATGAACCAGATTCCTCCAAGCCATGATCCAATGTAACCTGGGAATGGGACACCGACGACTGGAACCTTAACCTGTTACGTGTTAGTTAGGATTTTATCCAATGACAAGGTATAAGATGAAGAAACGCCGCAGTAACATGTTGCTTCATCGGTCTTTAGGAGGTGTATCTAATTGACTTACTTTGTATTTATAAAACTGGACCTCCTTATGAATGAAGAAGAGGACGATGAGAAGCATCAAATTGAACCAGGTAGGTTGGAGAAACCCGGCCGTAACATCAGCGACGACACCCATGGCTGCCGTTGCAATGACGTTTCTTGTATACTCGAGTTGTGTATAGATGTCAAGAGAGGTTGAAGAGATATGGATTAGAGATACGAATGAATTTTAGTAAATGGCAGGTTAATTGGTTGATCCTAGTTGTGAAGGAATGGCTGGATGTTAGTGATGCTTGATAGGAATGAAGGAACGTAGAGGAAAGAGTGTGGTCGAGAATGAGAAACAGTGGGAAAGGTTGTTAACTAAATAAAGGTGGGATGAAGTTTGAGTTCGTGGAGAGGGGGATATCAACAATATCGTTTCGACACCCGTTGCCACACTGAACTCGGCCCAAGCGAAAGACCAAACGTACTCAGACATGCATCCACAAGCGAATTCGTCAAGAGGTTGGTCAAAGCGATAGATGAGAAATAAAAAACAAGCACTGGAGATTAGATCTAGATCAGGGAAGGAATACTCACGTGTACTAATGAACGAAAGAAGTTAGAATGTCGGATTTCTAGCTAGGCGACATATGATATATGCAGCTACCCGAGGACCGAAAAGTTTTTGCTAGGAAACGAGAGGTGGGTAAAAAAAGAAGGAAGCAGAATCTTATCCTTTGTAGATAGAAACTAGTGATTGTAGATGGTTAGAACAGGGAGAAGCGAAAGAGGAAGAAGAAGTGGGTAGAAGGAAAGAGGAAAGGGGAAAAAAAAATTAAAATTGTGGATGTGAAGATCTCAGTATAATGGCTTGCTACATCGAAGTTCCATAGAAACAGCGGCTGTCCGCATCGCAGCACAAAAGAACCAAACGGCCGCCCATATGCAATTAACCTTATGACCCTCAAAACAACGGGGAGACACCAATGTCTGCCTAACTAACAAATCCACACAAAAGCATTCTATCAGGGTCCCAAAAGTTATGTTCAACCCATCAGACTGGCAGGAATATAACTGGCAAGTTTTCCAGCTGCTTTTAGTATTGAATGTTGGTTCTCCAGCAGGGATTCCTATTTAGATGTTTTTGCCTGAGAGGAAATAGTCACAATACTAGGATTCGGAAGATAAATTATACACTAAATACACCCGCTCTCCACGCAAATGCACATGTGTACATGTAGTGCCAACCAGAACGTGGGCTACTGCAGGGGTTTCCCCAACTGCTGAAGAAGTTTAGCGGTTTACGAGTTACAACTTCTCCAACTGCGAATCCTTCGACTGGCACACTGCCATGGATTCGTCGCTGCGAAGCTGGGGTTTGCATGGATTAAACCGGTTGGATCTCCGGGGAGTGACATCGGCGTATCTGGTCGGGACCACACGCGCGAGCTTTCGGTGATTGCCGAGTATATTAATTTCAGATATGCCTCGGAATTGGAACTTATATTTGGACTGAGGCCTTGCATAATCTATGAGACATATTTACGACGAAACGATATGACCGAGGTCGGCCTGGCGAGCTCGTCGACGTCCTACAAAAATTTTAAAAACGGGTTTCAGGACAGGATAGGACAGGACATTAGTATGTATTAGGGTCTAAAAACTCAAATCAACAGCTGCTAGAGTCCAAAATTGCAGATACCTGCAGTACTATACTTGTACAGCGGCTGGTCTTCATCTATGCATCCAACATGCCTCTCTCTAGATCTAACAAACCTGCTGTAATTTGTGTTGAATGTCGTTGTAATGTGGTTTAGCGTTACGCGGTGATGTTCGTGTCACATGGGCATGCTGAGGTGGAGATCTTCCCATCCCATTTAAGACACGTTCGTTGGATCTCAGCCATTGTGCATGCTGCAGCTGGTTATCATATAATACGGGACTGGTCGATAGTTAGCCTCGAATACTAGCAGCTCAAAGCCGTGGGAATGCAAACTGATGTTTTCCGGTTTTTGTAAATCTAGTACTAGTTGGTCGCATCAACTGACGGTCTACTGCAAGCAGCTAATGAACCCATTGGCTGGGGGGCGAGCCATCACTGAAACATTTGGTTAACTTGGTAGCGACATTGTTGGAACTCCTGACATATACATGGAGGTATTCGAACTCCCCGAAATCATGCGCCACTCGCACTTACAGGAATACATGTCTTAGTTGGTAGGTGGTGCCATCGATGCTTCAGCGTGCGCGGTCCAGCCTACTCATTGGTAATCATAACTTTGATGCTCTTGCTCGTTCTGTCCTTGACCGTTTCGAACGCCTTATCTGCCTCTTCCAGCGTAAACCTGTGACTAACCAACATCTTGACGTCTCCCAACAAGCCGCTCTTAACCAACTTGATGGCCTTTGGCCACTGATTCGCATATCTGTACTGGAATTTAAGGTCAACTTCCTTGACGCTGCAGGCCATGAATGGCATCTCCACTATGTCCTTGCCCACTCCGATAACGAAAACTGTACCGCCAAACCGAGATGCATAAACTGCTGTTGCGATCGATGATGCGATACCTGTGCATTCGATTGCAACATCTGGGTGTCCAGCTGTGGAGTAAAACGTATCGTTGATCGACTTTGCGAGGGCTTGTGGGGTGGCATCGGGCCCACTGAGTGGGATTTGGAATGTATTGACGGAAGGCACTAGCTTCTTCGCAAACTCGAGTCTTGATGCATCAATATCTGTGATGGTAATCGGTGTCGCACCAGCGGCTCTGGCACAGAGCAGTGTAACAAGACCAATAGGTCCCGCGCCGCAGATTAGCAAGCTGTCGCCGAGCCTAAGCTGTGCCCTTTCGATACCAGCGAGTGCAACAGATATCGGCTCCAGCAATGCCCCTTCTTCATACGACAGACCCTCGAGTTTGAAGCACCATTGAGCTGGGTGAACCTAATCGCCAAGTTAGCACCACCAGATAAAGCGGTTACTTTTCCTGAGGAGTTATACAATGTATCGCCTAAGGAGGCCAGGGACGGGCGGAGTCGACCGGAAAAGAACATCCTCGCAACCGTTGTATCTTCCTGTCAAGCATGGAACGCTAAGGCACGGCAGATCCTGTTAACACCATCGCCAACTTTTGAAGCGGGGTTTGGTAATTCTATTACGGACCATTTGGCACACGGGATCGTGGGCTCGATTGCGACTCTGCATCATTTGCACGTCAGTTTGTTTTAAGACTACCAATTAGAGTGATCGAAACTCTGCCGTGCCTACCTATCTCCGGGCTTGAGGTGTGAAACACTCGGATGCACTTTGACCACAATACCCGAGCTTTCATGACCAAGGATATGTTCATCTTCAACAACCATAGTGGGCCCTATTCTCCCATGTTCCCAAAACTATGTCTCGGTTAACAAATTGTAAAGTGCAAGCACATGATATGTGCCGTTGCGAAAGAACCTACATGAATATCGCTGCCACAGATCCCTGTCGCTTTCATCTCCAACACCACCTCGCCTGGCTGAAGCAATTGTTCGGACTCGATCTCTTGTAGGCTTGGAGACGCCTCGCCAATGTATAGTTTGTGGGAGGGGTTAGTGTATACCCCAACATTGGGCTTTAAAGTGGGTGTCGCCATATTGGATTTGAGTAGCCCGACTTCTGCGTTGTAGTGTCGAAATGCAACAGAAGGTTATATCAATGTCGATGTCGTTGCGTCGATGCCCACACCCGGCTAGATTCGACTGTTGGGACTTGGAAAGTAACAGAACAAATGCTGCGACAGGCGCCCGGTCTCCGATTTTAAGATATGGTATAGAGTATCCACTGTCCTCAACCTCGTAAGTTAACGGATTCCACAAGTTAACAATAAACTGTCAATTCAGTGCTCGAGTCGAGTCGCCTTTATAAGGTCCCTGCCCTTCTACCCCGCCATCTGGGCCCCTCGCTACCATGCCGAAAGTTATTTCGCCCGGCTAAAATGAGTTGGCATTGCAGCTATCCCGCAACGATACTTTCGGGGCGGAATAACCTGCCTCCACCTATCCAATCGATGTATCAAGAAGCTAACCATGGAACCTGAAAGGCTCCTCCCGTCGAACTATCGTCAGGATGCCGAAAGCTTATCTTTTTAGTCCGATGCATTCAGGCTAATTGGAACACTCTAAGGAACAGCTTTGGATTCATGCGGCAACGGTAACGGTAACGGGAATCCACCTGCGTTGGGTTTTTCACGGATACACACATCTGATCAGAGCTCTTTGTTTTATTCATTATCAATATTCATTAACTTTGTATAGTTATTGTGTACGTTAAGTGAACAGGGAGCGCTTCGTAAAATGAAACCACGCTGGTAAGCAAAAGGCTCATCTGGCCAAAGTAAAAAAGGACATACGCTTCGTTTAAACGGCGTGGATGTATCTCAGCTGGACAAAAAAGACAGGGACACAAACAATAACACCCGGGATTTTTTGTGTTTCGTAACAGTCAATATGGACGCGAACCATATAAAGCTCGACTTCTCGAGCCTGCAATCCACACCCTTGGGTTCGAGTTAAATATCGTAGTCATTAAAACATAATGTTGGAGAAGTTGAAAAAAGGGCCCGAGACAAACAGTCGATTACATCGGTTGCTTCTCGGAATAATCTGGTGGATTGACCTGCTGGTCGTCAACAACAGGCTCCCACTGAACCTTGCTCTTCTCGTCAATCCAGGCAAACTCATCGCTGGCAACAATATCAAATGCCTTACATCCCTCGATCTCCTCGGTACTAACCCCGGCCTCATCTTTGGCAAGCCAGAGGACCGGCTCACTTGCAGCTAAGGCCGGATGAACATAGGCATTTTCGCGTTCTTCGTGGGTATATGTGTACTCCACCTCGTGTTGAGGGATCAATGCTCTAGCAGAAAGATAGTTGGCGTAGATGTGGGGCTGAAAGAACTTTTTAAACATCGAAACCTTGGGGGGTGCCTCGACAGCGACAGCGGTAGGAGCGGGCTTGTCGCCGTTAGATTCACCAGCGGTGGCGGGGTTGTTCTCTGCAATTTGGAGATTTCGTGGGAGTGGCTCTAGCATAGGGCCGAAGGCGTTTGTGAGCGCGATTTGGAAGAGAATGGTGAGAACGAGAAGGATAATAGAGAGAACAATAGGTCCTGGGGCTCCGGCGATAGCGAAAAGACCGACCATACAAGCTTCTGCGAGATAGATGCCGGTAAGGGTTTGATAGAGCGCACGAGGGTATACCATGCCCTTTGTATCAATGCTGTTGTCGTACACGAATAGAAGGTTGTGCTTGTATGCAAGATAGAAGAGTGACACTCCGATAGTCGCGAATCCAAGGATTAGCGGGGCGATTGGTGCATAGGTTAGAGCGATGACCACAATGTTGGTGTATACCGGGAAGACTGTTCCCCAACCTAGCCCAGATAGCTTGGTCCATCGATTCCACTTCTTGCGAGGTGTCGTGTCAAGGATAAAACTAAGCAATTTGCTGACAATTAAGCCGACGATCTGAAGGAGAGCACCAGCGGAGACAGATAACCCTTGCAAAAGCATGTATGAGATATAAAAGTTGGATGCCTTGGGAATGTTAGTGGCGAGGAAATTCGTGGCCGCGCTAGGACTGGAGAGATTGAGGAGGCTCTGTATCGATGACGCTACTGCAGACGAGAGTGTAGTAACGAGGAACACTTGGATAACCTGGAAGGCGAAGTACGAATTTTGGACGTGTAGTTCGACATGAGAAAGGGATGGTTTCCCGACAATTCGGGCACACACTAGGAGAAATTTAGTTACGAATTCCCAGCAAAAGTTGGACTTTAATACTTACTGCGAAGGATAATGGGCAAAAGCGCCATTAAAACGGCCAACATGACTGCTGGAAGCAAACCTGTGATTACTCCCAGAATGGCCCTCGGAATCTTATTAATGAACCCGAGCCAAGGAAGTTGACAGGTGAGATAGTTGATGTTCGAGATAGTACCGACGACTGCAACTGGGAAAGACCAGAAGACAACGAGGGCAGCAATAAATGCTGTGACTAATGTGATCTTCAGAAGTCTCTCCCACCATTTGAGCCGTAAGCTAGACCAGACAATCTCATCAGGGGTGATTCCGATGTATCGAGGGGCCATGTGCAGCGGAAGATTGCTCGCTAGACATTGGAAAGCAATTTGTGCCGCTTGTTGGGTGGTGAATTCGATAAAGGCAGAGTTCATCTGCTTTACTTGATCTGTTTTTTGACGTTCCTGCAGGTCCTTGATTTTCGTATTCATGGCTTTCAGCTCCGTCCGGCTCCAATCAATGGTGTCAACCTTCTGGCCGATGAGAAACTTAAGTTTGTGGGTGGGTCTTTCTTTTGCTGGTACCCATCTGGCACCTACTGACCCGGATTCGGTATCAGCATCGCCTGCAGTGCCCTTTTTGATGGCAAGCCGACGGTTTTTATCTGCAGTTCTGATATACTTGATTTCGGCGCCTTCCAATTTGAGAGCAAGCTTGTCCCGCTCAGCGACAGTTTCTTCGAGTTCTTTTACGTCTGTGTTAATCCAGATGCGAGCGACGTTGTCGAACAGTTTCAACAACTGGGGGACACCGAGGTAGTCGTCCGGAATCGAAGTTACCAGGAGGGTGCGAGCGGAGATTCTGTTGGCGTACATGGAAGAACAAAGGTAAGCTTGCCTAACGGCAACGAAGTGCATCATCTCACGGTAAATGGTGAACATGACGAAACCAAAGAAGAGGTATGCAGCCAAAATGTGACCGTAGTACCAATTCTTATGGGTTGTCTTGTTGACATTGCCCATAGCAAGAACATCGAGTTGCTTCTGCCCGGCACCACCTGTGTAGTTCAGAGGGAAAAGAATTGGCCATGTGATGAAGCAGCCAACTAGGGTCATGACAATGGAGATTTTGAGATATCGGAGGAAGAAGTATGAATCTAACGAGGTTTTCTCGATGACATATGATTCACTGCGTCGGATTTTGGTTAGCGATGCTATCGCGGATTATGAATTGTGTCTTTCAGATATACACACTTGATGGCAACCAATGGCCCAACCCAGGAAAAGATCCCGTCCGGTAGTGGATCGGTTCGTTTGTCCTTGCTAACGGTGCCGACGTATGTTCGAGGAGCATATTGACGGCGCTGTGAAACTCGTAGAATGAGGAAGAGAACAACCATTATACCGAAGATGATGCCGTTGACGACGAGCGAAGATAAGAAACCGGATAAAGAATTCGATTGACCCGTAGCTGAACCAATGTTCTGGTCCCCGTTCGGGTCCGCGACGTTGCCGCACTGTGCAGCACGCTTGGCTAGCCTGTGGAAGATCTCATGATGGTAACCCATATTGAAGGATGCTTGGTGATTTGCCGTTCACCGACGGAAAAGCAGTAGAATCTGCAAAGGAGGAGAAGAATCAGAGTCAGTATCGGGTGATAAGGCTGTTATTGTTAGAATGGGTGATGAGGATGATGATGATGATGATGATGAAAAGAAGAGAACTGTCCGTGCGAGGGCCTGTAGACGCTTATATCCCCAAGAGCGACAATATATGCCACGGCAGGAAGTGTTGTCGCAGGGAACAGGGCTGACGTTGTTGCTCCCTTTCCTGTTTACCTGCCCAGCCAGCACTATCAAGCCTGCAATCTTTCCATAGACGACAACCAACCAACCCGATCAAACAGAAAAAAAGGAATTAGAAGGGAAGTTCAATTCCTCACCTGCAGAAGCCCGAACTGAAAATGCAAAAGAGACTAGGGTAATGTTGACAGCTAACGTTCGAGACCGTCTACGGATTGTCCGAGGAGAATTTGAAAAAGCCTGTGCAGGAAGGAGGCACTGCTGGTTAGCATGGACACGACCTTGGATTTAATACTGAGCAGCCGCTGCAAGCCCACAGTGGGGGAAAATGCCGACCTATGCACGTCAAAACACAGAATCCAAAATCCCTATCACAAACCAGGGTCTATTCTTGCTTAACGCCGTGAGGGAATCTGGTGTCCTGCGACTAATGGGGTGATACCGTTGTCCTCAGCTGGTGGCGCTCTCCGTTTCCAATGGGCCTCACAACCACGGGTCAAATTACAATCCTATTCAAAGTATAGGTCAGGATCTGGCTGTATGTTTAACCCGTGAATAGGCAGATTCTGGAGATTTGGACGCAAGGAGAAAGAAGAGGATGGCAGCAAAGAAGAAGAAGTTTATTCTTCGATTCAAGGCAAGAACTGACTGATTTATTATCTACTCGATCCAGGGACCGTGATACCGTGCGACGTCCAAAAATTTTTGCCGATTGCAATTCGATCATCGTGCAATTACATAACCTTCATGTTGGGGTCTAGCATTCCTGCCGACCACTTCCTTGCTTGGGCCATCTATCGCTTGCATGCAAGTGGGATGGATGGGACTGGACCCCTTTGCTGGTGATGTCAGCCACTTTTAACCTGATGGTCATTCACAAAAAAACACGTCTTGCAGCAGGCCGCTGCTGCAGACCACCCTGGCCTGGTCGCGAATAGAGTTCACAGGCTTGCGAGAGAAAAAAACTTCTCGGTATCGCTAACAGGAAATCTGGGATGCCTGGTTTCCGATAAACATTAAACTCCCACGCTTGAAACACCAACGATGTCGGCCACTCCAGAACGCTTTCGGGTAGTTTTAATTTCTTTCTGCAGAGCATAGAAAACTCCCGATCCCTATGTAAAAAGAGCTATTTTCAACCGCAAGCGACTCGCGTGACTGTCTTCTCCCTCAGTCCGCATACGCATGGTTCGTCGTTGATGATGTTGGAGGAACCGCTTTTGGATATGCGGCGCTGGTCCTTAATTTCCCACGCATCGCCAAGGGAGCGCATCGCCAAAAAAAAACATTCTGGATCGAACGGATTCATAAATTTTGACTAATGAGTTGGGATGTTATCAAAGGAGAGTCCACCATAGTAAAAGGTACATACTAAGATGTTATGCATCTGCGGGTGGAACGCACATGGAGTATCAGGATCAGGAAGGGCCACCCGACTTCCCCACAAAGCTATCGATAAAAAGGCTCCGACAAACCACAGTGTCGCTCTTTCGGTGAGACACCTGCTAAATTACGTTGAGCTAAGCTTAATATTTGCCACTATTACGACCTAGGTTGCGTAGACCAAGCACTTCAGCGCTATGACCGTATTGTGACGACGACTGAAGCAACATCGGATGATTCGTCGAGAAATTCTTCGCAATACACGCTCGTTCACATCAAATTCCGTGTGTGATTCACACAGCCCTCAATCCAGACCGTTCATGAAATATGAGCATCAAGCCACAGGTGGCGTGCTCTAGCCTCCACAGCCACAATATCTAGAAGCGAGATCCTAATTAAGACATAAGCATTAATACGATGGTGTATTGCATTGTCCTATACATATCCTGGAGTATATCAGACTGAAACGATGTCGGTTAGACCGACTACTATTCCTAGCGCCTGGGTTTGAACCACAGCGAAACCGGTCTGGACTTGCATGATACTGTTGCGTTCCTCGTACCATCTTGAGCGATCGAGTTCCTCCTCTCCAGCCGCACTTACGTACACGTATGTGGCATCAAATGTGGCTAATTAAAGCCTGAACTTGATTGAAGGCCGGAGATAGCACCGAACTCTGCGGCTGATAAATTTCCAGGAAATGTGAAGTCATCTGTTCACCGACGGCACACAACCCGCGACTGCAGTTCGGGCAAGCAAAATGCAACAAGGAACAACACGATATGTTAAATACCAATATTTACTAATGACAAATAATAACCGGTACTCCCTAGTGGCTAGAGGGAACGTAGCCAAAGGGACCTCTAATCTGGAGTCCCTCTAGCGCAACGGAAATAATTAGAGAAAGACACATGTGTTATAATTGTTTATATGAGGGTGCTGGAAAACTGGAGCTAGGCCCCTTTGGACCTTAAAAGTTACTGAAGCTCGGGGGAAGGATATCCCTATCGACATATCTTCCACCGTGAGATTTCTTATTTTAACATTATAAACGCTTGAGGGCGGTGCCGACTGGTACGCCGAAAGATACCTAAGGGATTCACCTGTATAAAGACAATAGCCTAAGCTTCTGATATCCCCCCCCCCCCCCTGAGGCCCTCCCTTGCAGTAATCTCGATACTCTTTAATTAAAATTACAACGGCAAACGATCTGCTGGGCCGGTACTTGCTCGAGAACTTAAAACGCATTCTACATCGACACGGCTCCTGCACGGTGCCTTGTTGTCTCTTTGTCTGATTCAGTGGCTTCCTTCACAAGCCTCGGGCCAGAGTGCTCTCGTTCCCAGATGCCACAAAGGAGTTGTGATCATATGGCCAGAGCCTTATGGTGTTTCAAACGCTAACGACTACATCGGTCTTTTCAGGCTCATCTAAGAGGTCTTTTTCTTCACTGTAACAACAACACTGGAATCATGCCCTTGCCCTATTACCACTTCATTCGGCAACTGTGAGCTGTATATCTCCACAACCCCCCCAAGCCTTCTGATACTAGTCTACCGGCGCGGCAACTTAGTCTCGTTGTTTATCGGCCGGAATGGGGCCGATACTGTGGGGACCGAAAGCCCTCTTCATTTTGCCCTCGCATCTGGGAGGGTCGGGGACGTCCACTCTAGTGGCCTTTTCTACCTTTGCCCACCAGCCAATATCACCCGTCCTGCCCACCAGGCTCGACCCATTGTCCAAGAACCCCTGCAGCTTTTCATCGGGACACCTCCGGGAGATACACTATGCCGTGGGATCTGTCTCCAGAGTGGAGTATATTTAAGCTTCAGATGCTGGATACAGTGGTAATTGATATATGCTGACTTTCATTGTCTGCCAATGTAATCTTGGTGTTGATGCTCCAATTTGGATGTACGACACGGGCTCGGACCCCCAGGATCTGATTGTCTCGAGGCAATCGATCGCCAGGGTGATCCTGGTCCCGAAGAATGATACTACATCCCCTACCCGCCGGACATCAATTCCGCCTATAGGCCTAGAAGCAGCAGTATATCAAGTGATGTATCGACTGAAGAACATCCGGTCACAACACCCGGGTACCCGCATCGGCATCGTCACTATCGTTTCCTTCGCCGTTGTCATCCGTCAAACTCCTTAAGGCCTTTCAGATATATCTTCTCCGCCGTACTACCCAATTCTTCATCCTTGATTCATGAATACAAAGCGATATCTGACCGTACCTATCAGCGGTGAAGAACTATCCGGTAGCGATGAAACTAGCATGGCAACTGCGTTCTATGACCCACTATTTAGTCATCTCACCGTTGGAGGGTTGGATGGGATTGGTAAATTCAAACTTGGGACATTGCCCGACATTGCAGCTGCCGGTGGCAACCCCTGCAATGGAATCCGAATGTAGACAATATTCTGGCGCTTGATAGCACTGTGAATGTGACACAGAGCAACCCTGTCCTCGAAATTTGTGACGACAACAACGGATACTGCTGCAGAGGGCGTGGGTAGTATCACGACAATCGGGTCTAACTTGGATATTCGAGGTTTTAACGGCTGCGATTTCGTTAAACCGGTTCACAACTAAGTTGATTATTTCCGTGTATAATTGGGATCTAGACCAAGCCATGACTACGCATATAGGACTTGAGGACTCGACTCTATCAGTCATAACCAGCGTAGCGTAGCCCACACCAACCATTAGCTCTGGCACCGCATACACCCCCCAAGGGATATCAATATCGAATAGTAGATATAGCTGCAGGGGAGACTTTTATATCACAGGCGATCACCTCATACTCGCGCGACCAACTTCTGGCGTTTCAAGACTTTCACCGCTGTTGTATGTGGTCTATGAAAGCGCAAATCTCGAGGAGTCAATTTACCCTAAGATTGTCTTCACGCCCTCAGATGTGGTTGCAGATACTAGCTCCTTCATAACTTGAAGCGTGTTCACAACCGCCCTGACCGGCACTATCACCCCTATGTATGCCTGGATTTCAAGCGGTCTAACCGGAACATTTGCTCTGTGGGATTGGAAGTACGTAAATGAGTTCGCCACTCCACAGGAAGTTGAGTATCCAAGACAGATGACAGAACAGATAACGGCAGCGGACGAAATTCCCATTGAAACTTTACTACCGCGCTCAGGCCCTACAGTTGATGAATCCCCCACGAAAACTGGGGTCCCAACGAGCTGGTAAGTTTTGAAACCCGACGTCCCCGGTAATGTCTAGGATGCCAATATCATTTTTCGCTTTGCTCTTGTCACTAGCTTTCGTGCGCGCGCACACACACCTAAGGTATCTATTACCTACCACTGCTGAACATGGATTCATATCTTATATACTTCATATACTTAATCTATTTACCTTATTTTAATCATTTTATATGTACCAATTCACTTCTAACATTTACAAAATTACCTTGAGAGGTTAACTAAGGCCTAACTGGTAAGATTGACGTATAACGTAGATAGTACATCTATATTTCCGATTCGACGTTGGCTCAAGCCTGCTGGGACTAGCTCAGTAAGAAATCAGAATACGATAGAGGAATAATCTAGCTAAGCCAATTGATATAGTCCTACTTGACCCATGTACACTCTCATTCTTTTGAACTTATATACTATTAAGTCGATTACGTTACGAGGCAACTTTGGAAAGGTTCGATCGACCAGAGGAAACTTTTTTATCGCATTCATCAATTGTATTCTCCAATTAAACATCAAAAACTTTTGGGATTAGGGGCAAAAGAAAAAAAAAAATATCAAAACAAGGAAATAAGGAAACATGAGAAACTCCATCAGTTTTTTTTGAGGGTCGTATCAAACATAAAAAAATAAAGGAAACCAAAAGAACTTCGAACAGGTCCTCCCCTGCAAGTGTATGTATATCGAACGAAAATAAAAACAACTTGGCCGAGATGACGAGATCTGATTCTAAAAAAGCATGCAGACGAGCCCGAAGAATAAGGTTGCATTCGCACTGGTGCATTAGATATGGTGTATAAGAAAAGAAATAAGAAAATAAGAAAACTCCTTCCCAGTCCTGACCATGGACAATTCTTTTTGGGGTGGTGATAACAGCAACTGAAAACGCCCATCATTTTTTGTGCAACGGGAAACAAGATTTCTCTAACCGGTAACGGGAAAACTCAAATTACAAGGCTGGGAAAGGGAAACAAATGAAGTCGAGAGTAAACATCTAATCCTGATCTTCGGCCCCTTTCATACGAGAGGAGAGGAGATTCCTGGAGTAAATAAGCTATAGATATCGTGAACTGAAAAGCCACCATGAAGCGGCTCGCTCACTGAGGGTGTAACGAGAGGAGAGGTGAAGAGCGGAGCGGATTCATTAAAAGCGTGTATGGGGAGGGCTGTACATGAAGGATAAGGACGCGCTGTGGTCAGTTGGAGAAGGAAGTTGAGTGGAAACACTTGCGCACGATACAGATCACGCGGAAGCGAGTGGCAAATATAGCAAGCGTGCAATGTAGCCGAATATGAAGCTTGTGGCGAATCAAATAGGTGACGGCTATGACGACGCTCGCTGAAGTCGCGCAAAGTGGTTGGCCAAACAGGCAGAGTAATATGGGGAATCTCTTTGACTGTGCACGGCCGTACGTCGCTTAGTAGTCCTCACCGATGGCATCGTCAAGAGGTGGCATACCACCACCCATACCAGCCATCATGAGACCGGCCGCGAACTGGTGATTCGAGTGTGCGCGATGGTATTTCAAGCCGTTGAGATTCTTGTATCTTTTGCCGCAGAACTCGCACTTGTACGGCTTCTCCTTTTCCATACCCATTGTTCCGGGGTATGGAATCGATGTTTCGGGGTTGATAATGCTGTATGTACCATCCGGATTTTGGTGAAGCGTTTGGTTGACATGACCATGCTGTTCAGGTTCCATGATTAGTAATCAACATACAACCATAGCCGGAGGGCCTGTGTAACTTACATTCTTGTGGTACTTCAGTCCGTTTTGATTCTTATAAGCCTTTTCACACCCAATAACTGGACATTTATAAGGCTTATCCTCCTGCATCGCCCATAGGCTCTGTAGAAGAGCCTCATTTCCAGGTATACTCGCACCAGGCACATTGTTGCCCATGTAACCCTCGAGATTCATCCTCCTTGCGAGTTCGTTCTCTCGCGCAGCTCTTAGCTGCTGGAGACTCATTTGTGGGAATCCCGGTGCGCGAGGGGCCATATTACCCATAGGGTTGAAGAGATGCTTGCCAGGGTCGTTTATTGTCATATCGAGGTCACTTTCCATATAATTTAGGTTCATCGCTCCGAAATTGGATAGGTTTTCGAGTTCGTTCTTGATATCTGTAGGGCCGGGTGTGCCTGGACCGGATGAATCCGGGGATCTGTACCTATCGGTAGCGGGAGTTGACGGATTGGGCATGTTCGGGGTGTTGACGGAGGAAACTGTAGGATTGTTCATCAGATTCGGTGGCATTTGGGTTGATAACCTAAGTCCGGGCTGCTGGGGTATCATCTGGTTCATGTTTGGCGGCGGGGTCATGTCGTCGTCATCCATCTCCATTTCTTCGGCAACATCCACGCCCCCTCCACTAGCGGCGCTCATGCTCCCTAGTCTGTCATTCCTATTCGAGCTTTGTCCCTGCGATTGCTGGGCCATCTTCTGGTGGTGAAGTTGCTGTTGCTGGACTAGACGACTTAAACCTGCAGACATACTTCCTGCTAAATTCACAGATGCCGTACTGTTGTTTCTGGTGAATTCTCTGACGCTTTCTGGGAGTTGAACGTGTCCCCCGGTTTGAGAAGCATGGACTTCTTCGTAGTGTTGTAGAAGGTCATGTAGCGAAGGGAGCGTCTTGCCACAGCATGAGAAATCTCGGAAGAAATTGGCCTCGAGTTTCGGAAGATAGGAAGATGAGTGATACGATGGTGACTGGTAGGAAAATGGCGATGTTCCGGTCATGATGATACTGTAGCAAATACGAGCAGGTTAAAAAGTGCCCAGATTGGTATAAACCGGGAAAAGCCGAATGTCTACATACTCATCTCGAATCCAGCTTCCGACGCTTACCCCTCCCCAGCTCATACCGCCATTCATAAGAGAGCCTCCTGCTCCAGTTTGTGATTCTCGTCGCTGGAATTTACCGCTGTGGTTTACTGCCGAAGCGACACCCCCGATGTTTATGCCTTGGCTAATCGAGCCCCGCTCAAACTGAGGGCCTGCCGATGTGACATTTGAGGGCTGGCTAGGACTGAAGTTCGACTGCCTACCCGCTTCCCCGGCTGCTCGCAGGGCGGATGTGAGATTAGAGGTGATACCGCCGGAATTCGGACGGTTTGCAGCAATCGGAACCGCAGAATGTGACGGTCTGATGTCTATTGGGCCGGGAGCCATTATATTTGATCGCTGTCGTTTGTCCGCAAACGTGCAGCAGATTTAAGTTTAGGAGAGGTCGGAAAAGAAGTTGTTGCGAGTACCCGCGAATTCGGCGAACTATTCGAGATTTGGCAGGGTATATATAGAGAGGGCAGTTAGTTGTGTAATCGGCGGATCAATATCCGGATTTCGAGAGGATGTGAAGTCGGCGTTTTTGGGCCCGATGTATATATATGTATGTGGTAATCTTCCGCTACAAATGTTTAGGGTTTGATTACCAAGATTCCGCAAGAGATACTTTCGTGAGTCAGCAAGGGCTGGATAGGCAGCGCTCGAGTAACAGGATCTATTGTAACTATTGTTGCGGGCTGTCCCAACTAGTCGGAAATAGCAGTGTTGGTCGAGGTGGGAGGCAACAGTTTTGATGTTAACGTAACCGGATCCAAAGAGGAGGCAACTTTCCCCAAAAAATGTTTCGAGTCTACGGTCCGGGGTCTGGTAGAATTGCAGAGACGCCGGGAAATTGTGAAATCAACGACTGGAAGGAACCGAGGTGGCACTGAAAGGACTATTTATGAAAGAAGCCGTGAGTCGTAGCGCTCCAGGATGCCTTGTTGGTCGGTATGAGGATATAGCAAGCGGAGCTATATCGTCTTTAGAGATGAATAAGGATGTGGGCAGGAAAAGAGAAGAGCTGGTGGAGTTGGGTACCGAAACAACGGGTTGAAGGGAAAAGGTACTTTTAAGAGAGTGGCCCCAGTCTGGTCCGGTCAGAAGGAGGAAGAGCTCGAGCAGGCTGGTTAGGCTGGTGTGCAGACACGACCGAGTAGGTCCTTGCTAGCCGCCTTGGTGGCTTCCCAGTCCAAGCTAGTTTGCTGGTAACGCAACCTGGTCGCAATGTATTCTCAAACACCTGAAAGTTGCCTTCCAGAACGATTCCGAATATCCAGAAGACGCAAGCTATCCCCGGAGTAGAGCGGTTCGGCCGTCTTCTGACACACGGCCGGCCTCGTGTGACGGGATTGATCAGATATTATTATCCTGTGGCTTCCAATTAAGCCCGTGCGTAGGTTGGCGCTTCTGTGCTGTGGGTGTGATTTGATATTAATTATATTGAGATCCACCGATGCAAGAGCGAGAGTCTATGGACGTATTGGATGTCCTGGACCTCGATTCCTCGGTAAAACTGCGCGGTACAATGCAATGCACGGCCTAGTATGATTTAGATTTGAAGCGAGGTTCGTCGTAGTTCGTCGAGTCGGGTCCGCTCTGTCGCTGAGGGATTTGGGGAGATTGCAATTGGAATCGGTAAGTTAAGATAATATAACTAACGGCTTCTGATAGAGCGAGGGACCTCTAGCTCTTACAGGCCGTCGGTATCAAGATGTGCGCAGCGGTGTCTCGTGGTGGGTGCGGAAATATAGATATCCCGGCTTGGACCTGCAGAATTCTAGCTCTTATCCGGCGGATATATGTCCCTGAAACGATGTCAAGACGATGGACTGATCCTGCAGCCTGGGGTCGTCGTACGTAATGTTATGTATAAGCTCGAGAAACGAATGTTCGATTGTCAAGCACAAGCAGCTGTAGTTTGAAATTCGAGTTCGAACAGGTATCTTGATATATCTATGTCAGCGACAGCGAGCAAAGAATAAACCGAATACCCAAGCATGCAAGCACTTAGGTATATCTATCTCAGATCGGATGTATCGAGAGATCACAAGATATGATACATACAGCTGCAATGCAAGTGCAATAGATCCGGGGAAGGACGCAGTATGGGGAACCGGAATGTGACAATGGCGACGCCTGCAGAGGACAAAAGGGAAAGTGAGAGCGACGGCTTATCGTACCGTGAACCTTGGGAGTGGAACCCTTTTCAAACCAGCAGCATAACCTTTACGCTTCTTCGAATGCTTCTGAGATTAATATTAATCTTTCCTCTGATAGAGTTGGTGGTGTTTCCGATCCAAACAGTTCAAACCAACTAAACGAATGGATCGAGTGCTCCACCGGGCGGACGGTGGCGGTTTCAATCGAGACACAACTTGCTCTTGGATGGGAATCTCACTTTTCGGCCGCCGCTATGGCCACGGACAATTCACTTCAATTCGATGGAATAATGAATACTCCCTCGTCACTGAGACTAGCCAGGCAGCTCCGGCGGGAAATACCGAACTCTCGCTTGACCTACCTACCCTTACCTCAAGCTATGGGCGGCTGTTGCAGACCAAGCACCTGAAGGAACACTGGATAGGCGGTATAAAGTTCACTGACTCGCGAGGGAAAGCCTAAACCATACCGTCGAAGACCACTCCTTGTTCAGCACATTGCGAGGCCGCTCCAAAGCTAACTGGTAGGGCGAGTGAAACAGACGCGCCAGAAACAGCATACTGCCCCAAATGGGCCAACCTGGGGAGCACTTTAGAGTTCTGATGTCCTTTTCGATCATATTGTGGCTGCATGCTCGGGTCTACGACACTCCCCCACTGCGGTGCGGTGGTGTCGACATTTGGCGTAATGCAAGGCCAATTCGCCATGTCTTGTTACAAACGAATGCCGCCACTGACCACGAGGGAGGTCTCACAAACAGCCTGTTCAGGCCCATCCTCAAATCTACCATGGCCACCCAATGCAACCGAAAAATAATGTCACCATGAAGTACCCTGTACAGCATCAACACGGACTACATGCTACAGGAGTCGATGCAAGTCGAGGCCCGAGAAACATGCCATGCCAAGGATTGATTCTCAGATATCCCGAGTTTACCCATATGTCGGCTTTCGCTTTAGGACATTGTAGTGCGAAAAAGGTCCCGAACCAGGTGCAGATTCGCTGATTGTCGAGCTCTAGCAGTGAGCGTTTTAATCGTCCTCGTTAAACAATTTAATTCATGCTTTCTGAGCTCGAGCTGCTTAAACGGAGACTTGTGCCAGCACCCTTGACCTGTTTCCCGTCAGAGACACTGCTAGAGACCCTTCATCCACTGGTCTTGGCAGCCAGGATCCAAGTGAAGATGAACGATGGGTCGTGTGCTTCTCTGTTGAGAGCTAGCTCGATGCATAAATATTGGTGGACAGCTTCGTTCGCATCGGTGCTTAGCACGATCTCAGAATCTCTGGAGCTCTTGCCTTTTTGCGTGAGGCTTTAAACGTGGAAATGGTAGGGGTATCCTCCGTGTCGGGTTCGAAGGAAGTTGCAAGCGAGACTATCCAGCGACAATGTATGTATGCACTGGATCTCAAAAAATTCGAAGGTCAGAGGCATGTGAAATCCGCTCGGGAGGTTTCAGGGAAATCCCCAGCTCTGGTCTGATGCAGCGGAGCACTCCACCCACGGAGTACGGATTATCTATTTGCCACTACCGGACAATTTGATGGGGGGTTTGCAGGATCAGGTAAAGGTTACTTAATCGAATGTCCAAGTTAACACCACCTGGAATACAGCCGAGTGGGACGGAATGCAATTTGCTGAATATGGTCAGCCGGCTGAAGGGTGCCGAGTATAATATTCCATCCTATTCATGTATGTACATATACCTACGTGACTCCGATTGCATAGCCTGAATAGATAGATGGAACCAGACTCGAACAACTGGCCTTCTCCGAAGCGTCGGACACCCAGCCGTATGGAATTTGGAAATTGGATCCAAGACATCTTGCTAGACGTGCATATGTCTTTTGGGATCCGTACCTTGGGCAGGCTGTAGACGGCCATATCCGTTGTGCCATTGTCCGGCTCGGTGTTTGACATGTGTTGTATTTCCTTTCCTGGCTGCCAGCCAATGAGATCGTGCGGAAAACTTCAATGTCAGAAGGCCTGGGCACCACAACGTCACACAGCATTTCCCAACCACAAGTAACGACATCCCACTTCATACCCCCCTCGTTCGTCGGATTGGGTTTACTCTCCGGTGGACTTGTACTTGCTACACCTGACGTACAATATCCCTACTCGTATCATCGGTCGCTGCTCATATACAATGCGATAGACGCTGGCTGTGGAGGTAGACCTCAAATTGTAAACACCACCCAGATAGACACTCCTCCTTTCCGTCGTGACAACCATATCTGCTAGCACAATCTTATGTCGGATGTTAATGCTCCAGTTCTACGGCTCTTAGGTACTCGAAGTCTGCTCGATATAAGGCCAATTGGTCACCCAATCCTCCTTCAATGCCCTTCCGGATTCATCCTCCCCGCTCTATCCTTACAACCTCCATATTTTCTACAACGGCGGTTATATCTTTCCTCGTGGTTGCTGCACCTCATATACTACCCTGCCCGGTGGACGCGCGAGTGGCAGCGGACGACGGGAAGTTGGCGAAGAAGCGTCGGAAGTGCCCGATGCCCAGACCGAATGATGGGGAACAAGTTACAGCGGAGAGCAGGATTACTATTGTAAAGGAGACTGGGAAATAACAGGGGCAATGGTAAGAGGAACTGGTTTTGTTATATTGCTATTGTAGCGGGTTTTTGTACATGTTATTTACGGCGATATGTTGTATATATTTTGAACCAGCATCTGGCGAAGAACAAAGTGAAGAAAGAAACCCAAGACGTCTTGGTATACTACCAACTATGCAAGATATCTCCAAAATCGGGTTGAAAATCAACTTTAATCATTCAGCCACAATTGCACAAGCGTAAGAAACACGGGCTAGCAAAGTAGTTGGCTGAGAGTTGCATTTGCAGGTTGCAACCGGACTGCGTGAATGTGATCCTCGGCTCATTCCAGCCTCCAAAACTATCGTTGCGTGGAGACACCCAAAAACGCACCTGCCGACGTGTTGGTGTCAGCATCTATATCTAGCTTGCTCACGCCCAGGGCCGTAGGTGATCAATTATTCACTAGTGAAGGTAGCTCGGGTGTTCCGAGATTGAAGCATAGTCATGGCACCGAATTCGAACCCTCGGTATATCAACTACCCCGACCCAGTTGAACTGGAGGAAACAACGGAGGAATCCAAATATACGAACCCTCCCGCCAACAACCCGGTTGTGTCTGGTCTGACACTTGAGATTTTGTCGGGAGTGTAAGCCATCTCCGCCAAAGCCTTGTAGATATCTAGAACTAATATGTGCCATTCGGCTACAAACTTCAGCATTGCAAATGTTGGGTGGATTCAACGGATGTTCTGGTCCAATGCCCAGTTTGGAGCTCTCAGACACCTCAAAGTCCTGGACAACTACACAAGTCCATGCTTCGTCCCGACGATAGTCCCTAAGGGACCTGATGATATCATTGCCGCTGCTGGTGAATTGGCAACAATCCAGACCCCGGCTGACACAGCATTTTATACTTCTGCTGACTTCGTCAAATTGTACACGGAGCGCAAGGCGACCCCGACGCAAGTCGTCCAAAAGTTGCTGGAGGTCATTGCCCAGGAGCCGCATAAAGCGGCGATCAATCAAGTGATTCCAGACTTCGTCCTGGCTTCTGCTGATGCATCTAGTAAGCGGTATGCCACTGGTGCTACATTAGGGCCTTTGGACGGCGTTCCTTTTGTGGTGAAGGACGAGATTTATATTCACGGATATGAAACGACCTTTGGCTCTGCAAAGGTCTTTGACAAGGGCGAGGGTGGGACTGCTTGGTGTGTTCGGAAGCTTGAAGAGGCGGGGGCGATCATGATCGCGAAAACTTGCATGCATGAATGTGGTAGTGATGTAAGTGTCCACAGTTGAAACTTTACTACCTCATACCAAAGGATCAAGGTTGGTTCTAATTCTACGATTCAGACGACCAACTGTAATCCAGTTGGAGGGCATACTCCTAGGAACCCTTATAACCGCAAATTTTACTGCGGAGGTTCATCCGGTGGCTCTGCCTATTGTGTCGGAGCGGGTATAGTCCCTATCGCTGTTGGATGTGATGGAGGTGGTTCGATTCGGTGAGAGATATCGATATTGAGGTTCAGTGTCGTTATGAAGTGACACCACTAATACGTCTTAGAATCCCATCGAATTACTGTGGTATATACGGCTTGAAGCCATCTTGCGGGAGGGTTTCCATCCTTCCAACTCCTTCCCTCTCCGCCGGGGTAAGCTTTATCCCTTGCCTTCGTTTCGGACCTGTGCTAACTATTAAATTGAAGAACGGTGTCACTGGTCCTATGTGTGGTACGATTGAAGACTTGAAAATTGCATACAGGATTATGGCTACACCGGATCCGGCAGAACCGGAATCTTCCACCTTCCCGGAGCACCGAAATCCCCTTGCACCACTTACCGCGCAGAATAAGAAGGTTATTGGGATTTATAAAAAGTGGTTCGATGACTGCTCACCAGCGGTCCACAAGCTTGCTTGGGCAGCCGTCGAAGGCCTTGAGAAACAAGGTTATGAGATCTTCTACATCCCATCCATCCCATATCTCAGCGTTGCACGGTAAGTAATCTTCCATCCGAAGAAGACATATACCATAGGGTCGGAAATCCATTAACAGATGTACACAGACGAGCCCACGGCCTGAGCATCATCACCGATATGGCCGCTTCTCTAAATGGAGATGTCACTGGGCTTACGGCGCCAAACCGTGTGCTGTTTTCTGTCGCATCCCAAACGCCTGCGATTGACGTTTTTGCTGCGAACAGGATTCGCGCCATGATGGTGAGCCATTTTGCATCTGTGTGGCAGAAGCACCCCGGAATGATCATAGTCACCCCCGTTGTGCCAATTGTGGGGGCCGAAATCAATGAAAGTCATCTGAAATACGGGTACGTGGTCTGCAATCTGATTCGCGGTTCTCCTATCATCGATACTGAGGGTTAACTTATCTCATGTTGTACAGAGTAAGCGACGGTGACTCGAGCATCCGAAGCATGAAATATGTTTTCATTGGAAACTTCATTGGGGCACCGGCGACTAATTCTATTGTTGGATACGACGATGATACCAGCTTGCCAGTATCTCTGATGGGTATGGCTGAATGGGGTAGGGAGGAGGATCTACTAGGATGGTCTGCCGAGGTTGCTCAAGGGTCTGGGCTCGTAAGGAAGAGGCCGACGAACTGGGTTGATGCTTTGAGCGTTTAATTGAACTCGAGTACTCTAGGATGCTGGGATGGGACATATATGTACTTAGGTAGCTTAAAAGGAGGATTGCCCACAGGAGCCTTGCATAACCCATAACAATTTAACTAGTTGTGTTATAAACGTTTAAACCTGGTCTCGTTCCCAGACGCCGCAAAGGAGTTGTGATACGCCGCACCATTTAAACCTAGTTTTTGTCTGTGAATCGTGAAGCGTGGCTGGCCTAGGGACTTGAGGCTACCTAGGTACCTACCAGGTACGCACTTAGTACTTAAATAAGCATGAAACAGAAACGTGGGATCGACGCCCGCGTGTTGCACATCCAACACCGTCGACGTCGACGGCCGTGCAGGATCGGGTGTAACATGGGCTCTGTTGGATTTTGCACAGCTTGCAATGAACTCGGCTCAAATCTCCTGGATTGGTGTTTTGCTATCTCTATTATATGGGAACCGAACTAATCGGTGTTAATTTACTAAGAAAGGCTAAGCTATATTTGCTAGAATTGATCTTCATTCCATACTCTGAATGCGCTGTGTTTCGAACTTCACTGAGTAATGCCACGAAGCTCGGATCCGAAGGGTTCTGAACAGGAAAGCGGTTTAAGTTCTTGAGTTTCCAGGGTTCGACAATCGGTTATCTCCTTGAGCAACGTTGCCAATATTAAGGATGCCACACCGTGGGTGGACCCTTGCACTGGGCCCACGAAGCTTGCGGGCATATCTTCTATAGATATAGGTATTCCACGAGGGTGTGTTCTCGTGGCCAACAACAACATGCCAACCAGGAGCCAGAAAATTTTTTGTACGACGGGCCAAAGGTTCGTTAAGTTGGTTGGTTGGTTGGTTTCACATGCATAGAATACCAGCAGTGCAGTGCAGCGCAGCAGCCTGTTGAAGCAGAGCAGGGTGTGGGGTGCACTCTCCGAGTTTCTCAAGCAAAAGAATTATTTTCCATAACGCCGTGCTACTATTTTTATACCTTTTCGGTTGATTGCGAGCGGTCTGGGGCAGATCTTTAGCAGTCGCTAACCACTTCCTTGAACTTGCAGGTTTGGCTAGGCATGGGTCCGGACGCATGCTGTACGAGACTTAAAGATCGGAAGTATTCACTGCGGGCTACTGATACATCGTTCCCTTTCGTACCTTAATTATTTTCATGCGTTTGGGACATCATACCCAATAAGAGCGATGCTTAAGGGTCCTGCTGATTTGAATATGGGAAAGTCTGGAATAGTTGGGATTCTATTTGTGAAGATGTACATGTACACAGATCACCTACCCCGTCGAATTTTCAGATGGGGAATCCGAATGCCAGGTGTGTGCGTATACAAGGCGACATGTCACTATGGTTCCGTGGAGTAGTGTAGCCGAATGTAACCTCCCAATGCCTCAACCTGATTTGACCTCAAGTGACGAGGTGGTCCTGGGCAGCGTCATTCGTCGGCAGGGGCTTGCTTTCCCGAAAAAAACTGGTAGATGGTCCCATTTTAAGCAACGGAAAGACGCTTTACTTGATCATGACTGGGGCCAAAAGCAAAGCGCAGAGCTCGAAGAAACATCGTTCCAGGTATATTGGAAATCTTAGACTTTTTAGCCAAGTAACATAACATTTTCGATTCGAACACCATAACGCAGCGACGACGAGGGCAAACTAGGCTGGCGTATTTTAGTATCGCAAATAATATTCGTAAATTAAGGATTTGACGATGATAACGTTTTTTCATGAGAAATAGCCCCCCTCTGCTTGGGAAATAATTCTATTTCTTCCAACATCATCCCTTCGTTCTCAACGACGTAATCTTGTATTTCTGTAACCCCATACACTGTAAGCATCAGCACGCAAGGCGCTGCAGCCCGCGGCCGAATAGGATCTTAGGGCACGGCATTAACATTTGCATCCCCGCACGCGCACAAACCAACCGGTTTTGCATTTGAGGTTCTGGAAGTCACAAGTTTATCAGTTGCCTAAAGCCACAAATACGGCCATGATATCCAGACGCTTAATCCTAGCCTGAACGGAGATTGGTAACGCGAAGCATCTGTCTCGCCTTCAGCGCCCCGATACCACCTCAGATCAGCCATTTTGGGGGATCGCAAGATCGGGGGAAAATAAAGTCCCACATGCCGTCCGTAGGATCTGTGGCCTGATAGAAAATTCACCCGGTCCCAGCGGAGTATATGGTGTGTAAAAGCCCCCCAATGGTCCAACATTTTGTGTCCTTCTATGTGGTTACGTCCAACTACGACATACCTGCATCCCGCGTTACCGGAAACATCAAGACTGACTGGGCTCTTTGATTGTTCACTCGACCAGCCGTATCGGTTCAGAGTTATTAGATCATCCACGTCTGCTCCCCTCAATGGTCCCTTTAAAGGGCCAGGGGATCTCGCATTAGCACGAACCATGCCGTCCTTTGCAAGCTTTACCAGCAAGCCGTTGACAATTGGGAAGGGAAAGGACCACCATAAGTCCTACCCACCCGTGTCCATGAAAGCACCTTACCTCCCCGAAACCCCCCATCTCGACACTTCCGACCTGCTCGTCTCGGTTCAGTCTGTGCCCTCGCCTTCGGAGACTGATTTTAGCCAGGATATCAAAAATAGCTCCCGCCCTGGCTCGAGATCTCGGTCGGTGCAGAGATCCGACCCCTACGTACAAAGGGATACCGGTTTTGTGGGCGGCCACCAATATAAAATCGAGCGTCAAGAGGAAAGACGCCGCCTACGGTCTCTCGGACTGCTGACTGGATCTTCAACTCCACAGTCCGAAATCACAAGTCTGCAGTCTCCAACAATGCCGACGACACCGACATCACAGAAACCAGATGCCAGACGAAGGAGCAGTTGGCAGCCTCCACTCAAGGGCAAGCTCCAGAAACGGAACAAGAGCAGAGATCCAGAGCAGAGGAAGAGCATTGATGCAAAACATGTATCAATCGACCTCAATACAGTCCCAATACCACCCCCTCCGCCGCCTCAGCATCAACCTCACTCGTTTTCGAGGATTCAGAACTATCCCGCATCGCCAATGGCAAGTCCGTGTGCAACGCCCGCACCTATGACGCCAACGCGGGACCTTCCTCATCCAAATCCGCCATTTTCTCATGCTGGACGGTCGAATTCGAGTTTGGGGACAGTGCTTGGAGGGTCCGCTACGCATACACATTCTCCGTCATCTCTAGGAAATTTGGTGGACTTTTACGATCCAAATTCCCCGGGATTAGGGCAAGCCTTTTCAACAGCACCTTCTTCACCCATTGCTCCGTTAAATCTGCAGGCTCCATCCAGTCAAACCGCTTCTCCCATTGGATTTCATAGACCGCGATATACAGCCCAGCTCGATTCTCCGATAGATTCTGTTGCTTCATCTCCCCGTCTTGCTGCGCAGACCGTCCCAATCCCAGCCATTCCAAACATCCCACCAGCAAAAGTTCCAGTTCAGCCATTCCAATCCCCCCTCGTAACACCACCTCCCAGCACATCCTGTGGAAATTCGAGTACAACGTCGCTCAATTCAGCTACGAGTCAAAAGGCTGCCGACAAGCAGACGGAGAAATCCGGTTTTCAGCCATACCAACCAAAATATGCGGCAAAATCCCATGTCACGAGTACCGTCCAGCTATCCCAGACGCTCAACCAAGAACAGATTGGGACCCCATTTGTGCATTTGGATTTCGCGCCCCCAACCAAGCCATTTGCACCCCGCCCGGCGACGGA
This sequence comes from Arthrobotrys megalospora, assembly GCA_036971655.1. NCBI lineage: Eukaryota > Fungi > Ascomycota > Orbiliomycetes > Orbiliales > Orbiliaceae > Arthrobotrys > Arthrobotrys megalospora. Next base: position 267,252 of record JAVHJN010000007.1, on the reverse strand, counting down.
AAACCGTAGAAACACCTCTGAGACCCGTCTTACAACGCAGGAAGCGAAAGAATACAACGCTATTGCCCAGGCTACGAGAGAAGCATATTACAGTCGAATTCAATCTCCTTCAGAAACTTCTTTATCATCAAAAGCTACGGCGAGGCCGCAGCTTACACCTTCTAGACTTAGCTACGAAGTACGGAGTTCCCCAACTCCAGAGTCTCAAGGAGCGAAATCAACTGTTCCTCCAAAGTCTATACTTCGAAAGCCTGTCGAGTTAGGAGTGGATGATATCCAAGAAATGAAGGAGGAGACCCACAGGCAGCAGCCGTTTCCTCAATTGGTTGATTCTTCAACGGCCACAACACCGGAGCCATTGAGACTGTTGTCTAATGTATCAGTTCCCACCAAGAGTGAACAAGTCAGTCCAATAGAGCCTCCAGTGGAGCCTCCAGTAGAACCTCCAGTAGAGGATTCGCAACCTGAACGTGGGAGATCGATGTTCAAGCGGGGAGAAGAGACATCAGATTCAGACCTTTCTCGAAGAAACTCAATGTCTGCCCGAAAATCTATAGATGTTGAGGCTCCTTCAGCGAAGAATTTCGATATTTCGAAATATACTCAAGAGAGGTTCTCGAAGGCCCCACAATTCAAGCAGCACAAATCCTATCCTCCAGTCAGTTACAAGGCTCCTGTAGCCGATGCCTCTTCGACTGGTACTAGCTCGGAGCCTTCTGCTCCAATTAATATTCCTCCTGTACCTCCACTGCCTGAATCAGTTCAATCTGTGCGTGGGCTATCAACACCTCCTCCAATACGGTCAGAAACGGCCATAGAGTCTTCAGACGAGGAATTCGTAGAACGGCCAACCACTGCTGAGTCTAAGAAATCAGGGAAATCGAAACTAAGCACGAGCGTTACTACGGCCGAAAGCGGCCCAGTTCGGCCAAGGGCTCCATCTATGTCTGAGATCCTCAAAGATTTCGTTAGACACGATATGGATGATAACCCAGAACCGACTGAAGGGACAGACTGGCTGTCGCAACTATTCCGTGGGAAGAAGAACGAGCCAAGGAGTAGATCTCGACCTGCGAGCGGTCTCTCGACACCGGGTTCAAGTGCATCCCCTCCTCTGGGCAGACCGGCTAAGAAAGAAAAGGAGTCGAAGAGATCATCTAAGAACCTTGAATTGACAGAAGAAGGACGGAGAGTTCATGAACGTGCGGAAAGGCAGCGATTGCAACTTGAACGAAAACTCATGGAAGCTGAGAGTGACTTGGCTTCAACACCCCGGTCACCAAGGTTTCCTCGTGGCACTTTCTCAGTTACAGGATCCCCAGACCTCAGGATTCCTGGAACAGATGCATCTAGCTTGAGAAGCACATCCACGACATCTGTTGACCGACTTGAACCCTTGCATATAATTGGGGGCGGTTTAGCGCTAGGCAGAGCGAATGACCTCGCAGCGGATCTCAACATCTTTTTGGATGAGAAGAAACCGCTAGAGCGCAAGAGGAGGCCATCGTCGGCTGAAGTCCGGAAACAGCTAGGTGAAATGACACCTCCTCATGAACGAGAAGATTGGGACACTGTCCGCAATTCGCAAGGCAGCTTCACGACACTCAACTTCCCGCCCCAGCCTTCACCGCAATTACAATCACAACCACAATTGCAATCTCAGGCTTCACCGCAACTGCAATCACAGCCACAGTTGCAACCAGCGCCACTACAACCGCACCCGCAACCACAAAGCCCACCTCAAATTCAAACTCAATTTCTTCCAACACCGCCTACCCCTGCAAGCCCGTCGATTCAATCCCCAATAATACCTGTGGCACCACTTGTCATCAAGCCAGTTGCCGGCCGCCTTCCAGTCGCAGCCGAGCCATCTCCACCAATGCTATCATCCCCACGTCTTAAAGAGCCACTCGGATTAGGCCATAGAGCATCCAACAGCTCGCTAATCTCACTTGATGTTACAAAGACTCTCACCAAAATTTTAGTCGTGTGCTGCAATTGCAACAGATTACATGACCCACCCAGCGATATTTACAGAAAGATGGCGGGAGGCAATTCTTCATTTAGATGTCCTTACTGCATTCACCCCATCAACGTGCTAGAGTGCTGCTCTGCATACACATCTATCTGCAATCTGATCGAAAAATTAAATTGAATCTACTAACTAACAATATTTCTTTTTCTTCTCTCGGTTCCTTACTAACGGCCGTGCATTTGGTATCTGGTTAAAAGTCTTTATTTGGGTTCATCGGTTTTTTAGCATTGCCTTTTAGTTTTATTTTGTGTTACTGATATCATTAGCGTTCTGTACATACATATACGTATCTAGGGAAGCGGAAAGGGGTTCGGCATGCCGGTGGTTCTTTATGTGAAGTGGAAGTCTTAATACAGAGGAAGGTGGTATACAACGATTTATATTCGATCACACGTTGACGAGTCACGGACATGATCGATTATGTTAATGTTTGGTTCCAGCATTTGTTATGTGAGCGAGCGTCTTTGAGAGACACAATTCAATACGTGTTTGATTCGGATCGATAGTTAGCTATCATAATAATGCAGAAAATATCTCAAACTCAAAACCAGGCTTTCTCCAAACTCTTCCCCATTTATGACCCAAGTAACGCCGGTACCAAGGTATATATATATGTACATGTATAGAAAAGAAAATAAAAACTAGACCTCTAAAGGAAACGCTCGATCTTAAACAAAGAAAAAAAAACTGAACCCTGAAGTAAAGATCCTATCACCCGCTTAACCTGCACGCTAAATTCATCAAAGCTAATATCAACGAACAAGTACCTCTTCATCCTCATCTACTACAACCGGCCCACCTTCTTCCGGCAATTTCAACTTAAGACATAGCGCAAACCCCATAACCGTAAACACAGTCCCAAGGCCTATGAAGGGTAGACCATACCAAACTGGATTCCCCGTCGAAACCCCCCAGCCATATAACCCCGCCAATAGCGGCGATCCCACAAAGCTACCTATCGTCATCATAATCGCAATAAAAGAACTGAGTCTGGCCTGGTGATGTGGCTCCACAAAACTCGCAGCCAGACTCCTCACGCTACCACTAAACCCTGACCCTAACGTGTAAACCACTAATCCGACAACAGTGATTGGTAATGTCGGCGCCAGACCGACTATGTACCATCCTACTGCGAAAAGTGCAACAGAGACTTGTGCTATCAATAGATCCTTGCGCTGCGAAGATATGCCGAGCGTACCGGTTAGGTATGCAGATGCGAAGGGGAGGAAGAAGAGGACGCTGATGCATACGGCTGCATTGATTGTGTTTAAGAGGTTGGCCTTTGCGATTGTGATGTTGTATCGAGCAGAAGCATAATACAATAGTGTTTCCAGCGCGCGGGTAAGGGATATCATGTGCATCATGAGCGAACAGACGAGGATTATAAGATGTGGGCTGTGGAAAACAAAGCTGGAGGAATCGATGAATTCGACTAGTTGGGTCTTACACCGTGCCCATAGGTGCTGCTTTTCAGCAGGTAGAGTCGAGGATTCTGAGTTAATGCTGTTGGATTCTGCGTCTGCGGCAGCTTCTACCACAGATTCGGATCCGGGGCCATTGTCGGAGTTCTGGAAGTTTATTGTCTCTGGAACAGCTAGCATCATTATGCAGCCGAAGATAGCCAGGCACATACCGCACGAGGCTGATGTCCAGTTTCCAGACTTTTCCATGATCCTGGTTGTTATTAGCGGCATTACAAGTCCAGGCATATAGGACCCAACAAGTTGCATTGTGAAAAATGTAGAAGCTCTGCAGGTTTGATGATAACAAGTTAGTGCGAATAACTTTTGAGAGATGATCGGATTAATTCTGTTTAGTTTGGATTACCTTTCTAAGGGAGTCGTCACATCGATAACCATGGTGTACAGCATTGCATTGGTGACGTTTAAACCGCCTGTGAGTAGGAATATTGACCCAAGCCATACGAATCGGATAGGGAAAAAATCCGAAAACCTATTGACTACTAGAGCCCACATCAATTGGAATAAGGATCCAACTAGTGATGTAATGAATACGGGTTTCCGCCCGATTTTAGGGTTGTCTGCGAGCATTCCCAAGGGAATAGCTACCAGTAGGCCTATAAAAACTCGCATATATTAGCGATCTTGGCTCACATATTGTTTCAAGACTTGAAGAATGAGTCTTGTTTCATCATTGACTTACTTGGAATTGCATCGAATACTGGCTCCAGTCCTCGTATAAACGCTAACTCGCTCTGGACGGGTGCAATTTTGCATTTTTCTTCCGGTATATCCTTCCCAGTAGGGTATAACTGATGTTGCTGGGTAGCGTAATATTCTCGGCATATTGTATCTTCGTATATCCGGACCATGGAAGGTTTTATAAGTTGATCTGCGATCTCTAATATGGACATTGCAAAGACGAAGCTGACTAATATGACGAAGCCGCGGCGAGAGTTGTTCCTGGGACTGGAGGATCCAGCTTCGCAGTCGACAATTGCGACTTGCGGCGAACTGGTAATCTTAGTAGTCGAAGCACGACGTTGATATTCCGGTGCTTGCTCTCGACTATCATTTTGGAGCAGCGGTGTCCGTTCATCTTGCCGGTTTAGGTCCCCCACGGCATCCATTGCGATATATGGAAACCTCTGTCTGTCTAGGAAATAAAAAATAAAAAAAATATTATGGGAAAGGAAACGCCCGGATGGTAAAGAGACTTGATAAAAGGTAGTACGTTATAATGGTTTATCCGGTAAGACTGTATAGCTCCGACGCTGTTTGCCCTTCGTGGTCCCCGCTGTCGTGTATCCGTAAGGGTACTGTTTCACTTTTATAGAAAGGGGTGGTGACAACGTGCAGCCTCCCGCCAGGCCACAGTTAGCTGTACTGTGTATGTATGTATACGTGAAGTCCGGACGGAAGCTTGCAGGTTCTTTCGCGCAACTTAAGTAGGAGTCCGGTCAGAAAGGTTCGGCGGGCAGCACAGTCAGATGGCCCGCACAGCAGCAACGGCGGGGACACAAAGCTGCAAAGCTTGCAAGGCAGTGCGGGCCAACTTATTTGCATTCCTCATGCATGATTCGATTCCCCCATCAGTTAGACCGTTACTTGCCAAATGATAAGGACCCGCCAGCTAGTGAACAGGTGACAGGGATCCCGCTGTTGGGAGCCTCCCATTCTGCAGCTAAAGCCATCCCGCCGCCCCGACGCAGACGGATCTTTTCGCTTTGGGACATGTACTGAGTATGTACAGACATCATCGGCTTCACCCCTCCAAGTTTCAGATCGAAGAGAGATCTAGCATCAGAAGACCTCCGGATATCCCGAGCCCGATCCAAGCGACCGCGAGCGGGCAGCGTGGACGGGGAATTTGCAGTGATGTTGTTCTCAAATGATACAGTCATGAAGTGGTTGTTCCGCCACGGATGCAGCGCGTGGACAGCACTTAAAACGGCCGTGCGTCTGCCAGCCGTGGCATACATACTGACTAAGAAGTAGGTACTAATCGTGCAGTGCAGCGGCCGATCGAGCTGCAATCGCCAAACTCTGTGTTGCCTGTGGCACCCTGTCAACACTCTCTATGTACATTACATGGAGTCTACAAGTCTACACTGCCAAGCGTCGAGCCTCGTCAGCCGTTACATGGAATTCCAAGGCCGGCCACTCAGGCCAGTCCAAAGCTTGATTATATCTTGCCTCGACTTCCCGGTCTTCTCCACATCCAATTCGACCTTTTTCCTAGGTAGGCAGCTAATATATCGGTTATGTGCGTCGACCGTTAGATTAGCCGACGATGGTTTCGAAAAGAGGCAGCAGAAGAAGAAAGAAGACTGTCAATTGTCAATTATTAATCGCAATCGATCGCATTCGCATTCGCATTCCCGGCATACATAGGTATACTATGCATATACTACCACACATATTATTGAAACAAGTATCGTACATCGATCACACTAGCCGAACATTCTCTGCATAACAAACGTAATCAAGCACCCCAAAAACACCGCCCAGAAAACCCGCTGCCACGTTTCCATCCCAGAAGTACTCCCAATCCGCTCAATGTCCAGCGAAGAACCCATTTGTTTTGCTCGTAAGTTTGGTGGGGCAGCTGGCGACCATGGTTTCCCCACTTTGAGGTCATCGAGTATTTGTTCTGTCGTAATCTTCGCTCCAGCCAAACATACTGGTACACCGGTACCCGGATGGGTGCTTGCCCCAACGAAATAGACGCCTGAAATCGTCGAATGCTTCGTCTTGGGCCGGAAAGCGAGGGCGTTCCTGATGACAAGTCAGCTTAATAATTACCAATCAATCTTTTGGGTGGAAACCGCAGCAATGCATCGATGCCTGCGACATTTTGTAACGTTAATAACATACCAAAAGTCAAGGGACAAGCCGAGAATTCCGCCTTTTTCAACATTAAACCGTTCTTGCCCTGTCGAACTTAAGGTCAGTATCACGTAATTAAAAGGTAACATTTTCCGAAGTTATATTTATCCAACACTCACATGTGATTGGAGTATTAACCCGTTCAGATGCAATCGCCTCTTTCAAATTCCTCGCTCCGGTCCTCTTCTCAATCGTGTTAATGACCAAATCTCTAACCCTATTCACAATTCTATCCCAATCATCTGTACCACTCAATCCTTTCCCATTACCACCCTCATTCAGGTGACCGGTAGGCACAAGGACCACGATCGAGTCTTTGCCTTCCGGAGCCGCGGTGGGATCAATCCTCGCCGGTGCGTGAACATAAAAACTCGGCTCATCCGGCATCTTCAGCTCATCGAATATGTCGTCAAAACTTTCTCGATAGTCTTCTGCGAGAAAAATGTTGTGCGCACTCAATTCGCCTATTGTCCGGTTCATGGACCAGTAGAAAGAAATACTCGAGCAGGAAACCGGACGTTTCGCTAGTTTTCTCGAGTATTTCGTCTCGGGGAGGAGATTGTTGTATGCATACACCAAATCAGCATTTACCAGAACGACATCGGCCTGTATGTGCCTTCCGGATTGCAATACTACGCCAACGGCTTGTTTTTCATCTTCAGACAGGAGAATAGACGCAACAGGCGAATTGAGCTGATAGTCTACCCCCATTCGTTTGCCAATGCTGACGATAGCGTCGACGACTTTGTGAAACCCGCCACGGGGGTACCATATACCCTCCGCAAGTTCAGTATACTGCAAAAGGGAGTAGATCCCCGGAGCGGCGTACGGACTCATCCCCAAGTACATTGAACCGAAAGTAAAGCACCTCCTAAGCCTATCCGTCCAGAAATATCTAGACGCCCGTGTATACTATAGTACTACCGATCAGCTCCCGATCATGTCCTATATTCGAGGTCAGTATTGTGTAGAATCTTTACCAAAGAAGAGACTATCGCCACTCCGAATATATCCTTTAACAAACTCGGCCGCATCATGCTCCAAATAGATGGGAAATTCCTCCTCAAGACTTTTCCAACGCTGAACTCATAATGCCTATGCCCTTCAGCCAAGAAAGCGAGGTAGCGCTCAAAACCATCTTTCCCCTCCCATTTCTCAATCTCCGGCTTCATTTGCGCTAGATCGCTCGAAAGTATCATTTTCTCGTTATCGTGAAAGAATATTTGGTAGTTTGGACTGCATTGAAGGAGTTCCACGCCCTCATCTATCATAGTGGTGTCGAGGTCTGCGAAGGTTTCGTGGAATAGCTCGGGTATTAAGAGAAGGGACGGCCCTTGGTCGAATCTCTATGGTAGGTGTTAATACTACCCATGTAACTGTTATGCCGTAATAGAGACCACCTACATGCTCGCCATCGTATATCAATGAGCATCTGCTCAAATCCATCAGTATCTAGTCTTAATACAAAAGATTTCTAACATTCAAACCTCCCGCCCGTAAAGTCATTCTTCTCAACTACAGTAGCCTTGAAACCCGCTTTTGCCAAACGAGCAGCAGATGCGCACCCTCCTACGCCAGCACCTATAAATTTGATGAGCATTCGTATGAACCCATAGTTGTGTTGAATGTTGGGGTTTGTTCTCAGGATCCGATATATCCTACCGATTATGACGACAGACTTCTTCTCCATTCCCAAAAGTCCTTGATGCTCCATTCGACTTTTACAGACAGTTACTAGCTAGTAATCGATTGTGAGGGCCTCGTTTCACCTGGAGCTCTGGTGTTCAAGAGGAATATCGGGATCCGGGATATGGGGAATGTATATATTTATCAGTATATAGAATTGGGATATATATCGATGTCGGCGCTCTTAGGCCTTATCCGGCTATTAAGTGAGTGACAGAAGCAGTGGCTTGCATAAATATTGTCGCAAAGAGCGAAGATTTAAAAGAAGAGAAATGTAGTCTCCCCAAATCTGCCGAAAATTGTCATCTTCACATCGAACACTGTCTAGAGCCTTTCTGTTGGTAAAGGGCCTCAATTGCGCCTACAACATTGGCAAGGATCCTCGAGGCTACTTCCATTGCATTGAACCATCGATGTTTCTGAGGCCAAACTAAGCTCAAATGTCCAAACTAGCTACCACCTAGCCGTTTGAGCTAAGACTGTTCTACAATTTCAACGACGTCAACACTCGACCGGGTTAAATTCCGACCAATCAGACACCTTCGCCGCAAAGCCCGTGGAATGCGCAGGTTTGGAACGAAAGAAAAAACTCCGATGACCCATTAGTAAGAAGCACGAGTCTGACGATTTTCAAGTTACGTAGCGATCGATAAGGTACAATGTACCCCCCGGTACATATTTTACTATCGGCCTAGGAAGCGCGGAAAAAACGTGGTGGAAGTGTGGCTGGTGCGACTGGGGTTATGGACTCGTACAGGGGGTAGACTCGTGCAAGGGCGTTATATATTTATATCACGCCATGGATGCATTGTTTCAAGGTCCCGAGCGGGTGATTGCAAGTCATGATATCATTGATTACACATGGTTGGGTTTGTAGCCTTCTGGAAGATTCAGTGGAACCGCGGAACCTCCTGTTTCCATTTGTGGGCGGTGGCCTATGGTATACATCCTGTCTAGCTCCGAGGTATGGTGAAGGGGAATAATGGGTATAGAGAAAAGGATTAGGATCGATAGAGGTGAGGATTTTGATAAAGTCTCAAATCAGTTGGTATATTGAACTTCGAAATTTTGAAACATCTATAAGTCTATGTAAAGATCTATTTTTACATGGAACTGTATGGATCGAGAATTACGCACAAAGCGCTTTAACAAACACCCAAAATCTCCTCGCTTTACTAACCGTCGCTTCATTACCTATCGGCATCCCGTCGTCTCGTTCAAGTAGTACCCTACCAATTTCCACGTAGTTTTCCACAGCCCCTCGAACACCCTTTCTCGCTCCACAATGGGTAGGTAATCTTTCGATTGCGCCTCTATTCTTGTAGTAAATCTCCATTGCAGTGCCCAATAGTCTCCGTCTTAACATCCTAACACCGTGTCGATCTGGCTTTTCTACGACCATTGGAGGGGTTAAATTGTACTCGGCCAACCAATCACTGGGAATATAGCATCGTCCCATAAGAGCATCTTTCGCAATGTCTCGTGAAATATTGATGTATTGCAATGCTATTCCCATATTCGCACCTGCCTGTATTATTTCATCTCGTTTCTTCTTAGTAATATCTTTTGTTGGAGAATGGTGAAAAACCAGATGAAGTAATAGTTCGGCAACCGTACCCGCGACACAGTAGCCGTATCGTTTAAGATCTTGTTCCGTCTCGATTGGGAATTTGTCGTCGACCGTATAGTTTTTAGTCTTATTTCCTATCAATGGAAACTGTAAATCCATTCCAAATCCCTCGAGTAGTCCTTGTATGGGCTTCAGGGGAATGACATCGATAGGAAGCATCTCCAACGAAGACGCCATTTCCTCCGGTAAGTTGTATAGCATAGAAATGGGGGGCTTTAAATTAACTCCATCGTTTGATGTATTATTTGTAGATGATCGATATTGGGAAAAAGTAGTAGCGACCGCCTCGGACAGCTTTGTCAAAGCCTTTCGAGCTTCCTCTGGTGTGTCTGCTTCATCTATCAAGTCATCTGCATTTCGGCAGAACGCGTACCTAGAGCGCGATCGCATTAGCATGCAATACTTCTCATATACCTCTGTCTCAAAATGATAAGACCCACAGCAGTACAAGATCAATCCGAAGTCTTCCTTCAAATACACTACTTGCGAGAGAGAAACTTCTGCTCTTGTTCTGCAGTTTCACAATCGCGTCTCTGAGGTTGAGTATCCGTCTAGAGGGATAACTTTTGACTGGAAAGCTTAGTCCTCTGGCCATGAGAAAGAACGGTGGCCACGAGGGGATTGCAAAGTCGAAAGTTTCCGGAAATCCAGTGATCACAGCTAAAGTGTGGTCGAAAGATAATTGGCCAAAAGTGATTAAGATATTCGTAACGAGGAAAAACAGGGCCTCCCTAAAATACTCCATCGTCAGCTATAGATAATAAATAAATATAACAGTTTAAATTTGTGGTTTCGTACTCGATATCCAGGTATTCCCACAGCTTGACCCCCGAACTTTTTTCTGGGTTGATAACCCAAGTTCCATTTTTCAACGCCAAAGTATCAACAAACCAAAGGTAAACTGTCGGCAGTATTATCGGGACCAGAACATTTTTAGCAGGGATCGAAAGGATATACTGGTGAGATAGACACCAGAGCAAGAGAATAACAGGACAAGCCCAGACTAAAATCAACCCCATATACGTCCCCCGACCGCCGTTGTGAGCAAGTCTGACCCCAATTACAACCAAAGACGCCGTAAAGATCGCTCCGAATAACCCAATTCGCAGAAGACGTTTGTAGTCATTTTGGATGAGGTGTTTTCGTTTTCTTGGTTTCGCTTCCTCAATTGATGGAGATGGTGGAGTTATTGGTAAAGTTGGGAGATAAGCTGCAGGAATGATTGATTTGCCCACAATGATACAGATAAGTGAAGTTATATATGTCTGTACCACGAAGAAAAATAACTCTTCAACCGGTATCTTCCAAAATGTGGTACCAATGACAGCGTGTTCTGGGTACGTCCAAACTTCGTTTCTGAGGAGGTAGGAGTCCCATGGTACTGTCGACGTTACCGCTATCTGCAGTATTTTGATACATGTAAGCGATATCTCTTAATAAAATATAATTTAACAGGCGAGAACATGCAGCTTCAAAGCTCAGCTGACTTACGATAAGCAAGTACGTTATCTTGTAATTGTCTACACTAGTTTTAAAGGGACTGAGAAGGATCGTGAGGAGTATGGCCACTGGAATGGTATACTTTGCGTGCCTAAAATCGTGACAAACGTTCATGATGAGTATTTTTCCTCGATTACCAATTTCACTGCAGTTTCAAATATAAGGATTTCATTGCTATTTCATTGCGCAATAAGGGCCCACCAACACGAATGCGTATTCTAAGCCTGCCATTTTATATAAAGAAGCTTCAATATTCGCAGTCTGCGATCGAAAACTTTAGATCCAGCGAATCGATTCCCGACAACCGGCTTGGCTGCAGAGAAAATCGGCTGCAACTTGCAGCAATCTTCAAACTCAACTGCCGTGGTGATATAGTAAAATATAATATCAACCTGAAAGGTTTCGATAGTATGAATGTCGACGCTATATTATTAGAATATTGTGGAGAGAAAATATAGCGATTTTGTGTGAGAGAATTTGAAGATGTTGGTTTCGTCGACAAACAAAGAATCCGGCAAGAGGTTGCAGAAGTTCGAAAGGTTAGGCCATTGGAGCTGTGAAACTACAATTCTAGGCCGTGATTCGTGGCCATATTAATATATTTCCAGGACCATATCCACTCTTAGCTCAACGGTCTGAACTTGCAGCAGACTGGGCCGCAGGCCGGGGGCAGTCTCTCAGAATTGAAGGACTGAACGCCATCCCTAGACTTCAGCGGATTGTAATATGGGGCCGCACAAGCAATGGATATCTGGTCGCTACAGTGAATACATGACGCGAAGACTTTTGCTTTTTCGGTTGCATGTACCATTGAGTTACTTTTCGAGCTCGATCGTCGGTGATGCAGGTCCCATGTACATTTCGACCGAAGATCGAAGGCATCGTGGCGAGTAATGTGGCTCGAGTAACCGAACGAACAGTAACCGTATCCGGAATATTCCTGTTCGGGAACCAACGCTCAAAATACAACATCTCCTTCTGATGCTGGATGCTGTGAGCGGTGATAGTTGAACAGGAATGTGGCTTTGACTCAGGTGCCTGAGTTCGAGGCTAGTGAGTGTGGTGGCGGTGTGCCTTGAGGGTTTTGACAATGAGGGAATGTCCTGAGCGTAGTGCTACGCTGATTGGCTTGTCGATGGTTCTCCAGTACATAAACCCAGAACCTCTCCCAGATTTTCTCTTCGCCTCGCAACCATCCTCCACTTCACCACCTCCCTGGACATCACCAATCCTGATCGACACCTACCAAACACCATCTACCTTCATCTCTTTCTGAAAGTACCAGCTCTTGCCATTGTCTTTTGCCATATCTTGCCATCGAATCCTCCTTACTCCACCCGAAATCCCTATCGAAGCATCGATAAGACGTCCCTCACGATGTCCGTTGCAAAGATGGCTAAGTCTAACCGTCCCAACCACCTTGCTGTTACCAGGACCTTTGAGTCCATCACCTTCTCGGATCGTAACCACATCGTTGGCCGTCCAAGCCAGCCAGTCGAATTGATTACTCGACGTGGTGACATCCTTGATATCACATTCCCTTCCCCAACCTCCCGTCAAATTGTTCGTTTGTCGATGAACAGCAAGTCGGCCACCATTTACTGGGCTGAAGGTACCGGCTCCCTCATCGTGTACGTCTATGACAAGCACAGCTCCACTGGGTACCCAACCGTAAGTACAATATCACGTTTTCTGGTCGAAGCAACGGCCGTTAGCTGCTGAATTGGTTTACCTCTCCGTTTCAAGACGTGAATACTTACTGACCTCTCCTTGCCTGCAGGTGAACGTTCGAAATGAGACTGGCTTCCGCGGCTGGACCACCCTGACCAACAAGTCGACCATCCACACCGACGTTGCAAAGTTGCTCGGAACTCCGAAGTTCGGGGAAAACCGCCTCATCGCTCTCAAATGGAACCGAGTTCACGCCACGATGGATCAGAAACCGCTTCGCAAGGCCATCTGTCATACCAAGTGGCAGAATGTCTCGTCTCTCGAGCTCCGTCGCAGGTGTGCGCATCTGTTGCATGACGCGGGCATGAACTACAATGATGTAAGTGTCGAAGGTGTTTGTTTTCTGGAAGTCCGTCTGGCGGAGTTGCTGGTGGACGTGGATGTGGTCTCTGTGTGGTCTCTGTGTGGTCTCTGTGGAGGCTCTGGTCCGTCACAGCCTCTGCGCGCACAACAACCAGCAACGCTCTCCACAAGCCCTCTGCTGAGCTGCCCCGCTATAAAAGCCTCCCCTCCCACCCTTCAATCCGTCCTCCATCTTCCTTCAACCTCACGTCCTCCTTCTCCCCTGCTCCTGACTTCACTATCAATCTGGCTTCGACCATATTCCTTCGGTGAATTGGTCTTCACACCCTATCTGTCGCTCCTCAAAGCTCTCTTGATTGATTCTACTGCAGAATCATGGCTTCGCCACAGGTAATTCAGCTATGGCATGGTGCACTTGCTCCTTTCAGGCCAATTCACCATTTTTCATTCACAGAGAATTCACTTTGGTGTTGCATTTTGACCTGTTCATGATGGCTAACATGTACTCTTCTGCTTCAAACAGTTCTTTGGAAGTGGTGCCTCGGGAGGTCCCAGTGGTTCTGCTGCCCCAAGCGGCTCCGCTGGCCCTTCTCGTCCAGGTGCTCCATCAGGGGTCCGTCCGCTTGCAACCCAACCAGCTCAGCAAGGGAACGTCCAGCAAGCAAAGCGTCCAGTTCGCTGGGAGCCATTGACTCCTGAACATTTGGTCAAGCTGGAGTCCTTGCAAAACCCCGGTTTCAATCCCATTACCTCCAAGCGTCCTGGGACTATCCGACCACCAGCTGTGTTCGATGTTGGCGACGCGGATCCCTTTGGATCCATTTCTACCAGCAGCAGGGTTGGCAGCGCCGCCCAACCCCCAAGGCCAATCATCCGTCAAGCTGTCCCGCCAACCATCCAACAAGCTGCCCCACCAGTCGTCCAGCAAGAGGCTCAACAGCCAGGTAAGCTGATCCCATCACTGCATAAGTACCTTACCCTTAGAATCTCGAAACTAACTTACCAAAAACAGGACCAAATCCCGAGGCCACTGGCCAAGGTCAAGCTGCCAGGCCAGTTGTTGAGTTTCCTCCTGGGGTTCGCAACCCTCCAAGGTTGCCTCCCCTTCCACCACACATCCTCGCACGCATCGCCGCTGCCCCGAGGGAAAGGGGGATTCCGGAGGCTAGCAACGGCCTCTCGGATACCCGAGTCCGGGCCATCACCACCACCACCGAGGGTGTCACCGCGGGGGCCGAGGCCGAAGGGACCCCGCTTCCCGGCCCTCCTGCCGGGATGCTGATCGATTTCGGGGGCGACCCTGAGATCTCAGCTCCTGAGGGAGTGGCCGGGGGCGGGCGTCTCCAGGCCGAGGCGTACATGGAGCTCGCATCGGAGCTCGAGGGGTTGGAGTTCCTGCCCACTGAGGAGGCCACCCTTGCTGAGGACCAGCAGGTCACTTCCAACTTCTGGGAGGACCTTGAACGTTGGAACGAGAAGACGATGATGGAGCACCCCCGTTAAAGAGGGCCTGGGGACCCCTTCCAATCACCCGGCAACTGTCGCCGGCGGGGTTCGTCTTCGGACGTCCCCATTTTTACTGCTCTCAAGTTTCAACACACAATTTTTACGATACGAGGTGAGTCTTCCCAGAGTCCGGAGAACGTAACGAAAGATTTTGCCATGATTCTAATATACATTCTGTCTTCAGAGAGCAACCCAATTTTGAATTTTCTTTTTAATGTTTTTTTTCATTCATGGTCACCTCCATCCTCCCTCTTCTCTCTCCGCCCTTCCTCCCTCTTTTCCTCCCTCTCTTCCTCTCTTTTCCTTTTTCTTTTTTTCACTAGGGAATTCAAGGGTTTTTACGCGTCAACCTTCTCTCTCACCAGTAATTTGTAATGTGCAGCCCGTAATACCTCGTAGAAGTGTTGTCCCACCAAAAATACAACAAATGACTAAGCCGCTGGTGTCCTGTCCTCGATGTCGCCACTCCCTTCACAAGCGAAACCAGGTACCATAACCCAGGTCACCAGGTACCGTCATAGACATAGGTACGATCCGTAATCATGAGCAAACACTGTACCGTAAGTACCAGTAGAACCAATCAAACCCCTCAAATCCGATGCGGTCCTTCGCACTCCAATACGAACCCGGTCATATGATCATCTGACCAGATCTCAAAAGTGTGTAGTCGAGGACGTATGTACATGGAGACCAGGGTTCTCTCCAACTGCTCAATCGTAATATCGACATTATGAGTCAAGAAACCCCCCGGCTGAAAGAATAATCAAAAAGAATCAGGAAGAAGGAGAGGGAGTATCTAATACCTAATAATACCTAATACCAGAAGATGTCAAAAAAAATATTTCTGCAAAGAGTTATAAACTATCATATGCAAGCTGTGTACGGTTGCATTCTGCAGTGCAATTACATATACATACATCATGTACGCTAAGGCCGCACGATTCTGCACATCGCTTGGACTCCATCGTTTCTGTCAATGGTCAGATGGTTTTCCTTAAAGGCCGCATGGAGAATTTTTTTTTTTTAGTAATTAATTAATTGTTGAGATGCGAGGCGGGTTTTTGAAAGGAGGGGTATACATTAATAGCGGTTAATGGTTATCGATATCGATATTGTAGCTCAAAATCGTTATCTTAGCTATCGTACTAGCGATAGTTCAAGGATTTTAGATTGAGGCTACCAAGATAGTTAAGGAAGCTCTTTCCTCGAAAAAGGATATTACCGTTTACCATCCCTATCAATATCGTCGCGCGATATCCGATTGCTAAACTATTCATTTTAGTTTAAGTCTTCAATAGCGCTATAGCTCCAAAAACCTACTTCAAGCACGGGTTCCTGGATATTCTCTAGCTCGTCGAACTAACAAAGCCTCTCTTTATTAAAAACAAAAAAAAAAAAACACCGTCGAGAGTTCTCGGCGGCCTTTATGTGACATCGTGAACAAAAATGTCGTCAGCAGCTTTTGAAGGTTTTAGGACAATAAGCAGATGAACTTATCACAAGGGGTCTGCTATTGTCCGGATAGAGCTATTGGGGTGGGAAGCTTACCCCATGTTCACCCCACTGAGCACCCCCTGGTCATGATCACAAGCTAGAGTTGGAGCTAAAGATGTCATGGTGTGAGTAATTGCAAGGGCAGTCCTGGAGGACTTCCGTACTGCTGTTTGAATGGGGGGTTCATTGTCTGCTTTTCTCGCCGAAAGAAAAAAAACCCGGGAAAAACGTTGTAATGTTTTTCGGAAAATAAAACATACCCGTTCAATTACAAAATATAAAGCGGTGAAGGGGTGAGGGAAGTCAATCGCTAAAACGAGTATTAAGGTATTACAAGAGGGGGGAAAGTATATACCTTCGAAATGAGATCCGAAATTCAAAAAAAAGGGAATTGGAAAGATTTGTCATTGAGAGGAAAGGAAAGGCTTGGAGAACGATCTAACAAAAGAGAAGGGAAAAGGAGGGAGAGGGAGAGGGAGAAACAACCAGTGCTCATGGTAAACTTGCAAGCTTGTGTAATTGAAATTCAAAAAACTCCCCAATGGACTCCTGAATATATATCTTGAACGCCGTACATATCTCCATAGTGACGAGAAAAAAAGCGCCCTCAGAAGCTACTTACATGAATCGTCAATATAAGAAAGTAAGAAAAATTGAAGATCATGTCGCTTCAAAAACGCCAGCGTATCTAGTGGTAAAGCGGAAATGACGAAGCAGAATACCGACAAGGCAAAATTCCAAACAGCACGCCAATAGATATGAGACCATAAACGCCAGGTACAATGAAAAGACAGGGCAGGGAATACCAAAATAACTAGAGGTTAATACAGGCTGGAAATAGAAGGAAAGGGAAAGGAACAAATGAAACAAGAAGGGAGAGCGATTAATCTGAGCTGTGCATGCGTCGCTGAATGAGTATGAGTAGATCCAAGTTGCCTTGAGTCAAATCTTAATATGTCGTATAATCAGCCGTGGGTCGTATAAAGCCGTTATCAGTCATAAAGGTACGCACGTTCCGGAAACAGGATTGCAGAATTCGATAGTGACAGGATCGCTATGGAGGGTACGGTGGTGGTCGCTTATTCAGGAATCAAATAATTTCGTCTCAGTAGAGGTAAAGTTCGTCAAGTTTGAGTCGCACGCCCCAACGTTCGAGGACGGTGATTCGGTCTTTGAGGTACGCCGGGACTTCAACTTTCCACCATTTGGTGCCACGGCCGCTCCAGACACCGTCTGAATTCAATCTCTTGTCGCCCCTGCGCTTAGAAGGTGGGTTGCTAGAGTACGCAACACATTTGACGAGAGAGTCTGAAACGGAAAGGTATTCTTCGTTCTTGCCTAGGGATCCAAAGGTGAGAGTCTGGAGCCTTTCCGGGACCTTGGGAAGAAAGTGAACTAGATCCGCCCAGGTACTTTCCGGTGGAATATTAGCGGTGCGGCTGGGGTTCATATTAACGTGGAGCCGAAGATGTTTCAATCTCCGCAGTGGGAAGAAGAATGAAACGGTCCGCTCCTGTACAAAGGAATGTAGATTAGCATTCTAGGCCAGGTACAAGAAATTTAAACTCAAACGGGAAAGCTTATTCTTACTAGACCATCGGAGTTCCACTGGGAGTGGAATGAGACCGGGCTTTCGATTGTGATATCTTCCAGCTTTGGAAAGTTGCTGGCAATGTATTTACACATCCGAGAATCAACGCTCATGGCGTCCCCAATGTGCAGCCTTCTCAGACTGTAAGGATCTATTTTGAAATGTTGTAGAATGTCTAGGTCTGTGCCGTAGTTGGACACAAGCTCAAAGCTGATAGGTGAGAAGCTGTACTTCATTGCCCAGGTACGAAACCTTTTTGGCATTTGAACCTGCAAATGATGGATATGCTTTGTGAGAGTCGGGTCCCTGAAAAGATGGACAAATCGTGTTAATCGATTAGACTTTTCGTGCGACAAAGGGGAGTTAAGGGCAAAAGGGATTAGGACGGCTTACTCTATAAGGGTTTCTCTAATGAGAGCTTCATTTTGAGGATGTATTTCCAAGCGCTCGTATAGAAGCGGTGTTACGATCCAGTGGAACCTTTTGGAAACAAGGGCAATGCAGAGCAATGTACGTCTACCGTATAGCATCTGGCTCCGACCCTTCCGGTCATAATGAAGAGCATCCTGGCCGGCATATCGAAATATCTTTGCCAGTATATCATCAGGTAAAGCCTTCATTGTTTTCCGTGTCCTCCTACGAACGAACTGTGAACCGCTTGAAGATTTCCCTTGGCTCTTGGAGTGGCGTAGGCTTGGAACTTGGTATTGGTGCGATGATGATGAGCTGTAAATGTTGTTGTACTGTGAAGAGGTGGCATATGATGAGGAGCCGTTATAGGTAGAAGGTTGCGCCTGCGACGGATATTGTGCGCCGTAGACATGTACATGACTACTGGTGCTAGGGAGCTTATGTCGCACTTGTGCACCATACGCCGTCGCTGGAACGTAGTTTGCGTCCCACGGTCTCTCCAACATGTCCGACGGAGTTTCCCAAATAATAGCCCAGTCCCAGCGGTATGGTCGTTAGTACGATGGTATGAACGATAATAGATGGTTTGGCTATGGTTGGGTGGGAATGTGTTGAGGATGAAGTCGAAGTCGGAACGTTAGACCCCGCCTGGTATGGTTGATATCGATGCTACGCAAAAACTTCAAGAAGCATCGAGAGAGACAGAAGGGTCTTTATAAAAAGGGAGCAGCCTGATATATATCCTGAAACGTCTCGTCCCACAAAGCGGCTCGGGGTTCGGGAATGTAGCTCTGAAACGTGAACGACGATGTTTCTTTATAGCAGCGCTGCTGTTGGTCTGTTAAAAGCGGATGGCTGACGAATAGAACAGCGTTCCTGGTCCGATTCCAACAAATGGTGCGACGGCGATACGAACAAACAAGAAGAGAAGAAAGACGGTATCGATATAAAATATGTTCAGATGAAATATGCAAAAGAAGGAAAGAAGGGCGAGGCCTTGGGATATATAATAAAAGCAAGGTACCGATTTCACGAGTTATCCCATGCGACCCAGCCCGTCCCTTTAAGACTCTTTTCTTCTGTCGGGGAGTGCTGCGGGATGTAAGTAAGTTTGGTATGGCTTTTTTCTTCTTTCACGATTCTTGTCTGGTCTGTCCTCCACTAACTAACTTGAGTCGACATAAACCAGGTGCGCCTGCAAGTGAGGACGATGGGGGGGAAAGGACCTTATGGCCAGTTACTTGTGAGGCACCGAAGCCAAATCAGGTCGCACACCACCCTTCTGGCCGGCTTGAGGAGGGTGGGTTCTTTTCTGGTTCCTTCCTACAAGGTCGTTGATTAATTCGTTTTTTTGTCCGACCCCACCATGCATATGCAGTCAGTCTATCACACTCTCCGTCCGAACCTTCGTCATGTCCCAAAGTCTCGGACTGTGGTGGAGGGGCACGGTATGGCTTAGACGATGGCGCTTTTCTGGCCGCTGATTCCACTTTCTGGGGCACTATGATCGCATCAACAGTGTCGAATGTGGAGGAAGATGAAGAGGAGGAGGAGCTGAGGGCGACGAGTCAACTGTGTGTAAGGGTGGGTAGAAGCAAACACACAGAAAAGCAAAAGAGCAGGCGTGAGCAGGCGAAGCAGGGCCGATTCGATAAAAGAGGAACTTGCGAACTGAAAGCCGAATTCTCAACAAACTAGGCGGGGGAGAGGGGTAGCAGCTGGGATGTGAGATGTGGGTTTGAGGGCATACGGCAAGCGCAAGGGTGGTATTACGATATACTACTACATAAGGCCTCACCGGTCAGTTTGCGATAGTTTCGAGGGCATCTCAGAGGAGCTATATCTCTTGAAACTTTTGCAAATTAAGCTTCTGAGGATACTATGGCATTATCGGCATCTTTCGCAAAAGTTTTTGAGAAAAAAGGCGCTGCAGGTTTTTTTTTGCGAGCAATTGACCAGGGTAGGTTCATGCGATCGAGGAGGACGAGCGCTCGCCCTGGTCGCAGCGGAACTCTGATGACAAGATACTCTTGGTCGATTATGTAGAGACGGGACAGAAGTGGAGTCTTCAGGCAGATTTCCATGGTCTAGTTCGACAGGATACAGTGATATTAACATCTTAACATATTAACATACCGGCGTACTTCCTGTATATGCACCTAGTCGATCGCACATTAAGCGATCCCGTCCGTTGCACGCCGTGACTTGCTGAGTTAGTACCAGACGGGAATTTTCAAAGGTCAAAGGGCGCAGTTCTACACACACCCCCTCTCCAGCTTTGGACCGGCCCTTGCTTTTATTCATACATATCAGAGCTTGGTAATATAATACCTCCGGCCGTTGCGGTCACGGATAAGCAAGAGGTCTCGATTAGGCGTAATCCTTTCTTCCAACGCGATCCCTCTGAGGTTGAATCATTTAAGAAGATCCTGTACCTGAAGACCCGTCATCTGCATCGGCAGCGGGAAGTGCACATCTCTCCTGAGCTGATCTGAGACCAGGCTTATAGGGACGAGGGGCTGCCGTCTGGTCGATGTCATTGCTGGGAATCGAAAGGAATGTTCAATACGCCGCAGCAAATAAGAGGCCAGTGTCGTTCTGGTCCCTGTCAGATTTGGGCGGCTACCCAGAAACCGTAGACGAATCAGATACCATAACCCTTCCAAGCTCCAATAGCGTCCAAAGAAGCCTTCAACTCGCTAAGCCGAAGTTGAAAGACTAGTGGATACCGTGTACGGGAAGGACCACCGTAGCCAGTCCATAGGAGAGCCTGCAAATTCTCGGGTAAGGAAGCACCTCTCGCATGGGCCGGACAAGCTAGTCTACGGGTATGCTGATTATCTACCGACCGCACCCATTGCCTACCATTCATGCAAGACGGGGCTTATGACCTATTGCATGAGATTATGAGAGAAAGAAGAGGGCGTTCAAGCGTGCCCAATAAAATGGTTCTGGATGAACAGCCTCGCTTTGATTATTTGAAGAGGGCTCACTCCTTTGTCGCAGCTGATTCGGTCTCATTGGCACCTTTAGCTTGTTACTCGCTATCGATAATAAATTTTCTGGTACAATGATTGCAAATCAGTGATATCAAGTTTGCACGGGTCGCACCATTTTTAAACCGTGTTCGCACTGATCTTTCCCATTTTTTCGTCACGTTATTTTCCCAATCTGACCTAAAGTGTCTACGGCTTCAAGGCAGCAGGCTCTTTGCAGCGCGCATTTTGCCTTGGAATTTCGTTCATCTTTCAAACACTTAAAAGCCTCTCCGGGCATCGGGGTCTAGCGGATTGACCAAAAAAGGGTTGATAGGGTTGCCTGGTCGGCTGACCTTTTCCAGTCGAACCAGCGACCGTCGAGGGATTGGCTGGAATGTAAGTCTCCTGGGGAAGCTGAACCTGGTCGCCTGCACTGTGATGTAATGTCGCAGGTGGTAGCTCTAAAGCTCATTTTCTGCATGGCTCCAAAACTAAAGCTCGGATCCCCTTCCCAAGTCTGGGTTCTGCGCTCGAAATTCGACTGGCCTGATCCTGACAGGAGCTTGATCGTATAAATTTTAATTCGGTCTGGTCTCGTACCCAGACTCGGTCCACAATTTTTTCTGCGGGGAAGCTGTGCGTAATCATAGATATTGGTAATGGGATGTAGACATCAGATATGAAAGTCCACATCTTGCTATACCATTGAAGCTAGCACTTGCAGGTAGCTAATGCACTTACTTGCATGGTAGCTACCGAAACAAACCATTCCAATTTCTAGATTTCCAGCCTTCAAAGTATAATAATTAATACATCTACTCCACCAAGTTTTTCATCATGAAAGAAGTGTGAGTGGTATCTCAAGGCTACCAGAATCAATGCGGGAAAACTAGGAGCAAGATAAAATATCCGAGTTGACCAATAGGCTTATTTTCAATTGAAGGCGAACATTTTCCGGAAGGAACTCAGTCTGGTCTCGCCCTCATTCAGGTTTCAGTTATTTTCGCAAATCGGATTAGCTAGCGGACAGAACTGAAAAATTCAGCTTCTCGTGAGCACTGTAAGCTGACAACCAGACTTAGGCAGAGTACCGGTACTTTTGTGACTAGAGATATCACAGTGGAATACCGGTACCTTTCATTGTTAGCCCAGCTTCGAATTCTGGAATTCTGTCGCTTTGGATATTTGGGAAAGCTAACTTAACTTCGGCAGCGATGCAGCTGGCCGTCGTAACCATTGTAACCTACTAGCCTTGTCTTGTACTAAATATATCAACCATGTGAGGCAAAGGGCACCAGTTCACCGGTTTGGCATTCGGAATGCGTTGATTCGCAAGCATAGACCGTTTTGACCACAGTCAGGGAGCCCGAGAAATATATCGGGGCTTCGAATACGCATTTTGACTCGACTCACGCCCGTCAATACTTAGAGTGTCTTCACGAAGCCGAAAGGATATCCGACGGCAACGAGAGCTCGAATTTTACGTACAAATTAGTTTCCGACCCGCACAAGTTGAAGCCTCGCTGTGTCACCCAGACTTCAGTTTCGAAGGTCTTCGACATTAATGCATCTGAATTTTGCCGACGGGTTGCATTGTTAGCTGTTTGACGCAAACCTGACATCAGCCCTCACCCCACTATCGACGGTTAACATGTGCATCTTCTGTCTCTTGGCGGCGGGTGGGCACGAGGAAGCTTATAATATCCAAGGTTTTAAAATTTTGGGCAGAGTTGCTGACAAAAGGCCAAAGACCGCACGCCCGAGGTGGCTAAAATTGTCGCATTTGGATGAGGCTAAGGTTCCGAATCTTCCCTCGACGTTGACCTTCGTTCATCGACGACATTTCGTATTTTGACAAAGTAAACCCGCCTCCGTCTACAAGAATTGCAAGATAAGGGACGGTCACACTTTGGGTTCCAGTCTCTTCAGCCTAATCTATCTCTTGGTCATAGCGATCCAACCCACCAACATCGAAGGGCCTCTGTGTCAAAACTTTGACTCTGAGGTTGGGCACATGGACTATTTATCAGCGTCCTGGTCTATCGACATCAACGCTAAATCGCCACGTGCGATGGACTGCAGGCCTTTGGTACAAGCGGTATCATCAATCTCACAGCACCAAATATACACCAAACCCACCTAGATCCTCGCTAAATCTGCACGAGGACATGCTTTAAGGGTCTTTGGAGTGGGCGCAAGAAGTATATCTTCATAGAAAAAGGTAGTAGTGTATACCACCATTCCCGAAAAGCCAAGAAACGTCAAAAGGACCTCCCTCGATCTCGGGACCAGACCAACCAGTCCCGTGTCTCAAAAGCTTGATCCCGTCTTCTGCTATCTAAAGACCTTAATGGTGCCTTCGAGATATAATCATCTCCTAGAGTCATCCTCATGAAAATCGCATCTTAGTAAGTTTTTTCCCGTTCGCTTTTCGCAACTTCGACCCTTAAAGTCAAGCGACGACCTCAGTTGGCGCTTGGTTTCGATTTGTCACTTTTCCTTGGTATTCGACGGTCTGAATGAGTCGCTTGCGACGGAGGGAACGATGACAGAGATTATAGCGTATATACTACCCATTTCTCACTGATGTTTCGGTTCGCTTGCGAATTCTTTTTTTTATGGTTTAGAGTTTTCTGCGACTTGGACCTTTGATGGATTCACAACTTCACCTAGCAATATATTCAAAATGGGCTTGGACGCTAATACGAAGTTTATAATACTCAGTCTAGGCGTCGTGGTCGGACTCGGCCTGACGGTCCTGATGGTTCGAGCATTCTATATCAACTATTCTCTGTCCAAGGCGCGAAGGACAACCACTCAGACTATCCAACAAGGAATGGCGAGAGAGGTATCTATGCAAGAACGGCGGGGCAGCGGTCGTAGGGTGGCGAGAAGTGGACGCGCGAGGGGAGACTACTATGATTTGGAATCTGGACTACGAGAGTAAGTTTATTATCAAAACATCGAAAAAAGTTCATGGCTGACGTGTATGTGATAGGCCACCTCCAGTTCATCGTTCAAGAGACTATGAGGACCCATTGCCTCTGTATGAACTACCTCCAGAGTACTCGGCTATTGCAAAGCCGAGGCAGCGGACGGTACCTTCTGAGGACCCGGTTCCGTACGATCAAATCGATTTATACCACAGCCCCAGCATTGCGTCTTCGTCCAGATCGTCAGCATCCTCGTCTTCATCCCGACATTCAACGGCAGCTATCCGCGAAGATCCTCCTTTCTATTCTGTGACCATTCGATGATACCAGCTGCACGCAACTGTATATCTTTGCTCCAGCATATCGCCATCGAACAGTCACGCCGCCTCCACCTACATCCACACCAACTGGAGGTATTTCGAACATATTTCAAAACTTTTATTTTATATTTTTCAATATATACCCGGGACGCATACATTACCTATCTCATAATATAATATAATACGGCCGGGTCAGGCCAGGCCACCAAAGTAGCCTATCACTCGTTTACCAGGAAAATTCCCTTTGTTGGCGTTACAATGGGCGTTTTAGAGGCGTCAAGGGTCAGGTGCTGTTGGAGTTTCTGAGGTTCTGGGAGGAAACATGATATTTTTTTTGTCTTCGCGATATCGGGTTGAAGTTCCATTGCAGGACCGCTTTTATCATGTTGGATTTTTTTTTTATCCCGAGTCTTAGCACCAGTCTCACCTCTCACATCTCACATCTCACATATATGTTAGCTATATAAGCATGATACAATTTAACTCATTGATTATGAGTATCGTAACCAAAAACCGGCTTGGATTATAGGGTATCTATGGTTTCGGAGCCAGATTTGCCCTAAGGCGAGTGGTGAGATATCTACAAAGAAAGTGAATCAGAAGTAGCTGATGATGTCAAAGTAGCTGCCCTCTCACGTATACCCTAGCAATAGGCTAGCGTCTTGCCTCGAGACTATCCCCAGGCCTAGCATGTTTAGGTACATATGTTGACGACAGTCACCATAGTAACGGCCCCCTCGCTCAACCCTGTGAAACTACACAGCTGCACAAAAGCATCTCCGACGACTACAATATTAATTCAACCTCCTTGAACCCTTCGGCCTTCCCAGCGTCTCCCAATCAGGTTAATTGATAGTGATGGTGCTCGTTGATTTACTGGCGAAGTCAGATATCGTCCTCGACCCTGGAGCCTCCACCACCTTCATCTTCGCCGTCAATGAGCTCTTCGCTTGAATCAGAAAGCATTAGTTGCTTGACCACCTCCACTCCTTTCTCTACGACCTCGTCCTGTGAGAGATTGTCCGTCCAGATGACCGTACAATCGCTCTCGAAATCTTCTTCAACTCCTTCGCCGTCCCTTTCACCCCCGTCTAGTTCCAACGTCCTCGGGACCTCCGCCGTCACGATCTGGGATCGCACCATATTCTTCTTCATGAAGTGGTTGTTTCTTTCCTCGATTCTTCTGAGCAACTCTTCCTCCGATGCAGTCAAGAAGAGAAATCGCAGGATAGCGGTTTCCGGTTCGGAGAGCTCAGAACGCAGGAGGTCCCTGTATGTTCGTTTTAAGGCAGAACATGTAGTTATACATGCCGGAGGGCTCTGCAAGTCGCTGCTGAGCTCGGCTGGAGGCGAGGTCGGAGGACTGGCGCTCTCTATTGACACCGAAGCTACGGTTTTAAGCCAGCCCCAACGATCCTCGTCTGTGAGTGGATGGCCTTGGCTCATTTTGTCAATATTCTAGGTGGAGCGCTCTGTCAGTTTAACCTCTAAGGGATAACTTGAAGTTACAGAGAAGAGATTACGGTTAACTACGGAGTTGCTCACCTCTTGAGGGTGCAAATCATCTCCTTCAACCATTGGAAGACCGAAAGTCTCAGCTATTGCTCTAGCGACAGTTGATTTGCCAGTTGCAGAAGGTCCGGCTATAACGAAAATGTGTGGTATCTGGTGCGAAGGAGCAAGAACAGTGTCGTCGACGTCGTCAGCTTCATCATGCGATGCCATGATCCTGAATTGATGAATGCTGGAAGAATATGCGGTGAATTGGTCTAAAGCGTTCTTTAAAATGGTAAGATGGTTCCTAAAGAAGATTACAAGGTCTCCGGCCAAGATGTTGAGAAACCTGCTGAAGTTCTGAATGCCCTGCACGAACAGCCGACATCACAACTCACAGAGTTTTGAACAGGAAAACACCCATTAACCACCTCTTCTAGCGCCCCCCTTCGCCTATATGGTATATCTACTGTTATACCGGAGGGCTACTCCGCTGCATCCAGGCGCGGAGAATGCGGGGAAACCTCAGTTCCATGTTTCCTGCTTAACAAAATTAGGACGAAACGGAAAAAAGACGCAAGTTGGAAAAACAAAAAGATGATCAAAACTTGCGACGGAATAGATTGATTTATTCTTTTTTTCAGCCGGCCGAAAGACAGGAGTCGAATCACGAGTGCAGGGGAAGTGGAGATGGGACGAATGTAATGTACGAGGTCAGTAAGCAAACTCGACAATATATTGCTCAAGAACCGGACATGTGGTCGTGAGACCCCACCATGCAGCTAAACTTTCTTTTTAACATTTCGGTGTTTCTTCCACATGCTTGTCGCTAAGAGCTTACAATTTGCTATGTCAGAGCCATGTCATATACATGTACCCCGGATCATCAGGGCCGGAGGAATGGGGGATTAGGGAGCCTGGACGTCATAGGTTCCTCCGGCTGGGCTGGCCGACAGGTCGAACAATGCATGGCCTTCGCTTCCGCGAAGCGCTCGAAGCTTCGAACATGCGGGCCAAGGTCCGTTAAGTTTACTGCAAATAATACAACAGACTTGCTCACCTATTTCCGTGTTGTCACTGTCGTCAGATGACCCCGAACAGCTCGAGAGCTAGCCATATATAGGTTGACGGGACTATTTTGTGATGGCGTAGGGTAATTTTTATCAGATTACAGATATGCATGTAATTCGATCTAACCCTGGTATAGACCATAATATCGGCCACGCTATCATGTGGTTTTAGATTTCTGTACTGGATTCCGTGTCCATTATTATTTAGAGGCTTGCAAAAGCTTCGCGCACACATGCAAATTTTACCATCCACCGTACCGTCAGCCCCACTATAGCAATTTGATCGGATGGCGTCTTCGTGCTATTGTCCCGGTATTGAAATTTACATTTGTTGGTAATAGAGCCGCATAAGAGAGAAGAAGCGGGGTAGTTTTTGTTACGGCAGTCCATACTAGCGGCCACGGTTAGGGACTTTTACAGATTCTGTTCAGCCAATCGGAGGTGGCTTTCTTGACGGAATGCCTACTGTAACCGTTTAATCTTACTCGGACTATATACAGCTAGATAGTCTTAAGAAATACACCGGGCATCTGTAATTGTCTTCATCCTTTTTTGTGAGGCAGGAACCACGTTGTGAGGACCTGTTCTTGAGCGGTATCGGTGATACCGTCGAGATGTTACCCGCCCGAGGAACTAAATCCTTTTATTGGAAGCATCGCGGTCCTAGAACGTCGTTCGTTCCATTTCCAGGAATCGACTCACTTGCTTACTAAAAATAGCGGGCCGGAATAATATGTCTAGAGGTGTCTGAAAAAAAAGATATTGATCTGAGACCTTGATCAGGACCAACGAATATGCTCTCGTGAGGTGTCGTCAAATACGGTTAAACCCTGCACGAATTGGAACCTTCTTGCGTGGCTCCGAAGTCTTGTTTATGAAATACGCTCTTGATTGGGTCTGAGCTATGTGCAAATGTGTAAAAATCGATATGCATTGCATCGCCATGCATAAGACTAGTACTAGTCTTGTAACCCGAATGTTGCATGGGACTGTCGCATCCCGGAGTGTATATGTGTTGTCGAACTCTTTGTCCAACATGTATTTGCTTGCTGAGCTAGCGCTACAGCTGTCTATAAAATTCGGCTTATCTTGCAGGTGAGATATCTTGGTGGAAGAGAACATTTTATCCGTTCACAATAAACTCGAGGGGCCTATATAAGAATATTTTGTTTGTCTCCAATAGGTTAGCTTACGCCCCGATACCCCCGCCTCCACTGTATACGGCTGTATAGTAGTTTAGGCGCCGGTCATATGCTTATCTGAAATCGATCTGAGAAGCATGTAAGGAAGCTGACTGCTATTAGCAATCTCGATCGATCCAGAAATCCTCAAGGACATACCGAAAGACCTTACAAGATGTCATCGATTGCGCCGTGGAAGCAAGCTCTCAACTCTCATATCCAGTCGTTAGCATGTCCAACGTTTTCCCTTGCCACAGTCTCACAGGCAGGAGGTATATCGGTGCCTCATGTCAGAACTCTGTAAGTTTATTCCCTATGTACCCAACCAGAATCGCAATGCTTCATCACGCCGGGGTGCTAAGCTCTTTTTCTGCTTGAACAGTGTCTTCCGCGGCTTTTACGCTGAACTCCCGGTCAACAAGTATAACCCTGTTGCAAGTAATACAGGGTTCAGATCAAACCTCATAGCTTTTACAACAGACAATAGAATGGAGAAATCTAGAGATCTTGGTGGACTGGAGGGGATTACATCATCTTCTTTACCGACAGTAACTAACAATGTCGAAGTTTGCTTTTGGATACCATCTAATGGAGAGAACCCAGTGATTGGGAAGCAATGGAGGATTCGAGGAAGATGCTTTGTGCTACCAAGAGATTTGGGAAGTCAGGATACGGGTGCTAAGGAGACGAAAAAATGGCTTGTTGAAAGGTTGTCAAATGATAACGGAGGCGACGGCAGTGATTTTGACTTTGCGAAAGAATACAAGGCGCACTTCGGAAATCTATCACCTTCACTGCGAGGGTCTTTTAGAAACCCGCTACCCGGTGCACCGAAAGAATTTGGAGATGGCGGATTAACACCAAAGAGCCCAATCGGAAACGACCAATTGGATAATGAAGTCGCGTTATCACATTTTCGGGTCGCAGTTATTGAACCTACGAGGGTTGAGTACTTGGATTTAGAAGGTCCATCTAGAACGGTTTGGGTTCCAGTTGGAAGCGACGCTGAGAAGAGCGAAAAGCTGGAGAGTTTCGGCAAGGTAAATGGTATTTGGAGGGAGGTAGAGGTTTGGCCTTAATATTATATGGGCTTCCAATGTCTGAAACTCGCTAAGGATTAGATAACATGAGAATAGACCGTGGTTCAGTCCACCTTCCACCCCCCAATATAATGAAACATTGCACTGCACTTGTCCCCTTGCCAGAGCATGTCGTAGTAGCCGCCTCGCGGTGTCTCGGGTGGTAGCCGTATGTCAAAAAGATCCTTAGGATCCGCCACAAAGATTTGTGAGGTGTGATGTGGTGGAGGATCTTCAGAGTTAAAGGCTGAGTGTAGTGCCCCGTCGTCCTCCTGGGTTGGTTCACCGTCGGCGACCTTGGCTTTCCCCTTGCCCTTCCCTTTAGTCATTGTTAGATCAAGATCAGAGTCACCAGCTGGATCGCCCCCGTCTCCGTTTTTCATCTCTTCATCCTCGTCATCAGAGAAGGAGTCGTAGTCCTCTTCGTCGTCTGTTAGTCCGAGAAGGACGGCTATTACAAATGGACAGTGTCAGATATCCGGGCATAATAGCTTCTGTAATAGATACTAGCAAGACAAACCTAAGTCCTCGAATCTTCCTTCAATTGGTTCTTTATTATCGTTGGTCCATTTGAAGAATCGTACCCGAGTTCCTTCTTCGTTAGCATGTCTGAAATATGCTTCGAAGGGGTTGCACCATATTTACCTCCCGTGACAAGACCGAAAAGTACACCCAGCTCATTCGGTGAACTTTGCATTCGAAGTCGACAGGTTACAGCTAGTAGTTTTTCTGTTTCCCTCGCAGTTCCCCACCACCCGCCACCACCCTCTTTTGCCCATGTATCACTCCCTGGTCCTGGGATGTCTATCATGACAGCAATGTCAACCATGGCGGCACGTGACTTGGAATACTTCTGGACGAGCATTGCGTTCTTCCCACTTCGATCAAGAGACATGACCGTTACATTGATACGATTGTCTCTATGGTCTCTCGAAGAGTAGAAATCGGCGACTCCTCGCTGACGAAGTTCCGAGTATATTCCGCCATTACGACGATAGAACCGTTTGTGAGCTCCTCTAGAGAAGAGTACACTAACAGTCTTTCGATCATTATCATCGATAGGTTCTTCATTTGAGTCTTTATGGTCTTCTTCGTCGTAATCCTCGTCACCTGGCACGGGAGACATGCGGGGAGGCGTAAAGTATTCGGTGACGCAGTTCACAGCCCACAGTTCATACCCATTCTGCAGATTCGAACGATAGCTCTGGCGCTTACTAACAAGCCATTGCGAAACGGCGGCATGGTTGATGTAGTCTTCAGGTTTTGCGAGAGCCGGGGAGACCAAAGTTGCTCCGAACCCTAAGGGATCGTGAGGGGAGTTAAGATAAGCGTTCCTGGCGTAACGGCGCCGGTTGAGAGGGTGGTGGTATCTGACCATGATTCGCGCCGGTTTTGGATTTTTCGGGAAATGGGAAGAATGGAATCCCAAAGAGATCCACTGCTGGCAGTATCCGGATGATTAGCAGGCCGATGGTGAAGACGTTGAAGAATTGTCGAATGAAAATAGTGGTGTTTTGGACGTACTGGAGCCAGGCCCCGTTAACGTTGACTATTATACGTATGACACCAGCCCTTTCCCCAAACTTCAAACTTGCCGAATGCTTGCGGCTTGCACCAGTTCCAAACGAGCAGGGGCAATTCGTTTGGTTCCTGACCAGAGGCTGGCTGCCAGGGTAGAAAGAGGCTAGCAATGTACGGCTATCGATACGTGGTGCTTAAGTTGTTTTGTGGCCCACTGGTTCGCGGTCCGCCACGGCATTCGCATTCGGTCTGTGAGAGGAGGCGAGAGGCAATCGAATCGGTTAGCCAGGCTCGATAACGCAGGTGCAAAGCCGGAAGGCTTGACGAGGAGCCGGGAGGGCTGGTATAAGTAATAGTTAGTGTCTGCTAATGATGTATGTGATAATTAAGCAGGCAAGTACTCAAGTATGGGTGCTGGATCGATATGGTTGATGTGATGCAGCTCAGCCTTATGGAGGGTGCCGGCAACCAAGCTCGCCCGGCTCGGTTCGCGCGTTCGAAATATGGGCGAGGCTGGTTTGCTTAGCACATACCAGGACATACTACTTACTACTAGTTACCACTGAGTACATACATCCACAGCTTCGACGCTCCAATCCAACCGACACCAAACCAACTTACCAACCAGCCTGCCAACTTCCTCCAACTTCCTCCAACATCAACATCACCTCTCACTTGGCCTGTCCCGGCTTCGTTCGCATACTATCTGTCGCTAGTCGCTGGGAATCGATCAATCCGTCATCGCCTTCTTACCTGGATCGCTTCGGTTTCAACATTTCAACAACCCGCAATTGGACGTGCCTGTGCTGGGTCTCAGAGCCGCCTCTGTGTAATCCTCATCTGACCCAACGAAAGCAGCGATCCGACCGGTCCAGCCGGCCGCTTCTGAACCCGACATTGGATCCTTCTCTCCTCGAAACCTCTCGGAATACAAATGCTACCGAGATAACTCTGGTACCTGATACCAAATACCTACCAGGCCACGACAAGCGTCGCTAGCAGCGTTGGTGATCCTCCATCGCGTGCGCTAAGATGGCGACTGGCGAATACCACAATTTCGAATCGCATTGCTGTTTCTGCGGCATTGTCTTAGCAGCGTATCGAACCAGGGCTCATCCAAAGGAACCGTATCCCGATGCCAGATGGGATGGTGGATATCCCGGAGAATACGTCTCTGTTGATGATCTTGCTTGGTCGTTTGAGTTTCGAGCCTTGCGAGACTCGCGTGGTACAAACAACGATATATCACCAGCATCCGACCTGGGGGAGGACAGTGCTGTCTCTCCGTTTTTCACGGGCATTGGCCTATTCGGTCCGAGGAGCGCCAATGCTAGAGCTCTAACAGCTCCGACCGATCCGACTGCTGTACATTCCGACCCGGATTTTCAGGCTCGTCCCGATGATACGTTTAGTATCTTCACGTCTTACGTTTCCTTCGATAATACGTCAGGCCGTGGCTTCGTTTTCCACGCGAAATGCTTTGAAATATTCAGAACTCTTCTGCCAGACAGGTTCAAGGATGGAAGTGAGGGTCGGAGAGCATACTACGTCAAACCGGAAGTGAGAGATAGGCTGTGGGAGATATTGAGCCTGGTTCGCAAAGGGTTTGGAAATGGCGATATCTCAGGGTGGGACGACGGGGCCTCGCCTTTTCGACAGTCGATAAGCGATGGTACTTTCCCTTCCTTCGTCGACCATAGTAGCTGGTCCAGCACAAGAACATTGTTAGATGGGTATGTTCTTACTTTACGCACTTTTGACTCATGGGATGTAGCCGCTAATATAAGTAATACCAATAAGCAAGGCGTTCGGAGGCAGAGGGATGCTGCCGTATATCGGCGCAGATCCATTAAAGGTTCCGAAATTGCAAGCCATTCTTGACAACCCTCCTCTGATATCTGCTTCGAGTCATGCCCTTCGACATCAATTTTCTCAAAGCCAAGGCCCGAGAGATTTGTTCAGCAAACTTCCTAACGAGATTCTGGATATAGTCCTTTGCCAATTGAGAAGCAAAGATGTTACCAATCTTCGGCTCGCTGTAAGGTCGATTGCAGAATCTCCTTTGACGAACTCGTTTTTCAGGTCGAGGTTCAAGGATCCGCATGAAATGCACTTCGTGTATGAGAGTGCCGCGGCCCGATCCACTGAAGGCAAAATCGATTGGAAACAACTTTATGTCTCAATAAAAGAGCTCTTGGTTTCTCCAGCACCCAAGGAAGACTCGGATGAGGAACGAATTGAGAGCAAAGATGGCAAAAAGCGTGTTCGCTATGATAGGTCTCGGCATTTACGTCGGTTCTATCGAAATCGGATATGTCCTCGGTATCCATCATCACCTGGTCTCGCCAATAGGCTCCGTATACATGTGATCTTGAAACCTCTAATAGACCGTATTGCTCTTCTTGTTGACACACCGTTAAGAGGAGATGTGTATACTGGGATTCTTTCGTTTCTTGGTAGCGAACTCGATAGATACCCTTCATTGAGCCCACTTCTGGACGACTTTTCAGCCATTATAGCTGATAAAACAAATATGCCAAGCAGCAAACAGGGGCTACACTTCTATCTAGGCGAACAAGGAGGTCTATTTGCTCAAACAGCTATCCTTAGCTCGGTTGGTTTATCGACACAGCAAGTCAGGTTGTTGCCATTGAGAGGGAGGTCCCGAGTCCGTATCCGAAAGACTATTTCTGCGTAAGCCGACCTTACAAACCCGAAGTATCGGGGAGCTCTGCTAACCGTACGATATAATAGAGGACCAAACGTGAAACGGGGAACGAGAGACCTGGAAGAGCAGCCTCCCGACCAGAGGCAGCTCATCCACTCTGCTTTGTCCTGCATTGAGAACTGCGCACGAAAGTGCACATGGGATCCGAATGCTACCGTGACGAAGATCGGTCTTAGTTTTATTGGGAAAGCGGATGACAAGTCACAGGAGGCTGTAGTTGATTATCGAAAACATATATGCGGGCTTCGGTTCTGGGGCCGACTACCAGAATTGTGGGACGATGAGAAACCCGAGACAGAAGCGCCAACGGTGTTGCTTGGTGAAGTTGGCTATATTATGCCCGATGAAATAGTTATTTCGCTCCCAGAAAACTCCACCTGGATCGGTTTCATGGTCGGCGTAACGGAGTCTGGGATAGTTAGATTGAAACCACTCACTCACCCACCATGGAAAGAAGCTCGTTGGATCGGAAGTTCAACGTCGATGACAGAGTCGAAACTTGGTTGGAGCATGTGGCATGAGCATGAGCCTGGAGAGCAAACGACAGCGCTGGCTAAACGTCGAGCTCAAGGTTTTAAAGTCATTGGCCCAGTTCATGACTATTACTCCGACTTTTCTTACCCGGCAGCCGAAGGTAAACTTACGGTTCCCCCAGAGAAATGGTCAATCGGTGGAATCGCAGTGGGCTTAGGAACTCTCCGCTTCACATCGATTGCATTAATTGAATACCGAAACGATGAGGCGAACTCCAAACGGAAGAAGGGTAAAGGCAAAGCTACTTTTATTGACGAGCCGTCTGAACTCCACAAGATTGTGATTGACGGCGAGGAGGTTGACTGTGAACCACTTCCTCTCGGCGCAGCAGACAACGTCCTCGAGCCAGATGAACATATCGACGGAATCCCTAGCCTTGTTGATCGGTATTGCTGGCGGCCTTACTTCCCACTGCCCCACTATGGAGAAGACAATTCCACAAACGTCGCTGTATCAGCCAAAAATCTTTCGTTCGCGTTCCCAAAAACCTACGTTCAAGATGCTCTTCTTGCTGCCGGCTTGCCGGTTCCTCCCGAAGCACATGCATACTGGAATGGGCCGAATTTTGGGCCCCCTCCGAACACACCTCCTTTGAGAGTTCCGAGAAACCGAGATGAATTGACAGTGAGAGCATATTCCCATAAGATTCCTAGCTTGAAACTAACAAGAATTTAGGTCATGGAATACTTTGATTTTGGAGGTCCTGGCGGGGTAAGCCACCCAATCCAAGACGTTGAAGCCTTCGAAATTGCAGCTAACTTTTGGGCTAGAAATACTTACGACGATTGCTATGTGTCAAAGCATTTTATGCAAGCCATACGAACGGCGCTGCTCGAGGTGTCTCTGGGTTCGAATTTACATACGAAATGGACGAAGAGGATGTGAAGGAGTGCAAACTTCGTGGAGAAGGCATGCCGGTTTTAGAGCGATATGTCGAGGTTAGACGCGGGGGCGTTGACCTACATTATCTTAGCTGCGCAGCGACGGTAGACGGCAAAGGCGGGGAACGGATTGTGCGTGTTGGAACGAACCACCTTTGTCTTAGTGAACGGAGTTACCTTGGTGTTATGGTAAGGAAGGGTTCGCATCCAGCTTCGGTTTGATATTGCTAACGTGCATCGTAGTTCATCACAAATTTCGGACGGAAGATCGAGTTCCCAGCTTGCCTGCCCCCAACCACAAGGCGCAGATCACGCCGTAGGTTGAGGAGAGTACCTAGAGTATATCCATCTGGTGGTGGCGGTAATCCCCCTCCACCCGGTGGTGATGATGGCGCAGGTCCCGCCCCCTTGCCCTACTGGCTTCCAAGTCCTGGAGGGCAATCGCTCCCAATGCCACCACCACCACCCCAAGCCATTCCTATCGCTAGCAGCTCACAGCCTCCTGGTGGCGCCTTACCTGTATTGATTCCCCCAATGGCAACCCAGCCAATCGGGGTCATACCTCCGGCTTCTAGGCGCTCTCGAGGGACCATCCGAACGAAGAAGACAAAAGTTAGTGATACTTCAAGCCTTACCCTACCATCAAGCAATAAAGACGATTCAAAAAGCAACAAATCTTCAGTAACAAATGAGGTCAACGAAGGGGCCAAGAGTGATGCCGCCACAAAGGACGATAGCACAAAAGGTGAAGGCGAGGCGAGTAACATCTCCGGGGCTACGCCGAGCAACCAAGATGGAGGGAACCCTTTTGAGGCTTTCTTAAATGGTATTGCGCCACGTGTAGCATCCCCCGATATCTGGGATGACCCTTTCAATCTAGGTCTTCCGAGTATGTCCTCAGGCAGGTCTGAGGAAACAAAACCGGATGTCGATGATGCACACGAAGCATCCGCCGTCTATGACTTTTTTGAAACTGATCTCGGAACCCTGATTACTGGGTTCTTTGGGTGCACCGATGTAAGATAGCCATTTCCCTGTTGACCTCTTGTATTTTCTAACCAAACTCTACGACAGGGTAAACCGTACCTAGGTGAGGGGCTCAAGTAAGTAATCTCATATCCCTTAAGCTCATCGAACTAATCTTACTGATGCAGCAACCGGAGACGCAGGGCATTCGGCATCGTGACTCAAACACCGTCTGAAGAAGAGCAAAAGGTTCTCGATACACGTGATATAAGCCAACTGGATTCACCTGAACAACTTGAGTCAGGAGGCCCTATAGCTTGTTTTTCCCAACTCGACAGGGCTAGGTATTGGAAAAGACATGGTGACGATGATATCATCAAAGATTTTATCAACAAGGTTGACTTTGACGAGCCGATTGCGAAAGTCAGAGTCTTTTGTCGGCCTTCGCTGCCGTTCTTCACCGGATATTCAAAACCCGCTGCTAATGGCCTTGGTCTCATATTTGAATACCACGCCGATGACCTCGTAGAGGACGGTTGTGGAGGCTTCCGCCCGCGCGCAGCGCAAATCCTCGGAGAGTTAAGAGAAGAGAGCGCCGCGGGTTCTTTTGAACTTGAGAAGGGCGAACAAATCAATGGTGTCTGGGTGTGGTGCGCAGATAAAACCCGGGTTAGCAAGTCGCATGTGAACGAATTCGGTCACCGTGGAGCAGACGTAATTGCTGCCTTGAGATTCCGAACCGATAAGGGAAGAAGCAGTAAGATATTTGGAGGCGAAAGGGGTGGCACTTGCCATTTCTTCGAGTCCTCTGGGAGGAAGAAACTTGTAAGTATTGACGAAGAGAATTTGGATGGAAAATGTGAGCTAATGAATATTAGGCCGGGCTGCGAATGACATACGACTATATGTCGGATTGGATCTCGCCCATCTGGCGGGAACAGGAGGAAGATATTGCGCCAGAAAAACCTGACCCGAAGCTCCGATATATCCCATTTGGCTGGAGCGTTTTGAATCGACCGTTATCAGTCATACAAGTGTTCGCGGATTCAGCAGACAACCAAGATTTTGGCCCCGATCAAGTCAAGACCATCAGAGGGTTCTTTGACCATCAATTCAGAGGTGTAACGTTTGTCTACAAATCTGGCGAAACGAGGTCGTTCGGGAAATGCATCGGCGCCAGTACGGACTTCAACTTGGAAGATGGGGAACGGATTTTTGCTCTACGGTACCGTCCGGGTACCAACTTCTCCTTCCACGTAGGTTCCCTTGCTTCCCTACCAGAGGAAGCAGATTAACTAACAATGCAACAGTTCTGTACCGTCCGAGTGGACCCGGAAACTGGGGACGTTCTCACTAGATCTACCCCTCTCTTTGGTATCGAAGTTGCTGGCTTTGGCCTACCGCCTCTCAATGAGAATGTCAGGGACCTGAAATCATGGAGACACATCTTCGAAGATGAGGTTAAGCCTGCGGAGCGAGACTATAGTTACTCTACTGATGAAAGCTCCGATTATAACAACTATCAAACCTCAACTCGTCACCCCCTTGAGGATGCCTATGACACTCAGCAAAATAACCTTCGAGTTCAAACCGCTACTACGTTGGAAACTAATGTCGTCCAAGGTAGCTTCAAGTGGGATGAAAACGGATTCGTTGACATCCGACCACCACTAGGGTACGACTTCGCGGGACTTTGGCTTCAGGAAGTCGATCTAGATTTCAAACTGGGAATGTTGGTTGTGGCTGCACCGGACCCAGACGCTCTACTAGCGATGGTTGACTATTCAGAACTAACCTTTCCTCCTCCACAAACCTCGGTTCAGCCAGTTCTCGATGTGTACGCCGACGTGGATGATCCCTCCGTTGAAGTTAAGACCTTCAGCGGAAGACCGTTCATGCCGCCATTACCTTGGCTAGGGTCGTATCCGACAGATAAACTCCCAGGCGACGCTGTGCTTTCGAAGAAAGTCGGCGCCCAGGTCGGCGCTGTGCGGCTGTGGGCGTCGTTCAACAAGCCTCATCTGATGGACATTAGTGTATACTACAGCTTCCCGACCCGTCTCATCCATATTCACGGAATCGAATTTACACAACATACTAAAACCGACAAGCGAACGGGGACTCAATTGCGAAACCAGGAGGTAATCAGGTTGGGAACTACAGGATTTATGACAACTCTATGCAGCACGACAAAGAACTCTCTCAAGTTGAGGGAACGGAAGATGCTTGGTTTAAAGGTGAAAGCTCCCAGGAAAATCACAGGCAAGATCGCAGGGCTAATCAAACATATAGGTTGGTATGGTACCGAATATCTTTCAGAGAATACCGGCGCCTACGCCAGGAACACCACCAAGAGATGTTAAGCTTGCGGACTGGCCCATCAAAGCCAGGCGCAACAAGGGTGGCGAGCCGCAAATAGTCACCTTGGAGGTATGAAATCCTACCTCAGATCTTACTAAAACTTTATGAAGCTAACAGGGCCTCCCCATAGCTTGTTCTCGAAAACGGTGAAACTCTGCCCCTTACACCGCCAGCTCGAGAATCAACACACAGAAATAAATGTCCGCCACAGCTAGTATACGAAACAATAATGTGTCCGGAGGGACACGAAATCATTGGCATGCACGGAAACTTTGGACTCTACTGCCACGCAATCGGTATCATCTCAGCGCCTTTCCGTGCCGTGGAGAAGAAATCACCTGCGTTGCCATCGCCTCCACCAATAATTCATGAAGATCTTTTACTCGGCTTTTAGATCCAGTGGATGCATTCTTACGGTAATGTTAACGAGCAAACATGAGGAGGACGAGCAAATGAAGGCCCTTTTTTTCTTTCTTTTCTTTGGATCTTGTTCACTATTCATTACGAGCTATGGTTACCAAACTTCGGAGTTCTGGGGTGGACCTACGCTGTCTTTGCTCTTGAGTTGATATTTATTTTACCTGGATATCCTTCCCTTCCCCAGCATTAATAGCCCTTGAGATCTTGATCTATTAGTACACCTAAAAAAACCCATCTCGGTATGAATCAATGGCGTTCAATAGAATCGCGAAATAGCATGCAACTGCAATACCATGTTGAGTTATATGCGTGAGGCTAGCTTTAAAAAGTGTCGTCCCCTGCACATGCGTGCTGCAAGGTTCCCCGGATTCTTGTGTACCTCGGTTGAAACCGGGCATCTCATTACCACATCCCTCAAGTAAGCAACGACCAACCTCAACCTCGACAACATCAGTTCAACAAACCCTTCTCAACCTCGTAACTACTCATCCATCATCAGTTTGATACCGAAACAATGAAGATCGAAAACCGCACTTTCATCATCTCCGGCGGGTAAGCACCTATCCCATACCCATTGCTAACTACCCGTAAAACTAACCGAATCCCAGCGCATCCGGTCTAGGCCGCGCTACCACCCTCGACATAGTCGCCAAAGGCGGCAACGTCGCAATCCTCGATCTCAACGAAACCCTCGCAAAGGAAGTAATCGCCGCCTCAACATCCTCTTCCAAAGTCAAATTCTTTGAAACCGACGTCACGAACACCGACCAGATCGCCGCTAGTGTCAAATCCGCTGCAGAATGGGCTGTTTCTTCAAAGGCTCCATTGGGCGGTATCATCGCTGCTGCTGGCGTTGCAAACCCGAGTTTGATCTATGGACGTCAGGGCCCTTTGGACCTTGATGGGTTTAAGTTTGTGATGGATATCAATGTTACCGGTACTGTTGATTTAGTACGTAACGGACTGGAGTACCTTACAAAAGTTGAACCTGAGGGACCGGACGGGGAGAGGGGAATTATCATCATGGTTGCTTCGGCGGCTGCATACGAAGGACAGAGCGGACAGGTAGCATATTCGGCTAGCAAAGGTGCTGTTGTTAGCATGACGTTGCCGATGGCTAGGGATTTGAGCCGGTATGGAGTTAGGGTTATGACTCTTGCGCCGTCAATGTTTGATAGCCCGATGACCGAGAGGATGTCGGCGAAGGTCAAGGAGAGTTTGACGCGGTATGTTGGATATTTCATCTGTTTCTCCTTATGGTTATATTGGCTGAAACTAATTTGGACCCTATAGCTCCATGGAATTCCCCAAGCGCCCTGGCAAGCCGCATGAATTCTCGCAGGTTGCTATCGCGTGCATCGAGAGCAGCATGCTTAACGGCGAGATCATTCGACTTGATGGGGCCAGCCGTATGCCCGCCAGACTTTAAATCTCATTCTCATCCATGATCTTTCAATTGATATAGATTTGTTTCTGGTTTTTTTTTGGGTCTGTACTTAGTGTTTTCTAGGAGATCATTGTATCATTACCATCACGACTTAGCAGGCGAATATTGAATTATTGCCATTATTTCCCACGGTTTATCGAGCTGGTCTTTGATTCAAAATTTGTTCTATTGGAATATAGTAGCAGCGGATCATAGGACATATACACAGCTGGGACTAAAAGTACAAAAGATACAGTGTAGAGGCCCCATAATCTGAGCGAGACTCTCACACTCCCTCCAACAACCCCTTCTAAACCCTGATATATTCACACCATAGATAATAATCAAGAAAACACAAAAACAAATTAGAAAATAGAGTCGAGATCGGTTGAGCGAAAAAAAAAACCAAAACCTAATCATGAGTCGAGATATTTTTCTCCCTAGATGTCTCCCTGTCTCGGTAAGAGGTAAGTCTAGGTAACACACAAAACCGCACCGCTATCCATTTCCCAGAAACATCGAAAATCGCCGGTGAACGCTCACAGGAAACCAAAAGAATATACAACCCCCTTTTTACCCATGGGGCGTTGTATGGTGGTTCCTCAAAGGATATGTTAAAAAAACCAAAATAAACCGGAAAGAAGAGCAGAGGTGACAGCAATTTCTGGAAACAAATAAATAAGAAAAACTGCAAATCGGAGCAAAGTGACAAACCTGGACACCTCTACTCTTCTTTCTCCTCTTCACATTTTGTCGTAAACAAGCTGAGAATTCATTTTTCTATCCTACCATTTATCCGCAAAATCTCAATTATTTGTTGTGGTCATCAAACTCGTTTAGGCAATCGTAACTGCCTCTTCAACTATCTTCTCGAGGGTTGTTGCGTCAATCAAGGGCGCTTCTTTGTTCTCTTGCATAACATTTTGGACGACCTGTACACCCTCTGAAGAAGTGGAAGAAGAAGCAGCGGCATTCTCTTTGAATTGCTTCATGCCATTATCAGAGAGTTCGTTGTTATACTCCAGGCCAGTCTCTTTCGTCATCTTCCACTTGCCACTCTCGTGATTCATTCTCCATTGAAATAGTGGCCAGAAGCGATCATCGACCTTGACGGAAGCGATGCTAGTAATTCCGACGCGGTTGACTTGTTTGATGCGGACATACTCGCCCTGTGCCCACTTCCTCTCCCGTGCGAGTTGGACGACATCATCGATGGTAGAAACTGGGTGGTCGTCGATGGATAGAATCCAGAAGGTGGGCCGCATTTTATCCAGAGCCGGTGACCTAGTAAAAAAACATCAGTAAAACAGTTCAAAGGAGAATATATTAGAGGATTTGAAACATACCCGTAACTAACACCAGAAATATACAGTCCCTCGGAATCCAATGGCACGTTCCTGGCCGACTTGGCGACTTGCTCGATTGCAGCGGCGTGTGAAGCGTGAACTATAGCCCCGAATATCTGGATCACCCTATCACCAGTATTCGGCCAGCTCTTCACAACAGGAACATTCAGTAGGAGTTCCTGGCTACTCCTCAACACCAAGACGGAAGCTGTCTCCCTTCCTTCGAATTTGAATTCCGTGAGTTGTGCGACCCTGTAGATTGGTTTACCGTCGATCTCTAGCAGGATATCACCAACTTTCAGGCCCTTTGCTTCCTCTTCCTCCGTAAGTGTAGTCTTCGGCGGTTGCATCCTCGTCTCAACTATCAACGGCCTAGCAACACCTCTGATCTTCTTGGCTTGCTTGACAAAATCATTGAACCTCTTCTGCGACAATCCCATAGTTGAGACCGTTGGCAATGCCACGTCGGAGAACTCGAAGCCCAAGTCCCAGGTCGAGTGGTCGTACCTTGCCAGCTTCTTTTCTTCAATCTCTCTGACAATGGGTAAGACGTAACGATGCAAGTCGATACCTTGAGTCCAGTATGAATCAGTTCCGCTAGACTGTGACGATACTGTCATTAACCAAGCAGCGACTTTAATCTTCTCTCCCTGCTGAATGTGTTTGAGCTGTTCCATACGAACAATCACTCCACCCCAGCATGTGGCGCCCTCCGCGATCGAGATATTCTCCGTGTTGATTAATCTGTGACGAGGTGGATTGCACGCCCAAGTGTTCGAATTCGTGCCAATGGAACTAATTGTGGTCTCCTTCGTACTGAGCAACTGATCCGAAGTCAAGCCGAATATTTTGACCGATTCGCGGACCTTCAGCGGTTTAGTGTCCCACTCAGGGATGAGGATCTTGCTGCCCTCTGGAAGGAGATTTTTGTCGAAGGTGAGGAGGACAAAGTCGCCCATGTAGACAATACGGCCAGGAATATTTTTGTTGGCAATAGTCAGGCGGATATCAACCATATCCGTGGGGATACATGTACGATCGAAGAAGACGAGCGGTATTGGGTCAACGGCAAGGATAAGCCCGACGCCGGTGTAGCTCTGGTTGCTAGTGTGGCCATAAATCGTATGGGGAAGGAAACAACGGACGTAGGCCATGGAGCACCTAAGCTCTTCAATGGCGACTTCCAGAGGTGTGTCCTCCTCTTCCTCTTCTTCACCTTCGTCTGTGCTTTCTGCCTGTGGGCTTGGCTCTTGAGCAGCAGGAAGGGCAGTATCGGTGTTTCCTGTTTCTGGTGTCTGGGGCGAGGATGGAACCGATTCAACGTCAATAGCGGAATCTGTCTCCCCATCCACGGCTGGAGGAGCAAGGCTCTTCCCGTCTTTCTTTTCATCAACAGCCACAGGAGGCGTAATGTCCTCCCTCCTCCAAACACCCTTATCATCATCTCGGACGAATAAACTGGCAGGATAAAAGTGCCAATCTATATCGACCATCAAAAGCTGATCATCAGACTTACCAAGTGCTCTGGTCATGCACTGAATACGCTTATAGTCGGGAACCTCCTTGATGACTTTCATAAACTCTTCAAGGTTCGGGGTGGGTTTCCCGTCAACTTTGGTGACCAGAAAGTCACGAGAGTAAGAGCTCCACATCATGAACCCTGAAGATGCACAGAAGGTTCCATTGCCAATTGCCTCGTTGTACCATCTACATTCTTGGTACGAAGCATCGTGGAAAATTGCACCCCCGAAGTGGAAAAAACGGTCAGGAGTGATGCTGTGCAAGTCTTGAACCTTTAACGTGCATTTTCTCAAAACCTTTGCACGGTAGACCTCCAAATGAATCTCCTTATCAACGGAGTCGTCGATAATTTCCCACAAATTAATGAAATTAGTGATATACTTTCCATTGCATGTGAGGAGAATGTCACTAGGTTCGAGTCCTTTGATTGGAATGCTAGGGTCTTCCTCCGTATTGTTTGCAGCGTTGGTCGGCTGAGGGCTAGCAGCTGGACCTCCCTTTAACACCATACGGACCGTAAGCAGGCCTGTTGCTTCGGAATTTCTCTCTCGGCAAGCCATCATATTCTCGTCGGACATGCCGAGTCGCTTGAGTTCGTCGTAGCTTTGATGGAAGAACTCAGTCTGCAAAGTTCCACGAGGAACGGGCTTGCCAGCCTTGATCAACTCAACCGCCCTAACGACCCGATCTAATGGGAGGTAGAAACTAGATTGAGACGAACGACTGCCTCCGGCGTTCAGGGCAATGGCTTCACCTTGCACATTCAAAACTGGGGAGCCGCTACTGCCACCACTGGTACCACTGGCGGCCTGAAAGTAAAATGTATTGAAGTCATTATACATATCAGAGCCGTAGACTGGGGCGGGTCGGTCAAGTCTGGCCAGGGTGGAACCAAGGATGGACAGTTTCTCGCCA
The DNA here is from genome assembly GCA_036971655.1 of Arthrobotrys megalospora. Lineage (NCBI taxonomy): Eukaryota > Fungi > Ascomycota > Orbiliomycetes > Orbiliales > Orbiliaceae > Arthrobotrys > Arthrobotrys megalospora. The sequence goes on along the minus strand of JAVHJN010000007.1, from coordinate 223,342 downwards.
GCATCGTTTCCAACGACCTTGATATCCAGACCGACACGCGCTAGATCGGGTCTTAGAGGAATTTCGGTTGCCGTGATATGCTTAAGATCGGCTGGGTCGTAACGGAAAATACCTACAAAACGATTAGCTCCGCGAAACCATCACAATGGATACAAATTTAAAGTATTTGTATTATTTTGCTTACCAAAGTCGTGAACGGGGTCTCTATAGATTGGGGCTAGTTTGACTTCTTCGTAATTGAAGAAGATACCAACGGCCGTAATCGGCGCCGGTGAGACCACATGTCGGTTTGAGAGGATGAGACCACGCTTGGCATCAATGACGAAGCCAGTTGCAGTGTAATCACCAGCAGTCTCTGTATCGAACGGACGAACTGTTGTGGCTTTAATGGAGACGATTCCACGAATCACACGTGGCAGTGTCCGATCCCACGTTTCCTTATCAGCGGCGGAAATGGTTGCCTGTGGCTCGTTCACTATTTCGGGCAAAGGCTTGACCGGAATGGTTGATATGAGGGATGGAAGCTCAATTGTAGGGGTTCTCGTAAGGGGTGCTTCGATGGGTCGGTTTTCGACCTCATCGTGTGTTGGACCTAGGGAATCGGGAAAAGGGTCTTTAACATCGGATATTAACAGAGATTCTTCGAGAGGAAGCTCTGGTATTGGATGTTCAATGCTTATGAGGGAATCGCTCCTCGGTCTAAAAGTAGCGGAGACGGGTGTGGTGATTTCAGCTGGTCCGGAGCTGATTCTGGGGATCTCGGAGCGCAGGACGATATCGGGCTTGCTCTGTTCGGCAGGTCAGCAAATGCATGGGTAGCTACGATTAAGTAGGGAGGATGGAGCTTACACGTCTGCGCTCTGCGATGAGACTCTGTCCAGGAGGAATGGTCCTAGGAGCTGTGACTGTAGGCTTCACTCCGGATATCGGAGACTCTTGCTGTTCCTCCATGATGATTTGATTTGATTTGATGATGAGGATGACTGTGAGAAGGGATGGGGATGGGTGAGGCTCTCTCGCTAAAAGTGGACCTCACAGCCAAGATGAACTCGATCGGGAAAGGGAAACTCGAATATGTGCGTGCCCGGATGGGATTCAAATAATTGTAGACAGCTGAAAGGGAGTGGATTCGGTGGTGAGTTTTGGGTAGATGTCTACGGACTGAATTGGACTGATTGATTGAATTGAAGGGGGTGGAGGAAGAGAGGAAGAGAGGAAGAGAGGAAGAGAGAGAGGAAGAGATCAGGGAAACGACACTAAAGGAAGGGCGGGCAAAAGCATAACTCTTTATCTTGAATTCAATCCTCTCCTCTTCCTTACATAACGAACTCTCCAAGAACAGGAACAAATACTCAGAAGCATGGATCTGGACATGTACATGTACGTGCAGGGTCCATCCAAGGATTCGCCACTGCCCAGCTGCATCCCGGCTAGTTTATTCTTAGTCGAGTTCGAGAAGGTCTCGTTCGGACTCATGCAAAACGGTATGACCACCACTACAGGTCAGACGACTGCCTGCGCTTTCAGCCCAGCTGCGATGGAGCATTATCTTGCTTCCGCCAACCGAGCCGTCGTTCGTAGACGAGGCTGATAGAATTCAGTCCCGACTGCCTCCGTGCCCAGCAGATCATCGACGAAAGCAAGAGCCGGGTCCAAAGGCAAACGGGAATATTCTAGCGAGCATCGCCAAATAGGGTGTAAGCTTGTGGCAATTGATTGTTCGATCAATTTAATAGCCTTGTTCCCAACGTATACGTTGTTCCGTCTTGAAAGTGTCCTTGCGATAGGAATGAAATACGTAAGTATCCTTCTATTCCTAAATTATAATTACGAGTCCTGTGGAGCTCGTCGGTATAAAAACGTTCAGCCTTGTCCGTATCACCAGATCGAAACCATAATTGCATGCACAACCGCATCCCAATCGCTCGGAAAGAGCCGCGCAGAGCCGCAACTTGCTCACAACATCGCCAATAAGGCTCGCAGATACGATTTCCTCAGGATTCTCTTTTTTGCTGAAAGGGAAAATCCCACCATGCATGGTCGCCAGAAATCTCCTTCTTTCTTCTTCTTCTTCTTCTTTTTTTGGTGTAAACCATGTGCGCGCACACGTGGATAGCATGTGGTCGAATCTGGTAGAAGAATGCATACCAGATCACAATTTAGAAGATATCCTCGATCAGTAAGAGCCTCCAATTCATATTTCGTACAATCGCTATCCCTGCGATGCCAGGTCGCGGTTAAAACAAGGCGGTTGATATCAAAACAATTGATGCCGAAGATCCAGAGCCTTCTCAAACTATTCCAAATGCCGACAAAAACGGCTGCTATAGAATCTATTCGATCTTCCTTGAGTCCTCAATTAAAGAGCCTCATCGAGGACCGTGTAGGGCGCAATATTCACCGGGATATTGATCAAGAACCAAGAATAAACACCCCCGCTCTCAAATATCCCGTGGCCTCTCGCTCGATGTTCTGAGCTCAAGCGCTCATATTACCCATTGCAGACTGAAGGATTAAAGACGATAGGACATCATGATAACTGAATCATCCTCGAGTTACACTCGATCGTTTTCGGGAAGTCTAATGAACCCATCGAATACGGAGAATTGTATGCCTGACGGCCACTAGGCCGAGTGCGCTTTGTGTAACCAGGTCTTATCTACTAACCTCTATCGAGTAGCCCCGTGTAACAGCTCCCCCGGGCCATGGCAGGTACTACCTAGAATTTAGTCTGGTGGGCCTGTAATCCCGCTCTAATGTTGATAGCAGCTGCTAGTAGGCTTGCCGAAGAATACTTCAAGACCTGGCGCAGCAGTTCTTCATCGGACTGGAGTCCCTGTTGACCACTAGCTATTGCTCTGGGTATACCATGTGAAAGAGTCTATCCAATGCCATTCGCAGGGAGTGCTTCAGGATCTGAGTGATAATACGCTTGTAGTATATGCAGGGCGCTAACTCATATCATGGAGGTTGGATCCTTAAGCCAAGGTATTACAGTAGCGCTTTATTCGGTCTCGTAATACTTTATTAGTCCTTGAATAGGAAGCTATAATTGAGTTCCAACTAACCAGATGAATTAGTATCAATGCAAAGTATTTTACCATTTAGTCATCAAGGCTATGTCGGAGCAGTGGGTATAGTCGTAACTACGATCTAGTGAATCAACTAAACCAGGCGCCGGTAAGAAATAAAAATTTTCAATATATCCGGAGCATCCGAGTCTAATTAAGAGCGCGTATAAACGTTTTTCCATTGCGCTACACTTCGTTAGAGTAGCCAGCGGAGATACTTGGCAGAGTATATATACTTTAGTATACCCCTGCCCGAGTAAGTACATCGTAGTACCAAGTAGGTAGCTTCGAGTAAATATTTTGAATAGGCGGCGAATAAAGGATATATACAATTCTGTTAACTGGATTTGCAATAGCTAATCGAAGTTAGTAAAAGACGGCTACCGTTGATCAATTGAGGCAGATGTCCTGACTACGAGACAACCTAAACCTAGGTCCTAATTGATATGATGCGTACCTAATGCCCCTTTCTTTCTCAATTCCTCGACCATTTGAGACTTACTTTATGGAATGACGGATCCTTCGGGACCAATATTGCAGTATTCGTGTTGCTAATGTTGCAAATTCATTGGCTATGTCACTGCTACTAAGGGATTATTTAACTATAAATTCCACTTTTACCGACTAATAGAAATACATTAATTATCCATCCTTCATAATACTCCATTAGCTACCTGGGTAGCATGCTGTCTGCTTGAACACCGCAGTAACCAAGGAAAAAAAGCAGAAACGCCAGACCCCATTTCCATTTCAATGCCAAATCAAAGCGGTCTCCATCAATCGGCCCATCCCACCTCCGGCCATCCATCCGTCCCAGGCCCGTTCTCCGGCCATCCAGGCGGCATTGTCGCATATTGTGGTAGTTTGTATCTCTTTTCACACTCGCCCATAGAATTGCACTCTAATTCGCACAGCCCGAATACATTACAGAAGCATTCTTTGGCTGACGGGCAGTTGATTGCCGGCTTCCCGAACATTACTACAAAGAATTAGTAAAAAGCACTTGTATTTTGGTAGGTATGTGTTGGGCGAGCATACTATGCCACGAATACTCAAATATCCTCCCGCTAACCGCATCCCTCAAAGGTGTATCCATCAACCACTGTCTATATCGGACATAATCTTCCAACGGACGCTCCAGTATTTTCCACTTTGTCAATGCGAATTGTCCACCGCACGCTGCACCGACGACCTGTGGTATTGTCATATTGGGGAATAACTGACGAAAGGCCTCGGCGTACGCTTCTTCGGTATCCGAACGGTCGTCGACTCTGGTGGTGAATGGATTTGTAGGCTTGAGTTCGGAAGGGCATCCAAGGGTCCAGGAGCAGCGGAGAGGCAGGAACCCGACTTTGTCAAGGTAGGATAGTCGAAGTTTGCGGATTACTGGGACGCCGTCTACAAATATTGGTTTTGTTAAGTTAGTATATCGTCTACGTAGATCAATTAAGCTAGACGAAGGGAAGTGCGACGAACCATACATGGGATCTTCGTTGTGCCATTGGTACCTTAGGGCATGGATGAAGACCATGTACTCGGGCAGCTTATGATAATTGTCGATTATGTATGTTAAATAGACATTCGCTTCCCGGCCTTTATTCTGCGGTACGGTCAAACTGGTCTTGTCGAAGTAAAGTGCTGCATCGGTGATGTAGACTCGTGGCTGCCATTCGGACAAAAACTTGTCGATCCAGGAGACATCGTCGCGTTTCACGGCTGCGACAACAAGATCACGTGGCGGGTAAGCTCGAGGGACGTCGAGAGATTTTAGCTTGGAGGTTGGTGAAGACGGGAGGAAGTAGAAAACGAATACGAGGAGGACGACGAGGAGGTACAGTTGGCGGGAGCGAGACGACTGGGTGAAGGCGCGAAACATCGCTTCTGTGTGCTGGGGTTTGGGTGGATCATACGACGCCGCTGGCGGGCATACTCCAGGTATGTTTAAACGATAAACTTTCGGGCTCGGGATGTGGGGAATCGAAGCAAGCTTATATACTTAGTCAGTCGCTGGGATATGCGATGCCCTGGAGCCCGTCGAGGAGATTGATTACTGTACAGATTGTGAGGAGACGGTTTCCGAATAAGCACTTGTACCTGCTAGCTTGCAGTGTTCATGGATACGGAATACAGAATAGGAGAGAGGCTGAGAACCAACATGGCAAGGCCCTGGGAATTCGAGGGACCAAAATAGCACAGCCAACTTGCTTGTAGAACCAACAGCGAGTCTCCTGAGATGTATTACATTACCCATTGGCGCCCTCCATCTTGAAACAAGCTGCCTCTTGTCTTCTTACCTATACGACGACCGTATTATATAATCTGGTGAGATCTATATAACAGCCACGCCGGCGGCCATATCTGGTTCAGGATCCAGGCACTGGACAGACTCACATACAACAGCGACAACAGCGACAACGGCGACAACTTTGTTGGATACCCCTTGAGCACATCTTCGAATCCACTTACCTACCTGGTATACGGACCCAGTGGATGCGACGGGGCAGGCAGGACTAGTTGCGGTTATTATACAGCCATGCGCCTCGCATTGGTGTTCTTGCTCTTCGCCTCGCGGTCAGCGACATTCGCTCTCGATCTCAACCCCAATGGCATCTCTTATCCAACTTTCCAACAGGCGGAGCTGTTAAAGCGCCAGGTGGACGACAATTCCACGGACGTTTGTAACCAGGCTTTCCCCGGCAGATACTCTGAAATCTGCCAGCCGAACTCCATCAGCAACACACTCTGCTGTGCGTCCTTCTCGTCGAGTTATTGTATAGCATGTACGCGTGCATGAGTGTATGCATGTATCTGATCGTAGAAAACTTAAAGGCATTATTCCCGACGAGGACCGTCCCAAGTGCGTCTCCATTTTTGGTTACGGCTTCTGTTGCACCGAGCACCAATCATGCTTCGTCGACGTCTCCAGCTCGTGTGACGACCCAAACAGCGTCCAATGCAATTCCGAAGCATGCTGTCCAGGTACATTGCTTTCCTCAGATCGAAAAATCTAGAATCCGAGCCATTAACCCGGATTCAGGTAAGCTTCATTCGCTCTAATCTTATTTTCCCGTTTAGAGTTCACAAGATGCGCGACAAACTTCAACCAAACTCGACAATTAGTCAGATGTGATATCCGACCGGAATTGATTCCGGACGTAGTATTTGGGACAACCAGAGCAGTAAGCGGTAGCGCCCGCTCGACCACCACTACATCTGTCTCGAGCACTGAGACCTCGACGGATACTAGCACGACGAGCTCAGATACTTCTACCGCCACATCTCAACCAAATAGTGGCTCGTCGGCAACTGCCCCGTTGAGCAGTGGAGCAATAGCTGGCATCGTAATCGGGGCCATACTAGCCCTGCTGATAGGGGTTGGGATTGGGTGGTTCATATTCAACCAGAGGGCACATCGGTACGAGGAGCCAGGACTGCCTCCTCTACCGCCTGCTGCGCGGTTCGATCCACAGCAGGGCAACCGCCAGTTCGATGGTGCCCCGCATACGACATCCAGCTTCAATGATTGGGGTGGAGAGTTAGAGGGACACCGATTGCAACCGTATAAGCCACCAGGCGCGGAAGCTCAGGAGCTTCCTTCGCGGCCTCGAGTTCAGGAGCTTCAAGGACGAGCTGCATAGCTCTTCTGCTCCCTGTCTTCCTTTCTTTTTCCGTCTCCTTGGCTTGGCTAGTCGAGGAAGTCGTTCGACGCGAGCTCGAATCCAATTAGCCTGCGCTGCAAGGCGTGCATATTTGTATGATGTCATTAAATATCAATGTTTTGTTCTAGATGCTGGTCTTTTTGGGCCCGTTCTTTAGCGTCGTTTAATTTCTTACATTTTAATCTCTAATTCAAATTTCTTCTTCATTAAGTATTCACACTCGGACGATGGTGACGCGAGGAGTTCCACTGACCAGCACGCGAACACAGGAGCACCAAGAAAAATAAAAATCGGGGCCAATTATCCTGCCAATCACAGGCGCGGATGAAAAAGTGGGAAAATGGGGCTTTCAATGGAGAAGAAATCGATATTCTTTTAAATTTGGCTTGAATGGAGTCCACTTTCTCAAGCCGAGGGAGAAAAAAAAAATGCCCAGCCCAGGCAGTTCTGGATCCGGCTACCTGGAGCAGGCTAGAGGGGGAAAGACATGCCCGAAGCATTCCTGAGACCCTGAACGGCCCTGAGGACCGAGTCGATGGTGGTCTGGACCGTCAAGTGGTATGACCGAATCCAGCCAAAGACGCTCGAATTGCTTGATTGCCTGCGCATGGCTATTCCCATGTTCCATGTTCCATGTCCACATGCAAGCACGCTCGACTGGCTCACCGAAAAACCTTCAATCAACCGTGGGGCCTTTCGGTCTTTTAGGAGGGAGAAGGGGAAATAATGCTGCCAGATTATAGCTTTTTCTTTCGTTTCGGGATTTAGTTCTTTTCCAAATTAATTTATTTTTTTTGACAGGTGCAGGAGGCCAGTCGTCATTGTGCTTCGATTCATTCTTGGGCTGTGATTCTATAGGTTTATTCTCCTATAGCTGCTCTTTCCATCTGTTGTCTAGCTGTCTTTTCGTCTCTTTATCTTTTTTATCTTGTTTTATCTTTTTCGAGATCTTGATTTTCCCCTTTCCTTGTATCTTCTTGTCACCTGCAGGGTATTTTATGGTCTTGTCTGTCGATACTTGCTATCGATAGAGGGAATCAAGATCGAGGGAGTAATATGGCAGAGCCTGGCCAGGGCCTGCGCAACAGACAGTTGTCGTACAGCAGCTCTAGTGCCGTCAGCTCCAGGAAAAGCAGTAATGATGCAGCTTCCAACATTGTCGCCTATACAACATCAACATCAACCTTATCTCATCAAATCCCCACGGACGACTTCCAAGATGTTCCGGTGACCATCAACAGGACAAGAAAGCTCAGCGTCGTATCTTTCACGTCGGCCGAATACAACAGAAACGACGACCAATGGGAAGAGGAAGATGCTGATGCAAACAACAACGACAGAGTACTGATAAAACACCACGCACTGGGAATAGCTGAGGAAGATGATGATAATAGTTCGCACTCTCCATCGTCGGGCTACACATCGTCGTCTTCTTCTTCATCGTCGTCGTCTTCGCACGGCTGCTGCACCGACTCGGCCCACCGCCGACATGGGCGAGCCAGGAATGCGAATGGCCGGAAGACCACCCAATCCAAGGCTGCCGACAGGGAAAAGCGACGGCGGCGGGCTAGAGATCGGAAACTTCTGCGCAATCAGCAAAGCCAGCGCCCAGCCCAAATACCACCACCAGCAACGCTACCAGCTCGATTGCATGCATCGGTCGATGATGATGGCATGCTGTTGTCTGGCCCGGCCGTGGTGACCTCCTGCTATGGAGGAGGGGGTCTGGGGGCCGTCACTGCCGCTGCTGTTGCTGTCCAGAGTCAAAATTTAAGTTTTCCCAGGCAACAGGGCTCCTCCTCAGCATCTCGATCTCCTCCCAGCCTGTTCCGTGCCTCCACCCCAAAGCATCTTCCGAATGCAACCTTTCCCCCAAATGGCCCCGTCGTACGACACTCAGACTCTCCCAGCTCCCTTCCTGTGATTAGTAGTAGTGCCTCTGTCAGGCCATCATATCCATACCCATATCCACCATCGTCACTCTTGAATCCGAACCGCGATGCTAATAACGCTAGTCCAAACGGCTTCCACCGTCACTCTTTGAGTAACAGCTCTGCTGCATATTACAATAATAATATTAAGAACAATCCCCATCAGGTTAATCATCAGGGTCATCAGAACCATCACCACGATCACCACCTGCACAAACGAAGAAGACGTCTTGACTACGACCTCCCAGAGATCCACTTTCTCACTCCTCCTCCTCCTCGTCCCACTTCAGCTTCAGCCCCTGCCCCTCCTCGTAAGGGCCCCTCGCACTCACATTCGTTATCAGCCACCTCTGCTGCTGAGCTTCTTTCGTCGGCATCACTTCATACTCCTGATCCATCATCCCACCTTTTACAACCTTCACCCATCAGGCCTACCATCTTTAAAGGAAGATCTCTCTCTACACCGGCTGGAGGAGCAGATGAATTCTACTCTCCACTTCAATCGATCAGTGCATCACCAATTCGACCTACATTCTTCACTGACGGCCTTCGTGATCGCTGGGACAAACAATCTTCAGATAGTTGCCAGGTATACGACATGGTTATAGCTCCAAGTGCCCAAACCTTCTCCATTCCTATCACGAGCAGGGCACCGCCTACCGCTGCTCCTCCTACTGAGATCTCTCCGCAGCTACTCAAATCATTGGCAGTGCCCATCAGAGACTCTCCCCCCGAAAACCTTCGGAGTGTTCATTTGCTTGAAGTACTTGCCAACGATCCCAGGCCAACATTTCTGCTAGGAACCGCTTCAACAACGGCGACCAAGGAATCTCATGTATCATCGACAACTATTCACGAGCTTAAACTAGAGGTGGTCTACCACAATGATGCATTCTCTTCTCTCCTACCGGACGCAGCATTCTCGACAACTGTCATTGAGCAAGGGTTTCAGACAACAACTTTCAATATAACGGATCCTAGATATCATCGTTGGATATCTAGCTCGTTCTCAAATACAAATACCAGGAATGGGAAATGCCGGCCGTACGTGTGCCCGGACGGGATTTTGTGGACTCAAACTGCATTTACCTGCCCAGATGGTTCGAGAATGGTTCTTATCTGCGGTGTACCTCTACCCTCTACGACTACCAAACAAGTCCATGTTTGTAAAGGGGAAATATGCCCTCCCCATGTTTGGGAGAAGTCTATGGAGGCCGCACGGGAATCCCTCCAGGGTGAAGGTGATGCGACAACTCTAGTAAGCGATGCGCAGCCCTCTGCTACAGATGCGGGAACTCCTTCCATCGGCGTCATGGGACAACTCAACGATATGTGTTCATCGCCTGGCTGTGTAGGTATAGGAAGGACGAACGACAATGATGCAGAACACACCCCCGAGCTTTCGTACTTTGAAGCCGTAAAAATTCCTAACTATTATGTCCAGGTCGCAAAAGAAATGGATTCAGACATGGTTATTAGTCCTTCTTCCACTCCTGTGCCCGAATCTCCGCAAACCAAGGGATCTTCTCGGAATGAACAAGCAGAAGATAAGTTGCCAACCGAAGAGATGGATGTCAGTGATGACATTTTTCAAACGAACCGTGATACCATGGTCTCGACAGTGTATAGTCCGCATTTGCCAAGCGACTACGGATTCTTCGATTGGAGTCGGCTCCCCCCTGCGGTCGTGCCAGATCCGCACATTGAGTTAGTAAGAGCGGTAGACTGGGGTTCGACGGGCTTTGGAGCAATCGAAAACTGGCCTCAAAGCCTGCGCACCATGATCAACTTGGTTTTGTCCTCGCCGCATCCTGCTGCGATGTACTGGGGCCCTGAGTTCTCTGTTGTCTATAACGAGCCTTACATCCCCTTGATCGGAGCGAAGCATCCATCTTTGCTCGGGCAAAAATACAAGGATGGTTGGTCTGAAATTTGGGACGCCATCGAACCTTTTTTTATGGAGGCGGTCCGAACCGGCAAGCCAACAAACAAGGAGGACGACCGTTTGTTTATTCTTCGAAACGGGTTCCGGGAAGAAACTTATTTCTCTTGGTCGATATGTCCTATCATCGGTGAAGATGGGACGACGATCGGATTGCACAATCCTGCATTCGAGAAAACACGCCGTGTTATAGCCGAGCGGAGGATGCTTACGTTGCGAGAGGTCGGTGAGAGGTGCGGCAGCGCGAGGGATGTGAAGTCCTTCTGGAGATACGTTCTAGCGGCGCTCGAGATGAACCCCTGGGATGCGCCGTTCGCCGTCTTGTATTCCTGTAAGAAAACTGATACAACAGATAGTGAAGTTTCGTCTTCTTACGCATCGAGTTTGTCGAACACGCGGATGTACACGTTGGAGGGCACTATCGGTGTCCCTGAGGGCCATCCGGCTGCACCTGCGATGCTTGATATCAAATCAAATGCCGAGGGTTTTTCAGTCGCCTTCCGAGAGGCATTGCAAATTGAGGGAAACATCTTCTTGAGCCTGGAATCCGGAACTTTGCCGGCAGATTTAATGGAAGGAATTGATGTCCAGGGCTTCTCTGACGACGTATGCACATCTGCGGTTGTTTGCCCCATCAATGCGAGCTCTGACACACCGCTTGGTTTCCTCGTCCTTGGAATCAACCCCCGACGCCCGTTCGACGAGGACTATAGACTCTTCATTCAACTGTTGACAAGGCAGCTTACTACTTCGATAGCAAGCGTTGTTCTTTACGAAGAGGAACTGCGACGAGCTCAGAGGGCTGTGAGATTAGCTACACTCGATAGAGTGGAGCTATCACACCAACTTGCCATCAAATCCAAAGAAGCTGAACATTCTGAATTGAAGTTCACTCGCCTGGCGGAGTTTGCACCCGTCGGCGTCTTCATTGCGGACTTCCAAGGCAAGATCAACTATTACAACGACATGTTTTCCGAGATCTCGTGCCATCCGAGGGAACTTGACGTTTCTCGTTGGTTAGAGAGTGTACACCCTAGTGATGCGGCAAAGACGGGTACTAATTGGAATGAGGTCATTTACGGGAAGAAGAGGAAGACGTGGGAGTTTAGGTGGAAGACTCCATGGATGCTGCCGAACCACCTGGGAGAACAAATCGACCGATGGACCCTGTTTTCTGCGAGTCCGGAGCTTGACTCTGACGGCATGTTGTTGGGAGTTTTTGGCTCGATCACCAACATTTCGGAAACTAAATTTGCAGAAGATTTGCAAAAGCGCCGGGTAGAGGAGGTCGTAGAGTTGAAACGGCAGCAGGATAACTTTGTCGATATGGCTAGCCATGAAATGCGCAATCCACTTTCGGCCATCCTTCAAGGCGCCGACGCTGTGCTCGGGTCACTCGAACGATACAGAGAAATCGCATCTTCCCAGGATTTACTCGATGATATTGAATCCAGTATTGATGTCGCCCAGACAATATCTCTTTGCGCTCTCCACCAAAAGCGAGTTGTTGATGACATTCTCACGATGAGCAAGCTCGATTCTGCTTTGTTGACGGTCACCCCTGTCGACGTACAGCCGATCGCGGTAGTAGAGAGGGCGTTCAAGATGTTTGAGCAGGAGGCCATATCAAGTGAGACCAAAATGTCTTTTAAGGTTGACGATTCTTATAGGAATTTGGGTATTGATTGGGTGAAATTGGACCCTGCAAGGTTATTGCAGGTTTTGATCAACCTTCTAACCAACGCCCTAAAGTTTCTACGAACTGAGCCGTCCAAGGCGATCATTGTCACGATGGGAGGCTCCGTTAAACGGCCATCATCGAAGAACAAACAGAACTCACTTGTCTATTTCCCTTCGACACGGAAAGCAGTTGATCTTACTACAGGACCGGACTGGGGTGATGGCGAAGCAGTCTTCCTTACATTTTCCGTGTTGGATACTGGCAAGGGTCTCACCGAAGCAGAGAAAAGGAATCTTTTCCAGAAATTTAGCCAGGCTACTGCGAAGACCGAAGTTTCGTACGGTGGTAGTGGGCTGGGATTGTTTATCTGCAAAGAGCTTGTACACTTACAATCGGGAGAAATCGGCGTTCAATCCGAGGCTGGGAAGGGTTGTGTCTTCTCGTTTTATATCAAGAGTCGAAGGAGTTCAAGGCCTGAAGTTGAAGTTCCGCAAGCATCTGGCCTTCGACCCATGGGATCCTCGAAACGCAGAGATGGTAGCCTAAGTTCACCTGCACTTCCGAGCCCGGTTAATGACTTGGGCTTCAACGCTGCCAGGCCCCCAGGCAGACCTACGCCTCTTAAGAGACCTTCTGAAGACAAGCCGATGCTAGATTATAAGGTGCTCATTGTCGAGGATAATCTAGTGAATCAGAAGTTACTGAGGAAGGCATTAGAAAACTCGGGGTGTACGGCCTATGTGGCGAACCATGGCAGGGAAGCTCTCGACATGATCAAGGAGTCAGTTTATTGGAAGAATGCGCGAGATGATGCGAAGGAGTTGTCGCTCGTTCTCATGGACGTCGAGATGCCGGTGATGGATGGCTTGACTTGTAGGTTGCTCCGATTCCGTAGCTTGATTGAACTTGACACTAATATATGGCGCTTTGAACAGGTTCGAGAAAAATCCGTGAATTGCAAGCAGAAGGGCTGATTCTTAGGCATATTCCAATCATTGCGGTGACAGCAAATGCGCGGCAGGCACAAATTGACAGGATGTTTGCAGCCGGAATGGTAAGAGAAATAAAACCCTCGGGATTAGAAATTGATTGCCTGCTAACATTGGCTTCTCAGGACGATGTTGTATCCAAACCATACCGGATCAAAGAACTGATACCCAAATTGCACTCGGTTGTGTCTAGATATAAAGATAATGATACCATCGCGGTAGACGAAGAGTAGTATCGACGTCAGAGTATGGAGTGTTATCCATCGAGCATCTCGGAACTCGAGTAGCTCGCCCTTCTCTTTTTTCTTCTTTTCATTGTTTTTCGTCTCTCGCTCTCTGCACTTCCTTCATTGTTAGTTCTTTATATCGCTTTGCTTTTCCTATACCCCTTTGAGTTCTTGGGAATTGTTTTTTGGGGCGTCTTCTGTTTACCTGTATCATATTCTATGTTTGATTGTCTTTTATTTTTGGTTGCTTCAGCGGGCGTTCCGGATGGGCATCTTTCCTTGCATTAGAGTGGCGATAACTGTTCACGATAGGGTGTCGACTTTTATGGGCATTCAGACGAATAAAGAGGCACACGCACACGCACACATATGGGAACAAAAGAACAGAAGAAAAAGTAGGATTGTTTTTTTTTTTTTTTTTTTGCTAATGCTGGAATACGGATCATTCATTACGAGTTTCATTTTTTCTTAATCTGTAGGATTTTATATCCCTTTCTTTTCTTCCCCTTCTTCTTCCTCTTTCCCTTCTCTTTTCCTTTATAAATTTAAGGGGTGCCTTTCAGAGGGTATATGTTGGATTTCTTCACTTACATTTAATTAATTGCTGTATGCGACGGAGAGGGGAAGTACAATCAAGAAATGGTCTCAAGGAAATTTTGAATGAGGTATCCCAAGCGTAACCTAGACGAGGCTTCGTTTAAAGTTGGGGAAGTATATATACGTATATATATGTAACGGGTGGAAGACGACCAGCTGCAGCGAATGAAATCGGCAAGTTACCAGAGGATGTCAGGTATGAGGTTTACCAATGGTGGTTTAAGAACCTCATCTTCCGTTGGATATACGTACACGATGACGGTAGGGATGTTGGAAGTTGCAGACCGCACGGACGACAAACGGGACAGTTAACTTTATATTATGCTGTTAGATACTTCCGTCTGGTATTAGCCCCGTCAGAATGATACTGATGCACGCGAGGGGTATCATAATATCACAGCCGTTAACCAAGATGTATGGATGTACGCAGAAGCTTACGAATATCACGGTTCGCGGCGCTTAACTTGCCGTCATTTTTTTTTTTTTTTTTGCGGGCTTGTAATGTAAAATATAACAAACACGCAGCAGATTATCTCGATCGATGAAAATGAAAATGAAAATGATAAAAGGGAAAAAATGACATGTGAAGATACGTATCGATACCAAATTCAGGTCCCAACAAAGCTATGGAAAGATCTAACTTTCAGGATCCCTGTAAAAATGGGTAAAACAAGATCTCAAAAGATGGCAATGCCGCATCAGGGAAAAGGCGACACCGAATTTTGTTCCTGGTCCGCCTGAAGGTCTGCCAAAGGATGCAAGTGTCATGCAGGACAAAAGAGCTTGCTTCGCCACAGCTGCACAGCAGTTCGAGAAGGGGGAAAGGACCCTTGACTGGTCGCTTTTAAGGTTAATTCAGCCACAGTTGTGCAGTAGTCAGTATGTATGTACTTACATACATACATACATCGGACCACCCTTGCCCTCATCCCATCATGTCTCCATGTGGCAATACCAAGCATCCCCGGCATCCATCATCGGCTGAATAAGTCTATTCTTGATCGATGCTATGATCTGAGAATAGCCCACCATTACTGCCAAAGTCGCACAATGCGAAAGAAAGAAATAAAGAAGTGAAGGAGTGAATGAAGGAATGTTTATTCATAGCTTGCGTAATAGAGGCAGGCATTGTGGCGTCTACGCAATGCCCCGGGTGTGAATTTTCCACACCAAGCGCACGCTTCTTGGGTCCTTTATCATATGAATTCCCCAAGCTGAAGCTCGAAGACGTCGAGGAGAGGTGTGAGCAGGTGGGTCCGTTCAGCTGATTGGCTGCCCTGGTTTGGCGCCCGGCTGGACCCATGCACCCGACCTGAAATTTGGGACCACCCTTCCAGCGACTGACAATGAAGAGGAGAGAAGGAAGCTCACCGTCTCACCGAGTTTACAGAGTAACATGTATGTAGTGTACGTACCAGTCGAATGTTCTGCGAGTGGCCAATTCTCGGAAGTCTAGTCGGCCTTTCCCTGGTTCGATTCGAGGTCTGTGATATTTAAAGAGTCTGCGACCCCTCGACCGGTTTTGCGGCCCCTCTTTGGTCAGGTCCGTTATTTTGCGGTACATCTGTCTTAGCTCTCATCTCCTCTCTCTCTCTCTTCTTCTGTTCTGTTCTGTTCCTTTCTGCTTATCCTGCTGTTTCCTTTCTGTTGAAGTCATTGGAAGAATCTTGAGATCTTGTCTTGTGCTCTCACTCAAGCTTAACTTAGCTTCTTGGTAAGTTGCGGTGTCTGTGTTGTTGGCCTGCACGCTCCCCCTTCTACTTCCACCTTCCCACCTTCCCACCTTCATCCCATCTACTTCTTCTTCTCTCTTTCCCTCTCCCCCTATCGACTTATCTTCTCTCCCATCGACATCTCCGCTCCCTGTTCCACCTATTCTTCTATTCTTTCCAGCATCTCATCACAGCGCCTTACCAAACTTTAGATCGATCTGTAGGCCCTAACTCTCCCACTTCTAGATACCATCCCTATTAATCATAATATCCAACAACTATGGTCCAACGAACCCCTCCCCAGGTCCTCTATGAGGTCCCCGCTATCAATGTCTACCATCTTGCCAGCGGCAATGAAACCCGTCTAAATGAAATCCCTGCTCCACTAACCATGCTTATGGTCTCCACCACAATCGTCGACCCATTCGCTGAAAACCCCACCGAAGAAGAGGACTTTTACCTGCATGTTCAACAGCTCCCAAATCTCGACCTGCCACTTCCTGCCACCACCAAGATATTCCGCCAATACCCTCGCTCGTACCTTATCCCGCGCCTAGACCTTGACGGTGGCCTAGGCAACTGCTTCACACGTATCGAGTTTCAGGAACATCGAAATCAAGACGATATTGATACATTTGAAACCATTCTTGCCCAATGTACCGCCTTCTTGGAAAATGCGAAGCCGCCACAGATTGACAACCAGCAGAGATCGAGATCAAGAAGTCCTGCTCCGGTTCCAACGTATGGCGCTACTGGAGGCTCAGCGGACGGGTATTATGGGTATAGCAATAGTAATAACACCGAAAAGAGCTCGTCGACTTCTTCGAGGTCAAGGCAGAAGGGCGTCACTACCAGGGATATTGGAGGGTCGTCTGCTGGCGGGTATGTTCCTGGCAGCGGTGTGATGGCTGGCGAGCAGTATAACTATGGTATACCTACTATGACAGCTCCAGATCGTGCTCCACAAGGAGGACGATTGGTTCTCGTCGACGAGCAAGACGGCCGTATTGTAGGGGAGCTCAGCGAAGGCTTCAACGTTGTAGAAAGTCAGGGCGTGCAGCCTGGTAGCAAAGGTACGTACCAAGATTTATATATCTCCCCTTCTTTAGGGGACATATTTCGCTAACACAAATTCTGGTAATTTAGCTCCTGTCGAGGTCTCACTCCCCACCGACCCAAATTCCCATGATTTAGTTATCAAACCAGTTACCCCGATCAATCACGAGGACATCTTTGGCGCCGCCGAACACCCAGCCTATTCTAGCTCCACCATTGTCACCAGAGCTGCATGGGCTTCAAAATTTATCGTTACAGCGGCTACCTATGCCGCTACTGCGATGGAAAACGGCGCCCAAAAGTTCACCCAGAAGACGAATCCGGTAGCCGAACCTCTAACTTTCACCCCGACCACCCATGAGCGGGTTCGTAAGATCCATACATTTACCCATGGTGCCAGTGGAATGTCGGCGAAGACCCTCGGAAAAGTCCAGGAAGTCGCACAGAATATCGGTGCGAAGATGGCGGGGCGAGTGGATAGAGAGGGTAATGAAGTCCAAAAGAAGGTACCAGCGAAGCCAGGGTTGTTGAACAAGAGCTTGATTGCATTTTCGACTTTGGCGGACGGCATCGATGCAGCTGGGAAGCATTTGCTCCATAGCGGAAGCAACGCCGCTACCACGGTTGTTAAACATAGATATGGCGATGAAGCAGGACAGATGGCGTACGGCCTTACTTCATCTGTCAAGAACGTGGGTTTAGTATACGTTGACGCGACGGGTGTATCTCGCCGTGCAGTCGTTAAATCAGTTGCGAAGGGTATGGTGCTCGGAAAAGTCAAGGGAGGCGGCCAGTTGGTTGCTGCGTCGGATGGTGCGCATGGGAATATCGTTTACCCGCCTGAGAAGAATGAAAGTCAGCAGACATTGTGGGTGCCGCAGGGTAATGTGGCTGGTGGAAGTAGGCCGGTAACCCCAGAGCCGCAACCTTACCCACTGCAACATTCTGCCACTGCTCCTCCGGGTTATACCCCGCAGCAGTATCCGCCGCAGAATCAGAACGGAGGAAGCTGGGGTGGGTTCGGAAGGTCGCATAGCTATGAGGGGCAACAGCCGGGGCATCCGCAGAAGCCAAACGAAAATTGGTTCTGAAGAGGGGCATGAGATTTCCAGTCTTTTTGTTTCCTTTGCAACGTTGTAGCCCTCCTCTTTCGTAATACATTCGTTGTGAATATTCTTGGGAGTTCATATCGTCATATTTTATGAGTGGATGTTATCTCGGTTTTTTGTTCTTTTTTAACCTGTTACAAGCGATTGTCTGGCTTAGGGGTTGGGTTTTTACCTATATGTCATAATGCGTCTGATGGAACAAGTTCTTTTATTATATATAATGACATAAGTGTGTTAATTTTACATGATTATGTAAAGTGGTGGAATAATCTTCCTCCGCATGCATGACAGCGATCTGCCCTAATTATCTATGTTCACCACATTCCGTTCATATAAGTATATACATTTACAAAACCTTCGCCAACTCTTTGGCAACCTCCTTGTGCACAAAATGGGTTGGGTGAAGGGAGTTCAACCAGAAGTACTCGTCGACGGGGTAAACGCATGCAGGGTCGAATGTATCCCATTGGGGTGTTCCACTAATTTTCAAGTTAGTACGGCAAGTTCCAAACTTAAAAGGTGTGTTTGGTTAGTGTTTTACTTACTTCTGATAAGCCTCGCAGTATTCGGTGACATTGTTGAAAGTCCAGTCAGCAGTGACTGGGTGATCGAGGATATTGTTAAAGATTCCAACGGAATCGAACAACCATGTTGAAGTTCCTCTATGATCCTTCTCGAACTTGGCGACCCTCTTGGCCAATTTATCGTTGAAGTCCTTCAACATCACCTTCAGTGTGCTGGTCGACCAATCACCTTGTTCCATAATGAGCGGGGAACGATCGGTTGGTGGGACGTTGATGAAAACGAAGTTCCTGGCACCGGTGTCATAGAGCGATGTCATGTGGCTGAAGTACTCGTCAAGGAGGGTGTCATGGAAAGCAGTGTTCTGGTTCCACCATGAGTTACCGATATCGTTGATTCCGATCCAAGTTAAGAAAAGGGAAGTGTCCGATTTCCAACGCGGGAAGGGGGACTTTTCGCTTCGTGCGGGAGGTTCGCTGAGGTATGGGAGGAAGAGGTCTTGGACTTGTTGTTTGAGGGAGAGGACGTCGTCGCGCCAGGGGCGGACGAGGGCGGAATCGATTGTGGCGCCGCCGTAGGCGAGGTTCCAGGTTTGGACTAATGAAGAGTTGTAGGTGAAGGTTAGGTAGTCCACCCAGTTTGGCCCGTTGGCGGAGTTCCAGCCTGGGAATGGGGGATTGCCCATTGGGTTTGAGGCTGAGGGAAGAGGAGAGCCGTTGGTCATATTGAAGCCAGTGCTGGTGTAGGAGTCGCCGCTGTATATATGTTAGTTCAGTTATTCATTTTTCTAGACCGGTATGGGCAGGGCATACGTACAAGACGAAGAGGTACTTGATCCTATCGAAGCCATTGTAGTGTCTTCCAAATACTCTCTCCTCTAGGGCTGGCGCAGCAGCGGAAAGGGTCGCAAGGCCAGCGAAGGCAGCGAGCGCAAGTGTCGACTTCATTTTTCTTTTTGAGTATACAGGCTTATCGATATAAGATATAAACACTGATAAGAGACTGGCCGACTCTAACTGGGGATCTAGAGCTAGCTAAGGGAGGGAACCAAGAATCGCAGGTACGCATTGGCACGGACGATCCAGTAGTTTAAATATACAAAACTTGGTCTGTGTACCCAACTACCTAGCCTGGATAACGTTTGTAAAACCATCATACTATGTAAATTGACATGGAATGTTCTGTCAGAGCCTGTATGGAACGGTTGACAGTTATTCCGGATCTACCTTGAGGGTAAACCTCGTACCTACATTCATGCAGGGTATCGGAGAACATCGATGGCCCTGGTTCTCATCAACATGTTTCTGGAGAGATCGATGGAGGGATGGGAGATATCCGGGTTCCTGAATGCAAGCTTTGTTCCCCACACTACAAGCAGTATTGCATAGCTACCAGCGTCTACGGATTAATGGAACAATACGTACTTGCGTCCTTTTTTTTCGATTGCGAATGCATGACTGATGAGTTGACTGGGGGATATATTCTAGGTTGCATCGGCCCAACAGCCGTCTAGCTAGTCAGCCTATCGTGGAGTCAATGCCTCCGAGGGAAGAAACATGCTTAATTGAAGTGTCGCAATTGACAGGACAAGAAAAGCTAAAAAAGGTTATAACAAGAAACGGAAAGCGAGTGGCGCTTGTGTTCTTTTCTATGCTGGTGCAGATTTTCGGCCCGGGTAGGGCTTGCTGGCGGGGTTTTAGCCTGACGTTTCTAGTAATTGGTGCGCCATGGGCGGCGGTAGTGGGTGGTGGCCATTGCTTTTATCAATGGTGTTTGGGTATAGTGATATATAGGCTGGTTCGGGAATCCTTGCTTGTCGTCCCATGTCGGACCGGGGTGGGTTTTTCCCAGAACTTAGGCTTGTCGTAGTTTCGGCGAAATTCGACCGTAGGATGGGTTCCCAAAGAGGAATAGAAGGTTTATACGGAAGATGTAGTAAAAAGAGTAAAAGAAGACGGTTTGGCCTTAATTTGGGAGTGACGTCCATTGTGCGAAAGATCAATGCACGTATACCTAGGTCCGGACTCCAGCTCTTGCATCGCATTACCTGCAAGAGCAAAACGAAATAACATAATAGTTCACGTCTTATGACGGCTGAACAATGGTATGCGAAGATGCAACTTATATTCTACCAGTATTTGAATATATATATCTACTAACACCTACTCTCGCTACGAATTTTATTTTTATTTAAGCTTGTATTTGGCTTTTCGAGCAGCAGTTTGTTCCGCTCGAGAGGGTGTTGTTTGTTGCATTTTTGAGGACCTCACGTGATCTGTGACGACCAGATTGACTGATTTGGCAGCTCTGCTTTCTCGACGTATCCGGCGAATTCAGTTAGATATATAAATATCGCGTTCAAGATGGAGCTCCCTCGAAGATGCATTCACTCATTACATAAACTCCCCAACTCCGAGTCTAAAGATGTATCTGATACAGGTTTGGCAGTACGATAGTGGCGTTGAGCTCCCCCACATTCTCAGTCCGGCAGGAGAGCGAGCAGCCGGTTGGCCGCTTCCAGCCGACTCCACATTTTCCCCGACAGCCACGGCCACTCGGCATGTGAAATCAGAACCCGAACCCGCCCAAAAGGACCTAGTCAGCAGCATCATAAGATCTTAATCTGTGGGTGTACACAGTCTAGCAGGGCCTTAATTTTTTCTCTTTGATCTCTCCGTTCAACATCGTACCCTTGACGGTTCAACCTTCTTTGCGATTCGCGAAAAATAGCAGTCTATAGCTAAAATCCCGACTACAATGGCGTCGTCACTAAGAGCTTTGCGCCCCGCGCTTTCGACTTTGTCCCGAGCTTCGAGGACGGCCACTGTTCGCCAATTTTCGCCGGCAGTCACATTAAATGCTGGCAGGCAGATTCGGTACTTCAATTCTACCCTCCCGCAGAAGTCGGAATAAAGAATACAGAGGTCTAATATGATAACGTATATAGCACCTTCACCGAAGATGTCCACCACACCCCAGTCTTTCATCTTACCGAGGAAGAAAACATGCTCAAGGAAGCCGTCTCCAAGTTCTCCAACGATATTATTTTGCCCAAAGTTAGGGATATGGATGAGGCTGAGACTTTGGATAAGAGTATTCTTGAAGGTTTGTTCGAGCAGGGTCTCATGGGTGTTGAGATTGAAGAGGAGTATGGTGGTAGCGGTATGAGCTTCACAGCTGCTATTGTTGCCATCGAGGAGTTGGCACGGGTTGACCCTAGTGTGAGTTCCTGTTCGGCGAATATTTCGGGTTTACGCCATGTGTCACCTCGTACATGATACTAATGGTTTGGAATAGGTCTCTGTTCTTTGCGACGTTCACGTAAGAATATAATATCGATTGATGTGTGCAGGAGGGTCAAATATCTAACTTCAATATAGAACACCCTCGTGGTACAAGCCTTCAGGAAGTGGGGCAGCAAGGTTCTCAAGGAGAAGTATCTCCCACGTCTCGCGACTGAGAGCTGCGGTATGTTAGCCTCTAGTAGGCAATTCGTATGTTCAGACTGCTAAACATTCAATTAGGATCTTTCTGTCTCTCTGAACCCGCCTCCGGCTCGGACGCCTTCGCTCTCCAAACTAAGGCATTAAAGAAGGGTGACGGCTACGTTCTTAATGGTTCCAAGATGTGGATCACTAACGCCATGGAATCCGAAATCTTTATCATTTTTGCCAACATCAACCCAGAAGCAGGCTACAAGGGTATTACTGCTTTCGTCGCCGAGAAGAACTTCCCCGGTTTCTCGATAGCGAAGAAAGAGAAGAAGTTGGGTATCAGGGCTAGCTCTACATGCGTCTTGAACTTCGACGACCTGTACATCCCGAAGGAAAATATTTTGGGCGAGGAGGGTCAAGGTTACAAGTACGCCATTGGACTCTTGAACGAGGGCAGAATTGGTATTGGAGCCCAGATGACCGGGTTGGCTTTGGGAGCTTGGGAGAACGCTGTCAAGTACTGTTGGAATGAGAGGAAGCAGTTTGGAAAGTTGATCGGTGAGAACCAGGGAATGAGGTTCCAGTTTGCGCAGGCGAAGTTGGAGATCGAAGCGGCCAGGGCGCTGGTCTACAATGCTGCCAGGACAAAGGCTACCGGTGCGAACTTTGTCATGGAGGCGGCTATGGCGAAACTATATGCTTCGCAAGTTGCAGGCAAAGTTGCAGGACAAGCTGTTGAATGGATGGGTGGCATGGGATTCGTTAGAGAAGGATTGGCGGAGAAGTACTGGCGAGATAGCAAGATCGGTGCCATCTACGAAGGAGTAAGTTGCATGAATGGATTCCCGAAAATATATTTATACATTGCGGCGATGCTGACCAGTTCCAACAGACAAGCAACATCCAACTGGAGACAATATCCAAGATCCTCCAGAAGCAGTACACCAACTAGATCGAAGTATCTAAGATTCGATACAATACAACCAGTATATAAAGTCCGCAATATTAATGCGCAAATATGATATTAAATTTCAGCGTTTTTGTACAATAAAGTGCGCCCTATGATGTCAACGCTCTGACTTTGAAATCTTCGAGCTTCGAGCTCGCCAATGTCTCTTTGATTGTCTGTTTGATACGGTGTACCACCCGCCTCCTTCCGAATCCGGAGCTCCAGCTGAGGACGATGTCGACAGGCAAAAGCGGTTTGGTGTCGCACAAAAAGGCCGCAGTTGCATAACCTTGGCAGCGAAGCATATGCAGGTTCCAACTGATAACTAGAGCCGACCAGCCCGGCGAAATTTTCGTTGCGAAGAGCCCGCCAGGTCTCAGCTGGCAATGATATGATGTTGGGACGTTGGTGCCTGGCGGGAGGAAGTTAGTTGCCAATTGATCAAGATAGTATATGAATGGCAACCGTGATGCCGAACATAGCGCCCACGAGTCTGCATTTCACCCCCACGAGATAGAATATATCGAAGAGGACAATGCAATGACCAGCAGATTATAAATACATGACCAGCGACAGGCTCCTCTCGTGGCCTCTCTTAAGAATAGATACCTATAATTCGCACCGTCTTGCCGGGATTTAACCATTTTAGCCAGCATCCCGGACTGCCCGCTCGCTTCTGGTTCTGCACTTGCTTGGCTGGGCTGCACAAGAAGCTGGGGCAATCCAGTTCAACATTCCCACCCTCCTCAACCTCCACCTCCACCTCCTCCGCTCCTCCTCCTCTGATATATCCTCCTCATCCTCCTCCTTCCCATCCTCCCCTGCTCAATATACTTCGCATGGTTCCCTAAGAGCTCGGACCTATATACCAGTCGTCTCTTCTTCACCGTACTACTCTGTAGTACCGTCTACAACGCAAATATGGTCCGGCTGAGCTTCAAGCGCACTCTCGCCCCAGTGCTGCTTCTCTGCGCCGTCGTCCAGGCTATTCCCGCTGTGGCTCCCAGGCAAGAAATCGCCGAAACCTCGACGGATCTTTCGAGTAAGTTGCAAGTTTTTCTTTCCTTTGCTATACTTTCAATTGGCTTTGGATTTCTGTTGGGATAAAACAAAAAAAATTCTAACATGGATATCCCTCAGCTTCAACCGACGTACCTACTGCAACAGATAGCTCGGCTCTCCCCGCCGAGACGGGGACAGAGGTTTCCTCGTCTACTGATACTGCAACTACTGACGCCGCTTCTTCGGAAACAACTACCGACGAAAGTTCTCCAACACCAACCGATGAGTCTGCTTCTATAACTGAATCTGAATCTTCAACTACCGGCGAAGCAACACCATCTGCTTGGGTTTCCGTCAATGAGACTGATGGCAGAATCTCCACCATCGTCCCCATAGTGACCACCGAAAGCGATGGTATGACCAGGACTGTCAACCTCCCGGATCCGAATCACACCGGAGCTACCGAATCCGAGGACGGAGATCCAGCCTCTTTCCTCCCCACTTGCGACGAGAGCAAGTACCAGGGTGGTGGAAAATATGCGCCGTTCTGCCTACCAAATAACGAGACGAATCTGTACCTCGGAGAAACGTAAGCTTTTTTCCTTTTAATCCCTTGAATGCTCACTTCAATTCTATAAAATAGTGTTTGCTCACATGCCCGCATGGTATAGGTATTATGTCACTTGGGATCCACTTTACTGGGGTGAAGATGGCGGCAATAACACTGTCGAAATCATTGCGAATTACCTTGAGGACCCAGAAGTCCCAGAACGGGGACGTGTTGCTTTCGACGTAAGTTTTACAATGCCATCGTTATTGTTTGCATTACTATTTTTTATTTCGCGTTCTTATGAATATTCTCCGCTATAGTCCGGCGTGACACTCAACAAACTCGGCTTCATCACTTTCTATGTCGATCCAGCCAAGTATTCAGAAGGAGCAATCGTTCACTGGACAATGAAGAGAATCGGCGCCCTTGCCAACACGGAAAAGTCTTTCCGTTCCGGTCCGTGGGTCAAGTTCTCAAGGGAGCCTGTCATACACCCGCAACCCTCTGTGCGCCCGCCAGTTTCCACCGTCGGTTTGGCTGTAGGATTGCCGCTCGCAGTTCTCTTCATCGTTGCCGTGCTTGTCGGCCTTCACTTCTGTAATAAGGACAAACGCTCTATCGGTGGAATCGTCATCCCATCCATGCGCAGGAGAAGGGCCGAAGGAGGTTACGTTTCTCGACGCGCGAGGGGACAACGTGCCGCCCGTCCTCCAGGATATAGAGACGACGTCGACGCTAAGGCTGCGGCTTGGGAAATGGGAAATATGAAGAGCCCGGATACTCCCAGGAATTTGGGACCGTACCAGGATGAACCAACCAGCCCACCGACTATTAAGGCTAGAAGCGCGGAGAGCTTGCCTGGAAATCCATTCAGCGATCGTTTTGAGGAGCGAGCACCAAGGTAGATTGTTGGTATCTAGAGGCGTACTGCGACGATTACGACGTGAGTAAATTGAAGATACAGATCAGATCAATGGGCTTATGAGGATGTTAAGAGCAGTAATGTTCGTGAAAGAACGTTCAGGATTCAACTGTATATGAATACATATTATTCTTTTTGTTCTATTGCATGACAGCTGGGGAGGTGCTTGGTGGTAATTTTCCTTTCGGGTTTTTGAAAATGGGAAGGGATTCAGATACCCCAGAGGATATCCCATTTTATTTTGTCAACATTTCTTTCTTTCTTTTTTTTTTTTTTGGTCACGATTTCGATGTTGCATGAAGCTTATGAAAGAAGGGTTAATCCTAATCATCCACGCATCCTACACCCGAGTAGGAAATCAAAAGTTCTTTTAACTTCCAGGTTTTTGACGTACCCGCTGCTCTCTCCCCTGTGATTTTTTGAAGAAGGTCAAGAATGCAATCTTGTTGAAATTCCCATGATAATTCTATATACCGCTTTGAGAATGCATGGCTCCTCTATATAGAAATACAAGGTATATAATACAGATGTGAATAAAAAGAAGCGCGACATCGCCCGTTTCCAGATATACAATCTAGAAGTATGAACAAAAATATTACTCCAAACCTGTAAGTATATTAGAAAAAGAAATCTCGTTTAATTGGCCTCAGAACCACTGCTGCTCTCGTCGTCAATAACAGCAATATCGTCATTAGTTGATGCGGCGTAACCTTCCTCCTCCAATACGGGTACAACTTCAACCTCAGGGCCTTGTCTCTGCTCCTGCTCCTCTTCCTCGTCTAGGAGGCTCTCAGCTTCCATAACACCCAAGTCACCTCCCTCGATGAGGACGTTCTTCAACTCGGCCTCGATATCCTGCTTTCTCTGCTCCATTTCATCAACTTTGGCGAGTTTCTCCTCGAGTTCCTTGATTTCCTTTTCAATGCTCATTCTTTCGCGTTCGGCGCCAATGCGGTCGAATTCCCATTCAGCGCCATACTCACCCATACCGAGACGGAGCTGGTAGGTGTGGTATTTCTTCAATTGTGCACGAGTTGAGATTGTGATAAGAGCTACGCTCTGCTGTTAGCAACCGAATTTCTATAGGATATAAGATGTGGGGAGGAACAAAAGGAACTTACTAATGCCTCTCTCCTTCGCAGTCTCGTACAACAATCCCTCGACGTCGCTGCTGACTGCACTTGTACCCTCGTCGACAAACGCATACTTGGGCTCATGGTACAGCAACCTGGCAAATGCCATCCTCTGCCTCTCACCTCCACTCAAAACATTCGACCAATCCTTTTGCGTATCCCAGCCGCCCTCTCTATCCCTTAAATATCCCAATCTGACGGCTTCCAAAATCCTCTGCAGTTCTGCGTCATTCTTGGTTGAGGTCCTCATATCCATTTCAGTGTGTGGGTAGATAACTTGATCACGCAGAGTGCCCATGGACAAGTATGTCCTCTGCGGCAAGAACATGATACCATCCTCGCCTCTATTCCGTGGCAAACTGACCAAGCCACGGAAGACAGGCCATAAACCGGCGACAACACGGGAAACGCTGCTCTTACCGGAACCGTTGGGTCCGATGATGAGAAGATGTTCACCTTCCTTGATAATGACTGATAGATCTTCAAGAATTTCCTCACCTCCGCGTGGGTACAGCGCTGGCGCTACGATTGGAACGCTCTCGAGCCGCACACCGTCGAAGCCCTTGTGCATGGTACCCTGGACGTCGGCCAAGGAGTACAATTCCGCATGTCCCTTTGACTGGATAGGGTAGGCGTTTGCGTGGACTCTATGAAGAGTTGAAATCAATGTGTAAACTCGCGAAGTGTAACCGGCGAGCTCGCTGAGGTCCTTGAAGCTGTACATCATTCTTCCACCAGCATCTGCCAAACTCAACATGAGTCGCTTGTTGGTGATGAATCCCTTCATTCGGTCTTCACCGCGACGACGCTCGTGGTCTGCAGAGGGTGCTTCTTTGTTGCTTGCCATTTCTAGAAGACCGCCGAGGCCGGCCCATGCGGGCATAAACACAGGTAGCGAAGTGATGACAAATCCAAAGGCGGACCAGGAGTATTTGAGGATGAAGTCTTCGAGCATGTTGTACCTGATCTTCATACTATAGATGTTCTCCATCCAGTTCTTGAGTTCGCCGAAACCGCGGTGGAGGTATACACCCTCCATCTCGGAGCCACCGTAGAAGGCGATTTCTTCAGCGTTAGTGATCAGGCGGGAGTGAAGACCGCGGAATTCACCTTCCTTCTTGGCTTGCACCGCGGCAAGTTTACCAAATGGTGGAGAGTATTTCTTGAGAACATAAGCGGTGAGGAAGTAGTTGCTCAGGAGACCACCTACACCGGCTAGACCAAGACTACGCATGAGCTGCCAGTTAAAGACCACAAGATCAAGGAAGGGTTTTCCGAGGGAGGAGTAGATTGCGGAAGCTTCGTCGCAAAAGCGAGTTAGATCAGTAGTAATGAACTGATCAGCTCCCGTGCCAACACCGCCATCGAGGTTCGAAAGTTTGTAGTAACCAAGGCGGTCATTGAGGTATAGATCGTGGATATATCTTGTCAACCTTGTACGGAACTCGATAGAGATCTTGGATTGAAGATATTTGATACCGGCATTGGTGTAGCTGGCGACCGCACCGACACCCAACCATTTCAAGATACCGATCGAGAAGGCCTTGCCGTTTCCGGCGACGAGGTCGCGGACAATGCTACCATCGAGACGGGCAATTACAAGAGAAAGATATGTACGAGAAATCAAAGCGATGGTGTGAAGCACCAAGAGGAGGGTACCACGGGAATCAATACGAGGAAGACAGATAGAGAGAAGAGAAAGGAATTGATGTAAGAAGGCGAGGTTAAGACCGGGTTTTGTATTAGGCGGTGGGGTTCCAGACACTGCATTCGGCCATTAGTCTATATGTATCTAAATAATTCGTGAAACGGATATGGAACATACCATATTGCTGTCCTTTGCCCCTCGGCCCACTCAAAAACAGCCGTCTATGAGCTTCGAATGTGGTCTTCTTCGTGGGCTTGATAACAACTTTTGTGGTGCCGTATCTGGGATGTGGGACGTAAATGGTGTAGCTGCCATCCTTGCCGATAATCCCAGAATTACGTCGGACCAACTCCCGCCCACGTTTCTGTTCGTCTTCTTGCTGCTTCCATCTTCGCCGTCTGTCGAATCCCGCAATAACAAGAGCGCAGAGTATCGCAGCTCCAACTAGACGCTGGGATTTTGGTGACTGGGCGAGCAGACGGAAGTACCCGGCGAGGAACTTGGAGATGCGGGTACGTAGGGTAGATTGCGCAGCCATGGTTAATCAAACCCGGTCTATGCTCTCGGGGAGAGCAAACGGACCGGCCGGCGACCGCAGTCCAGGTCGGAAGATATACAATTGTAAAAAGATGGATTAGTTGTTGGTGGTGTTCTTCCGTAGCGCTGTGGCGAGAGCAGCGCTGCTACTTTAGCGCATCTTAGAGCAGACAAGGCGTATCCGTATTCCGAAAGGATATATAACTCGCAGAAGCGGTGGAAATACGGGAAACCGCTGAGTTTTATGGCGTGCCGTTGGGCAGAAGGAAAGATGTGGTTGAATCCGGGGAAGCGAAAGAAGGCATGACGAAGGAAGAAGGAGACTTAAAACAATGCCGCGGCCACTTTTTCGCCATGTGAACACAGCCAAGCTCGATTTTTCGAGCAGGTCGAACCACCAGAAAATTACTGCCAGATGAACGTGAGATTGTGGAATCCCCACTAGTTAGCCAGCGCGAGGCACATGTGACGTTGGGGATGAAAAAGGAAAAACTCTATGTAAGTATTTTTATATCGTACAAGAGTCCAAAGGGAAGAAGGGATGATTGATATAAACATGAACCCGGCGTGTAAAAATTGTAAAAAAGAGAACACAACGGAACGGGGAGAGTAAGACACTATGTACTATCGAAGAGGCTATTTCCTGCATTAGACAGGAAAGGAAAAGCCGGTTGGAATGTTCGCAAGATTAACTTTTGCATATGATGTCGAGGGATATGGGTATCCTCGTGGTGGGTCCTGAATGAATATATGAGGTTCCCGAGATCATACTTTCGTAACGGCCGTATCCATCTACTTTGTAATTTCGAGAAGATGGTATGGGCCCGCCATAACAATTGTCCGTCTAATGGTGCTCCTTAACCCCACCACGGTACCCCACGATCTTTCTCCTGCCAATCATCGTACCAACGGTGAAGAATCCGAGACATTCAGCGGCCAGGACAGCATATCCGGCCAACTCTTTCCTCGAGGTAGCTTGTAAGCTCTGGTAAGCCGTTTCCGGGTCTGGGAGGGCGGATATCCTTGGACGGATGGACTTGATGTGACCCCACCATGAAGATGGGTTGAGGAGGGGTCCGACGTAAGGACGGTAGAAGTTCTGGAAAGTCTGTAACGATCTGTAGCAGCCAATTGAACGTATATGTCAGTATAATTGTTATCGTTGGTAATCATATTATCATGTAATACGAGGGTCCAGAGATAGGCACTTACGGAGGGCTCATCTGCTGTCCACGGTAGACATGCTTCGCCAGCTCAGCGGCAACCTTGGAGTAGTAGACTACATGAGGGATTGCACCTATAGTATCACATATATCAGCAAATCTTGTCCATGAGGCCCAGTGTAGTTTGATAATTAGCTTATCAGTTAACAACATACCCTGAACAGCGCTGACAATCTTGTTGCTGCTGGCGGGCGCACTGTTGAGACTCTGGCCCAACTTGGTAGCCATTGGACCAGCAGCAGCGACTCCCTTATTGAAGATTTCCTGGGCCTTGGAGGCGACATTGGAGGCTGTCTCCTGGGCTTTGGAAGCAGCTGACGAGGCCGACGAGGCAGCGGACTCTGCTGTGGATTTGGCGGCAGACTCAGTGGCGTATCGTCGGAAAGCCGAACGAATGATCTGGTGGTGCCGCCTGGCGAGGGGTCGAAGCGTTACGGACGACATCGTGGGAGCGATGAAGGCGAGGGCGAGGATGGAGGCCGTCGATAGAGGATATGAGATGAGAGAGAGAGGAGAGGAGGCCGGGCAATTGGAGTTTTGGAGTTTTGGAATGTCAAAGTCGTGAATTCGAAGGCTCTCCTTTCTGCCGAACGCTTTCCGAACTTTTGGCGAAAAAAATTTCAAAGCTCGCCAGAAACTGTGGCTGGTGCGTGAATTTATCTTCACAACATCCCGAGATAATACGATATGTTGCTGGAGTATACGGTCACGATGGTGCCGGAATAATTAGGTATACGATGGTTGGAGAATATATCGGAGGGAGTAGCACGTAGGCACCGGGACAGGTTATCTAACAGAGACCGATAGTTCTGAAGGTGCGGCTCTGCTGTGGCGCTGCGATGCACGTAAAAGCCGCCCACTGCAAATCTGCGACGCTAAACTTGCACTTCGACTTGCACTTGCATCTATCTTTATAAGTTAAACCCACGACCACCTGGAATAGCTACCACCATGGCATCGTAGGATTTGGGACTTCGAGGTTCAACCTTCCAACCATGACTGACATCCTGCGCCTGCTCGCGCGATCAACGTCCGTCTCGAAGGCCACAGCGCCTCCAAAACCAAAGCAGCCAGCCACGCCGGCACCTGTCGCTGAAGTAAAGTTGACAACTGCTGCTCGGAGACGGGAGCAAAAGCGAAGGGCTGCTGCGAATGCCGCCAATGGACCATCGGGAAGTCCGGTTACTCTGGTCACCGCACCTCCACAAGTAGACGAAACCCAGACGACAAAGGCCGGCACAGAAGAAAAGACAAAGAGCAAGAAAAGGAAGCGTGATGATGTGGAAAAGCCTGATACAGCAGTACCTTCGGATGGGTCAACCACGCTGGACCCTGTGGAAGTGAGGTCCTTACTGAAGCAGCATAAGCTGAAATACACGATTCTTGCGACACTGGGGTCTCGTAAAGAGCCCTTGGAGGCAGCACAGCGAGAGGAGGAAGTCGAAACGGAGAAAGTTGCTTCCAAAAGGGCGAAGACAAAGGACAAGAAGAAGAAGAAGGGAAAGAAGGCAGACAAACAGGAAGAAAAGGAGCACAGTGCCGACGCTGAAAGCACAGTACCGAAAGCCCCAGTATCGACAAAGTTAGATCAGATCTTCCCTACCCCGATACAAACATTCGAAGAGCTACGGACGAACTACAATATCTCTAAGCGGCTATACGAAAATGTTATGGCACAAAAGTTCGTTACCCCTACAGAAGTGCAGATGGGGAGCTTACCTCTTCTACTTGACGGGACCCGCCACTTGGTGCCTGGTTTGGAGGAATGCGAGGTGGACTTGATGACTATCGCACCCACAGGGTCTGGAAAGACCTTGGCATACGCTATCCCAGCCATCGACCATCTTATCCGTACGAAACATGAGGAAGGCGATGGCTATGAAAAAGGTATCAGGGTGATAGTTCTCTCTCCCACCCGAGAGCTAGCAGACCAAATTGTCAACGAGTTTCGGAAGTTGCTCATAGGAACTGGAATTAAGGTCGTCGGCATGAGAAAGACGTTAATACCCAGGGAACGGCGGAGAGCAAGGGATGATGTGGATGCGGATGAGGATGAAGAGGATGACAGTGAATCTAGTGATGAAGACGATAGCGAGGAGGAGGAGGAGGAGGAGGAGGACAGTAAGCTTGAAGGGGCTATCGTTCGGTCAAGAAAAGGAATTGCTGTAAAGTCTGAAATAATGGTGGCTACACCTCTCTTGCTTCTCCACGCAATTCAACTATGCCCGGACCTCTTCCCCATATCTAAAGTCTCCCGAATCATACTCGACGAAGCCGATGTTCTTCTTGACAACCTCTTTCTGTCCCAAACCACTTCAATAATCTCCCATCTAACATCCCCTTCCTTATCATTTTCACTCTGGTCGGCAACAATGCCATCCAGTTCTGAAACTCTCGCCACGAAACTAATATCCTCACACCCATCCGTTCTCAACAGTAACAAAACCCGAAAGCTTGTCAGATTAATCGCGGGTATCAAGGACAGCTCGCTCCCAACTATTCGCCAAACCATAACCTACACAGCCACAGAAAGAGGAAAACTCACGGCGCTCCGTCAGCTCTTCAATTCATCTCTCAAGACACCTTGTCTGATATTCTTACAAACAATACCTCGTGCGCAAGCACTGCACGCGGAGATTCTGTACGACCTACCGACACCGAATCGAATAGCGGTTTTGCATTCAAACCTTTCCGAAACAGCGAGATCAAAGGTTATGGACTCCTTCAGAGCAGGCGAGATTTGGGTACTGATTACAACGGACCTTCTATCCCGCGGCGTGGACTTTCGAGGTGTAAACCTTGTAATCAACTACGATATTCCCACTAGTGTTGCCAGTTATATTCACCGTGTAGGAAGAACAGGTAGAGCTGGTAGGGAAGGGGGTATGGCGATTACATACTACACAGAAGAGGACGTCAAATATGTGAGAGGTATTGTGGGTGTGATGGAGAAGAGCGGAGGAGCAGAAGGATTACAGAAGTGGATGTTGGATAGTCTGCCGAAGACTACTAAGGAAGAAAAGAAAGAGCTGAAGAAGAAGGGAGTCAAGGAGAGGAGGGCTAGCGCTGGTGCTGCGGAAAGTAAGAAGAGTAGGATTAGCACAAAGAGCGGGTATGATAGGAAGATTGAGATGAGAAGGAAGGCCGCAGTCGACGTGAGCAAGCGGAAGATGATCAAAGGGAACGAAGATAGCGACGGCGGGAGTGAAAGTGAGAGCGAGTGGGAGGGATTTGAGTAGAGCCCCACCAGTGTAAAAGTATTATTATATTATAGCTGTATATTATTTATTGATTGGAGGGCCTCTAAGAAGTCCACCCTTTACTTTAGAAGACTGCCGAGTGAATACAATATATTCCCCCAAAGGAGTTCTAGCACCAGGCTACCCAAAAACTACAGACCATGATAGCGCAGTGTTATGGTTATTACAATTAGCCTAGTTGAGGAACGACATAGTTGGGGCCTCATCGAACTTAGAATGCCACACATCCTTGTGTTGCTTCGCCTCACGACCAAGCATAAATACTTCCTCGTCCGAGACTGACTTGAGTATTCATGACTAGAAACGATTCCTAGATTCCTATAATTTGTCCCTTTGAAGATAGTATATAGAAATATGTATTGCTCAGCCCCATCCCGTAAACGTAACTAATACTCGTCCTCGCACGCCAGCACACTTCTCCCCGTCCAAAGACGGGCACGAACATGACACATTGGATCCTTGTTCGATCGGTCCCGTAGTTATTCGGATCTTTTCGTGTATAAAGAAGACGGCAATTCTCGATTCTCAAGTCCAAATATATAGCATACCCCAGTACCACATATTCTGCTTCCGATTCGAAATCGGAGCACTACAGCTGTTTCAATGGCGAACCTAGACAACTTGGCAACAGAGCTTCAGAGCGCTATCTACAAGCATTTAGGCAGAAAGAGCCTTTGTAATGTATGCCTCGCAAGCAAGACTCTCTGCAGAATCGCCATGCCCATTTTATATGACACCATGGAATTCTCGGTTTATACCCAATCGGGTTATTCCGAGGGTATTGCTGCTGGAAGAAAATCGTACCGCAAACGATACCGCCAATTCATATATCAGGGCCACAGAGAACCAAACCTGCCAGACAACCGGTGGCTGCGGTATATCAAGAACCTTGCATTTCTAGGGCCAAATGAGGTGCGGATTTTATCTTGATCTGGTGACCCCTCTATCTGTAAAGTTTTTCGGAACCAGCACCGATGAATTTCCAATAATCAGTCTTACAGTAGGCCAGTGCAAGACCTCACTCTGGATCTTTGTTTTGATATAGGTCGCAAGCTAAAGAAGGACCAACTGAGGACTATATCGCAAGTTCCCCATTTTACCATCAAAAGGAGATAACATATGTGCTCCGTTGTATGAAGCGCGTGGTATCGATCCATCATCCTGACACCGTTTTTACATGCAGCTTCCCTCCAAACCATCCCCTACCCGAGTTTATACATTCGCTACTCTCGAACCAGCGCCAACTTCGTGCTCTCAGTCTTTCTGTCAAAACCTATCCTCTTTTTCAGGAACAATATATTCCTGGGATCCTCTCTCAGACGAGACTGACGAGTTTGGCGATTGAAGTCGATAGCTTATATTCCAGAAGCCCCGATCCTAACTATGGACCGCTGGCTGCCCTCTTTAATGCTCTCTCGGAGATACTTGTTAGCTTGCGGGTTGGCAGAAATCTAACAGGGTCCAACAATGCCGTTTACACCGCTATCATGAACATGAAACGATTACAGCAGCTCGCCTGGATGTCAAGTCAGCGACCTCCGAACACGGAAGAGCAATATGCTCCTAACAAGATACCAGGTCACGGCTTGAAATGGTTAAGCGCGGAGCTACAATCCGTAGAAAATAGCTTCTTTGAGCCGGCATTCGACCTCGAGACGATTAGGTCTATACACCTGACTTGTCGCGATCTCTCCGGGCTCCAAAAAATCCTGACTGAATGCAAAGACCTTGAGACTATA
Organism: Arthrobotrys megalospora; assembly: GCA_036971655.1. NCBI lineage: Eukaryota > Fungi > Ascomycota > Orbiliomycetes > Orbiliales > Orbiliaceae > Arthrobotrys > Arthrobotrys megalospora. The sequence continues at coordinate 188,449 of JAVHJN010000007.1, read as the reverse complement.
GACTTGGAACTGCACGCTTACAGTGACCTTAGCACAGACTTTAACTGGAGCTGTATCACTCGCCATTGGGAGAACTTGACGAGGCTATACATCACTAATCTGAACATTGAGAGACACGACCAGCCATGGTACATCGATGTCATTGGAGATGTGCTGGAGAAATGCGTCAATCTCATTGAAATTGGTATCCCAATCCCGTACGAGTTTGAGACAGACTCAATTGCTCAAATGTCCAAGTCCTCATCCGGAGGTAAAGAGGATGGTGTTTCATTGCGTGCTGTTAAGTCCAGTCTCAGATTTGTGAGCTTTACATCCTTTCTCTCCACCCTAGAATCATTGGAATGGTGTTAATGAGTACTGTTAGCAATGGCCAAAAATCTCGAATAATCTCCAGTTCCTCTATGTCACTAATCTCGACATTTCCAATTGTGAGCACAAATTCGAGTTTTCAGTCGACGAATACTGGCCGATCATTCTTGGAGAGCTCTTGAAGGTCCTCAAAGCTTCTATCCCGGCCACCCCCTCGTCACTTTTAGAAGTCCCGAGCGTACCGCTGCCACGCCTGCAATCTATTTTTGCGCGTGGATCCGACGATGGATCGGGTCGTCCGTACTTTGGTTATCGAAAGTTTATCCCATCAGAAGGCTATTTGATCAAAGAAAAAGAGCCAAAGACAGAAGATCCCCTCCAACCTTCCTCATCCCCCAACCCATTACCTCCATTCTTTCCAAGTAGAAACACAGACATCGATATCAAGTGGAGAGTCGAGAAAATCGATACTGACGATCTAAAAACAAAGTTCCCAAAGTTTTACGGTTTCAGGTTCTCCGATCAGAATAACCTCTGGTCTGACTGGTAAGACATGCTATTCTCCCCCTTTTTAGCAATTTTGTCCTTTACTAACGAAGGAATCTACTCGAATACAGGAATGGTAAATTTTGGGAGTAACTGAACGCAAAAATATACATTAACTACGCTTCTTGACTATGGAGATGGATAGTTTCCCGCTGCCGTTCTTCTCTTCCAATTGTCTTTCACTTCTCAACTCCACGAGATTATTCCGTTCCCAAGCATACAATTTCAATATCTACTATAAATATATTGTTCATTTTCATCATTTAGGTCTTCCGTTTGCCTCGCCGACCATGTAGCATTGCGCTCCGACCCAAACTCTATTTCACCACACCCATACTCCATGGAGAGCTCGTGGTTCTCATCCTCTAGCACCTGGGCACTTCTTGCAAACCCCGAGTCCTTCTGCTTCTTACAAGAAATCGCGTATCGTAAATCGCTAAACACTCCCTCAAATGTGGTGATCTGCTGATGTCCTGGGTACCAAGCGAAATCTGGTGAGTCTGGCTCCAAAATTCGTGCCAGGTACAAGAACAGATGCCAGGCTTGACACTCGAACATTGATCGAGCATCCTTGCCGCCAGACCGTACAAAAGCTGGTATATTCTGTCAATGCTATCTCACACCCTGCTTTCCGAGGGGTTTTGCTTACCCCCTGCATCGTTGAGCTGTTCCATCAAATCTCTCTTAATACCGTGTATAGGGTGATCTTCAATGAGACCAAGAAGGCGTTCTTCAACCAGTATACATGCATCTAAAATAAAATTAAACACGGTATATAAATATGTACGTCGGTACTTATCTAATGGAGGGACCGGGGTCTGCGGGTACCAACCTCGAAACATCTTTAGAAGATCTGGTCGAAGATAGCCTTCGCGCTTTGGATCGAGCGCATCTTCCATTGTCGGGCGCTGTACTTCTTTATCATTTCCTTCATAACGTTTTCGCTCGACAGATATCGTGGGACGACTGCGCCCGTAACAGCGACTGCAGATATTGGTGCAGCCCATCCCCATGCCGCACCCACCACATTTTCTATTAGAACCGAACATTTCAACCGTATTTAATCCAAAAAAAAAGTAAGTTCGAGTTGACAACAAGATTATTTAAATTTTTGAGTAGAACAGATAAACAGGTAGAATCTATCAAGATCAGTGAGGGGAAATGTGTCACTTTTTGTACATAAGACGAATCGGCTAGTTGACTAGTTATGAATCTTCAAGGGAAACCTATTGTCCCCGTCGGTTCGCGCAAGATCGGAGCTGCACTTTTGGGGGGACCCAAAGCAGCCTCTTCTCACAGACATTCAGTGGCTAACTAGCCAGACGATGACGAACTGAATCTCATCAACACGCCTACATGAGGATGTAGTTTCTGAGTCAAATCTGATTTCACAGGATCCAATCCAGTTACAGATTTGTTCATTTCGCGGATGATAGAGACCAAGTCTAGAATACCCTCCAAATATGTTTTTAGAAGTAGTTATCTAAGTACTCATATGATCATGAATGTGAAATATTGCTATCAAATTCCGACCTGTTGCATCATTATGTAATCAACCCAGGTGCAAACGATAGGCTAGATAGACAACGCCTATTTTACAACAGGACACTGCAGTCGATATTCTAGATATTCTGGTTACGAGACTGTAAAACATATACTGAAGTCAAAAATTAATTGTGTATTGCTTTAAAACAAATATTGCTCGCAATAGGCACAAGCAAATCACAGGACTATCGTAAGACTAGGCCGGTCTATCCAGTATATGGTATACTTCAATACAACCATAGTTTAATTCCGTAGATAATCTAGTTCTACAGCACCAGGTGCAGGTACCTCCAAACTCTAACCGGTAACTGTTCCCATTAATTTCTCCCAGGGAGCCGATGTGGTCAGCTCTGCAAAAGTATCTTCAATGACCCTGGAAACTCTATCCACGATATTATCAATATCAGCCTCAGATACAATGTACGGAGGACTGATAAGAAAATGGTCGCCGGCGTAGCCATCATAGGTCCCGTTGGCATTGAACAAGGCAATCTCGTAGCCTTTCTTCATACCCCGGGCATGGAATCGACCGTTCAATCCCAGGCTCGATGGGAAAGGCTGCTTAGATTTCTTGTCTATCACAAACTCTACAGCCCAGAACAGGCCGCGGCCGCGGATGTCACCGACATAAGGGTGCGATAACAACCTGGACTTGAGTTTCTCCTCGAGATATTTACCCATCTTGCGGACACGAGAGACCAAATTTTCCTCTCGAATAACTTGCTGCACTCTTAGAGCAGCAGCCGCCGCCAAAGGGTGAGCCATGTAGGTTTGCCCATGAGCAAACGACTTCCCAGATGCCTGGAAAGAATTGACGAGCTTTGAATTGACGAGAACGGCGGAGATGGTACCGTATCCAGCGCCAAGGCCCTTCCCAACCGCTTGAATATCGGGAATTATAGATTCCTGTTCCCAGGCATGGAGGGTACCTGTACGTCCCATGCCGCACATGACCTCGTCAAGGATGAGGAGAGCACCGTACTTCTCACATATGGCTTTCATTGCTGGGAAATACCCTGAAACGGGCATTGCGCAGCCGCTTGCCTAACATCAACGTCTTAGTTTAGCTTTTACGTAATAAAAGGGAGAGAAAGAGCATGCAGCGGGTACTTACGCTACCACCCACAGTCTCAGCGACAAAAGCGGCGACCTTGTGAGGACCGACCCTTTGGAACTCATCCTCCAGCTCTTGGGCTAGGCGGCGAACGTATTCCTCTTCAGATTCATTCTTGCGCAGGCCACGGTAGGTGCTACAAGCCGAAACTCTGGAAGCTGTCCGAGGGATCAAGTCCACGAATGGGTCTTTCCGGCCTCTGAAGTCGCCTAGAGTCAGGGCTCCGAGGGTAGCACCATGCCAGGCACCGGTTCTCGCGATGAAATGCGTACGTTCAAGCTGGGGAGGCGAGAGGTGTGCAAAATGAGTTTTCGCCAGCTTTACTGCCACCTCAACAGCTTCGGAACCTGTTTTAGAGATTTATGAATCAGGACAATGCTAAATGGTTGGGCTCAATTGCTCGTGTGCCCCTTTCCACTAACATAAGAAAAGGGGAATTCGCAAGGCTATACAACAGCTCAGTATTTCACAACAACTGCATACCTGATCCGCAAAGGATGGCCTTCGACATGTAGCCATTGGTGGACTCGACTAGAAAATCAGCCAAATCCTCTGCTACCTTTGCTTTGTAAAAGCCTGGATGACAATAAGGCAGGTCCATCAGCTGCTGAACGACGGCTTTTTGGACTTCGTGGTTGTCATATCCCAGGCACGCGACAGCTGCGCCGCTGGTAGCATCGAGGATTCGGCGGCCATCTTCGGACTCAAGGTAGATACCCGTTCCATACTTAATAACGGCTGCAGGATGTCTCTCGAAATTCTTGTAAAGAAGACTGTTTTTGGGGCCAAAGGAACCCATTGTTGAAGCTGGAATAGAGAATCAACAACTGGAAAGCTCAATTGTTCAAGTTTTTTAATCGTCTGGACAAGTTCATGAACTCAAGATTGTTACACAATTGTAGGCGAAATGAGCCGTCCTGCTTCCGTTCCCAATATGCCTTCCACAAATGGGCACGAGACACTTCCATGTCGTAATGGGGTATTATCTTTCGTCTCGAATCGAATCCGCCTGCGATCTCAACGCTAAACCATGCATCCGTTGCCGTTCTCGGTTCAACCCTTAGCGTTGACCAATGATAAATTCGCCCACCCCAGACATCTGCAGATAACTATTTTCCTTGTTCCCTCACAAATGTAAATCCTCGCTGAAAATGCGGTGAGCAGGAATGCAGATGCACTGCAATGCGTCGCAATCGAAAATCATTTTGCCTGAGCGGCACGAATTCAAAAACTCCGCAATTTATAGTTTGATGCGGGATTTCCTTGATTTTTAGACGGCCACGTATTCTATCAGTTGGGTTAACACTGCATGAGGAATGTCTACCTGCCTTGCGTGCAGCGACTTGATAGCCGTTTCCGCGGCCGTCTGGTAACACAGAGAGTGTGGGGTAGTGTTTATAATATTGTTCCGACAGAGGAGGGTGTCGACGTGCCCTCGTCGACATTGGGTATATCGATAGAGACTGAAGTACTTAAGTAGATATATTAGTAGCCAGGAGCAACATGATCTTAGTCGTTAGGAAGACGTCTGTAGACACAACATTACCCACCGCAATCCCCTTTCCTAAATTTTGGGTCTGATCTAATCATTTCCCTGCCAAAAATTGCTGTTCCTTTTGCAAAGTTGGCCATTTGAAGAACCCAAATAATGGAACATATTGCCTCCACCGATATCGACGTTGTCGGTCTTCTCAGTAAGAACAATGCCTACGATTACATCATTGTAGGTAGCGGCATGGGTGGCGGTCCCCTTGCTGAGGTCCTCTCCCAAAGAAAGAAAAGAGTACTGCTCATCGAGCGAGGCCGTCCTTCTTTTAACACCCACGTCCTCAATACCTCACGACCGTACTTCAAGCGGGGTGCTAGCAATTCCCCAGAAGGCAATGAGACCATCTATGATGCTGTCAAGGCAAAGGTCCGCACCACTGAAGGTTCCACCCCATACATTGGTGGGCCAATCTACTGTGTAGGTGGCAGATCTAATGTTTGGGGGATTTGGACTCCACAAATCAGCAAGCCCACTCTTGACAGTCACTTCCCCGAGGATATCGTCAAATACCTCACGGAGAAAAAGAAGGTCTACGACCAAGAGGGCAATGAGTATGAAGAGGATGGCTACGACAATGCATTCAACTTCATGACTGATAACTCTCAAAGAACTGCCATATACCCTGAGGGTAGCGGCCAGATTACATCCGAAGCCATTGAAGGTGTAAAAATTAAGTTGAATGAATCTATGCCTGGCTCAAGCTTCTCCCTCATGCCAGTCGCGGCACAATTTAACTCCGGCGCACCATATATGTTTCCTCAGGGTGCATACAGTACGACGTTGGCGCTGATGAACCGCATGTATGCCAATGATCAATACTTGACAGTTCTCCTAAACACAGAGGTTCTGTCAGTTGAGCATTCGGTAGTAGAGAGGTAATAGTCCCTGATGTTTTCGTTCATGCATTCGAATAAGAACTCCTTTGACGATATCTTTCTGGTTGATAGTGAACGCAAGGTTACCTCTATCGTCGTTCGGCATACAAAGGATCAAAGTAGAGAAGTCAAGATTCTTGAAACCGGCAACGCCGAGGTAATTCTCTGCGCTGGGTCCATCGGTACAGCCTCGATAGCACTTAATAGCGGCCTGGGTTCCCTCGGGAATTCCCTTCGGCTTGTTGGGAAAGGTCTCATTGATCACCATGTCTGCTATGTCCGATTCGCCAAACGAAAGTCTGGGGGAATGACGATGGCTCCCGTCAACATGAAGACCATCTACCATATAGCTGGCAAAACCTGCCTTGTCACGGTGACTGTCAATGCCAATTTCTTCTTGGCTGGGAGTTCTGCCTCCCTTCCAACGAGCCACTATTATTCTCGAGAACTGAAACCCATCGAACTGAAAGTTGGTATTGATGACGAGTCTGACTTCGATACCGTATGTGTCTTATTCGAGTTCGTGGGTGAACTATTCGACGGCAACGAGGTGCTCAATACCCCGGGAAAAGAACCTGTGATCCGCATCAACCGACCACCACTCCGACCCGATGTAGAGTCCGAGATGGAAAACATATGCGCTAGCATTAGAAACTTGTTCCTCTACGACAAGGCCGACTTTGCTAGTGATCTCCCAGCTCCGCGGCCAGTACAGCTCGGGTTTGGCGTGTTTGCACACGAATGCGGCACCATGCGGATGGAAGGGCCTAAGGGCGAAGGGGTTGTTGATTCTAACCTGAGAGTCAAGGGCTTCAATAACCTGTCGATCTGCGATCTGTCTGTCTTCCCGGTCAGCCCAGAAGCGAATCCATCTCTCACGTTGATGGCGCTATCACTGAGGATGGCAGACCAGTTCGCGCCTCCAGTCGTCAATCCACAGTTCCCACCTATAAAGGTCCCCCCAGGTCCGCCGGCCACTGATTTGGCCGCGGTTAAGCAAGAAGAACCCGAGGAGAAGGCTGTTGAGGAAATTATTGAAACTGTGGTCAAAGTTTATTACCACACAAGTGAATTAGCATCTGTCATCTGGCCCCTCATCAAGTAACACTGTGGAGGCTTCCTATATTGTTTAAATCTATAGTGCACAGCAAGAGTTATACTTGGGCGAACCGACCCGCAGTTTGTGAACGGGGCTACTCGCGGGATTTCCTTAACCTACGATCAAAAGTTCTTCTTTTTATTTTTCTTCTTCTTGATTCTACGAAGTTATTTAACCTACCAAATTGTCCATAGTCTATCGATATGTTGCATTACCAAAAATTATCACATCATGGTGTTACCAAACGGAACAGATTTCCAACTATGCTGTCGTGCACCGATTGCATTATTTGATCTATCTTCTGGCTCTTCCTCTTTACCTCATAGAGAAGAAGAATAGGACTTATCTCTAAGCACGCGAGGCCCGCCTGTTTCGAATTTCAGTGGGAGGTGACCAGAAGAAAGAAATCAAACCGGTCGATTCGATCCAATGTCGATATCAACATTCAACTGTGTTGTTCTTGCATGGTCTGGAGGAACCGCTCTTGCATTGTGCATTTCAATAAGTAGCTAAGCAAAGTGATAAAGACTCTAGCCTCGAGTCCAATCAAAACCTTACTTTCATAAGAAAATTTAAACTACCAGAAATCCAGTACCCGTCTCGGTATTAAGAGTCGCTCCAGGGAATATATTTTTTTCTTATCAAAGGAAGGTTTTGATCGGTTTGGGACACCATATTTAGGTTACATCTAGTCCGTCCCGCTGAAGCCGTCGATACTTGTGTACTATAACTATATGCAGATGTATCTTTTAGGCTTAGTCTTTCTACGGGAAAGATGAATCAAGTTTACCCATTGACACGTCAATTAACTTGCATTCTGCAGTCTAGCCAGGATATCCATGTCCCGCCGAAGGGGAGAAATTCGGGGTCCAGAACTAGCCTGGGGTGTCTCGTGCCCAAAATGTCCGACATGCTGCGCGGGCTTGACCATGATATCATTGCATTGATATCATCATATCACCCGTCGGCATCGGCGTTCCATCATTCATACATAAACCCTATCACCGCACGTTGGTATTGCGTCCATTCGAATGTTCTTCGTAAACAGCAAAATGGACGTCCCCTCAGTTCAACACGTCTTTGATAAGTCAAAGCCCAAAGATTCATTACGAGATCTAATTACTTTCCTTTTTCCGGACCATGGTTCAGACGTCGAAGGCCTCAAAATCACAGAGCTTGACCAAGGCACCACGAATGGAGTAAGACTCCACCCTTTATCCTTTTGTGACATGTTACTTACCGATCAATTGATCTAGTTGCTCAAGGTCTCATCGGAGGGCAATGGCATTGTCAGCACTGCCCTAATCAAAGTTTATGGGGACGGGACGGAGACCACGATTGATCGAGAAAGTAATCCATGACCCGAACTCCTCTCTCCCGATCCTATATCTGTGTGTCTGACACCCTGAGAGAGGAAATTCGGTTCCACGACATACTTTCACATCATGGCTTTGCGCCTCCGTTGATCGTACGCTTTCTTAACGGCCATGCATACGGATTTGTCCCTGGTAGGGTGTGCTCGGCTACGGATATTGCGGACGAGAGAGTTTGGCGCGGTGTAGCTAGGGAACTAGCCCACTGGCATGCTGTCCTTCCAGTCGTTGATATGGATAACTTGAATGAGTCTATTCTTGAGCATCAACCGAATGTCTGGTCGACAGCGAAAAGGTGGCTAGAGGCGCTTCCAGAAGATACGGTGCAACATAAAGCTCAGAAAGAACTGCTGAAAAGCGAGTTTTTGGATCTAGTGGGCAGGTTACAGCCTGAGGACCCAAATAGTAGCCCCCTTGTATGATTACAGTGCCTCCGTCCGTTACCTAAACCTTCACGTTCAGTATTAACCCAGTGATCATATAGGTATTTGGACACGGAGACCTACTCTGCGGTAATATCATCTTACAAGGACCGGTTGAAGGTGCAGCGCAAGACGAAGTTGAGACCGCTAAGTTCATCGACTACGAGTAAGTACTCAAGTGTTCCCATTTAATTGACAGTCGATATCGGTCCATATCCAGATCTACAATATTGCGGTATATTGCTGGCGTTGTATAACACTAAACTTATATCCACATTTGTGGTTGGCCCTATTTTTTTTATACTAACCAACTTTCTACTATTTCAGGCACTCTACATACTGTTCCCGAGAGTTTGATCTGGCAAATCATTTTGCGGAATGGGCTGGGTTCGAGTGTAACTATAACCTTCTACCGGCTACATCAACCCGCCGTGAATTTATTCGGGAATATCTCCAAGCGTATCAAAGTTTTGCCGCAGGGCAAGAACATAACGGCCAAGACCGTGCGTCGTATCCGCCGGAAAAGCTGGAGGATGATGTCCGCGAGCTTATGTCTCAAGTCGATGTTTACCGTGGCTTCCCTGGTTTCTACTGGTGAGTGCAGCTAGAAATAACAGGTTCTCTTTCAACGATTCGAAAACGCTAATTATGAGACTCTAGGGGTCTCTGCGCTTTGATTCAGGCTCAGGCGGCCACTGGTTCAATTGACTTTGACTATGCGGGTTACGCAGAGCTTCGATTTGCAGAGTATCGGGCTTGGCGGGAGCAGGAGACATTCGGGAAGCAGAGGGGAGGAGAGGACATGTCACTACGAGAGATGAAGTGGGCCGCTAAATGAGCGCTATCTTTCTTACTTGTATTCGAGTATAAGAAGACAGCAATACAACAGGGGAAACAAGGTGAAATAAGCTTTCTGGTGGTGAAATATAAGATTTAGTGGCTAGGACATAGACGGATTGTTGCAAATCTGGGGTATCCCAAATCGGAATTCTGGGAGTCCTAATCGTGTGCCAAGACAGTCCCTCCGGACCTCCTTTCCCCAGACTTTATGCTTTAGAGTATTTCCAGAATCAAAACTAGCTGCCCTATGCTCCGTAAATACGGCATGTCCCAAGACACGCCAAGACGGTCCCGGAGAAGTCCTCCAACGGAAGGGAACATTAGATTCTGCAGGCTCCGGATCTCGCATCTGGCACGCTCCGGCCGTTGGTAGTCGGGTGCGATGCATGTGTCTGTGTCGTCAGAGAGGCCAAGAGGCTGCCCTTGTTGGTTTGGTGGTTTGATGGTTTTTCTGTGACACACAGAAACTCTCAAAACGGCAGTGTGGTACCGGAATATTACTTAACAGTTTACATATAAATTATTAAAAATAAACGGAATCTGCTGCGGTCTTTTTCGTCTGAAATTGTTGTAGTACCTGTTGATGCCTCTTTTTCCGCGGATGAGAAGACTTTCTAGTACTTTTGATGCGCGATCTCCTTCATGTAAATAGTGGCTTTCTGTCTTGGTGGAGGAATTAAAGACTGCCCCTAATCGTTAGTGGACATATAAAATACTATAAGATCTCAATACTGCCCCGCGTAGAATACATGTCTCGACATCTACCGTTGATAAATACTCCTTTTAATTCAGCCCGTTATCTTGCTTGTTACATTGCTTGCTCGAGGCACCCTTGTCCGGAAAAACCATCTCGTCGACATGGCGGATTGCGATATCGAGACCTGGCAGAATACGACCGACTGTGGAAAGATGCATTCAACACCCCTATTCGACCCCACGATCGAAGAGCGATGACGTTCGCGGAAAGCAAGGACTCGCTTTCACAATCACGCTTTTTTTTTTTTAACCAAAAAAAAGTATGCGAACCTACGAATAGCACAGGCAATCCCAGGAGCTAGTGGCTTGCGGCTCATCTGCGTTAAGGCTGCCAAGGCCAAGCGTGGGGTGGAGATGCCTTATGTAATCGGAATCGCCAATCTCGGCTTCCAGACCAGACGTCAACTTCCACGGCGGAGTGCATTCCGAATATTTCAATCTACTCAAATACCACAAAAATGATAAGGCTCGCTAGACAAAGTTCGCGATCCCAGAATCCATAAGCGCCATAACACCGGAAAGCATTACACTCAAACCAGAGTTTTCGGCATCAAGACAACAGTCGAAGGGAAATATACATATAATGCTTTAAGGCCAGTACATATTCGGGTCGTAGCCATTGGCAGCTGGGAAACTTGGTTGCTGTTGCGGTTCAGTCGTCTGAATTTGCTGCACATATGGCTGCATGTTCACTGGCATAGGGGGAGGTGGTGAGTACTGTGTCTCGAAGGGTTCCGGACTAATCGTACCATGAGACGAAAAGTCCCAGCTTCCAAAATCTTGAGCAAGCTCCGCCTGGTCCCGAAGCCACCAGTCCTGCGATTGATCTTCAAGCTGTCCATATCCGGAATACATGCTCGGACTATTCGCATTATTGTTGGTGACAGCGACTGCCGCTGTGGTGGTTGTTGGTGGCTGAGGGGGAGAGCCTGTGTTGGCGGGGGCTCTGCCATAAGAACTAGCAGGGCTAGCGCCTGGATCAAAGTAGGGTGTGAAGAGACTGGATGTGGGGACGGCCGAGGCGATTGAAGCGGTGGTTTGCGGCATCATCTGGGGTGGGGATGCAATAATCGATCCAGCCGAGCTTACATATGGACTCCCATATTCATGAGCAGCTAGGGCCGATGTTGGCTTGGCGTTTGGGCCGGACTGCACAATAATCGTGGTAGCAGGGCCTGGTGGGGCTCCTGGTAGTGGGGCTCGGGCGGAAGGAGGTCGTCTTGTTTGCAACGGCGGAGACTCAGATTTCTGGGTCGAGCCGAACAAATCCTTGACCGAAAACCCGAACATCTCGCCGGTCGTGTCTATCCTTGAAAAGACGACTTCCGCCTCTGGAGGTAGCTCGATCGCATATTTCGTCGATATCACTTTGATTATAATCAGCGCTCGTTTGGCACACAACCAATACTCCGCAATCTCCTCAAGACACTTAACGCCTTGGACAATATCCCTTTTTGCCGTTTTGGTTGGCATATTCATTAAGTGGATGGTGCAGGCAGATAAAGCAATGTAAACTGCAATATTGCAAATCTGCTTCAGACCATAAGTCCGCTTGTAGAGACGCAGAAGCTTGGAGATCGTCGTTGATGCATTGATGCATATCCTCTTCGGCGACAGGTTTGCAGGGAATGATGCAGACCCGGGGTTCACCTTAAGGAATGGCCTAAATAGCAACAAATAGAGGACCTGGCCAAACATACTAAAGCAGATATCAGCTTCCGATGATACAACAATGCGCGGGGTATCGACGCCGACTTACTGCATCAACAGAACACTCATTAAAGCGCCCTCCTTCGCCACCATTTCCGCGGGCAACTTCTGATTCCACTCCTCTAATCGGTTATACAATTCGAGGAGCTTCTTCATTTCTGCGTCTTTCCCGCCTCTGCCTTTCCCTAGCTTCGACTCTTTTGTGGTACCACCTCTAACCGGCTGGTAGAAGCCCAACAGGATGTCATTGCTGATTTCACACAAACCAATAAGGTAAGAATTCACGGCCCTTGTCCTTCCCGGTTGTGATAGCTCAGGTGTAAGCCCACAATCTGTATATGGCGTCCATATTTCCGAGTCCTCGTCTGGAAAAACGTCATATTTCGGTGTCGTTGTCGACGAGCTTGGTAGTTGAGGCAGTCTTCCAGTATAATTACTCCAGCATCTAGTTTCGTGTCAGTATAACTAACCCTATTGCCACGTAGTTAATTGCCATGATAAACCATACTTATCAAAAAGGAAACAACCCCAGAAAGTGATTTTCCTGGCGTCAATCTCCTCATCGCTCATCCCCGGCAAACCATCAGGACTCCATTGCAACCCTAGATCGCATGCCATACGGAAGCTCATCCCACTTCAACATATCAGCGAACGAATTCCAGATATATGTCATTTGCTAACGCAGGACCACCTTACCTGTACACCCAGCCCCTGGCCTCACGACCACACCCGGCTTCCCTAACTGACATGAGAGCTAGAGCCTGTGTGGTGGTGAGCCTGGGATGCTCATGTTCGTCATTTTCCATTATCAGCCTCTTTGCCTCCTGGAAGAAGTGGTCACCGGCGGTTTCTGGCTTGGAGGGGTTCCTCCGAGACCCAGGCACAGTAGTGAAATGGCAGCCAAGGGCGAGCATTGCATTAACAAGCAACGGGGTGCAGTGGGAAACTTTGCTCTCTGGGGAGTTTCTGCCTGGGTTTCCCTTTAAGAAGTCCCGGAAGAAAAGTCGTTTCGACAATGTCGTAAAATATGGGTAATGCCATGTGAAGTACATATTCATCAGGTGAATCACCAAATCTCTATCCTTAGTGACCTCGGTCCACGAGGTCATTGGATCTTGATCACTTGCTACTGGATCCTCGGGAAGCGCTGTTGCATCACCAGTCATCGCGCTGCTCGCCATTCCCATCGGCAGCAAGCTCAAGCTTGAGGTTGCCCCTATGAACTTCACCTGACCGTGAGAGTTCATACTCAAGGCCCCAATCTTCTCGGATATATCGGACTCCAAACTTGGCGGTGCGTCGGAAAGTGTATCATCCCATCCAGTGCGTTCCTCCAAATCAGATTCGTCCTCAGCACCGCTCTCCTCGTTGGCCTGAGCCATAATCTTAGCAGCGACATCATCCAAGCTCTCGCAGTTCCGGATGTCATAAACCAATTGAAGGACTTTGTCTTCGGGGTAGTTTAGGATCGCTTGTATCAGGGTTTGTAATGTCGAATTCCGTGTTTTGAGGTTGTCGATGTCCTTTTTGTATACACCTTTCCGCCGATGGTCCGATGAGGGGTCGTATACGCACTCGGTAAGGTACACTGAAGCACAGGCCGCGCAGGCCGGTAGGTTCCCGTCGCACTGCAATCACAGCACCGAAGAAAGAAAGAATCTCAGCTTTTGATCGTCACTGGCATCGATAAAGTAGATCAAGTCGATTCCACCACCAAAAAGTCAAAGCCTGCAGCTCAGTAGACAGGCCGAGCAATGGTGGAATGTCATAACACTTCCTCTGACCCGAAGTTTTTTTGGGGGATATTTATGTTGTGCATGTACAACTTCTCTCTCTTTCCACTTCCTCCGGGTATATGCATTCTGAGGGCGGGAGGCGGAAGACATATCGACAAACCTTCGACTTTCGTTTGCGGCAGGCCAAACATGCGCTGCTTACAACTTTCCGGCGTTTACGATTGGGATCATCGTCTTTCTTCTTCTGAGGTGTGTTCGAACCCGATGTAGTTGGAGCAGTTGATCCGGGGGCAGTCGAGGTTGACTTGAAAGCTTCATCGACAGACAGATCGAGATCCTCCACTTCAGCCTTGAAGTGCTTCTGGGCCTGAGGCATGGCTTTGATAAGAAAACAACAAGGCCTGACAGGGTCCGATTTAGATTCCGTAAACTGGAGGAAAGGATAAGGACCAGAGGCTATCGACCGAGATTGTGCATGCGAGCAAATCAGACTCCGGCCAATCCATAGATTTCTAATGAGAACAGTCAAAGCATCTCCGAGGACCTAAGCGATTCAGCAGAAAAAGAGAACAAGGGCGGGCAAGGGCCGCTTGTTAGCTATCGATATCTTAGCAGCAGCCCAGAAGTGTTTGGCTAGCAGCCCCTCTCAGGGTCCCTAACCTGGTAGGGAAATTTGGTAAAGTGTCAAACGAAGGCCAATTTGCATATTTGCGTATCCGCATATTTGCAGGATGCGAAGGTACGCCTTTGCTCCGATGGCTCTGAACGAGGAGGTTGTCGCCGACAATTATTTGATATGAAGGAGTCGTTTCACTGGTGTTTCTCAGCGATTGAAGACTCGACATCGAGGCAGCAGTCCTTATTCTGCTATACTACTAGCTACTAGTATAGTATACGAGCAGGCATAGAAGACATCTGGCGTGTTGGCCCTGTGTTGGATTGGCGCTGATTGCAACACCGCAACACATCGCCGCACGCACCTCGCCCACACGACGTCGACGTCGCATGGCAGACTTGATCCAACCACCACGCGGCAGACACGATCAGGTTCCAAGGCGCTAGCGTCTGTATGTTCCCATTCCGATGCCTGTTCAAGTCGGGTCCTTTCTCTGAGAGTAATCAAGTACTTACTTACTTGAGTGGGAAGTAAGTATGTGCCATCTGTGCGCGCGCTTCGGAACATTGTAAACTAACAGTAACTCTTAGACTACCGAGTCAACCGATGTTCCAGAAGGGAAAAAAAAAAAGGATACGAACCTTTGTCGCTTGTCACAATAGCCTCAAGCCTTGCATGGCCATGAAGCTTGAAGACCATCGCGCACCCTTCATCTCAGATTCAAATCTTGCATTCACAAGGGACCCCACCGTTCGAATTACGTGTGGCTGTCCCGCTTCCCACTTCGAGACGACAACGAAATAGCGTATTTCTATGCACCATCCTTATCTATCATGAAGGCACGGCACAGCGTCGATTTCCAATATTGGGTTCCACCCCAATAATTGCTTCAGTATTACAAATAGGATTGATAGGATTCATTCCTGCCAATGGTCTACTACACCCGTTATCGTTGGCCGTTATGGCCAAGGGGGACGCAATGCTGGGCTCAATCTTGCACTTTACCTGTACGACCTCAAACTCTCTTTCTTTTACATCTTTTAGCGTCGTGGATCCTCTGATATCGATTCCGCCGCTGACAGGGCCCAATCATCCCATGCTATTCAAAGATAGATCAGCAATCATGCGGAAAAATACCTCGACTACGGTGCCGCCAAGGCGTATCGTCGAGCGGAAAGAAGCAATGGCTAAAACCTTAACCCGGCTTCCGTTCTTCAATTCAATATCAAAATAACCACGAGAAGGAAAGGCCTAGATCATGACCCTCAACATCCTGATAAGGACCAAACCTGTCCAACACATCCATACCCAGAATGGTAGCCGGCGTGGGGGCATTCTAAGATAAGGCTCGCAAACCCAAGTCTCGGGACGCTAGTTGCAAGGTTGCCAAGTGCCGGATTATGAACGAACCACACCCGCCGAACATGCTTTTTCCAGTCTGCGCATGCGATATCACCACATCTCTAGTTTACCGACAAAGGGGCTCCCGAGCTTGGCCCGTTCGCCTTGCAACATATGCGTAAAGGCAAATTCGCGTTCCCATGATTCGTTAGCGAGGAAGTACATGTACCTGGTATCGCTGCTCACGCCTGGCCGACCCACATATGTTATAAGTGGGCTCCCGCGAAGCCCATTGCTTCGAAATCTCGATATCAATATCGGTACTGTCTCACGACAAGGAACAGACGAAACGATTCTGGGGCAAACGTATCTCCCTTGGAGATCTCGGTTCATAGGTTCGAGATCCATTTATACATAGAGGTATGTAAGCATGCATTGCGCATGTCGGTTTATCCTTCATGGGTATATTGCTCCACATAGCGGCATCCCACCCATCCGCCCCAGCGAAACCTTTTCATAACGACACAGTTTGAAATTTCCGAGGAGAGAAAAAACCCCACTCCACGGAAAGTGTCTCCAGGTATTTAGGATGCCTGTCCAATGTTTTACCATTCATTTCAACTGGAGTGAATGGAGATTTTCTCCGTGGCCAACTAGTTGTCCAACTTGCAATTACCGTCCTTTTGAAGGTGATCTTAAGCCAAAGTAGACTTTGCAAGCTAACATGGCAGGTGTCTATAAGAATCCATTCCTATCGCGAACCTTGGTAAAGATTCGTAGCTCGGATCACTAGAAAACCATATCTGCACACCCTTACACCCAATAAACAAAGTCTACATCGATAGACCAAGTTATCATATTTTGGACTCGAGACCATTTGCAGCATTTCGAACAAAAATGGCTTCACTCAAGTCTTGGTTTACCGCCCCGGAAGTCAATCCCATAAACAAGAAGGCTCGGACAATCCCATACCTTAATCCTGTGTGTTCTATCCTCAATCCATTATCTCTTCCGATATTTACTAACGTTTGCCGACAAGGTTGATAAATATGGCCGAACACTGTGGTTTAGCACCTTCGGCTTCATGATCGCATTCCTTTCGTGGTATGCTTTCTCACCGCTGCTCTCCGTCAGTATCAAGAAAGATCTACACCTCTCACCCGCCGAAGTAGCGAACTCGAACGTCCTGGCATTAACTGCCACTTTACTTGTCCGTCTTGTTGTGGGCCCTCTTTGCGATAAGTTCGGTCCTCGATATGTCTTCGTTGGGACACTTCTTGTGGGCGCTATCCCTACTTTCTTAGCTGGCACCGTACAGAATGCCACCGGACTCATGGTCATCCGATTCTTCATTGGTATCCTCGGAGGTGCCTTCGTTCCCTGTCAGGTTTGGTCCACTGGCTTCTTCGATAAAAACGTCGTTGGGGCCGCAAATGCGATCACAGCTGGTATTGGTAACGCTGGTGGTGGTATTACCTACTTTGTAATGCCAGCTATCTACGATTCGTTTGTTCACGACCGAGGCCTCTCATCCCACGTCGCTTGGAGAGTTTCCTACATCGTTCCTGGCATTCTAATCGTCACCATGGCTCTCGCAATTCTCACTTTCGGCGAAGACACCCCCAACGGCCCATGGAGAAACCGCGGTATTGTCAATGGAGTCGATACTACTGGCGAAGGCGAGGGGGTCATTGTTGATGCCATTGAGCCCTCGAACCCAACTAAGATCAGCCGACAAAGTTCCGTTTCCGATGAGAAGAAGGGAGACATCGAAGTCGCTTCCGACCCACAGATCGACGCCGTGGCCGTTGCTTCCCACGAGGTTATTCAAAAGCCATCTCTCAAAGAGGCCGCCCCAGTCATCCTCTCTCTCGAAACGCTCAACCTTTGCTTTGGCTACTTCAACAGCTTTGGTGCCGAATTGGCTATCAACTCTATCCTCGGTGCCTACTATCTCAAAAATTTCCCTGAGCTCGGACAAACAGGTGCAGCGAACTGGGCCGCTATGTTCGGTCTCCTTAACGTGGTTACTCGTCCTCTTGGTGGCTTTGTTTCCGATGCTCTATACAAAAGATGGCCTTCCCTGTGGGTCAAGAAGTTGTTCAACACCGGTCTCAACGTTCTTGCTGGCGTTTTTGCCATCACCATTGGTGTCCTTGATCCCCACCACCGCCCCACGCTAGTTGGATTGGTTGCTCTCCTTGCCATCCCGATGGAAATGGGTAACGGGTCTAACTTCTCGCTCGTACCGCATGTTCACCCACATGCAAATGGAATTTTATCTGGACTCGTGGGTGCATTTGGAAATTTGGGCGGCATCGTTTTCGCCGTCATCTTCCGATACAACGGAACTAACTATCCAAAAGTGTTTTGGATCATCGGCTCCATTATGATTGGTATGAACGTTGTCACCGCATGGATCAGGCCAATCCCCAAGGGCCAAATTGGCGGCCGATAGTTCGTTTTGATTTTCAATTTTCAATTTTTTTTTTTTTTGCATGGAGCAGCACTCGTTTATTGATGTCATTAGCTAGAGTTATTTCCTGTAAAGAGATTTTCCCTATCATTTTTCTGAGTATATTCAGCGTAGCATAATATAATTGATTTTGCCATAACAATCGGCTTCTATTATCGCCGTAGAGTATGCATGCATGTATGGAAATTTTGCTGGTATCTGAATCCCGAGAGAGTCAGAGAAGCGGCTCCGCAATAGCCCCCACTTCCAACTTTAGTACTTATATTCTCTGAGTAATTCGTCACCGGCCAATCATAATGTTTATATCTTCTATACTTGAAGTAGCTTATGCATCGTAATATTCCTGTGGCGTTTGACCAAGCTTTTTGGCTCCTGCAAATTTATGTCTCAAGCAACCCTTTGATTTCCTCAACAATCGCCTTTAGTTCCTTAGGTTGGTCAACCCAATTTGTATCCATCAGCAAGACCTCTACCTCTTCCTGGTCTCCCTCCAGGGATATTATCAAGTACAGGGTTTCAGAAACCGCAGTGCGTATCTGTACCGGCGAATTGATTTCCCCCACCCGTGAACCCGACGGGGAGGGAAATTTGTGTTGATGTTAGTAAGGCTGTTTCTCCGCGGGTTTGGTATCACCAAAGATAACGGAAGATGCCAGGCACAAAACGTGTTTTAAACCGCCCCTGCATCATCGGACGAAATAGGAAGACTTGGACTGACCTTAGGAAACGGGTGCAATAGCATCGAAACTAATTTCTTAATTGAGGATGTTCGGGTTGATTTTATTGACGCTAACCCATTGTATATCTTAACAGCACCGGTCAACTTTGCAACATTTGATGACTTGAAGTGCGCCTTCTGGGTCAACGAAAATAGGCCTTGGAATCTATTATAGGATACGTCAGTGTTCGCTGTCCCACAGTGTAAAAAAAAATATACATATCAATCGGATTTATAGGGTCTGCAAACCTAAATGCTCCACCCTCCAACTTCTCCATCAACCCGCTTTCGAACCAGCCGCCTAGCATGGCTAAGGCAGGGACGACAACTCTATCATCACTTACAGCGATAGCCTTCTCGACAATAGCTATCCACGCTTGTATAATATCACTCAATGCAACTCCGCCATCGGAGTCTGGGTAGGGTGGCAATCCGCTCATGTACTTCTGCATCGCTCGAGTGCTTGACCTCATCACGCTGTCCGATCCTGCCCCGGCGCTGGTGGCGTATCCCTCTAAATAGGATTCTCTCACCGATGGCAAACCCAAAATTCTGACGGTAGTTTCAAAATACTCGTCCCAGTTAACCCAGAAGCTAGATTCCGCTGTGATACCTTTGAAAATACTGTCCCACTGTGCTTCATT
Source organism: Arthrobotrys megalospora (assembly GCA_036971655.1). Classification (NCBI taxonomy): domain Eukaryota; kingdom Fungi; phylum Ascomycota; class Orbiliomycetes; order Orbiliales; family Orbiliaceae; genus Arthrobotrys; species Arthrobotrys megalospora. The sequence continues at coordinate 168,780 of JAVHJN010000007.1, read as the reverse complement.
GGCAGTTATTTTCCAGACAGCGTCACATGCCTTTAGGCGAACTCTATCTAACTTTTCCGCCGATAGCCCAATGATTTTATGGAATATTTTGAAGGATGTAGTGTCCGGGGTATGGATATCGAGTGGGTGCAGCGCATGAAGAGATAGGACAGCACGGATTGACTCTATTCTGGCCCACGAGCCTACATCTCCGCGGGAATCCACAGAGTAGTCGACCAACGCTTTGTGGATTGCCTGGAGAATATGTTCATTTGTGACTATACGCATTGTTAAGTTAATAGGCTTTGAGAAATAAGATATTGTTTTACGCATACCTCCTTCCGGGAAGATCCCGTCTGCGAAGGCAGACATTGCAGCCACACGCATTTCAATATGCGGAGATCTGCTAACAATCAATAAACCGTCAATGATATCCTGTTGCATGCTTGACAACCTCGGCCACTCTTGTTCATTCTTGAAAAATCTGAATACTGCACCCAGTGCTTTTACAACGAGGATCCTTCGTGTCCTCGCCTTCGATTTCCCAAGCCACAGCCTGACAATTTCAGTTCGATATTTATCGTTCATATGCAGAAAGAACCGCTCAGCTGCATACACCGCAACGGTCGTAACATTTTCCTCCCATCTTTCAAGAGCGGAATCGATGACACAGAGATAGCGTCTAAGCAATGGAATGGGCAAATCTGGGAGACCATGGGCGTACATGATCTTAGCGGCATCCGACAGTGCAGTAACCAGGTAAGCAGCAGCTTCACAGGTCATCTCCGGTTTGAGTACCGGATGAACGAAGTCCCTCGGTTTGACATTGTCGAATATTTCGAATACACCGGTTTTCTCCCTCATCTCCGACAAAATTTCGACCAAGAGCTCCGGGTTCTTTTGTTCCAGCTCACCGATCAGAGAAAATATAATATCGGCTAGAGCATACCAGCTACCATGCCGAATTTCGATGTCCAGGGAGGCTCCAGCCCCATATCTCTTAATGATATTCTTGGTGATATTCCAGACTTCCCGCCGCTTGTTAAGGTCCAGAATTCCAATCTTCGCCAATATGCCAATACCTTTTCCTGCAATTGTCCTGCCAGCAGAATCCTGAAGCCCTATACCACGCCAATCATCAACCAGCCCGTTGATCAAACCGCCCCAATAGCAGGCCTCCCCAAGAATAGCAGCCTTTGAAGCAACCTCGGTACTTGCTCTACTTCGAAGAGCAACGGCAGAATAGTCCACAGCTTGGACCAAAGCAATCCCATCCTTGATCACGTTCGGATGCCGACCGACTAATTCTTGGAGTGCTGCGGAAGCCCCGCGTCGAATATTACCAATAGGGTCAAGGCACGCTGCATTGACGAGCTCTAGGGCTAGTAATTGTGATAATGAAACGTCTTTCGGATGTGGAGGTGCAGGCTGCTCCGCCATCATCTCTTCCGTTTTATAGTTTCTTGCTAGACTCCATGCAGCATAGCAAGCAGCATCGCGGACGTTGCCACCGGTTGCAAATGTTGCTTTTCGTTGCTCGAAGGCTAGGGCTGTAATGATGCAATCCAGGACCTTCGGCAGCATCTGAACTGTAGCCGCGTGGAATCGAAGAAAGGTTGCTACGGTAAGAGTAACACCATGCCAAAGATGGACTGAAACTTGGGAGAGATCCTTCTGGTGCCGCTTCTTCGGATCGAGTTTCGTCAATGCTCGATTAGGGTAAAGCACATCCGAATCGTAAAGATCGATTACCGCTTCGAATATTTGGCTTCTATCCGCCGCCGCCAATCGCAAAGCAACTAGACTAAGCGACTTAGATGCTGCGTAACGGACAAGAGAATCCCTGTCATCAAGGAGTCGAAGCAGCTGGTCAATCGTTTCTTCGACTTCTTCTGGAGGGCCATCCTGGGTCTCTTCTTGCCCCGGCGGTGGCAAGTATAGGTAAGATATGTTGCGAAGCAGTTTGCACAAAGTTTTACGCAGCATAGCGTTCTGAGCGATCAAACCCGATTCATCGGCGTAAAGTTCCCGTATTATACTGTCATATACCTTCTGCAGTAACTCCGATTGACCAACAATAGATCTCTCGCCAGATGCAAATATCCCTGACAATGCCCCAAGTAGGCCCATAAGGAAGTAAACGTATGTAACGCCGTTGTCATCCTCTCTCAGATCGCCCTTAACGCAGAGACCAATAATATTTGCAACCCAATCCACGAACCAGTCGAGGAGATATCCATAGACATCTTTTCGAACCACAAGACGGACAATGGCTGCAGATGCACCCTCTCGATCTTTGCCAGGAGAGTGTATGTTGCAACAGGCTACATTCAAGGCTCGCCTAGCTATTTCCGGCGTTCCTTGAGGCAAAGTCGGTACTTCAACAAGCGGGAGAGGGGGGTTCCCAGCAGGCTCGTCAGCGATCGTTACCAGGTCGAATGGAGTATATAAGAGATGTGAAATCCACATCAATGTGACATATCTCAAATGCCATGCTAGACCTGTTTTATCTTCGGTTTTAGGCTTCGGAGCGCCTTCGAATACCTCTTCGACTACATCGTTGAGGACATCGGCGGATTTATCAGTTTTCCCGATTAACTTCCCAGTCTCCTCGAAGACTCCTAGCATAGGTTCAAGCCATTTTGGATCGTTGTAGAGAAATCGTAGGACGACTTTGGGCCCTCTAACCTTCATCCAGACATAGAGAAGTTGACCGAGCGCGGCAAGTGTATTAACGGTGACCCTGTCTTCCACATCGGAACCAGGCTCGGGCTCTCTATTTTCCATTGACAGATATGCTGAGAAAGCAGACGTCAGATTGTCCATGCAGCTTGCCAAAATGGGATCCAAAAGTTGAGGAAATTCTTGAAAGGATTCGAGCTATTCAAAGCATCATGGATAATAATCCCCACATGTCAGCACGGGATATCCAAACAAAACCACCGGTGGCCTATAGGCAGGCTAGAGGCTTAGTACCCACTCTTCCTATAATATGGTGGTAATCCGTAACCTTCACTCGCAAGCGTAGTTTCTTCTGTCCATCTTGGGCATTCCACAGAAGTGCTGGCAGTCGATTATTGATATCCTGAAGCAGAGGATTCGAATGCTTCAGGGCCTTGATTTCTCTGTCTTCAGGAATGGCATCCATTTCGACTCAAAGCGACTTATGTTAAGCTCTCAATTAGATTGAACCCAATCTTCAGCGTAAATCGGACTTGATTCTGGCGTCGCGGTGTCGGCGTTGGTGTTAATCAAAAGCTATCGATATCCGGCTGGCTATAAAACCCCACCTGACAGATGCTGTCGACTGAGAAAAACCAGGTCCTTTGCCCTCGATAGGCTTACTGAAACTGTTTCGTCAAGGCATACTGCGGGTCGGGACATTCTTGCCATTAGCTACTTAGTTAGCATCAGTCCATGGCAAGTCGAGGCCTGGGCATTGGTGTGTCATGGCCAGGATCATGCAGTTTGGTCAGCGGGCGGCGCGTGTTGGGAAAAGTCGGCCACCTCATTTTTTGTCATAAACTCCAGCTGGGGCGAGTCGCATATCAGAACCAACTAACCTCCACATCCATCCACCGCCACGACGACCTCCAACGGCAATAAATACCGCGCCAAAAGCATCCGTAGGATATCAGCGCCTCGTCGCCTAACCGCGTGGTCCCACACTCTTTCCTCGATACCGGCAAACCATCCTGGTGAGGTCGTCCGGAACCCTAGGCACAGCAGAAGAGCCCTGGTTCGCGACTCGCCGATAAGCGTGGTCGCCTGACATATCCTAAACTCATCTTTTCGGCGCAACCTCGCCATCCCTTAGGTTAAATGAGTGATCTAGATAGGTACGTAGACATGCACTCCCTCGAATACGTGTAGAACCATAAAACTGAACGTCAACTAGAGCCATCGAGCAATTACGGCAATGTCGACCTATCCCAGAGCTCCAGGTCCGAGAGATCTGCTTCAAGGCTCGAGAGATTCTCATCGAAGAAGCGAATGTCCAGATCGTCGACGCCCCAGTTACCATTTGCGGTGATATCCACGGTCAATTTCACGATTTGATGGAACTGTTCCGGGTCGGCGGTGATTGCCCGGATACGAATTACCTGTTCATGGGTAAATGGCCACTGGTCACTGTTGAAGAGGGATGGGGGACGTTCATGCGCTAATATGGAAGATTGGCGCGTTAGGAGATTTTGTGGACCGAGGATTCTACTCCCTAGAGTCCTTCCTCCTTTTACTCTGCCTCAAAGTACGCTATCCAGATCGAATCACTCTCATTCGCGGAAACCATGAATCACGACAAATCACCACTGTTTACGGCTTCTATGACGAGTGTATAAGGAAATATGGTTCAGCGAATGTTTGGCGGTACTGTTGCGACGTATTCGATTATTTGGCTCTTGGGGCATTAGTGATTGGCGCGGGGTCCTCTGTTCAGCCGACGCGGTCAGCGGATGGAGAAGACACTGAAACCAAGGTTCGGGAAGCAGAAGATGAAGTCGAAATCGAAGTCATCGGACTTGGTGGGGTTGTTACAAGGCAGATGTCGCGAAGAGATGCCGGAATGATCAATTCGACGAACCTTACGCCGTCCGCTCTCCCACATTTGTCAAGCTCAGGCCCCGCGGGCGCCTTATTGACTGGTGTTCCAGGTACTGGGGCAAGCGGCAATAGCAGGGGCACCGCAAATGCAAATACTCCCGCGAACACAGGTGGCGCAGTCTTGTGTGTCCATGGAGGACTAAGTCCCCTCATCGACTCCGTTGATAAAATTCGACTGTTAGACAGGAAACAGGAAGTTCCTCATGATGGTGCAATGTGTGATTTGCTATGGAGCGATCCTGAAGGTAAACTATCATCCGTAGCCCTTTTCGACACGAATATTTAGGACTAACTCGATCTAGAAATCGATGGATGGGGCTTATCGCCGCGAGGAGCCGGCTTCCTCTTTGGAGCGGATATTGTTAAGCAGTTCAACCATTTAAACAATCTAACTCTCATAGCTCGGGCACATCAACTCGTTATGGAAGGTTTCAAAGAAATGTTTGATTCTAGCATTGTTACAGTGTGGTCTGCTCCAAATTACTGCTACCGATGTGGTAATGTCGCGGCCATACTTGAACTCGGAGAGGACAATTCGAACGCAGTTTTGAGAAGCGGGGGAGAAGAAGTCCTTTTCAATCGGGAGAACACGAGGAGGTTGGCCAGCACATACATGGGAGGATCGATGAAGCGGGGAGGTCCTGGGAGACGATATAGAGTGTTCGAGGCGGCAGCCCAAGACTCCAGAGGTATGCCGTCAAAGAAACCAATGCCATACTATTTCTTATAGATTCGCGATTCACGACCTTTTTACTCATCTTTGGTGAGGCTCTCACCAATATCAGCAATATGATACCCGTTTTTTGCTTCCTGCACCTCGATAGCGAGATCTGCTATGTTAGACTCCTGTTTTGTATGCTAGCAACATTTGCGTTACAAAGTTGTATTATACGTTATCAGATACAACCCGCGGATTAAAGATGAATACCTGCCGATCTCCCCATCCGTGCAACTTAGCTGCATGTTCCAGGTATTGTGGCGATGTGACGATTGAGCTCAAGAATTTCCCCGCTGTCCGTTCTACGGAGCCTAATTTTCCCAACAATAATTTCCCACGACGGGCGGACGGAGGTCAAGTAAGAATACGTAGATGTACATTAGGAGTCGGCAGATATTCAAAGACAACAGTACAACCTCCACAAAGTGCTGACTGCTATACTAAGAAAGATGCCGGAATCGCTCCCGGGTTAGTGCAGGTTTGTGCTCTAAACTTCGCCAGGTCTAGGAACCTCTATTCTACACACAACCTGTGACACTGTCTGAAAGAGATTCATCAACCAGGAATAGTTGCGTCTTCCCACCTTAAGCGCCGTCGCCATACCGTGGTCTAGTGCGTTGTTTTTGTTGCAGGTTTCGGCCTATCCCCAAACCAAGTTCTGAACCTAACTCTAAGACCTGCAGCTGGGGATTCCCAGCCTGACATTCAACCGTCGACAGAATCAGCGGATCACAAGAGGAGACTGTACCATAGCTACAGGATAAGTCACATTCGCTTTGTATTCTTCCCGGACGCTCAGGGATTCTCGGTAACTTCCTGTTTAGCCAATCTTCCTGACTTTACAACCACTTTTCCCGTCCTCGATCTTGCGAACGTACCCAGGTTATGTCTACGAGCACTAGCCAAACTAACTTCTACCCCAATGTTCCGCTCCTCCTTTCGAATTACCCGCTTGCCTTGCTCGTCGTCTCCTAGGGTGATTATACCCCGCAGGACGGCTCACATACCCAGTGCCTTCTTGCTCGACAACTATATACCACGATATAAACTTCTTACGGACGCTCAGATCTCTCGAAAGAAGGAACAAGCCATCGAACATTTACGGAAATGCAATATTTGCCCTCGCACGTGCAATGTCAACCGCCTGGCTGGTGAAACAGGTTATTGCATGGTCGGCGAGAAGGCCAAAGTTTCGAGTATGAACCAGCTTCCGATTGTCCAAAGCCGATTCCAAGCATTTCAATTTATGCTTTATCAGGGATCCTGCCTTCTAACATGCACGGATTTTTTTTTAATCCAAGCCATAGCACCTCATTTTGGTGAAGAACCATGTATTCAGGGAACATTCGGTAGCGGGAGCGTTTTTTTCTCAGGTACGAAAACTGATCCACACCTCTTTCGTTTCGAAAAGACAATATATATCGGAACCTGCCTATTAAAATAATAATATCTTACGGGTCTTGCGGGTGGCATTATAGGGTGCAGCCTTCGATGTTCTTTTTGTCAGGTAGAACTTCCTTGATCCTTGGTGAAACCATGCGATCGAAACATCTGGGGAGACTTTTTTTACAACTCTCGAATTTAACCGACCACTTATTATTCCTCGAATTAGAACCACGAGATCTCCCATCAAAGAGCCGGGTTCGATTTGTCGCCAGAAGAATTGGCAGACTGGTTCGTCAAACTACAAAACTTAGGTGTGTGACTATTGCCGGGGATGGGAGTTCTTTTTCGTTCGTATCGAGGCGCTAAAAGCGGACGATGCGACTTCGTGCATATTTCATATATATTTCTTTGCTTACAAGCTCACAGGGAACGTACACAACATCAATGCCGTCACACCTGAGCATGTTGTTCCACAGGTCGCATTAGCAATCCTTGCGGCGATCTCTATGGGGTTGAAGATTCCGATAGTCTACAATACATCATCTTACGACTCTCCGGAGGCCTTGTCTCTTATGGATGGGCTTGTGGATATTTATCTCGCGGACTTCAAGCTATCCTCCTCAGCGTCGGCCAAGCGACTCCTGAAAGCCGACGATTATCCGGAGACGGCGAAAGAGGGTATAAAAATTATGCAGAGGCAAGTCGGAGACCTCAAATTTAATTTTGAAGGAATCGCGCAAACGGGTCTCCTCGTCAGACACCTAGTTATGCCGACATATGTCGAAGAAGGGAAGGAGATTATGAGGTATTTAGCTGAGCACGTGAGTAAAGACACGTACGTGCATATTATGGAGCAATACCGGCCCACGGCGCATGTGGGAAAGACGAATAGAGGTAAATCGGGGGGTACGAGGTACTCTGAGATCAATCGACAGGTTACGGATTCGGAAGTGGACGCTGTGAAACTGGCGGCTAGAGAAGCGGGCCTTTGGAGGTTCGTAGAGGAGTCTCCACATGAAGGTTTTAGGTAAAATGTCTTGCCTTAAACTACGATGATGCCGATTATAATATCCCAGCAAATCAGAGTATGAGGAAAAGCGAGGAGGCTTCTGGCAAAACCAGAGATAGCAGAACTCAACTCGGCTTGCCGGACGGAATCGTTCCTACCGACGGGGTTACCCACGCCGCATATTAAAACGACTATATAGCGTCTGGTATAGCTGTTGAGCCAGATTTTAAAGGATCCGTGCACAGCTAGTCATTAGTGGGTTGAGACGACGAGGTGTTTAGTGTGATGTTTATTTGAGGCTAAACGGTCTGTGTAACCAGGGATCATGGACGTCGTCCGCCCTTTACGGTTTTTCTGGCAGGCTTCTCACCCGAAAATGCATTTTCGTGAGCCTAAATACTTCTCCTAGATGTTCGGCGCACCTCGCCCCAGCTTCGGAAGAAGTGGTCCGGTTCCGTTATTTGGGCTTGGTAACGCCTTCACTTCCCATCTTTAGGCATGTGTAGGCTAAGTAGTGGAAAGATAGATAGAAAACATAAAACTACGACGCTTACCGACAGGCGCAGCGTATAGGTACACCCTATAGGAATACATACATAAGTTAACTTATTCGTAAAGGCTTAATGCAAAAGGAAATCAATCTTTCTACGGCTTGCAGGATACATCCAGGGCCAAATCATCCTCGGTTTATTCCGCATATACCTAGGTAATTATTATGTTAAGTACCGAGTAATATATAATACGTAGCTTTGATCCGGCTGAAGCCTGTCTGTGCGCAAGCGACGCTTCAGCGTTGGAACGTGATAATAGGCTATATTCAAGGTGCCACGCACACTGAAGCCTTTCGTAATCCCCCACCAGTCTGCTCCGACGATAACATCTGCTGCAGTCTTCTGATGCCCTTCCGGCTGAATCCAATGGGATATACAACAAAAATTTTCTGGTGGGAAAACTTTTATTTGCTGCCGTATACGAACAAGAAGTAGTGACTTCGTATCAGTTCGAACCTGCAGCATCGTCTAGAATTGTTCGAAAATCAGTCTGGAAGCACCGTGTGGAGCTAATGACCCGCCCAGCCAAGTTGTGGAACCCTCTACCGTGGCTCGGCCACGACTTGGCCTCATGCCGCGATCAGGCTGATTCCAAAGCGGATCAAACCTTCTACGCATGTGTTTAAAAAGTCCTTAAAATCTCGTGATCGGGTTAAAATCTCACATGCCCGAGAGTTTAAGAGCCTCCGCCGGTGGCCGACATTATAAAATTCGAACTATGGGCGTGTGCACCATATACGACGGAAAATTTCGTCCGATAGTCCTGTTGACCCACCGAAGTTATAAACTATCCGAAAAACTACGACTTATAACTTGGGGATGATCCTGAGTGTTTCCGTCGGTTGAGGCAAGTGGCTTTGGGATGGGCCAGTCAAAATGAGCCCGCCGCACTGCTTCTGGAATTGAGAACGTTTTATATTTAGGCGGTGGATTGTGCCTCTATGAACCACGGAGATGTTACCAGACTTGATCTCGCCTCGTGGGAAATATCCAGAGCATATCCAGGTTATTGAGCTCGCGTCCTGAGATAGAGTGCATCAGCCCCAATGGTTCGGCTGGTTCTGGTCCGAGAAGCAGACGTCTTCAATCCTTTGGAACGATAGTGTAACCAGAGGAGTGTGAAGAAAAAAGTTTAGTAGTGGCTTTCGGAGTAACTTAGTTGACGCCGCCATGGCATGCCGGCAAACGGGAGCCACGGAGTACTGTAATCTCAAGATGGCTTTTAGCTGACTAAGATATTAATGATAGGAGCTTGAGGTGGAATATTCCGGGGCTACTTCTGATGCATGCCTCGCAATCCGTCAAGAGTCTCCGGGCGTATGGTTCATACCTGCAGAGAATTGCAGCTTTGCTGCCGCCATTTAATGGATTTTAAGTGTGAACAATATCCTGTATAGTTGTAATTTCCCTCGTTGAATTGTACATTATATGTACCTATAAGCGGTTATCAATGAGCTACATGTTTCGCAGCCTAGTGACTAGCTGAACGGAAAGATGTCGCCAACTAGTGTTTCTCGATGTGATAGAACTGTCTCAGCCGATGGATCGGCTTCTCGCTGTGAATACAAACTGCTGAACACCGGCAACGAATCGAATCATCGACAAGACCTGGGCAGCTGCAGATGTTAACGAGCGAACAGATATTTCATTCTGGAAACCATTTTCGTCCGAGATATCTGCCTTTCGAGTTCGGTAATAATGATTTATGCATTATTCTATCATTAACAGAGGGCGAAAATATCACCCTGGCAGTTCAGACGGCTCCAAATCTCAGGTCGACGACCCCAGTGGGAACTCTTCCCTCTTGCCTGTCCAATTAAAAAGTGCCGCTGGAGAAACCAATGCATGGGACCCTGACACCAATTCTTCCGTGTGGTGAGAAACCTGACGGCGGACAGGGTCAAACTACTGCCCTACCTCCCAAGTCATTTTTAACACAAATTTACAATTGTATTTAAAATCGTTTTTACAAGTTTTTAACGGAAAGGGAACAATATGGTGTATCCGGGCACAAGGTTTTAAAACAACGGCTCGCTAGTTGCATAGTCAAAAACCGTCCTCACTTGGCACGGGTCGGCTTGTATATAAAGAAGTATATACTTTACAAATCCACGTGTCGGGTTCGGTAGCACCAGCGACGTGGTGAGGATATTGCGAAGCTGGGAGTGATGTAGATTAAGTGAGAGTGACGCCGTCGACCCTCACATCGACGATGCTCCGCGATGGTGAGCTGAATATTCATTACGTGGAAGAATTAATTAAGCAGTTACTTAATTCCGCTTTGTACAAAATGGTTCCCCGCCTGCACCACTTCGAGGACCGAACGAGGACTGTGCGCCAGAAAACTCAATTCTGGTTCAAGCATTAGGCTATTTAGAACCAGAGTTTCAACCGATTGGAAGTGGGTCCTTGCTCTCGTGGGCACAAAGTCCCGGATCCTAAGTCGACACGGACTGAAATCCCGTCTTCTCTTTGCAAATATAGTACATGGTCTTATTGACCATTTTATGAACGATTTCCGCTGTGGAGACACAGAAAGAATCCAGAACAGATTATATTTTTTCGTTCGCTCGCTCCATGGCTAGGGGCTAGAGAAAAAGTTTAGTTCTTCCAGAGCTTCTATTCTCACACCCTTCAGCCGTCGAAGATTCCCCACGAGGTCTTTTGTTTCGATCCGTTTTCCAAAGGTCCTTGCGAGGTCGAGCCAAAGTTTGACAGCTAGCCTTCGCTTGACGTACCCATACTACTTAAGATTTGAATCGACAGATGATACAGCAAGCCTAGGTCCTCTTATCTTTCGTTCCGCAACGGTGTAAATCCTGCAAGAGGCTAGCACGTCGAAAGAGTCGGGACTACTCCTACTAGATTTCCGGGAGGAAGAGCGATGTATCACTAAACATTAAGTGGCCCAGCGGAATATCGTCAGCGGAATTTTAGCGGAGGAGAGGCAAAAAAGAACGACATCCACCGCCGACTTTGCGGAGGACGATTGCGGCACAAGAAAAAAGATACTTTCGTCGTCTTTGAGAGAATAGGAGAGACCGGTTGAGAGAAGAAGAAGGGGTCAAAGCGGCGGTGTTCCACAACTCGGTTTTCCACCACTAATCCAAACGATAACGAGGAAAAAACCCAGCAGCGGAGTTCGATTATTGCTACTGTTATTATTAGAGCATGCAATCTGCCCTTATTCTTATTTCTCAATTTCGTTATCGTTAATCCCCCTCGAAGGTCGGTCTTTTCGATTAGTTTGCAGAGAGTCCCGCATCAAGGAGGTATAGCGTCTGAGGAAGACATTAAACAAAACGTTACAGCATTTCGCGGAAGGAAAGAGAGGGAAAAGAGAGAGTCGAACCAGCATTTCAGCGGCCAGGACCCAGCGGTTTTCCAGACGGCGCTCTACCAATCGACGTTACGGATTCTGTTACGCCCATTCTTCAGGACGGCTATTATTGCGTATTACATAAGGACAAACCTCACGATCCAAAAAGAAAATTCAGGACAGAAAGAACGAAAGAAAGAAAGAAAAGAACATACTCATACATAACAAGAAGAAGAAGAGGAAAAAGGAAAACCTTTTGCATTCAAGAAGAGTACTTCCTTCGTACCAAAAGTTCATTTTCATCCTCCAGGAGAATTTAGATCCGCCCAAAGTCATCGTTTCCTACGTTCTAAGGACATCCTAGCTCGCCCGAACATCTGGGCCGCCCACGGACCACGCCGGCATTTCCCAGACCAGATCTCGGTAGCACCTGGGATCCATGCCTGTGGTTTTGGTAATTTCACAGTCCGCTGCCCCGTAACGAAACTACTCTCGACTCCACGATCAAGGCGCCGCAGCCCAGGACAGGACATTAACGATTATTTACTATTATCATCATCAAGATCCCATTCGTCTCGACCAATTTTAGACTTCTGATTGCCTCTTTTCGTTCTCGTCTTTGCCATTCATTTTACATTTCTCATTTCCAAAGTGGAGCCGCCGCTACATTATATTATAATAGTGGGCCCAAATCTCGACACGCAGATTTCGTTCCCCATCCAAGACACCGATTAAAATAGCTAGCAGGTTTGCAACCGTTTGGCGGCCCTCCTTTTAACTCTCAGCCAATTCAGGTCGATGAGCTGCTAGTTCTATAAAGAGTAGGTAGGCCCAGTTGTTCTTTTTTTCCAGTTATAAAATTTATAAATCTCGATTCATTTTAAAACTCGACTTGTGTGTGAACGACAACATCGAATATATCGATCCCGAGTGAAGTTGTCGTCTTTGAGAGGGAGGACCCTGTACCAAGCACTGTCTTGTATGCTGCCCGCCATAAACCGTCCTTGTCGAGTTTCCATCCATCCATCGATTCATTCATTCGTTCATTCATTCCCTTTTTTTATTTTTTGTTTAACTTGCGCTACAATTATTCACTGTTCTACAATTACCCCCCCATCTGTCTCGACCTCTGACGGCCTCTGCTCCTACAGCTCTGCCACTGTTACTAATATAAGAGTGCTGCCATAGCTTGTCAACATCAACAACCATCCTGTCCTGCTCCTGTCGAGGGAGTTCAGTTATGGCCCCTTTGGTTGAAGCTGCTCCCAACACCAACACGGATGGCACGGCCTACAACAACGCAATATCACCACAGTCTACACCTGCTCGCATTCTAAAAGATCATGACATCCACCCCCAGTTCAGCGGACGTTCGAAAGAAAATGACACATCTGCAAAGACTGTAACATCCTGTTCGCCGTCTGTGTCTCCTGGACCTACTCACCGTGTTTCGGCTCCAGAAAAACCAATCATTTCTTTGATTACTACCATTCCTACTTCAATATCAAATATATCTTCGTCTACTTTAACTACACCCTCGACCGCAGTGTCTTCAATGACCGTTAGCTTGATCAGTGGAGGACCGAAGCCTACGAGTCCTTCTATCATGGACGACAAACAACCAAAGTTGCCTAACATATCATCAGCTGTCGGTGAACAGCTAAATGCTTCGAACGGACATCTCCCCAGTTTAGCTTCTTCGTCCACTCATGGGGGCAATAATCTCCCAAGTTTCCACCACCATCATCACCACCACCGTCCAACATCGTTCCTTCAACCTGGGGGCGGTCAACAGCCGCAGCCTATGAAGTCCCCATTCCCGTCACCTGACGCAATGTCTAGCCGTAGAGATGAGTTCCTGCCTCGTCCATTCAGCTACCCAACCCCATCAGCTCTTCAACATAGCCCCTCTGTACCTTTCAGTGAAGGTAGTGAGCTAGACGAGGATGGCCGTTCACGGAAGCGTTACGGTCGACCTCCTGGTGCAAAAGATAAACGACCCAGAAGGAGAAGGACAAAAGCACAAATGGAAGAGGATGCCTTGATATATGGTTACAGAGATTCCGAATCCGTGTATCACTCTCCAAGTTCGCTCAAGAGGAGGAGACTCAGCCCACGACGAGACTCTCTCGAAGATTCTCCGCAGGAAGATAATAATAGCCCTCCACCTCAACCTGTATACACATATCCCGCCTTTAATCCGTTTCCTGGGCCCCAACCGGCTTCCCATCAGAGCCCTACTGCTAATTTCAATCCCTTTTTACATCGCCATCATCTTCCAGTATCGACTGGAAATCCGGCACCAGCACTTCCTTCTCTCATGAATAACTCGGACCCATCGTCCTCTAGACACGGCTCTGATCCTGTTTGGCCCTCTAGAACAACGGAACCTGATAGGATTCCCAGCGTACAGATTCCTGATTCTCGGCCTGGAGCAGGTGACTTTGGTCCTTCAAGATATCCGCCTTCACCCATTGGTCCCACCGGATTTTCTTCGATTAACGCTAGGAGAAGCTCAGAAAACTTAAGGCAGCCACCACCCTTCCACGGAGAACAAGAGCCCCGGGGTAGGGACCTTGCGCCTCGACACTCTCCCACCCCTCAGGAGCAAGGAAGGGAACCGGTGATCAAATGGGAACACCCAGGCCCTTCTTCACAAAATACACTACCAAGGCTTGGGGAACTCCCCCGCCTCACCGATTTCCAATTAGAAAGGCCACGGTGGGATAGACCCGACGACCTCTCTCGGAAACAGGATTTTGACCGCCGGGCCGGGCCGCATGACAATAAATTGCCTTCTATTCCTCCTTTGCATACAAGTCATATCTTAAACGGGCCCCCTCCTACCGAGATAAACACAGCCCAGCGAAGTGCAGGGAGCCCTAGCAGTTCCCGACAGCAGTTCCCAGACATCTTAAGGGCAGCCCCAGAGCCACCAGCAACCGGAGGAGGTAAGCTTCAAAGATCTTTTACTGTGCATTTCAACGATCTTTGGAATTTCAAGATCTAACAACGGAAACAGATCGTCTACTCATACGAGAAGGCCGAGCTGGCAGCATTACAAACATCTCTGTTGGGCCGCCTCTCGAAGCCGAGACCCCAAAGAGAGATGAGGAAGACACCGACGAACAGATAGAGGAGTACCGGGCCCGAATGCTCGAAAAGCACAGCTCTTATTATAATGGTGCATCGGGAAAGCCCAGGGTGAAGCGGGAACCCAGCTATGCCATGCCTGGCAAGTCGCCGTTCCAAGAGGAAAACGAACGCCTCCGAGCAGCCATTCAGAGATACCGGCAACAAAAGGGTATAGAACGGCTCAAGCTCGAAGAATTCATCAACAAACGCTGCAATGGGGATCAGGGAATGATCAAGGAGCTACTAACAATCACCGGCCATATCGCCGAAGACGACTATGTAGGCCCCGTGAAGCCTGCATGTCTTTAATCAATCTATTTTTTCGTCTGCATTCTAGTATAGTACATTTACCATGGTCATAAACTTCTGGGGTACTGATTTTCCATCATTCTTTTCCTATATTTCGGCTTGAACTTTAAATCCTGCATATTAGCGAGTTCTTTTTGGTTTTTTCAGCTGCGATCCCTCTCTAGCGCCTAAACCGTTTTGTATTTATATCTCATGGTGTTTACTTGAGAGCATACCCTTGCTGGATCTTTTATCACAAAACACATCCACAGAACCAGAAGAATCGAGTTTGCCCTCAAAACACCGATGTCTTAGTGGCCTACGAATAGCAATTTTTGAAATTTATTGCTCAACTTTTCGAGTCATGTAGTTAACTCTCCCTTCCGAGGAGGTGCCGCGGAATGCAATGTGACATGTTCGTGTACTTGTACCCGACGACGCAAGGGCCAAATCGAGGCCCATGTAGATTCATCCCCACCACTTTCTTCACCACGCATGGTTGTAATAAATTTTTGCAATAATAAACCTTTTCCGCTTTCGTGACACAACTAACCGTAAACACGCTCTTTTTAAAAGAAAGCAATCCGCGGGCCTTGCGGCTTTTCAATTCTGATCGAGGATCTAGCCTCCCCAGTCTCATTCAAGGGGATGATGTTGCCTCCTAACGAGAACGCACCCGTTACGAAACACACAAGATTGGTGCTCACTATACCCTTTCATTTGTCGATTTATATATAGGCGAAATTGCAAAGTTGACTCGTCCTTGCCCTCTGATATCGAGCATCCCAAGCCTTGTCTTACCGGCAGGCCAAGCTTACAAGGCCAGTACCCTTACGCCGGTATTTGAATGCATGCACATGCGCCTCGACGTTCGCGATCGTCTTTTATGCATTCGTTGGCCCTTCCTTCCACATTTCACGAGGGAGCGCTAATATGCAGAGCCACTCTAGCTGCATACCCCATACCCCTCGACCCTCTCTCTCCATTTAACGCAGTGCTACGTAGCTTATGAGTAGTTAAAATGGATCGAATTTTAAAGGCAACCATTAATATTTGTGACTTATACTTTAAAATTCTGTCACATTTTTAATAAATAACATTTTTTGGGGAATATTCGCCTAACTAGGGACTACCTAGTATACGAGCTTTCATCTGATTGTCTCGATTCTCGAAAAAATGGAAGGTTTTTATGCGTGCACTCATGGATCGGGCAAACCGTGCAGAAGTTGACCATCCATCTACTCTATCTCTACCCAATAGTTGTTGCCCATCATATTCCCACTACAGTTTTTTCTTGAGATGTTGTAATCGACTATCCTGTGTTTGTGCAAGTGGGAAAAATGTGATATCGATGTCAGTCAAAGTAAGGATTTCGACCAGACCACAGCATGCATATGAAAGTGAGGCGGGGCAAACTTGGAAACGAAGGACAACATCGGCTTACGACATCTGAACAATTCATCGCTTCAGCTCGTCTATTCTAAATGTTTGCATTCAAGACATCAGTCCGAGTACGCCGTCTAGTCTGAAGTGGCGGAGATACCACTTTTTTTTTTTCTGCTCTAGACCACTAATAGAAAGAGTTTTATAACAAACCTTGCCAGAAACGAGACCTTGGGATTTTATAAAATGCATGTTGGAGTGGATAGGTGGTGTATTATTGGTTCCCTCGGTGAAAATTGTGGGCTATTCGAGCCGCCTGCCTAACTAGCCTGCTCAGGCCAAGCTACCATCACATCCAAAACGCCGATGTCGTCTTGGGAATTGCGTTAGAGAACACAAACTTTGAGAGTTTTATCAATTTTGTGCAACTTTGCATTCCTACGGCTCCCCCGTATGCACCGTTCCACCGGGTGCTTGGGAGGGCTTGTTTCTCTCACAATTTGTAGATCCCGACGGCATTCCTCCTCCCCCCTCGTCGATTGCCTTTCGCAAGTTATGGAAGTGAGGAGCTTGAAGCACATGGCCACTTTTTTTATCGTCTGAAAACCCTTATAATTGCTTTGCATTTTCGAATGGCCACTCTCATCACTCCTGTGAAAGGATCACATTCTGAAACGCAGGGCAGAGACGAAAGGCATCGAGGTATCACAAAATGCACGGATGTGATACTTTTTGCATTTCAATGAATGGAAAGTATTGACTGCCCTTATTTTAAAATAGCCCTGGCAAATATTGTTACCCGGGGACACATCAAGGAGATGGTTCTGGGAGGAACCGTGCAACTCCCCCAGAGCAGTTCCGGATTATAGAACTGAATACGCAAGTACGTATGTACGAAGGAAACATTGCTTCCAACAGGAATGAATAGATCTTGATCAGCTTGAATTAAACAAAGTTAGCTCCAAAAACGAAGCATGCACATGTGAGAGGACACAGTATTGAGACCAACAGGAAAAGAAAAAAAGCTACGATGTTGACGCCTTCCGTTTGCCGGAAGTGTTCCCATGAGGCATATCATTTACCATGGGTTGAGGCTGAACTAAGGGAGGCATTGATGTTAAAGCTCCTTATGTAATCCGGCTTAAATTACGAGAGTGTTATGTAATTATAGATGTGAGGAGCGTTGGCATCAAGGCTTATCTCGAACAGACGAACAGGCATTATTACCTAAGCAAGTATAGAAAATGAGAAAAAAAAAGTCGAAATCGTAGCCGAGAAGAAGACGAAAGTGAGAAGTGTTGCGAGATCAAAAAGACACACGGTCTTGACAGCGAACGACATCGAATTAAGGTTACTTCGCGTAGCGCGAGAATAAACTTGACAGACGTTTAAAAGATGCCAGCTTCCGGCCGTGCGGACTGAAACGAAACAGACGAAGGCCAACTTTGGTGGATTGGCGACGGGAAAGGGAATATTTTCTGTTTGTTAGAAGTAGAGCAAACATGCCGGGTGGGATATTCTCGACCTTGGGAATGTGGAGGCAGCGAGGGACAGGCCAAGCAAAGTGGAGATGTGGAAGTCAGGTGGTTTTAGCGTATTGCCATTTACGGTTAGCTACTCAACACATCAACACATTTTGAGGTGGTACAAGCCTGATCCAAGATCTGCACCAAAGCATCCATTTCCAGGTTTCGACTGTCAGATCGATAACTACCCGTTTTGTGTAATGTGAAGATACTGTGTGGAAGCTTAGCTTAGACGTGTACATACATATTGTGGGGTAGATAACTTACGAGTTGCTTCACCAAACCCCTTTCTTAATCTCCACATCATACGTATTCAATGTACTATTTGAAATCCTCTTGCTTCAACGCGGCAGTGCCAACGGGATGAACCAGCTGGACTTGGTATCAAAATCCACCCAATCCCTGCCACAACTGCGCACCTTCGCTCCAAACCTCGGTCCACGCAAGCGATAATATTTAATACAGTAATCGAAGGTTCCTTATAGGCCAGAGCCGATTGTTCCAAATTTGATTACTTAAGTCAGCTTATTCCGTACGAACCCGTCTCAGCCTTAGGGACAATTTAGCCCAATAGAGCCCAACATCCAAATGCCGAAACGGGTAATTTCTTGGAAGCGACGTTGGTGGCTGCATGGAACTGTCGCAAACCTTTCCCTCGCATGCACACCTCCTGTTCGCAAGACACCAAGGGGAACGGGCGGTGAAGATGCTCCGTGGCCAAAATTCTCGCCGCCTGGGGCTTGGGTCTCTTAGCTAAATAACGTTATAAAATGTCTACCGGCTCCCGGCATTCAAACTTGTATATAAATGAACTACCAAGCCCTTAGGTTCGGATCTTAGGCAAGACAAGTTCTCGAACCAAGCGTTTCATTACCTTTGATACATTCAGATTTTCTGTGAAGTTTCCATATACGCCCTCCACCTATTTCCATACCATCTTCTCAGATACCCATCATGGCTTCCTCTAAGGAACAAATTCTCGAATACAATGACCTAAATGCCGACAAATTCCCAGAGCCTGTTGAGGCGGTCAAGCTTGACAAATATAATCTAAGCCCGGCCACGGTCGACATGAAAGATCCAATCAGTATGTAAAGTTCTTAAATCAAGAAAAAATTGGGGAGTCGTATTAACCAACTAACGAAATTCATAGCCGCCTCCTTGATCGGATTATTCACAATACACGCCCAGGTCCGCCGTAGTCTGCGCGCTGTTGCCCGACAAGCGCGAAACGTCGAATCCTCAAAACGCGCCGCCTTCCTCAGCTATGCCAAAACAACTTTCGAAACCCTCGATACCCACCATCATCATGAGGAAGAGATCTTTTTTCCCATGATGAAACCATATGTCGATTTTACAGAATCAAGCCATGAGCATGAAGAAATCGAACGACTCCTCCACCAGAATATCGAGTACACTAAGACTGCCGAGGAGCATCTAAAGGGTGGCGCGAATTCGCCCGCATGGCCCGGTGAAGAAATCTCCTCTACAACTGAGAGGCTCATTGAGGTCTTGCTTCCTCATCTACAGAAGGAGGAGACATTATGTTGTCTGTACGCCAGACGAGTACCCCTCGAAGTTTTCGAGGACTGCGACAAAAAGATTGAGAAGGCTGTATTCGAAGAATTGAAGAAGCAAGGAATGCTTTATGGGGTATCCTTTCAGCTGAGGCACTTGAGTAAAAATGAGAAAGCAATCTTTCCACCAATGCCGAGCGTCGTACGCATGGGCTTCGAATTTTTCGGGTGGCTAGTACATGGAAAGACGTTACAGTTCGGACCTACTGAGGAAGAGTTGAAAAATTAAGCTTTAGGGTTCCGAAAGTGATGTCATGTTTATAGTATCGTTTAGCGAGTATTGAGGTTGTAAATAGACACGTTTCTTTTTTCTGCATTGATTTAGGTAATTAGAATAATATCGGTAATAGACTATTTGTTCAGTCACCGACAGCAAGTCTTCTGCTAGCAGTTCGTAGGGCACTGATAATCGCGAGTACCGGTATTTATATATAAAAAACGAAAACCTGGACACGTTGAAAGAGTTAAGCATAGGATTTGAGGTAGTCGGCAGCGGTTTCTGTTGCAGCGGACCTAGCCTGGTCTAGGGTATCTCTCATCATAGAAATCGGATCCATCTCTCCCACAAACAATACGACAAGCCAGAAAGTTTGACCAGCAATCTCAACCTTGGATTCGGAATATTTCCATCCAGACTTTATCAGCTGGTCGATGGTTGGGCAAACGGCAGCTTCTCCTAGACGTTTGGCTGTATCAAGCCTAAACCCTTCTTGTTGCGTTGGTGCCATAGGGATGGCGCTTAGCTTTTTAATCATAATTGTTAGTCATCATGGATTATTCACAGCAGAGCATATGCCACCTTTGAAGGAGAAGAAGAGGATGGGTGTGCATACCTCTTCTTCTATAATCTCTTGGCCGCGGATCGCCCTTTCGTCGACGAGATTGTACGGTAGCTCTTGAACAAGCTTTGGAATCCCTATTTGGATTCTCCGACTAAGGCATTGGTCAATCATTCCGTTGATGATAACGATCATGATATCCTGCAGCCAGATCATCGGGGTGCCGGGGTCGAGGGACTGGAGGTATCCAGCAACGTATACCAAAAATAGCTTGGAAGTGTAAGTATTGGTGCCCATATATCGCTTACACCTCTTAGTCTCGGGAAGAAAGTACTCTCGCAGACGGAAATGCTCTGAAAGAATGACTAGTTGCTCTTCAGACAGGATAGTGTTGCGAATTGTCTGTGGATTTGGTATGTGTGCTTGTTAGAACTGAACTAGAAGGATATGAAGAGGGGTATCCGCGATTTGTAGGTACTGTACCTTCCAAGATGGATTCGAGCTAACATTGCTCGTCCCTGTTTGGCGAGCGATCTGGCGGAGTTGCGTAGTAACGGCTGTTTCGCCCATAGAAACAAAGAACTGGTACATCCATCTGTTTGATGGATTGGTGATGGGTTCGCGAACTATTTCGATGCGGGAGCCCTCTTCGAAAGTAGGTAGCAATCCGGTGCCAGCAGGGAGAGGGAAAGCAGGGATATTAACTCTAGTAGTACGTGCAGAAGCCATGATGAAAAGTAGTTCTGATGGTACCTGGCGAGTTCAAAATTGTCTGGTTATGAGACTGGGTAGCAGCTGGATGGCTTGGAAAGGATTGTAAACAAAGGGAAGCTTGATCACTTCTGTAGAAGCCAGGTTGAGCATATAAGGGTGCTACGTCTGTGAGGCTCTTACGTCGCCCGTTGAGGGCTCCTGTGCCCTGAGATACGTCAGCGCCCCCAAAGAGCGTGCGCAGCTTACATGATGCGCCTCCGGGCCGGCGAAGCATATTTCCTGCAAACAAGACGATGGTACTTCCATATAACCTCAATGCCTAGACGTAGCGTATGTTTATTCGAGGCGTCGATGTATATACCTAGATATGTTTGCAGCGTAAATGCAAGTATTACTGTCTACGAGGTAAACAGTGCACAAGCCTCTCTGGTAAGATTTCAAAGCCACCAGCCTTCCAGAAGAATTCGCATTCTGGATAACATAATATTTCCAGACCTCTAAAACATCTCGACGATTCCACGACTCGGGAGGCAAGCAAAACTTTTTTGTGTTGACACCTAAAAATACAACATTCTACAACACAGGTGGAACTATCTGGTCAACACGAGACATGATGGAATCTTGTCCCTTCTACGGCGTTGGATGTTTGATCGTTTGCGGGGGCGCTGGCGGTATCCACCCAGCATCAAATGTGACATTCCACGATTATCTTGACTGGAAATTTGGTGGTGGCGGCATTTTGTATAGCTCTTAAGATGAATTTTGAACTACGATCTTCAACGAAGCCGGCATAGTATAGTGGTTAGTACGTATCGTTGTGGAGACCGAAAGGTAATACACTCCCGATACAGCCTCAGTTCGATTCTGAGTGCCGGCAAATCGTTCTCTCTCTTCAATTTTTTTTTTGCAATTTTTTTGCCCCGCCTTTCTCCACCTCAACGATTTGGTTAGTCCGAAGGAAGCAGCTTTCAGACGTTACACGATCGTCACCAGCAATCCTGATATATCGGCGCGAAATGCGGAATACTCTTTGGAATTCATATACAATCGGAATTATCCGTAGTATTTTGGAAACATGGGAAAATGGGATCGCTGAAAATTTCTCCTCGAATATATTAACATATTGTTGACGGGGCGCTCAGGCCGTGATTTTCGAAGGTTCAACAGGCCGACGACCCACAGCTGCAGCGCATCATTTCTCTAGAGTTCGAAAGACAAGGACTAAGTTGCATGCCATATGCCGTGCATTTGCACGTTGACCCCTCCCTCCTTCTTGTGCCAACTGGCTACCTCTATCGCCTCGAGAGACCTTTTTTGGGGGAGTGATAATATCAAAGTTCAATTCAAGGATCCAATTTTGATTCTGGCGAATACTGACGACTACCCATGCGTAATTTACCAGCCCTAACGTAGTCGATTTAAGTTTATGGCAGGTTAGTGTGATAGCGGTAACAAGGTTTGTGAAGTCCTAGCGATATTACTTAGTAACGAGTTTATTTTGCCGTATTGTTAACCCGCCGAGTTCCTCTACTACCTCAATCTATAAATACAATGTAATATAAATTCGTTTTATATAGCCAGCGATAAACCGGTCCTTACTTCGACGGTGCTTTTGGCCAATAACACATTTTCTCCGTTGTCGTGACCAGTTCGCAATTTCCCAAACTTTGGTCCGCCATTGTGCACAAATACCCTTAGAGGGGGAGCTAAATTAGAGCACTAAACGGATGATATGATTAGTCGGAAAAGAAGCTGGGTAAACGGTAGTTTGCCACCTACTCAGGTGAGAACACCTGGACAATGCAGTGTGACTGGATAACATCTATTTTTCTCTATTTCTCTCAAAGTGTAACAGGACCTTAAACGGCATATGCACCTAAACGCCCTGTCCTTACCTACAGATGTTTCTCGCATGTAAGGTGTTGTGCAGGTTCGTCTTGCACAACGGAAGTATTCTTCGGGCCAATGAGGATTGAAAAAGTTTAATCGTTGGTTTTTATTAACGGAACCAAGGGTTTTATCGCTTTCGAAACCTGGAGGCAATTTTTTCGAGCTAATGGCGCCAGGTCTTCGCGATGAGGCCCCATTTGTGTTCTTTCATCGTCAATGCGTTGGAGTGTTGCATGTCGTTCGAAAGCTACCGAATTTGGAAGTTTCACCAAAAGCAAATTGCCGATTGTGGAGATATTGACATTTTTTATTTTATTTTCAAAAAAAAAAAAAAACCCTCAGGCATTCGAATTGTTTCCGTCGTCTTTCTTTGAAGGGTTTATTGGGGCTCTTCGGAGCGAGGCTTAGCTCGTCAGCAACTGTCACTTCAATGTATGTGCAATTCCCAGGCCTTATGGTCATGCGCCGTTTGAGAAATCACATTAGATGCGTCTACATATGCATCTGCACAAAAACCATCACACTGGTTGAAACGGATCATTCGATTCTAGCAATTCCAATAGGGCCAAAGTTTTTTTTGTTTTATTTCCCTCTTACTATTCACATTCTGGTGGAGCAAAAGCGGCTGTATGCAAGAAATAAGTTAACGCTGCACGGATTTGGCAAAATTAGTCGTTTTGTTTGCACCCTGGCACCTGGCTGGGAGGGTTTAAAGGTTTCGTTTAGCAAGGGTGACGACGATGCCAACATGTCGCAATCAACGTGATTTGTAGGCCGGCGAGGATAGTTTAGGATGATCGTCACTTTCTATAACCGGATGGAAATACGAAAGCGCTTCGTTAGTGAAGAATAGCTTTGAGTTTAAGTACCTCATTGGCTTCACTAACTCGAGTCCCTTGCGACGTGTACTACTACTAGCGAAGATTTGCCAATCGTATCGTATCGATCGGTTTCGCATTGATCAATCGAATTGTCCGATAACACAGGGTTGCAGGTGCAAGGGTGAAACGGTCTGATCATCTGGCTGAGTGAAAATAAGCACCGTCCTGAGAAAACAATTTGTGGCAGTCAGGCGAACGGAAGGATTCAGTCGTTACAGGGAAGACGGGCTAGTGCTTCAATTGCCTGCCATCTTTGGACTTGGCTTAGTCGGTTGGGATTGAGGCGCCATTCTTATCCGGATATCCGCTTCCCTTCCGCGTTCAAACAGCCAAGTTCCCGAGTTCGGCTACCTTACCAAACTTATTTCCTCCCGGAAATCAAAAAGGAACCGTTCTGAGAAAATTTCTTTCGTAGGATGTGAGCTCTTCCTCTCTACATAGAGATGGTAGAAGTCGCTGCCTCTTGGAATCCCCTGCTAATTGCATAAACAGGTCACAAATGTTCAGGTGTGCAGTAGCATATGGACTAGTCTTGGCGCCTGTTTGAGAGATCTGCATACGAAGCTTGGGAGGATCCGGTGCATGATCAACCGGCTTCAGCTTCCGTAGGGCTCGAGAGAATGAAGAGACGTTATCGATACTCTAGGCACCTGTTCTGAAGAAGAGCGTTTCAACAGTTGCTGTCGATATTTCTGGGGTATGAAGCTTAATTACTCGAGTCCGGCGGAGCAATGAAGTAATTGTATTGTGGGTGCCACCGATCTGCGTTTAAGAATAGGTCTTAGAGCCTTGGGAGGTAGGAGGCTCGAAGGTCGAGGCCCCTGGTCATCCATAGAAGGGGTATGATATTGCCTTAGCTCGTCTGCGTGCATGTGTGTATCTGAAGTCGTCAGCTCCTTCCCAAAGACCTTGCAATTTTAATCTTCTCCACATCCATACGATGTGATCGACGTCGATGAACCTCACATTTGTGAGCGAAGCTGCAGCGTGGTTTATCCCGTGCAGCGCAGGAAATAGACGGAGAGTCAGTCAATTGCGGTAGTCACCGTGTACTTTATTTTATTTTTCATACTTTTTATCAGTATTATTTTTCCAGAGTTCAACCGTTGAATACGTGTTCTTGCGTCTTCGCGTCTGTCGACTGTGATGGAAGAATAGCGGCAAGACCAGGCAAATCACAAAAAGTGGGGATAAGGTGATACACTCTGTGCTCTGACCACTCGGAAAGGGCCCCCACACCCGCACATGACAGGCTTTTTGGAGAATAAGAAAGGAGAGGTTAGGGAACTTTTTACCCAAACGGGATCGGCTCGCTTCCCTCGGTAAATGGCTTTTGCAATTCATGCCATTCGACCCAACTGCAATTTCTCGAGTGCGGGTTCTGCCACGGAAAATCGAGTGTTAGACGATGGAAGGTGTGTATTCGGCTTTTTAGGTTGGATGCGCCAAAAATCGTGCAGGTGGACGGTGGCAGCCGCAAATGGCAGGATTTGAAGACCGTCGGCATCGAACGTATTTTTTTTTTTCTTCTGATTGTGATATATTCCACCCAGCACGAATTGCAATCCGAAGACGTTTGAAGACAGGATACTGAGGTTTTTTTGACAGGCAAAGCCCAACAGGCATTCGGTCTCAGACAATGAATAGCATTACCCTTGCTCCGTCGTCTCGGCATTGCTCCACCTCTCCGCTTCACCCCTCCTCGATCCGCCTTCCACGCTTTTTTTTTCTGATAACTTTTGATCAATCGCTGAAATGAGGCTAGCTTCGGCCTCAGCATCATGGCCAAGCATCAATGTTGGAATCTGGAATTAGCTTCACCATTTGTGTGGTGTGCAGTGTGTGTGTGTGGAGAGAGAGGTGGTTTGCAACCAGCAACAGTACAGAGGGGTACGAGTGATGGTTGTTTGAGAAGGTAGATTCTCTGAACTGTCTACTGGATGTTTCTATGTTCGTCAGTGCTACATAACTAGTAGCGTGTTCATGCGGTTGACATGGCGAGGGATGAACAAAGAGGCAATCTTGTAGTGTCGCCAATGAACGGCGTCTGTCTGTGTTCCCTGCGGGTAATGTATGTAGGTCGAGGATATATCATCACAAATTATTGAATCGAAGACAAATATTGAAGACGAGACAGGACACAATTCAAGGTGACCAACAGGCTGACCTGGGGAAATGCCCAGTGCTAGGTCGTAATAAGACGTGCATCGAACAAGATTAGTGAGACGGGGAAACTCCAAGGGTTGCAAGAGCGGTTTGCAAGGCTCGACCTGGCTAGCGCGGATTCCATGCGGATGCCGGGTGGGGACGGTGTGGTTCTGGTCCTCCCGCCTGGCATTATCAGGAAGATGAAGCAGAAGAAGAAGAAGAGGAAGAGGAGGAGTAGGAAGAAGATGGATTGGAGGCTGCCTGACATCCTGATGTAATAATTCGATGCCTTCCTCTCAGTCTCATTCGAATTGTCTTTCACTCTGATGCTTGCTCTCTCTCTCTCTCTCCACTCTGGTAATTTTGCAGCTTGCATCTTCCGATCTCTTGTTTTCCATATAGTACTTATATATAAGAGGTACTAAGTAACTACGAGTTTTATTGGGGGAGGCACCTGACGGGGCCCCTTTATAATAATAACAGTACCTTACCTGGGATCTTTGGCCGGACTGGTTAAAACTAGCCCGACTGGCTGATTTTTATTAACAGACAGGCGGACCGACCGACATACAGAATACCTACATACATACCATACCATACATAACTGACAGACTGACAGACTGACGACTTCGAGAGAGAGGGAAGACTGAGTCGTGCACCTGGCAGTTTTATTTTTATTTTTATTTTATTTTACTATCTTTTTATTATTTCCTTTTGGCGGTGTGCTAGTCAGTCAGTCAGTGCTTTCCAGGACGGGCTCGCCGGTTTTATCCCTCACCCACCCCATCCAGCCCTGTCCCCATCCTTCCTCTCCTTCCTTCTTCCCCGAACAAACAAACGAACGAACGGACGAGCAAACGAGCAAACGCATCAATCCAATCCAATCCAATCCAATTTTCTCTGTCTCGCTTTATCGCTCACCAACCAGGCCCTTCCCATTCCCATTCCCATTCCCATTTCCGTTTCCCATTGCATCTGCCCTCGCCGTCTCGTCTCGTCTCGACTTCCGTGCATAACCAACTGACTCGGCCTCCATTTCTCGACCCTGCCATTCTCCAATTTCTCGATCTCTCTTTTCCTTTCTCCCTTTCCTTTGTTGTTTGTTAAACGTACATGTGCATTTGCATTTGCAACTTATCTGTCTGTCTGTCTGTCTGTCTGTCTGTCTGTCTGTCTGTCTGTCCCCGTCCGAAACACGCCCGACCAAACCACTCGCCGTGATCAGAGGAATATAGCCTGATTCGACTGTCCTCGACACCCTTCCCTCCCGACTCTTTCCAACGTCCTTCCTCTCCTTCTCCTTCCATCCCTCCCCGTTATCCCCTCCCCTTCCATCCCTCTCCGTCCAACAAACATCCACTTCAACAACAACAACAACAACATCATCATCATCAACACACACACAAAAAAAAGTCGCTCTCGCAAATGGAAGGAATATCCAGTTATGGTCGGCCGATGAGTGCTGCCGCTCGAGCAGCGGCCCTTAGAGCAAAGATGGCCGGTGCAGGCATCAGAGTACCCAGCTCCTTGCCTGGCGTCGGTCCGTCATCATCGGCCGACCCGACATATCTGGCTGCCCTTGAAAAACTCACGACAACGACGGAGAAATGGTTGGAGAGCATAGAGAAGTTGAAGGAGACCGCCCTGAAACAGCAGAAGCGGGCGAGGCCGGAAGATCCGGCATCAAGTGATGAAAGGGTACATAAAACGCCACTTTACAAACTCGCTGCGAGAAAGAAAGCTGAAGACGTCGTGATGAAGGAGGCTTCCCGTGTTTTGGCCGACGACGACTCGGGCAAATCCGTTGGCTCGAACGAAAGGATAAGACCTAGCACGCCGACGAATATGCCCAAGATAGTGGAGCCTCCGTCCGGTCCTGTTTTGCGCGATCTGAAAATGAATCCTCCTGCTCGCTTTTCGACTCCCATCAGGAAACTCGACAATCTGGACTTGAGTTCCTCCCAGGATAATAACATCACGGACGCGATGAACGTTGACTCTTCGACACCTGCCATTACCCGAACAACGACCTTACTCCCGGAACCTGCATCTACGACCCTATTCCGCCCCCCGGTCACTACCCAAACATCGCTCGCGAGCATACCTCCGACACCGCATACGCTCGTGACGCCTCCCTTGGCCACACCTGGTGAGGTGCCCTCAACGAAAGAACCAGTGCTCACCGCTGTTCCAAATCATATAGTTGCGCCAACACCGCTGTCATTGCCATTGCCATTGCGTTCGAAACCATCTGAAAATAGTTTGAAGACCGACACTAGTGTCAAGTCCGCGGACGCCCTCTCGACATCGGCCGCCAAAAAACGTCGCCTCTCAGCGAAGACAATCCTTGAGAGTTTGATGGAAAAGAAAGCGAGGAATCCGATATGGTACGACGGCGAGATCCAAAAGATGTTCACAGATATGGTCTTCGAAATGTCGCAACAGATCCAGTCGATGAAACGGGAGGCGAGGATAGTCATGTTTGCCAAGGATCCTGCGTGTAGGACGTTGCTGGTGAACCTGGATAACATGCTACAGAAGTCTCTCAGGACCGTCGAGATCTCGAGTTTCCTCTTCCTAAAGGGCAAGCCAGATGTGAATCAGATCGAGACATTGAAAACTGATCTTCAGAAATCACTCAAGGATGTCGACGACTTCAGGAAGAGCGGATGGACCATGGCGGGAAATGACGACGACGACTCTGATAGCGAGAATGACGACGACGGGTCTGATTAGGACCTTGACCCCGGCTCGATACTCGAAACGTTGTCAGTGTTGCAGATTGCGAAGGATACCGCGTTTTCCAAACGATACCATGAAACCACATTATGACCGTGACGTCGGCGGCTTTTCGACAGTTCAACCCGAGATATCCAATCTTTCCCCGTTCGTTATTCACAAATCAAGGGAGGCATCCCCTTAGTTCCTTTCGTGTCAGCGTTCCCTTATCCGAAAACAATTCCATCGACATTTTCCTCATTCCAAGTTTTCTTTCTTTCCTTTTGCATTGGGCCATTTTAGCGGGGGTTTTCTAGTCTTCTTTCTTTTCCGCATAGACATCTTTTTTCTTTGGAAGGTCGTCCGTCCTCTCTACTCGTTCCACATTTTCCTTTGTCTGTTCCATTCTGGCGGAAGCATCGGCATCATGAGATTTCTCTATCATCTTTAGTACCAGACAAGCTTCTCATTACCCATTTCCGTTCTGTTCATCTTGATATATTCCGCATTGGATTTAGCTGTAAGGCGACCAAGGATAGTTGTTTATTCTCCCTTCTTTTCACATTTATTTTATTTGTAGCACCTTCCGCGAGCTCATTTTCCTGCTACTATTCGCAATACTGCCAGTATCTTTTACCTCAATCGTTTTTGCTGTGGCGTTTTTCTCGGGCAGGAAGCCGATTGGAGTCCATGCTCTGTACATCTAGGCTATTCATTACCAGCCTCCGTTGATGCCTGACGTTCATTTAGGATTTGCCCTGCCCTGCCTTGCCTTGTCCATACTTCGATTCTCTAGATTGTATTATTAGATACCAGCCCTTTTTTTTTTTTTTCTTTTTTTTTTTCCCTTGGTCCGTTATATCGAACCAAAAAAAATGAGTCGATATCGACCTCTATAACGTCATGACGGCCGGTACTCGTTTCACTTCGCAAAATAGCAATACTTTTTTGAGCCCTGTATGTAAGTAGGTGTGATAATATCAAGTTAGTGGCATCATCTTCGCACTTCTAGGTGGTGATTAGGATCTAAGCGGGGCGAGATTAGAAATATGGTCGTGAGTACGATGAGTGTGAGCAAGCAGCGGGGGACCTGACGGGATCAGATCCTACACCGGGAAGCGGGCAAGGCTGATGGTGGTGGCAGCCCACCTTTTCACGTTACCTGGCCGCCCGCTTTCTAAGCTCCAACACCTCAACCTCATAAACCCCATCCCACTTCCTCCCACCCGTCACGTCTCACCATCCATCCTCCAACTACAACTTTACCACCTGTACCATCACACCGTAGGTATATATCGTCCCCTTTGTAGCTCACATCGAATCGCTTTCTTTTGTATCTGCGTTCATTCGATATCGAGAGGCTAAGCAGCTACGGAATCACACAATAGTTTCCTACATCTTTTTTGACCTCTGACTCGTCGCGTAAGCCTTCAAACTGTCGTCAAAACGCAAAGCAGAGGTTCCTTCTGCTCCCTCGAGTCCTTCGAACTCCCGTCCGAAGAAGGTTATCGCCATGGCTGTATGTTTAGGCCCGTTATCTTGCTCCCGAAAGCTGTTCCGAAGCTTCAGAACTGACGTGTTTTGGGGTGTTGCCCCGCAATCCAGGACAAAATGCAAGCCGAGAAGGAGGGAGACCAAAATATCGATGAGAGCTTGTACTCTCGACAGCTGTACGATACCTTCTCCTATCTGGTATGCTTCTTCTTCTTCTAGGTGCTAATGGGTGGGTGGATCTAGCTATGTCCTTGGACATGAGGCCATGCGTCGGATGGCCAACTCCAACGTCCTCATCGTTGGACTGAAAGGCCTCGGTGTGGAGATTGGTAAGCTACTCTTAGCATTTATGAGCTTACCGGCTGTATTACTAACCCTTCAAAGCCAAAAATATCGCCCTGGCCGGTGTCAAGGCGATGGCAGTCTATGACCCCACCCCCGTCGAACTATCCGACTTATCCGCCCAGTTCTTCCTGAGAAAGGAAGATGTCGGCAAACCTCGAGCGGATGCCACTCAGCCCAGGCTCGCCGAGCTCAATACATATGTTCCTGTTAGCGTCCATACGGAAAACATCTCTGACAACCTCCAGTCGCTTGCCAAGTACCAAGTCGTCGTCCTCACCGAAACCTCCATCGATGATCAACTCAAAATAAACGAATTCTGCCGTGCGAACAAGATTTACTTCATCAGCGCTGATATCCGTGGCTTGTTTGGAAATATATTCTGTGATTTCGGCGAAGGGTTCTCGGTTATCGATGCCACCGGTGAAAACCCAGTCAGCGGGATCATTTCTGATATCGATGAGGAAGGACTTGTCACAGCATTAGATGAGACTAGACACGGCCTTGAAGATGGTGATTATGTCACATTCTCTGAAGTTGAGGGTATGGACAAGATCAACGACGGAACTCCAAGGAAAGTTGAGGTCAAGGGGCCCTACACTTTCTCCATTGGATCTGTTGAGGGACTGGGTAAATATTCTAAGGGTGGGCTGTTCCAACAGGTTAAGATGCCCAAGATCCTTAACTTTAAGCCACTGTCAGAGCAGCTCGTGAAGCCCGAATTCTTGATCTCAGACTTTGCAAAATGGGATCGTCCAATCCAGCTGCATATCGGTTTCCAGGCTCTCTCTAAATTTGCCTCAGCAAACGACGGTAAACTCCCCCGGCCTATGAATGACCAAGATGCAAAAGAGGTTCTTGGGCTAGCCGCGGAGGTTGCTAAGACCATCGAAGAGGGTGCTCCCGAAGAGATCGACGAGAAACTTCTCACCGAGCTCTCTTATCAAGCCCAAGGCTACTTATCACCTATGGCTGCTTTCTTTGGTGGTTTGGCCGCGCAGGAGACCCTCAAAGCGCTTTCTGGAAAGTTTTCGCCAGTTACCCAGTATATGTATTTCGACTCCCTGGAGAGTTTGCCAACCTCAACCACCAGGACAGAAGAATCCTGCCAACCAATTGGGTCTCGGTACGACGCTCAAATCGCAGTATTTGGAAAGGAATTCCAGGACAAGATTCAAAACACCAAGGAATTCCTGGTTGGCGCCGGCGCTATTGGTTGCGAGATGCTCAAAAACTGGGCCATGATTGGTCTCGCTACTGGACCCAACGGCAGTATTCACGTTACCGACATGGACTCTATCGAGAGAAGCAATCTTAACAGACAATTCCTCTTCAGGGCGCCGGATGTTGGCAAGCTCAAGAGTGAATGCGC
This sequence comes from Arthrobotrys megalospora, assembly GCA_036971655.1. NCBI lineage: Eukaryota > Fungi > Ascomycota > Orbiliomycetes > Orbiliales > Orbiliaceae > Arthrobotrys > Arthrobotrys megalospora. Next base: position 136,969 of record JAVHJN010000007.1, on the reverse strand, counting down.
GGCTGCTGCTGTCGCTGTCATGAACCCCGAGTTGGATGGCAAGATCACATCTATGAGGGACCGTGTTGGCGAGGACACTGAGGATACTTTCAATGAGGATTTCTGGGAAGGCCTAGATGGAGTCACCAATGCTTTGGACAACGTAGAAGCTCGTGTCTACGTTGACAGAAGATGCGTCTTCTTCCGAAAGCCACTCCTTGAAAGTGGTACCCTTGGTACCAAGGGCAACACCCAAGTTGTCCTACCTAATCTTTCCGAGTCATACTCCTCTTCGCAAGATCCACCAGAAAAGTCATTCCCGATGTGTACCGTCAAATCATTCCCGAACAGGATCGAGCACACGATCGCCTGGGGTCGCGAAGTTTTCGATTCTGCTTTCGTCAATCCGCCTCAGAGTGTCAACTTGTATCTCTCACAGCCAAACTATATCGAGAGTACCCTTAAGCAATCTGGAAACCAGAAGGAGATCCTTGAAACTCTTCGGGACTATTTGGCCAACGAAAAGCCCCTAACATTCGAGGAGTGTATTGAGTGGGGCAGGATGAAATTCGAGAAACTGTTCAACAACGATATCCAACAACTGCTACACGTCTTCCCTAAAGACTCCGTCACCAATTCCGGAACCCCATTCTGGTCCGGCCCCAAGCGTGCCCCTGATCCGTTGGTCTTCGACCTTGACGACCAAGAGCACCAAGATTTCATTGTCGCGGCCGCGAATCTTCATGCATTTAACTACGGGCTTAAGGGTTCCGTAGATCTAAGCCTGTATCGCAAGGTTTTGGATTCGATGATGATCCCTGATTTCAAACCCCAGAGTGGCATCAAGATCCAAGCAAATGACAGCGATCCCGACCCGAATGCTAACTCGGGTTTCGCCGACCAGGATGAGCTTTCTAAGATTGTCGAAAGCTTGCCGGCTCCGGCTACTCTTGCTGGATACCGATTGACTCCAGCGGAATTCGAAAAAGACGATGATACCAATTTCCACATTGCATTCATCACCGCTGCATCTAATTTGAGGGCCCTGAATTACGGTATCCAGGTTGCTGATAGGCATAAGACTAAGGTACAATTTGAATGCGCATTTACTTTCTAGATCAACCGCTAATGATTGCTACAGCTCATCGCTGGTAAGATTATCCCGGCTATCGCGACAACGACTGCGCTTGTCACTGGTCTTGTAGTTCTCGAACTCTACAAGCTCATTGACGGCAAGAACAAGCTTGATGACTACAGAAACGGATTCATCAACCTGGCTTTGCCATTCTTCGGTTTCTCAGAGCCAATTGCGTCTCCAAAGGGCAAGTACAACGACACAGAGGTCGACAAGCTCTGGGACAGGTTCGACTTTGGTCATAACCTTACGCTCAGGGAACTTCTGGCGGAGTTCGAAAACAAGGGGTTAGAAGTCACCATGTTGAGTTATGGCAATGCTTTGTTGTATGCCTCGTTCTTCCCACCCGCAAAGTTAAAGGAGCGGTATTCCTTGAAGTAAGTCTACAGGTTCATGACATTCGCTTTGCTTTGAAGTAATCACACACTGACCATACCTAAACAGGATGACGCAGCTCATTGAACTTGTCAGCAAGAAGCCAGTCCCTGCAGGCCGACGTAACATGATCTTCGAGATCTGTGCGGATGACAAGAGTGGAGAAGACGTCGAAGTCCCGTTCGTCTGTGTCAAGACCCGAGACGCTTAGATGGCTTGAAAATAAGCATTGCATAATAGAAGGATGATAACGGTCAGAAAGTAATAAAATCATAAGCAGTGTTAATAGCCCGATTGCTAGTTTAATCGAACAGGTATTTGAATAAGAAATGAAAACCTACGGTTGTTGAAGAAAGCTCTCGGCCTCTAGTTACATTGTATCGGGCGAGACTCTGGTAGCGAAGTACTTTAAGTCAGCATGTTATTTTTATTTGTAACAAAAAGTATTCTGCATCAGATGATTTCCCGGGAGCCCAGACTAAGTCCTGAGAGGAAAATCCAGTTAAAAGGAAACCGTGGGGAATAAAAAAACCGAGCACCCTGTCAGGAATGATTAGTAAACTGCATCGGGAGGTTTAGTCAAGAGCTTAAACAGCACTTGTAGACGTATTGGTTAGTAAGACAACCGAATTGCGGCTAGTCAGGCAAGCATCGCAAGAAACCTTAACAATCATGACTAAGGAAAGCTAGGTTCTTCGGGCTCGATGCGGGGCCTTTCACAGTCTGGGACTCTTGCAATGGTAGACGCCTAAGATCTATAAGAACAGGTCTTGGATGAGAATTGCTCCTCTATTGCCCAAGGGATATTTTATGTCACAGAATTTAATATCCAGAGCGATATCTCGTTCTTTGAGAGCCCCGCTGAACAAGTCCGCTTGCTCCCGAACCTGTTTTTTGAAGACGTCATCGAGACCGTTAACCACAACAAACGCAACACGGTTTTTGAACCAGAGAAAGGGATCTGATATTACAGAGCATTCAGTTTTTACACAGCTTCGAACCATGTCGGTAAGTTCAAATGGTGCTCGCGGCCTTCGGTCGAGGGCAATTGTCTATTCGGCTTTGGTAGCCTGTCTTGTTGGGCTATTCTTGGCTTCACGGGGTGGATATTGGCGGACCGCGGTATGTGGGAGAGGAGGCGGTCTTTTTATATACAATGCATATAAAAAAAACCCGAGGATGTCGTCTTCAAATATTAGACCGAGGCGTACGGAATGAAAGAGGAACTAAGCCCGCTGACCGATACATTTTCAATTGAACAGACAGATTCAAAGGTTACTTCCTGGGCATCGAATGACGGGGAATTTAGACGTCAGGCTGTGAGTATATAACCTTACGTCTCCATCGCGCTCTAGAGAGAATAGCACATAATTAACAAGGAGGGAAAAAAGTCGTCATTCCGTGAACAAATTTCGTCTGCCCCAGGTATGTCCAATGAGCTCATCGAGATGGTACCAGGGTACAAGGAGGCTAACGGGTTTTTGATTCGCATCAGATGCGAAATTCCAACCAGAGAAAGGGAGATACCATCTCTATGTCAGCTATGCTTGTCCGTGGGGTATGTTGTGAGGTTCCAAACAAAGTTACTTAGGTGCTTGAAAAGAAGCCATTCGCTAAAAATACTGTTGTGCGTAGCTACTAGGACATTGATCGTTCGTCAACTTAAAGGCCTACAGGACATCATTTCCGTCGTAAGTAGTGCACTGTATACCTACCTAAATACATACCGAAAAGTTGCAAACTAACGGTGTTTTAGAGTGTCGTTCACTGGCATCTCGGAGAAAGTATGTCAAAATGCCGGGAAAACTGAGTATATACGTGATGCTAACGAAAGTGCAAACAATTAAGAGGGATGGCGCTTTGCCAAAGCCGAAGAGAATATCCCAGACGCTGGACCGGATGACCTAAATAACGCAGAGTTCTTACGAGAGATCTACTTCTCCGCGAACCCAAATTACACTGGACGTTTTACTGTCCCCGTTCTCTGGGATAAGAAGCTCAAAACAATTGTCAACAATGAGAGCAGCGAGATCATTCGCATGCTCTACACCGAATTCGATAGTCTCCTTGGTGATGAGTATAAGAGTTTGAATTACTACACACCAGAGAATGCGAAACAAATTGATGAAATGAATGATTGGATTTACGTATGATGGATTCTCCCTGACAATCGAGGGAACTGTTCCATGACTTACGAGAAACTTTTTTTTTAGGACACAATCAACAACGGGGTCTATAAATCAGGCTTCGCGACTACTCAGGAGGCGTATGAGAGGAACGTTCTCAGACTCTTCGAATCTCTCGACCGTGTGGAGGACATCCTGAAGAAGTCAGACGGTCCTTATCTTCTCGGGAAGACGATCACGGAGGCGGATATCAGGCTGTTCCCCACAATTATCCGCTTTGACCCAGTATATGTTCAGCACTTCAAGTGCAATATCAAGATGATCCGTCATGAGTAAGTATCGCTATCTTCGGTGCATCATGCCTCAGGGCGAACATAAGGACGGAAACTGATGACACTCTACTGAACACAGCTACCCGGTAATCCACAAATGGATGCAGCATCTCTACTGGGACATTCCAGCGTTCAAGGATACTTGCAATTTTGAACATATCAAAAAGCATTACACCAAGAGCCATACCCAGATCAACCCCTTCGTAAGTTATACCGATGCAATTTGTTGAGATGGGAATATCCCTAGGCTGTAGAATTCGAACTAACAGGGTATATGTAGTCTATCACACCTGTCGGGCCAGTTCCAGACATTTTGCCCAAATCGGAGTAGATGCGCGCTGGCCAGGGGATATAATGTAATGGGCAGTCTTCAAGTTGAATGTAATTCTTCAGAACAAGCTCCCGTGGGCTGTCTTACCTGTCAAGTACCATCGATTCCTCACTTAGTACTTACCGCCCAAAATACAAAATGAAATACCAAGAGGAGGCTACAGAAATAAGTAGTGTCATGTTTGCGTTGTAGACAGGGATCCCGCAGATGCTTGCGCGGTCGACGTCTGCCCTCCGTGCCAGGGAATTCCGTGCATGGATGTATCCCTTAGGTCATTCCATGGCGGGGCCCAAGAGCCCCGCTCCAGACAGCAGGTAATAATCGACTTATCTGGTCCAGCGCAGACGACAGTTCCTCGCCAGATCAACCCCTTCATCATCTTGCCTCGTAATCCTAGCTATAGGTAGCCCCAGGCCAGGTAGATAACTCGACGATGTCCAACTACAATCCCGACTATAGGCGGGACGATAGACCATCCCCGCCGTACTCGCGGGATAACTCACCCGAGCGACAGGCGCAAGCTCGTGCAAGGAGCCCTTCCGGTGTAGGTTACATCTATCGATGCGTATGTCGTGGTCTGTATTATAATAACGTCTGTATGCATCCAAAATTCAGGCGACTCTTCAGCTTCCAACCGCAAAGCCGGGCGGTTTGACTCTCAGTCCTCCTTCGACGAGCCAGACGGCGTATACTCCATACTACCCTGGAGCCTCACCAACAACGGCTTCTCCCGTTAGCACCAAGGCGAATCCTTCGTCGCCAAAGTCATCTGGGGCATACAAGGTACATATCAACTACGTCCGTCTAACAATTGCATGTTACTCCGCGGTTTCTAACATGGTCTCGAATGTAAAAGGCATATCGTCCCCCTGTTCAGCAGGCATATTCGACCGACTCTGTGATCCCGAACCAACCTCATGGGCCTTATACAGCTTACCAGCCGCCAAAGCCTGTGACGTCGACCCAATTGCCAACTGTAGCTCCACTACGCCTGCACCCGCACCCATCACCTGTGATATCGCCTTTGGTTCAACCTGTAAGCAATGCGGACCAAAGGCCAATATCGCCACCTGCTCAGAGGCTCCCCTCGCCATTACCAACGGCGCCACGGCCGGATCCTATTGACCATAGACCATCTACGGCTGATAGTTATACCACTCTCCCTCTCCACGATATCAAGGGCGGGAGCGCAGCCGCGTATTATGCTCCATCAGTGACGGATTCAGTTGTTTCTACTCCAAGCACCTATGAGCGTCCGGGTACATTTTCTGAGAAACCAGCCACTTATTCCCCACCGGTAGCCAGTGGACCTTTTACCCCCCAAGGAGGCGTATATCAACAGCAGCCTCAGCAGCAGCAGATACCTCCTTATGGTCCGCCGAATCCAACGTCTACCCCTCCAGATCGTAACAGGGTATCAAACTATGGATCACCGAGTTCTCTACCCGCCCCGACCCAGCAGAACATTACCCCTGCGCAGAAACCCAGCGTCCCTCTGGGATATGCGGACTCAAACTACCACCCTTTTGGTCCGCCTCTCCAAGCGCAGCAGCCCGGTGCATATCCTCCTACGCAGCCACCTGGGCAATACCCTCCTACGCAACAGCCCGCAGGGTATCCTCCTGCGCAACAGCCTACTGGGTATCCCTCTGCGCAACAGCCTACTGGGTATCCTTCTACTCAACAGCCTACTGGGTATCCCCCTACTCAGCAGCCGACAGTGTATACCCCTGTACAGCAAGCGACCGTTTCACCAGCCAGTTTACCACAAGGACAAGCGTACGCTGTTGAGCTCCCAAGCTCGCCGGGTTTACCCAATCATCCACCAAAACCCTCAAAGCAACTCTCCTTCACCCTTCCGCCCTCTGATGTTTATGCGGAGCGTATTGCAAATTTCATGAACATGCTCGAGAAGGAAGCTTCTCTTTCACCTACGGCTGGCCCTACCCTTGGTAGACCAGAGCCAGAGGATCTCGAGACTAGGCGACACAAAGTTTTCAGAGATTGGATTGTCACTGAAGCTAAACTTAGAGGGCCAAAGTTTGCTACGGATCTGGCTGATGACCTCGATAGCCTGAGCTTTGGTAATAAGAGGGCCTCAGAGCAGTTCACTGCAAAGCCTAGAGGTGGTACGGATATATATGCAGGCCAACCAGCCAACCAGGCTCAACCACCAGTTTCACAGCCAACCTACACTCAGCCCCCTCCTCCAAAGGTCACAATGTTGGATCTTAGCAAACTGCTGCCCCTAATTTACCCACCTCCACCTTCTAAAGTTACCGCTGCGGCTAAGCTTGCACCGTTCCAGAAAACATTTGCCGCAACTTCAAACTTGGCGTTTATCGATAAAAACCGCCAGACATTTGTTGCGAACCAGGGTGATATGGAACGTAGAATCCAGGCTGAGGTCGACGAGGTTCGCCGTCGTCGGGGTAAGCGTAACCCGGCAGACGCCGAGAACGTTGTACGCGAAATTCGAAAGCGTGAAGGCTTGGATGCTTACGAGCGTTTCGATCGTGATGTTGTTGGGGCTACGTACGGGGAACTTATGAAGTCTGGCGAGGTCATTGATACGGTTAAGCAAGGTGTCGAGGATTTCGTCAAAGATAGCGTTAACACTCTCAGCTCAGTAGAGCTGTTGGAAGTCATCAGCTTCCTGACTGCCGTCCAAGATCTTTCGACTACGGTTCATAATCACATGGAGAGCCTTTTGACGGAGAGGAGCATGAAGTATATGTACAGCTTGACTGTACCTCTCTACGAAGCGAACGATGCAGCGGAGGCAAAGAAGATTGAAGCGTGGAATCAGAGTGTCGTCGCTGGCCAGGTTGCGGATAACAAAGCGGCTGAAGAGAAGCGGGTCGGAAGCTACTCTAAGTTCATTATTGGGATCTGCGATCAAGTTATCGCTCGCGAAAAGGACAAGGCTGCCCGACTAACCGCCGCTTTAACAGACCTAGTCAGGGCTGTTGACGCTGGTACAAGGGACGGTGGTCGCCTCGAGTTCCTCATTCCACACGGCGAAGACACCCGACCTTTCGACCTTTCCGAGGAAGGAAAACTCTTGTGGCTACGATCCAAAATTTTAATCGCTGCTCTTGCCATCCAATCTTCCCTGGATTCTCAGAAGTCTCTCCAAAAGACTAAAGATGTGGCCTCGAGACTCACGATCAAGGCTAGATACGCTGCACAGGAGGCAGAAGCGGTGAAGCAGAACCCGACAAATCAGCAAAAGAACATCGATGATATTAACAGGTTGAGAGAGGCACAGGCCAGAGAGATTGAAGCGCTAAACAAGTCGGAGGAAAGAGAATCTGAGACTCGGGGTATTGAGAGGGGTAGGTTCGAGGCTACTATCCGACCTGCAGCTGATGCACTGAAGAGTAAGGCACTCGCTGTTGGAGGCGAGCGGGCCCAGAGCTGGGCCAAGGAGGGCAATCAGGAGGTACTCCTAGGTTGGGTATAACGATTTTGTCATTTTGAACTCTTAGCCATTTTATTGCCGTTCTATGCATGCAATCTGTCATATGCTCTTTGATTTAATTGAGTTTGCACATGGATTTCACGATATCAGTTTCAGCGCTCCATAAGACCGTTGGTGACATTTCTCTCCATTTGCGTTCTCTTTTTGGATTACTTTTCGCAGTACCAGCTTTGATATCAATCTATTCCAACGGGTAAAGTGATCCATATCAGCGAACTTCCTTGCATCCCCACCATGATGCAGCTATTCGTGCAATCAGTATCAAAGCTGCCATGACGCATAATGCATGTTTGTCTCAGCCATCCCGCGAACCCAGGAAATGTACCTGATGATCCCCCAGGGTTCGAGAAGCCTGAGGCCGATTCAATGCCTCATTCCACCGGAATGCATTTCCAGAACCTAGGCTCTAGACCCCGCTCCACCCCGTCCCACTGGTTTGCGGGTCCGAAGCATTGTTATCATCACGAGCCCCATATCTCCAAATTATACCTTGTTGTGGTTAGAAAAAGGGGTACAAACTTTATTTTCGATATGAGTTCACAGATACAAACCCCGGTAGGGATAAAGTTTGGTTGTGGTTTCGTGTACCTGAAAACAAGGCCGTGATACCGCGCAGCAGAGGTGTTGCCATTGTTGTTGTTTTGTGTGGGATTTTAGTCCCGCAACGCACAATTTCCAACAAGTGGTCCGACCACCACTTGCCAGCATGACCAACCTCCCCACTACACCCCGCCACTCCAAATGGCGATATCGAGACGATATTGAAAAAAAAAAGTTTTCTATCACATATAGTTGTTTCATAGACCCACCCCTGTCTTTGATTAGGGTACTAATTCGAGACATGTCGTGATTGCTATACGATAGGGTCAGCATGGTATACCAGTATTAAAACAGATCCCGAACGTAGGATCCCATGGGCTACCCTTCGTGGACATCCTGTCCCGGTTCTGGCACTAATGATAATTTAGAAGATTCTTCGTCCCAGTAACCTGGAACATCTTCGTGCCTGACCCACAGGCGGAAAATTCTTTCGGGCGAGTCTTCTTTCACATTCCTGTATCTGTTTCGAGGGAAACGCTTGAGAGTCCAAAAACTCGTATGCAACCTGTCAAACCGGATTCACATAGTTAATTTACGAAGTATGACATACAGCTATTGAAACAAATGCTTGTTGATTGATTGAGTAGGAGCGGTGAGAAAAGGCTTTCAGATATCAAATCGACATTTAAACCCACAAGGATATTGCAACATAACGCATATGTGTTCTGTGGTCCATCGACAGGTTGACGAGGGTTCGAAAGACTTTCCCCACTAGCAAGTCAGCAGTCCTAGGTTTCATTACCGTGTGCCGGCAAGGTTGGACGACTTTGGTATCTCTGATGTGATACTGTGAACCAACTTTTCAAGACTCCATGCATCCAGGGCCGCATCGATATTTTATCCCAAGGCAATAGCTGCCGCCACTTGTTTCTCAATCGAGCTCGTATCGATCGTGTCGCAATCTCAGCCTACAATAAAAGTTCTCGGACTATGCGCAAGGTTGCAACGTTGACTACCGATACATTGACGGCCTAATCCGTTACCTAGCAGCAAACCTGATGCATATGCACCATACCATCAAGAACCAAACGTGCGTAAGCCACGAGATCGAGTGGAATCTTAGCTTGTATCCCATTTCCCTATTTTTTGAACAAAATATTTGTCACAGTTCGATGCACTAGGTGGTGGAGGTGACAAAGATATGAGGTCGACGAGGGTTCAATCATGGGCGTCGTATCATCACTCTAAGCCATGCTTTGGCCACGGAATCGGACGCCATCGATCGGAAACCGGCGTGGTTTAGTTAAAATGAGGAAAGTCGAACTGTGCAGAATGGCGTTCTTGGCATATTTGAGACCTCGTAGTAGCTTCAATCCAGCGGCAAGAAGTACCGATGCCGGAATATATGCTAGCCGAGTAAGCACTACGTATTAGCCCGGATTCGTGTTCCAGGACATGTGGATCTCGGTCGAGATTTCGAAAACCCCCCAGCTTGATTCAACTAGAAAGCGTATCTGATTTCGCGGCTGTCCCGCCGGTGCCTCACCACCAGCTCAAAGTCTGCGACGGCGCCAGGAAATTACCTGATGCAGGTGCGAAGAAACAGGTCAACTGATGGTGTCAACGCCGTTAGGTGGAAAACGGCGAATCCAGATTGCTGATAGAGTGACCACGGGCTACTCTTGCAGTGCTTCATGCCGAAAAGACGCAAGAACCTCGATTTTACTAGACTAACCTAAGTCTAGGCCCACCCATCCACCCGATTCCGATTGAAGCCAAGGCACTTAGCTTAGAGGCTTGCGTTCCACCAGAGCTTTGGGATTGGATTGCGGGATCTCCTTTTTGGGGACTGGTTTAGTGGGAAAACTTCGGCAAACCAGTATTTAGGTACCCCGCTTTGGCTCCAGTTCAAAAACCTTAAACTGCTCGATAGACTGATACTTTTACGTGAAGTTGCTTAATCTGTGATCGAAACTTCGGTTACCTCCTTGTCCGTGGCGATTATTTCACGCCCTCTGAGGTATTTCCTTGATTATTATCACACTTCACGCGTGGGATGGCTGAAAGTACTCCACTCTTCTGAGCTAATCGAGACGCCACGAAATCTACTGAGTGCTCTGGACTTTGGCTCGTATCCTTAGCTTGGGCACTCAGAATCCGGGAAATAAACCAATGTTGATACGTACATGTAGCCTCACTTTATGTCCCGCCGCCATTGGCGAGGTTCACTTAGCCATGATACTGATTAACTGGTCAGGAGGGGAATCAAAGGAATTTTTTTACGTGAAGGTAAACTTAAGTGCTCTGCAGCTTCACAAAGAGTTACCACCATATCATGCAGCTGGTTGTTGCCCGCCTTTTTAATTTGGCGAGAGGCTGCTCCCAGGATAGCCTAGCTTCCTGGAAATCCGGCATGGCAAGCCCGGTTCCCTGCCCCGGTCGATTGAGCCTATCCAGAAGCACAGTCGCCCACCACAAGACCTCACGCGAAAGCTTCTTATTGGCGCGATCAAGCGAGGGTAGATGCACAAGCAAAGACCGAACTCACACAACGGCTGCCGCTGCCATCACAAGCTAGAAGCGACTCGGAGTTCTTGCTCTCTTGCATATCAAATATTGTAGTTTGAGTATGCTATAGACCTTGTGCGTCTGAACGAGGACATTGCTTCAGTGGCATGGAAGTCTAGTCTTCAGAATGCACTCGCATCCTGCACAGAGCCAGGTGAACAGGATTCATATTTCGAAAATGAAAATCAAACTGAAACAGAAACGGCCGAGGCTTGGGGGCCCACTAAGGATCAGATCTCTCGGGCTAAGTAACCTAGCGTAGTAATTAAGGCAGTACGCTGACCGAAATACGATCCATTATGATTTCAGCCGAACTTAACTTTAGATTAACTTTAGATATGCCCTGTAGTAGGTCTCAGTTGTCCGACAAATTGTAAAGCGGATATAGCGAAGGAACTGAGACCAGGCTAGCATAAATCCATGCTCAAGGTATTTTTTTTTTTTTTTTTTAAACTACTTCACAGATTTAATCCATAGGAGGGGGTACGAGGAAGTTTTTATTCATCATCAATTAATCGCACCTTTCCACCAAGGAGGAAAAAAAAGGAAATTGTGTGTGTTCCAATGAACTCAAGAGTTGATCGCAGCAATTGAACATCATCGTAACGATACTCTGAGGCTACCCGTCAGCATTTCTGAATCCGCTCCGCGAAGGACATCGGAGTTGAAAGCTGCCCAAGAATTACGTACGCCTTCCCTTCCGACTTCATATGCATGTGTAAATACCCATCCGGATCTCGCTGTTTGGCGGTAATCAGAAATACAATAGGGCTGGCCAGATCCTGTAAGAGTTTACAAGTCACATCCCCTTCAGCCCCGGTTTTAAGAATCCTATGCACCCAAGATCCTTATGCATTTGTGGTTCGAAGCTTCAGGAAGTACTTGAGTCAAAACACTTCAGACAAAGCGCACGTCGGGAATTCCGCGATTGGAGCTATTGGCCTTTGCTCCAGGTAACGCCGACGATACCTAGCCTTGGGACGAATCATATTGCATATCGCGTTGCGGATTAAGCCACGATGGGACTTTAGCCGTTCGGAAGGGTTTCCTGATCTGGTGGGGCTCGAAAATAGTACAGCTAGCAATTGCAAACAGTATAGGGAAGGCAACAGTACTTCCCATGGGCAATAATCTAACGGGCAGCTGTTGGAAAATATTTACGGGAATCCAAATAGATTCAAAATATTCATAGATGGGATGTCAGGCAGGATTCCTGGTTGGTATTATGCTATTAAGACTAATGCTATGTGACTGGACATGCAGACTCTCGAGCTAGGAAAATGATCCATTCCCCTTACGGCCGGAATAACAAAGCAGAGATAAGAAGACAGTATTCAATACGGCAACCGGGAAGGAAAAAGTAACATGGAAAAAATGCACCGTACCGTAAACGACCGTGATGTTCTTTCTAGTGTGGACAGAAAGCAAAGGCAACCCAGGTTAAATCAAAAGAAAGAATAAGAAGATATTGAGATCAAAAAATATCCATTGACATTGCCACACCACTAACGGTTTACAAAAAAAAAAAAAAAAAAAAAAAAAAGCCAAGATCGAACTCCATTGAATGGGAAACCACGCATTTTGTGCCGGGGACTTCGTCTCTGACCCGGTTTTCAGCAAAAATATAAACAATCGATCCGTAGATGTTAGGAGAAAATATACATAGAAGGTACGTGTCCAAGGTAAATTGGTGACATTAGCCATTAAAATCTGAGGGGCATGAGCAAACGGTCATAAAAAAAACATACGTATGCCCGCATAGAAAAAGTGCATCAATGCACGGTATTGAAACGAAAGTCAAAGTGGATCATTATGGGGAAGTGAAGAAAACCAACCAACCGAACCGAACTCCAAAATGGTATATTCTCACACCTTGATATATGCGGAACAAAGGAAATTTCAAAATACCCACCAACAGAGAAATAGAGGAAGGGCCTTAGTAGAGAAGGAATTGATGGCCCTGATCACCGTATTTCCTAGCGAAAGATACCCAGCTCTCCTCAACGCCAGCTTCACTCCAGTATGCATCAAGGAAAGCAAGAGCGGCCAGGCAGTTGCTGAAACCTGTCACAGCCATGGCCTCCTTCATTCTCCACTGTACATATTGCTGAGTATTGACATCGCCTACGCTCTCAGTTCCCAGAATGAAAAGAGGATAAACGAGGTCAACCGCGAATCGCTTTTGATCCTTTATTGAGTGAAGTGATCGATAGAGCTCCCGCTTCGAAGTTGTGATGAGCGGATGGGTCGATGGGAAGTTGTAAAGGGATCTCCAGGCGTAGAGGAGACCTGAATGATGGTAAACATTGATGAGATGATTAAAGTCATCTTTCTGCTCAACAGTCAAAACCGAAGCGAAGGCAGTAGATGCCCTTGCAGTTCGCTGCCTTGCACTTTCAAATCGATTTTGTATGGCCTCTGGCGGTGGAATTGATGGCGGTGTTCTTTCTGGATTAGAGAGCTGTCGTTCCCAGCGGGTGATCTGGTGCATGACTTTAAGAAAGTCTTCAAAAAGCTCTTCCCTGCCGGAAGTCGGAGTGTTTACCGGCATCTCGAAATCTTTTGCATCATCATTAGAGAATGTGGTGGTCGATGCTAGCACATCAATAACAAAAAACTGCGAGAGCAGGAAACTGCTGGTTTGGTCATCATCTGCAGCAATTTGAGTCGCGCCGCCCCGAAGTTTGATCATCGTCCTAGCAGCATCCAGGTGTGTTCTCCAAGCGTTTGTTTGACTACCAATCATTTCGAAATTTGTGAGCATGATGATCGCCGCCAAAGTAGCATCGGAATCCATTTTATCTCTAATCTGGTAGGTCGGATCGGGGCTTTGGTATCCAAGGGTCTGTGTTTCAATCTTAAGTCGGTTGGTTATTAGAGCCAAAGAGGAATCCCGATATCTTGTAGCCGCAGACGAGTACGCCGGGTGGTTCCCGCCATTTTGTGCCGAGAGGTGATTGGCCGACACCGCCAATAGTGCCAAAAGCAGAGTTGGTGATTGCATGGCTAGTGGAATCATGATTTTCCTCCAAGGATTGCTTGGGGTATCAATCCATACCATCATTGCTGCTAATGTTTGATCGTAGTGTGCAATGAGTTCTCGTACGGAGTTGTTTTGGAGCATTGTCGGGAGTTGCGAGTTAAGGTCGTAGCTGAAATCGAAATCCGGTAACGGAGGCGTATATTCCATGCTGTACACCGAGCTTGGTGGTGAAGGGACCATTGTCGGTTTGCTATCGTAGTACTCGAGACCACTAGCGGTTGTAGTAGCACTGTTCAAACCCCCTCCATTTTGCACTAGCCAGTCATCCCACCCCCCAGTAGCATCAACCGAACCGCCACAGCAGCCGCCCTCCAAATGACCATCTTCCTCCTCGAAATCGGCATCGGCATCCGGTTGGTTTAATAAGTCAACTCTTACAATGTTGACATTGGAAAATGCAGGGTGCTGCTTGAGCGGCGCTGGGGCATGTTGTTTAAAAGACGGTTCCCGTTTATGTACCTTCGACTTAGGAGATGTGGTGGTAGATTTTGGTGGTGTGGCCAAAGTAATGTTGGAGTTTTCTTTGGTCATGCTGGCGACAGCATGTTCTGGATTTCTAATAGGATAAGACTTGCCGGCAAGTTTACCTCTGCTGGCAACTCCCTGGCCCCATTTGAGGACGAGGCCATATCCCGGGCACTCGAGATTCCTTCCTCGACACTTACCACAGGTAGGCAGAGCGCGGTCACATCTAATTGCCAAAAAAAATAGATGGATCAGTATTAGTGCTAAGTTTAGAAGGCGGATACGGTTACCGACTTTATGCGTCTTCTATTACAAACTTTGCAATCCTGCGTTGCTTTTGGGGTATTGTCGTCGACCTTGATTCTGGAGTTCCCACCGCGTGGCATTTTGATAGGCTTGGGCGGTGCCTGGACAGCTAGCATCTTATAGCTGAGTGGCAGATGAGGATTCGGTGGCTCAGGCCGTTTAGAAAACTTGATTGTGCAAAGTGCTGATAGTGTATTAGAGAGGTTCCGTTTTTAATGTTGCGGTGCTGCAGGGACAATAGCTGCAGGTGATTCGATTGGGATGATATAGAAGTAAAGAGCTAAAAGGAAACGTCTGCTTCGAATCTGCTTCTGCACGATAGAAGTGACAGATTGATATATCAGAAGATGGAGAACGAGAAGGAACGATATGCCTGGTATATGCGCAGTGATCCTGATTTGTTCAAGCCAGTGAAGCTGCCTGGAGAAAATGAGGTTAGAGAATGGGGGACATGAAGAAGTTATAAACTTTTCCCGTAAAAGAGCGTCTTAGCTCGGTCTCGCACACAAAGAGCAATTTAACGAACACGCCCAGTGCAGGGACGAGCCAACGGTAAGCCATGTCGAGCAAGCAAGCAAGCAGGTTAGCCTGCCAGCCGGCGTGATGTGGGGTGGAGCAGAGAGAAGAGGGTTGACTGGGAGTGCAGTGCTGCCGCAGAGACACTGCAGCAGCGTAGATGGTTTAATTTGCTTCTTCGCTTGGCGTGAACCGGCTGTCTGAGTCCTGGACATGTCCACCACACCTCGCATCAAGAGACATCCCTCGCATCCACCATCCACCATCCCCAACCCGTGCAGCTGCCCTCTTTGCTTTGCAGGGCAGGGCAGACTGTCAAAAGCAAAGTCGACGGTGCGCCCTCGTCACAAAAAGCACTTCTGCTTGTTTTTTTTAGGTCATGACCCCCTGGACATGCCCATCCTCTGCGCTATCTGCGCGAGGTTTGTCGTAATTCAGGGCCACAAGGGGCTCGAAATATCAGGCTCGCACTTGAGTCGTGAGGCAGAAGCAAATACTGAGGCTGCTTGTCCGGTCCGGGGAACCTCTCTTTTCTTCTTCTTCTGTCACTGCCCGAGCCGAATAATGTCTCTCGTCCTGGGCGGTCCCGACTGTTTGATGGCAAAAGAAACCTGCCACCGCATCGATTCCACTCGATGCCACACTAATCGTAAAAGTCCCATGCCGAAATTGATTGAGAATCATCATAGTCCCAAAGAGGTAAATATCGAAAGATTGCTTCCTCTTCTGCACTTTTCAATTCTAAAATTGTCTAACTTTGTTGTCGTGCTCGTTTTGGTATCACCTCCAGTGTTATAATACATAGCGTTATCAAAAGAGCAATCATAAGATATGAATATACTGCTTCTATACCGGAAATGAAACCCTTCACGATCTGAGCCCGATCAGGATTTGGGAAATCTATAGAGATAGGGAACATGCAAGCAGGAATGCACCGGATGACGACTGATCAATGCGTGCATCAGTGGTGATAAAAATCCCTGGACTTTGCAAGGTTTAGTAGCGAGGCCAAGACAGCCTGTCCGATATCTCTCCCACCACATTCATGATGACATTGCACGCCCAACCCCTCCTTTGATCCAGTGCGGTCGCTTTTGTGATATTAATACTCGCCAACCAACTCGACAAAATATTTGACGTGAAAAAAAGTCAATGTAGAACTTTAAAAAAAAAAAAAAAAAAAAGTTGCTGCAGCCGAAGGTTTAGAGCTGTCTCAGGTTGCGAGAGATGCTAGCCTGCAAGGAAAAAAATGCCCCGCAGAGATCCCGGACTAACCGCGATATTGGATTGTTGGATCCTACAAAACCACCACTCGCTCGAAAGTGTAGAATATTTTGAAGTTTTTCTCGAAGTTCTCGATGAAACGATAGAACATTACGGGGCTCTTTTTCAGATCACCCCATTCCAATCTATGCTAATACGTCTCGCATGTGTCACTCGTTACCAGGTGCAGAGCCTTCTAAGAAGGCTCGTTCACTTCAGTCGAAAGAGAAAAGGTTATTTTTTTATTTTTATTTTATTTTATTTTTTTCTTTAAAAAATCTCCTCATGATGAACTATCTGAATCATGGATCTGGGGAACGAGCTCACAGAGGTGGTATTGATAACCTCACTCAGATCCTTGGCGTGTGGACATCCACGTGAATCTCGTGTGCCGTGCTATGCCGTTCCTTCAACATATAAAAAGTTTAATTGCAGATAGAGGCGGAAAGTATGCGCAAGCCAGTGACACCACGGCAAGGCAGGAACCAAAAACACCAAGCTAGAATCGTATCGTATCGTACATGTGTCTCTGGTGACGAGCTTTCGCCTATAGTTTGCACATACAACTAACGTCGACCGGCTCCACCCGGCAAGGTCCCGTGGAGATGATAAACCAGATATGCAGTCTTTAAAACGGTCGACGCTATAGCTACAAACCCCAGAGACGTTTGAGAATTTGATTCATTAAACGAACTATGCAATGCAAAGCTCGTTAAGTCTTGCAGGTCATGGATCCCCCTCTTGCCCCACATTTTACGGAGATGGACAATTCCAAAGTTGAGCGATCATGGCAGAGGCGGCGGCGACCGAGTTATAGTACAGCTCGCAAACGTCTTTTCCTCCAAGGCATCTGTAGTTTGCCGCGGCGCTCCTATATTCGTGATTTCTCGATACAATGTCACCGCATTTTATTTTTTTTATTTTTTCACAATGTTCATGTGAGGAAATAAACTTTCAGATCACAAGATTTTGAAACAACGAAAGGGTTTTCATGGTGATTGTTTTCTGTATCTTCGTTAGATGCGGTGTCCAAGATAAAGTTTTCCTAAGGCTAGTCTACTGGCTGATTCCCGGCTACAAACTGCCCGCAGGGACCTTTTCCTTCCCCAGAATCTGAATCAGAATCGTGCTGCTGCGAAGAAACGAGCTAGAATTGTTTACCAAGAATTAGGTCATGATAGACCGTGCAAGGCCGTAAAACAGGATTCCAAAAGGTATCGAATCCGGTGTAAGTGATTTGCACTGCTCTTCGTCGAGTTCGGCAGGGTATACCGAGCACTCTGTTGCATAAATTATTTCGCATGTAGTCGTTATCTCTGTTCCCTCACGGTTGACTTGCTCTCACGAATATCGCCAGCTGACGAGGCTCGCTCAAACAAATGCTTGTCGAAGATCATGGTGCTTTTAGACTAGCTCCCCGGGATCGATCACGACGAACACCGGGACACTGGATACCAGAATCTGTGGGGGTCAACGCACTCGCCATAAAAATGGCTGGTAGAAGAAGCAAAACGGGGCACAGAAGGGCCCTTGTAGGCCCCATCTTGAACGCCGAAATTGGCAGTTTGGGCGAGAAATATCGGATAGTTTACTAAATCGATTCGGGCCTAATTTACATGTCCAGATCGTTTTGCTTGGGATCGTGTTGTAAGTCAACAACATCAATTAACCGGGTATCCGGTGTTCTCCTCGTCGGAGTCAGGTAATATCTATCGTCGATTTGGGAATATTCAAGTTCGATAGATCCAATCGTCCATTCCTGATTCAGTCGAGGGCCGATTGTAATGGGTTTTGGGGCTTCGACGAGACGACACCTCGCCCTGTACCTGCATCTGCAGGAGACGAATTTCATGCAGCCGTGGAATATAAAACTGACTTGTTAACGCTTCCGGTATCTACTTTGGACGATCAGTCGTTTCATATCTAGTGGGTTGATTCCTATGTATAAGATGGCCTCCTAGCACTAGTCTATAGTGAATGATGATAATGTCGGTTTCCCACCACCGTTGCCAGCATCCGGGTCCATCCCAAGAAGGCAGTTTTATGCAATCTTATCTATGCATATGTATGGGTCCCTTGAAATTATGGATACTGCCACCTGACCATCATATCGACTCCAAACCTGAGATGTCGTCAACGTGACTCCACCACAGATATAGATAACTCGTAGTATGTATGTAAGGTTCATCGGCCCATAGATGTGAAACCTGGCAATAGTATTGGGTTTGGAGACTCGGGAACTCAGGCTCACGCCCAAAATTCGGTACCTGCAGTAGCGTCAATCTCTTGTGGGTACCCAACCAATTGCGATTATGGCGTTTTGGTACCCTCCCGACTGCTAGTCCGTTTTCTACTCGAGTCTCGGCTTGCCATCATTTCAACCGGTTGCTTTTCTCCATGCATTTGCTTGAGGCCATTGTAGGCCCTACAATGCCATTCACAGATCCCAAACCCGCCGCGAACCGGAGATTTTTGGATCTACAACCCATTCCTTCTCAGCATCGTAGTTTTTAAAATAGTAGATTGTCATCAATTATATTATGCGCGAGTGAAGGGTGTCACCAGCATAGCCTCAGAGTTGTCGCACTACATGGGTATCTCCGCCCTGTGGTAGGCTTATTAATGCCACTGTATGTATATATGTACTACCGTTCCTTTTCTGCAGGGAAGAACGCCAAGCAGGAAAGGATCAGGGTGTAAACGTACATGAACACTGAACGTGCAGACAGTCGTTTTGGCATGATAGTTTTCCCCGCACTACCTAGCCGTGGTGCTAAGCCTAGACCTCTAGTTGTGGAAAAGCTCAGATGACACCCCTAGTGTGCAGGATTGGGAAGGTAGATAACCGCGACACACGCAGAGATCCCTGCGTCGAAGGAGCATAAGACGGCAACAGTTGGCGACTTTTGGTCCCGTTCATGTTACATCCTCAGCTACGGGGCACCACTGCATTTACCGTATTGGTTACAATCTGCGACCTGTCAGCGACTCGGCATAATCCCTATGCCCGGTAGAATTGCCAGAGGGGTAACCGAAGCTTTGATCCCGGTATTTCCGATGTATATACTAGCTTTGAAATATGCGAAATCATCAGCCCCAAACGTAGTCGTAGTTTAATGAATAAGATCGGCACCAACTTGCCGCAGCATTGATTTGCCACAATTACTTGGGAATCCTAATCTCGCGCCCAAGCATCCTAGCCAAAAAGATCTAGCTAGGGTGCAATCTATGGATTATAGTGGTTTAAAGAATGCCGCCACTTTTGAGCTCCTCTGATGGATACTTTGGGAAGACATCGATGGTATGCTGAAACAAGATTGATTGGTGGAGCTGTGGATGAATGACGAGGAGAGGAACACCACGCATGACGGCAAGCATAGTAGGATTCGTTGGTTCTGACTCGAGCGTTGAAGCATTTGCTTTCCCTCGGTAAGCAAGATACAACCTACAAACCATGGCTCTGTTTCCGGAAATTAGACTGGAGAATTTTGAGATGAGTGACCCACTGTGTTTTTCTAGAGCCGTATGCTCCGATATGACGAACCGGGCGATGCATGCATGATGCAGAGTCCAGAGTTTTGCCTTTGATGGCGCAATGGCATGAACAGATACTGCTTGAATAGGTATGGTATAGTGCCAAGTTTATTGGGATGAAGCTTCAATAGCTGAGCAAACACACTAGCAACCCCTTCCGTCAAGTCGATACTAGAGTGACCGTAAATACGGTATAGACTAGTATATTCCACGATACTATAGCTCGTTTCAGGTACGCGATGTGACTTTTCGAGTTGGGGGTTTGTTGGATATTTTTGTGTTGCTGGTGCTATTTACGAATTGACACGAATACGGGTCTCGTTACAACTAGGAAATGCCGAAATACATAGAGCTCACGGAAGAAGACCCACAAAACGCCAGGAGCGAAGTATATCCAGGCTACTACTTTCGAGTTGTAATTGTAGTTCTGGGGTATAGTAGACTGTCTCATCACTCCGTCCCAGCACCAGGAGCGGAGATACGCACAGAACCTCAAAAGTTTGAAGAGCCTCTCGTGCCCGTTCACGCCTTTTGAAACACTCAAAACTGGGCAGCAAACATTCGGAATGAAAAATTAATATGCGTCGTACCGTCTTGAGATGTGGCTATTGCGTTCAGCGGACTCTACGGAATCCCGGAAAGTTTTTTTTTGGGACGGCACTCGGTGCTCCACATCCACAATATTATTATCGCAGTCTGTCGACAATCGGGAATTCAGAATGGGGATCCGTGGGACGATTTGTAACGCAAGCATGCTGCGTGCTCGTCATTTCATTGGGTACAGACGTGTTAGTCCTGTTATGATGATATTCGTGCAGCAGGCATAATTGGTTTGATAACAAGTATCATAGAAGAACCTTATCTTCATGGGAATTTGGATAATGTTGATATCATATCCTCAATATCCTGGGAACGGACCAGCGTTTCACTGGGCTGTGGAGTTGGAACTGGCGAGTTGTCATATTGGGAAAGGTTCAGGTACCATTTCGAAAGGTTTTCTCACCCAATTGCAATCTCGGAAGCCGACACTTGGAAGAACGTAATTTCGATTTCTTCGTCTTCTTGGTAGTAGGAATACTTGGAAACAAGCGTCCTCCATTGACCATACCAATCAGGAAACATTCGAGAAGAAGCTCTGGATTCCACAGAACCTGATACAAACAATCGTGACCCCTGCAGCCACAATCACACCAGTTCTCTTGGTGGGTTGTTTGTCACCTTGGCTTGTTCGCGACATCTGATTAGCCCCAAGCGAATCTGCAAGGTACGCGATGGATTGATCCTGGCGAACTAACGCTCGGGGCCTCGCTTCAGCCCTCTTTTCCACCAGCCGCATTTGTGAGGCCCGTGGAGCAGTGTGTGCTGCATGTAACCCGGGATACAGTAGCGTCCCGAGAAGAAAGGTCACCTGGATCGCGACATCCCTGCTCCCACCCAAACCAAGTTTCCTGCATATAACGGATCCATCACTATACCGTTACTGGTAGTTCTAACCGGGTATCAACTGAAACTGTCAGACTCTGGCCAATTACGGTGTATCGCTGGGCTGGTAGCCGAGAGCGGGGTCCTCCCGCATGTCCCCGAATCACGAAATGTTGGCTGATAGGAAAACAATGTGTGTCTGATCTGATTACCTATTGGATGGTTTATGATAAAAGCTTGGTGTGGTAATAAGTTTTGACATTATTACCGTTACCGTGGCCAATTTCTTCCCTTTTAGCCGTTCTTTGATGGTCGCCTTTCATAAAACGACTAAGCGGCTGGCTGGGAAGGGCCAGGTAGATCTAAAGACATCGGCGTCCTGATGAGACTGCGGCATTGCTTCACATCCAAGTTTCGTTTTGATCGTTCTTTACCATCACCAATAAACCTTTGTTTAATTCCCTATCAGATAACGATATATTGCTTGCGATTCCGAACTGATATCAAGGGGCAAGCTCACATGGCCGTTAACATGCATCTCAAACGACCGCCATCCCAACGGTCGTACACAGTGCTGCAGCGCATAGCGATGGGCAAAGCACACGAAACAATTCGGTAGAGGATCGCTGAATGGGTAAACTATCACATCTTTTCTGTATTCACCAGGCACCAGAATAGGCCTGCAACGTTGGCTTCGCATATTGTCGCCACAAGGGAAAAGGTTACAAGAGGCTTTTTTTCTTACCAGGAAACCACCGTTTCGCCATACCTTGACTGCTACTAGGCAGATCATCACTGCTTTGTTCGCTTCGTAGCCTGGTGGACAAGGATTCTCACCAGAATCAAGTCGGATTTACGATATCGCATGAACAGATTTGACAATCCTTGGCCATCCCTCGCAATTGTGTGCTGCTGAAACATAAACGACTTTCTACCAGGGTACTTAAGGCATATGCCAACGGTGATTTATGTGTCAACGAATAAGTGCCTGGCGAGTCGGGAAGAATAAAAATAAGCATGGCTTGCAGATGGCTCGAAATGGCGGCCGCAAAGGTAACAAGCATGCCCATCTTTTTTGGTCGCCTTACCCCACCATTTGAGGCCTGCTCTCATATTCCTCGGAGTCCAAAAGATCAAATGTTTAAGCTGATCTTTTCTTAGATCTATCCCAGTCACCTCAAATCCGAACACGACTGCCCATGCTTAATAAGAGGTTCTGTTATAGCTATAATGAATCGATTGGATGGCTCTGGCGGAGTGAGACATCTGTCTCAATCCTAAACGAGACAGTGAGACATACCGCTCGGATGCTTGGCGCCGTCTCCACCTCCAGTAACGGGGAACCGGTTTTTGCTGTTGGTACATGTCCTTAGGATGTGCGGCGACGTCATTTACGCCTGTGGCCCTGCATAGTCTTGCGATTGAGGCGAGGTTTACAGAATATTCTGAGTAAGATGTATTAACTGGTCGTTGGAAATGTATAGATTCTTTGCTTGCATTCTGTTACGTACATATTTCATTCTATAGCCTTGTCGTATCGGTTGGTAGCTCGGTACCGATATGTCCTAAATGTATGTCCCCAGAGAGCCAAGCACTTGCGTCTGCAGCCTTCTATCGTTCCAATCCGATCACTAGGCTAAGAAAGTGGCTGACCAACGGCTTCGCC
This sequence comes from Arthrobotrys megalospora, assembly GCA_036971655.1. NCBI lineage: Eukaryota > Fungi > Ascomycota > Orbiliomycetes > Orbiliales > Orbiliaceae > Arthrobotrys > Arthrobotrys megalospora. The sequence goes on along the minus strand of JAVHJN010000007.1, from coordinate 113,884 downwards.
AGGCTATTTGGCGATGGCTGACCATGGCTCCTCGATGTATGTACACTAAGTTGTTCAGTAGCGCATTTCAACGGTACAATTTCCGTGGAAGGATTATGACTTTGATCAGCAGGTCCTGCGGTTTAGCAAGCCCGGTAGACCTCAGTCGGCCGGTTTCAGCGCCTGATCACAGGTATCCTGCAGTCTCGCGAGGTCCTCGATGACACTATCAACGAGTCCCTCGTTCGCGCCCGTAAAGCTTCCGAATTTGAGGCCACTAAGGTCCCCGACGATGTCTTTGATCTCCTGAGTCAATTTCTCGCAGTCCTCGTCCAAAATTTCCATTTCCATCTGTAGCTTTTGATTGGCAACCTCCAGTGATTTGACGACGTCCTCAATGGGTAATATATTACTCTTCGGAGCCGGAATTTCCCCATACACCTCCATCACGCTAGTCATGTCCGCCTGGTCTCGCATTTCCGCGTCTTCGTCCCGGTTTTGAGCAGCTGTCTCTCGTCTCTCGCGTTTGAGAAGCTGGTGTGACATCTTCGCTTCGAAGTCGATATTCTTGCGAACGGTTTCAAGGGTAGCAGCGTGTTTCAACGTCAGATGGTTGTAGAGATGCTTTACATGCGGATGGTCTTGGAGGTTCTTGGGGAAGAGAGAACGAAAGGTCTTCAAGTCGACTATATCCGGGAAAGTCGAGTTGGAAAGAAGGAAGTTGGTTAGGATCTGAGTCTCGGTTTCGACGGTAGAGCGTGACATGTTGCGAGAGATCCTTGCCTGCTTCTACGTGAAGGCGAGACAGAACGTGTCTACATGTGGTTTGATGATGGGAGATGTTGATTGGGGATTGTTGAAGTCGCGGTTAGTTTGGCGTCTGGGACCAGCCTGTACCCTGTTCCGTCAACACACCCAACTCGCCCCTGCAAATGTCAATGTTACCAGGGTGAGGATAATGCAATGATGAGGAAGGATGATGATACCGACGTTAGATGACGATACTACTTTCAGCTCGAGAGAGCAGGAATGTAAGGATCAGTTCGTATTGCTGTCTCAGTTCTGGCACAAGAATAGCAGCTATTGGGGAGACGACAAAAGAACAGTCCGATTCCGATAGGCCATATTCGTCCAACCGAAGGGAAGCATGCTAGGACCTTGCTTCTACCCGAGATGATACCACATTGTGCATGAAGGCTGATGGCTTGATTCAACAAGTTACATAAGGATACATAAGGTACGTCTCCAGTACCTTGCAGCCCGCCAGGCATCAGGCCAACCTGCACTGCCTAGTCGCAAAAAAGAGGTCACCGAACGCCCACAACCTGGCAGCCATGCAGCAGGTCCTTGCCACCGGCGAATAGAATGGGCCTGCAAATCCGAATTCTCCGGGCTTTAGCTTTCGTCGTCTCGAGATTAGACTCGACTGGTGTCCATGTACGAGTACGCTTCGGTACGGGCTTTCCTGTTTGAATTTCTCTTCTCACACCTTCGATGTTAATGCACCACAAACAACACATTTCCAACCCTCATCCTCTTTCTCTCGCCGGAGTAGCTATTGCGACCCGTGCTTCGAGTCTACCTTTCCATTTCCCCATCCTCCTGTGCCTGCACTACCGCCCCCTAATGGATTTCTTTTTCTTTCATCCTTGGGTAATCTGCCCTATCATTTTGTGACACTTCACCCCGATGCGCGATTTCGAATATCTCTTAGATAACAGCACACGTGCTCACTTCAGCAGGCGTCGATATGTCTTAAAACGGTGGCTGTCTTAGTCCACCAGTGTGCCCTGCCGGGAGTATACATTATCGGAATATGCCATTAGCATCTGAGCCTAGATGCTGCTCAGTCGTGCTTCGCAACTTTATCTGCAGCCAATCTACCCACCTGGCTGTGGCCGGCGAGTCTTCCACGGCGCCTCTGGGTATCTCGTAATGAGTAAGGCCTATTACTTACTCATACAGATAACTTCTGGTTGTGCTCTCCACTACCCTTGTCCATCTTCCGGTTGACTGGAGGCCGTTGGTTGGTCGCTATACAACGTTCAAGATGGCCCCCCTGGATACCCCCAGGTTTCGTATCTGCTATCCACCTACACTTCTATTTGGCCGTAGCCTCGGAATAAGGTTCGGTCGCGTCTTAGTGGCTGATTCCGATAACATAATGGGTAAAATAAGATAACTTGGTATCAAAAACTTGAGAAGTACCTCGGTGTCCTAGCGAGGGACGTATATGACTAAATTTGAGAATCCTTATCTCCAGTAGCACTGCGTGTTTGAGCCTCTCTGCACCTTTTACGCAAAATCTCGATTGTAAGAGTATAGTACACGGCGACTTTGCTTTTTTAATTCGGCGCAAGTTGCAAAGACTGGTTTTCGCAAAAGGACATCCCATAGTGGTATAGTTGGTGCTGGTGATTCCTACATGATTCCCTCCCAAAAGATTTCCAAGCCACCCCTGACGTTGTCAGGTTTATTAAGGAAGAGGCGAAGCTGATCGTGACTATTGCGGGCTCGTGAACAATATCCCGTCAAGGAATATTTTGTCTTATACTTGAATTTTTGCTTTTGTTGGGCAATTGACAGGTCTGATTGAAAAGTTGGCACCGACATCTCCTCCGCACCCCATTCCTTGGAGTAGTTTGTGAAACTTTGAATTTCTGCGCATGCGCTTGTATAATTGGCCTATGTGCAGATTATACTGGCTTAACTGTTTGGATACCATGGGGGTATATCCTGGGGCCTGCATTGCATACGCGTGCGACATAGAGCCCTGTTTGTATTCCTTGCTGTCGTGACTATACTAGTAGTCTTCACAGCTTGGTTTTGATCTTAATTTTCTTCTTTTCTTCCTGGCCTGATCGTAACACCCCTTCCTAGAATCTTGTTTTAGCCACCTATCCACGTTGTAGCGTAGTAAACCAGCAAAAAGAAACCTTCGAAACAATCATGTCAATCTCTTTGTAGAACATCTGTCTCTGGTGGAAGTTTCCGGGGAGGACATCCCTAAGGGCCCAGGGCCATTTGCTTTTTAACGACCATCACGAGTCAAGATGGAGCGACAGGATTGGCATAAGTCCAATTATCTCACTATCAATGCGACCAGTCGGCTCTAATTATACCACTATCGTCGACCTGCACGAGCATTATTTTCTCAAACCTTTCCGTCCCGTCCCTCCCTTCCCCTCCCCTCAACCCCGCGCGACAGGAATGATTTCCGCTCGCATGTAGCAGGTTTTATGCCGCTCTCTCTCGAGAAATCCTGCTGATACCGGAGTCGATATTTGCTCCACTCACAATACATATACGCGCCCGTCTCCAAATATGCATTTACCAAACTGATCGCGCAGGGGTATACTATATGGTGTGCTAACTAAAAAACTTGGTTTTTTTTTGGAGGATGTACTATGCTATAACATAGCTTTTGCTCGCCACCAGCCCTGCAGGCGAACTAGGTTCCCTCTGCCTAGGATAAGTATGCGCATCTGATACCACCTGTTATCCCTTGTAGTGCGCAGCCTGGATCGTTAGGCTCGCCTCTGTCCCTTTCTTCCGACCAGCTCGAGGTTTGCAGACCAGACTTTTGACAGCTTAGGTAGCTCCAGGCCGCAAATTCAAAAACGGAAATGGTTTTACAACCTGGAGAGCATGCATGGGGGTGGCGGCTTTGCATCGTTGGCATGAAAAAGCCAAGCAGCAAATATCGAGCCGCGTGTGGTAGCACACATGTACGTATGTGTTTCGGTATGCATGGAAGTACCTTGTATTCATGATCAAGTGCAGTATCTGTAGATGATTGAATGACCTCCGTCCATGGATCCGGGGATATAGATACCTAAAATTAAAGATTTCTTGCGGTGGTGTTTGGTTGTTGCATATTATATCGCATTTATCTGGAAGGTAAGGTTGATGCGAAAGATATACAATTTGCGACAGCTTTTGTGATGCCCCTCGGAAATTCTAGCTCTAGATAAACGTACACTATCAAAGTGCCCAAGATTCATACAGGCAGACCGCTGATCTCGTAGAGGACGGAGGAAGCCGTTTTGTCTCATGCCGGGCCAGGTGACATTCGATATTCATTTGTCTCCGCTAGTATCTACATCCAAATGTGATGCTATATTTTAATGAGAAAACAAAAAAAAAAAAGAGATTTTACAAGAACTCTGGAATGTATGTGTGTATTTATTAGGGATGATTCAATCATTTGAAGAAATTTTTTGTACATGGGTATCTTTTGAGTTCTGTAAATGCTGTAAATCGCCAATGATCCACGAAGCGGAGGAACAACAGGGCTTCAAATAAACTTTTCGAGATGCAAGAAAGCAAGGTTAAACGACAGGCTACCCTTTAACAGCCGAGATCCCACCGATATAAACCCGTGTGTATTCGATTTGAACAAAAAAAAAGCACCAACGCCAAAAGGAAAGAAGTATAAAATTGGCGCTGAACTGTTGTCAACACTTGCGATGCCGCTTGACATGATGTTATGTACCTTCCGGTGCCGTAGACGTGGTAGAAGTGGCAGTATCGGGCTCGACTGTCTCGCTGACTGTCTCGCTAGCCGTTTGACTGGTTGTCCCACTGATTGTCCCACTGATTGTTCCACTGGTTGTTCCACTGGTTTTTCCGTTGGCGGCTTTACTGGCTGCTTTACCGGCGGCTTTGCTGGCTGTTCCGAGACTGGGCTTGGCTGTTCCTAGACTAGCCTTGCCTACGGAGCTTGTCTGGTGTTTAACTGAACTTGACTTTTGATCAATTTTCGTCGACGTAACAGTAGTATTGTTAGGAGTAAGCGGTTTCTTGACAGCGGTTGGCTTAGGGCGGCGTGAGGCCGTGGTCGTGGTCGTTGAGGTAGTAACCTCTTTCATAGGTGGTCTCCACGGCAAATCTTCGAGTGTTCCCCGCCAGCTGATTCTCTCGAAGCTCACTCTGTGGGTTTTTCCATGTGTCCCTTCAACGTTAACAGTTATGGTAACAGAGCCCGTTTCCCCTGCCCTGCCCCAACGTAGTTGAATAGAGTCTTCTTTTTCTACAACCCCACCGATATCAGGGTCGTTGATGAATAGTACGATCCTTGTTGCTCTCTGTGTCGGGTCGGAAACTGAAATGGTAATGTACTTGTCTTCGGCGCCACTGTAACCCCACATTATCGAACAAGGTGTAACGGCTGTAAGATAGCCAATTGTCCCACCAGACCAAAAGTTTGCCATGACGGTATTGTTGAACTCTATGGCCTGAAGCCTCGGGGTATTGTGGGTGACATTGATAGGTGGTAGCGCAGCAAAATCCCGAGTTTCGTCAGAGCTTGCACTAGGGAGTAAGGCGTAGGCGTAGTGCCCTTCTTTGGGGTCGACTCCGTGGTTTCGGTAGATAGTAAGGTATTCCCTTGTGATGGGGTCGCTGAAGCCAAGATAATCTGGATATTGATTTATATCTGTCCATTTCCCTTTGCGCTTTTCGTGTCTGAAGGAAACGGGGTCCTTATCTAGAAAGACATAACCACCAAAACTATCGAGATATGCCCAATCTACTTGTTCGTGGGTTTCTTCCCAGGGCTTAATCCACCCTGGGTTCATAATTTGGTATTCCCCATTGATGCTGAAGTTGGATCCGGCAAGGGGAAGGTTTCTTGATTCGTAAGTTGTGTGCACTTCAGTCCCAGACAGCCCGGCACACCCGGCACCCAAGGCGATAATACTGTTTAGAAGGAAGAACCAAGACTTCCTGGCGGATGACCCTTTGTCAGTCGATAGTGCGTCCAACCCAGCAACTCCATGGGTACCTCTCCAGTCTAATCCGCCAGCCCAGTCCCTATGGGCTGTAAATTTGTAGGCAGGGGGGTCCTGTGGGTTCTGCCCGTTGGTGACTCCGGGAGTATGATAGGGGTCCATTGTCGGCCAGTAATCATTAGAGAAATGGAGCGGGTCTTTGTCAGTGTAGACGTACAAGAACCCGTCTCCTTGATACCAAGGCCTCAAGTTTTCGTGATTGAGAGCCTCGTATCGACCAATCCTAGAGGATGACATGGCTAATGCTGCGGCCCATTCGGGCCTATGATGCATTATGCGATCAGACATAGGGGTAGCAAACGTCCCGATTGGCGGAGGTGCCGGCGGTACCCTTTCCTCGAGAACCTTTTGCATACCGAAAGCCTGAGTAATGTTGAGACCGTATAAGTCGGGAAGCGGGGCGGCTTCCCATATACTTCTAGCCAACGATTTAAAGAATCTCCTGTGTTTGCGAGGTACCAGCTCGGCATCTGCGAAGTAGAGGAGCGACTGAAGGAAGAGATTGCCCCAAAAGGCATCCGGCTCGGACTTTCTGGAGATATCCCTCCCTCTGATATGGCCCATCATCATCCCTCGCCACATCACGGGGGAAAATGTTGAATTGATGGCGGTATACGTTACCGCTAGTTCCGTGGTGTTGATGTGGTAAGGGGATTTACTGAGGACGTTTACAGCTTTCGACAACGAATAGTAATGCTGAACACCGTAGCCTCCGCTATAAGGGAATATTTCGTGGGAAAGATAGCTTCCGCCTTCGTAAAGTCCTTCGCCGCTTTCAACCAGCCTGAAGATTGAGTTCTCGCCGTCGTACTCCCTGTCGGATAGACACCATCTCCCCCGTGACACTTCGGCTTCCTCGTTGGTTATCACACCGGCTCCGATCAATGCTAGACAAATATCGGCTCTATTGGCACCTTTGAGCGAACGCTGACCGATACTGCCAATATTCTAGAAAGCAGAATGCTGTGAGTTTGGCTCGAGATGGTATTTTTGTAATCAAATGAGTAGAAGTATCATACTTTAACGATCGTGGAACCAATTTCATGTCGCCGTCTCGGAGTTAGGTCGTCGTAGAGAAGTATAGCAATATCTACCAAAGCCAATGGCGCTCCAATGCTGTTACGGGTAATGCATCAGAATCTCTAACCGTCATAATACAAGGATGCTATAGTTGGAATCAACCATACCGAAAATTCCACCAATTTTCGCCTTTCGCCTGAACTACACTGGCATTGTATATCTCAGAGGCGATAAAGTCGAGACTTTGAATGACTGTCTCCTGGACATTGAGGTCATGGTAGTGGATGCTACTGGGTATGGAGTAGGATTGAGCTGTTACACAGATAGAGATCAGCGAACATGGCTTCTTCACGCCGCGGAGAGTTAGAACGTGGTAGAGCTCGAGAGGTCCACGCACCGATTGTCCGCAATCTCTCGTAGGATTTCCGAAAGTTGACTGAGAGGTGAATGGGTGAAAGATCTTCCCAGATGTGAATCCTGGAGGGCTGCATGTTGGCTATATACTGTTCAGCCGTGCCGGAGAGTTTTGAGAGGGCGTAGTAGACATCGTCGCTGTTGACCCGCATATGGTTCCCCGTCACGGTTGCCTTCCATCGCTGCCGCAGCCTACGGAAGTGGGCAGGGGTCAGGGAGGGCGTGTCTGCGGCAGATGCCAGAGCTGCGGCAGGCGTCTTTGCAGAATCTGCCACCATGTTTGAAGAGGAAGGGGAAGATGACGATGATGATGATGATGACGACGAGACGGTGAGTAACGAAATGCTATATATCTGGACGGATACGTAACGGCGACGGGGAGAGAGAGCCTTCCAAGCTGGTCGCGCTCAGAAGCCAAGGGGGGGGATGTCAAGGGCGCATGTATCCGTCTCTGCTACCCCCAGCCGGCGGCTCAAGCTCGAGAATCGATAGTATGGTATCGATACGGACACCTCGTTCACGACGTAATGGTTATACCGGCGTATACGTGTAGATAGAGTAAGGAAGGAGGGAAGTATTCCGGCGATGTTCGATGCAAGTATATAGAAGTACAGTCCGTATCCCCTTTCCAGTCCGGTTCCAGTCCAGTCCAGGCCAGGTTGCTTGCAATTGAGGGCTCTCTCGATCGGGCTAATTAGATGCATACATCCAGACCAGAAACCATGTCCGCTGCGACGCCACTTTCTTGCAGCGCACCCACCGAACGTGAACACGATTATATTATATCACATCTAACTAACTGCTGTCCTCGCGGCCGCGATCTATTCAAATACTAACTAACTACTACATGTACTACTCGTGATCAAGTAGTAACTATTGCCAGTGCCGTGCTGTGCGGTGGGTCCAATCAATAATATATCCAGCCGGGTGCGGTTGTTCCCGCGGCAAATCACATTCATTCCCAGCTCCAGCGAACTGTCCGCGTGCGTCGTTCCAACCGCGGCAGACAGCTAGTTAACCCAACTCACCAATTCATCATCATCTTCCTCACCATCATCAATCCATTCTATCCTCAGAACTACATCCATTCAACTATAGCCATAGCCATCACCATCGCCGCCATCGTCGGTTCCATATTCTTTTCCTTCTCTCCTCCAAGATACACCTGGCCTGCTCGTAGCTAGCTATTCTTCGTAATCCCGTCCAGTCCGCTCGTAGTACTATCCGACCCGTCTCGAATCGACCGTGTGATCGTACGACCCAACCTCCCCCAGACCTCCAACCAAATACATACAAATATTCTCGTTCCAGGCCCGTTGTTCACCATAGATACCCTATCCAAACTCCTCGGCGGCTTTGGTCGCAAGCCGTCCGCCATGTCGGCCCCGGACACCCTTCCGGCTACGGTCCTACCGATAGTTCCCCTGCCTTCCGGCAATGTTCTCCTTCCCGGTGTGACCAAACGTATTCACGTTACCGATCGGCCCGATATTGTTGCCCTTCTACGGAAAGTTTTTGGCCAGTCTCCTGAGGAATTCTTGTCAAATGCCCATAAACTAGTCGGTTGCGTGCCCCTGAAGGCCCCTTCCCAGGTGCAATTCATCAGGGATAGAACCGGCCAGCGGCACCTCGAGGGTGAAGTTGAATCGCCACAGGAGAGAGAAGCATCCGGTGTAGAGGATATGGCGGAAAGGATCATAAAGGCCGTTATTACCTCTGACCCAAAGATACCTGTGCCAGCGGACCTATTTACCCATGGTGTGTCCGCCAAGGTCGTCGGCCTCGAGGAAAGAACTGCTGGTGGTATGACCGTTCTCGTAGAAGGGATTGCAGTGTTTAAGCTGGGCCGTGTCGTGCAGGAGACTCCGTACATCGAGGCAGATGTGGAGTATTCCGAAGTTGAGGAGAGTATGTCCTCCGTGCCTGCCCCGAAGTAGCATTTGCCCCCCATGACGGTACTGATCCCTGCGAACCAACATAGATCCCGTCGATGCCGTAGGCCAGAAGCATTTTCTAGAAATCAAGGCTCTTACAAAGGAGCTCGTAATCTTGCTCCGCATGTCGGCATTGACCCTACGCACCGGTACAGGGCTCCCGCCGTTATTGGCCCGTCGGGCCGACCAGTTCGTATCGAGCAAAGATCCCAACGAGGCCGCCGGTCTGGCTTATTTCATGGTCAGCGCCGTGGATGCTACCTACGCAGACCAGCTAGCGATGCTAACAAATGCAACTGTTAATTCGAAACTCGAAAAAGCGGTCGAAGTTCTGACTCGGCAGGTTAACGTAAGTGTCTGAAGAGGATATGTGGTTGATTCGGACACATTTCTGATTTGAAGAATCTAGACCGTTCGCCAGCAGCTCAAGGCGTCACAGAAAATCATCATCAAACGCCCTGACACTAACCTTTTGAGGGCTCCTCCACGCTTTAGGCCATTCCAAGGAAGCCGCGATGATGACGACCAGGAAGATGAGCATGGACAATTGGCGAAGCGGGTTCAAGAGAGTCAGCTGAGCCCAGAAGGTAGACCCGTCCCTTGTACGAGCCCACCTCCATATTTGGCATATCTAACAATATTGCTCCGCAGCTGCTACTGTTGTTCAACGGGAACTGAAGCGGCTGAAGAGAATGATGCCTGCTCAGGCTGAATATCAAGTCTGTCGCAACTACATAGAAAACATTATCGAAGTGCCATGGGTTAAGACTACGGATGACAAACTTGACTCCTCGATGCTGTCCCGAGCCCGAAAGCAACTGAACGATGATCACCATGGCTTGGATAAAGTCAAAAAGAGGCTTCTCGAGTATCTAGCTGTTTTGAGATTAAAGAAGCAACTCGAAGAAGAGACTTCCCTGGCGATAGCTGCCAAAACAACTGACGAAAAGGAAGTCGCCCCTGCACCAAAGAAATTCCAGGACAAGTCCCCCATCCTGTTGCTTGTTGGGCCTCCCGGTGTTGGTAAAACCTCGCTTGCGAAAAGCATCGCCACCGCTTTGGGGAGAAAGTTTCATAGAATATCTCTGGGCGGTGTTCGGGACGAGGCAGAAATTAGAGGCCATCGGAGGACTTACGTAGCAGCATTGCCGGGAGTTATAGTCGGGGCATTAAAGAAAGTTGGCGTGGTCAATCCCGTAATCCTTCTCGGTAAGCATATATTTACATGCTTGAGCTCTATAACGCAAAATCTAACCCTGCCCTGTTAGACGAGATCGATAAGCTGGGAGGTAGTAGCTTCCATGGTGACCCTTCAGCTGCTATGCTTGAGGTCCTCGACCCTGAGCAGAATTGGTCTTTCACCGACCATTACATGGGCATACCTCTTGATCTTTCAAAGGTATTGTTCATTGCCACGGCTAATTCATTGGAGACGATACCTGCGCCTCTTCTTGATCGTATGGAAATGATCTATCTCAGTGGTTATACAACGCTGGAGAAGAAGGCCATCGCCTCCCGATACCTGGTTCCAAAACAACTCCAAGCCAACGGGCTGCAGACGGAACAGCTCCAGCTATCAGATGAAGTACTCCTCAAAGTGATACAATCGTACACTCGGGAAGCTGGTGTGAGAAACTTGGAACGCGAGCTTGGGAGCGTCTGCCGAGCTAAGGCGGTAGAGTTTGCCGAAGCTAGAGATGAAGGCAAAGTAGAAAGTTACAGGCCAAACGTGACAGTGAAAGATGTCGAGAATATACTCGGAATTGAAAAGTACGAGGAAGAGATTGTAGAGCGAGATCTACGGCCGGGTGTCGTAACCGGACTTGTCGCATATAGCTCCGGGGTTGGAGGGTCTGTTTTGTTTATCGAGTGTTCGGATTATCCGGGTAACGGAACACTTCATCTTACAGGTCACCTAGGCAAGGTTCTTAAAGGTCGGTGGTTTCAGCACCCGAAACCCGTGGTAAACGTGTGGTACTGATATTGACGATATTTCTTAGAGAGCGCCGAGGTTGCCCTCACCTGGGTGAAGTCGAACGCCACACTTCTGGGCCTGACCAGTGATCCGACAGAGGACATTCTAAAGAACCGAAGTGTCCACCTCCATTGTCCGAGCGGCGGTGTCCCTAAAGATGGGCCGTCGGCCGGTTGTGCGATCACGATCTGCCTCATCTCTTTGTTCTCGGGACAGAAGGTCTCCCCGCAGATAGCCATGACCGGGGAAATGTCTCTCCGAGGGAAGGTCACAGCAGTTGGCGGTATTCGCGAGAAGACTATTGGGGCCATGCGAGCGGGTGTGAAGACAGTTCTTCTGCCGGAACAGAACAGGAAGGATGGACAAGAACTACCAGATGAGGTCAAAAAGGGAGTTGAAATTGTCTATATCAGGTGAGCGGCACCCCCCAATTACAAATAGTGCAACATGATGGAATGCTAATGTCTACTGCTTTCTGTTTTCTGTTTTCAGAAACATCTGGGAGGCCATCCGAGCGATATGGCCCGAGTGGACGGTTGCAGACGAGCACGTTGGCCGGCTTGAAAGCCATCTGTAAATCAAATTAGATATCTATATATGAGCAGAGTGAACAATATATATATATGCTACCAAGTAGCCCTTCCTCACTGGAAGAAATACCCGAACACGCGTAGACGGCTGCTGCATGCTGGTGAAGTAATATTAATATGTACTCAAGTGGGCATGGTGGTGATATATGATGTACGTTAGATTGCAGGCATGTGCGCCCGTTTCTGGCGTGTCGTTACGTCACCCCGCCAAAAGAGCCAGGCACCAGAAAAAGTGTCACAGGTGTCAACAACCCAACTCCAAGCTTGACCCTCCACTTCACTCCATATCCTTCTTTCATCTACACCCCGCCTACCTTCGCAGAAAAAAGCCTTCTATCACAAGGACCTTATTCGACTCAGATACCAGCGGCAGTGTCCCGTCACGACGTCCAAGATGACGCTCTACTACTCTCTTGTAAGTTCGGTCCTCTGATGTGAAGATAGGCACGCGAACAGACAGCCTCGGATGGAACGAGTACTGATGTCACCTCTTGGTCCCCTTAGGTCTTCGCACTCCTCATGTTTGAGATGGGAATCTTCATGGTTCTCATTCTCCCGCTTCCGCTCACCTGGAGAAGACAAATGTTCACATTCATCAGCACCAACCCTCTTATTGCGAAACTCCAGTACGGTCTTAAGATTACCTTCATTTTCATCCTCATTCTATTTATCGACAGTGTAAGTTTGTTTCATTTCAAAAACACCCATTCTAGCCTACTTACCCATTCTTAACAGGTTAACCGCGTCTACCGTGTCCAACGGGAACTTGCCGACTACAACTCCCCTGGCCGTTCCACTACGATCGTCGGTCACGAACGTACCGAGGTCCAAGCCCGAAAATTCTACTCCCAGAGAAACATGTACCTCTGCGGTTTCACTCTGTTCCTCTCTTTGATTCTCAACCGTACCTACGTCCTCATTCTCGATATCCTTCGTCTCGAAGAGCAGGTCAAACTCGGTCAGAAGAGCGGAAACAAGAACATCCAGGATTACGAGGCGCTGAAGGAGGAACTGAGAAGGAAGGATCTAGACCTACAGGCAATGAAGGAACAGGCTAAGGGTCTTGGAATGGCGTATGACGAATTGAGCGATCAGGTCAAGACCGACTCGACTCCTAAGAAGACTAAATAAACCTCCTACCCCCGCCCTGGCAGAGGTGAATAACGATGCGGATTTGGTGTGGATATAGTTTGGTGATGAAAGACGAAGTTGGTATTCAAAAAGATATAATTTCTCGACTAGTTCTTTTTTTTTGTTTCCGTTTTTTGTTTCCCTTTGGCTTTTCCATCCTGTTTGTACACAAATGCGACTTGGTTTTTATGATATTATGTGAACCTTTAGAACCGCGAGCTCATCGCCAGCACCTTGAGATTCCCCACTACATGCAGCACAGCGGAGCAGACAGCCAATCACGAATAAAATCTGAGCCTAGAGGGAATTGAAAGATTTCTGGAAATGTCTGGGTCCTGAATTTCATCTGTGTGGTCTCAAGTATATAAAAAATTACAAAATGCGAGGATCTATTGATCTTCCAAATAAACTGGATCAAGCATCACTCTTCTTGCCTTTCCGTCTCCTCCACCTGCTGACTGGCTTCTTCCTTGATTCTTCCGCCTCCAGCTGATATCCCTCCTCAATAACATTGGCATTGCCAACGATATTCAAGAAGACTTCGTCCATTGAAGTCCTACTGATAGAGTAGAAATCAATACCGAGTTTCTCTTTGTTTTCCTCTGCGTAGGCTGTTAGTAAGATAAATGTAAATTATAAGAGAGGATAAACTTACCAAGCAGCTGGAATAAGATGTTGATAGTTCTGTTACGCTGCTGAGCCTTTGCCTTCTCTTCCTGGCTGTCTGTTCTGCTAATTCCATCGTCGACTGGGGCTTCCTCATCCCTGAATCTCATGGTCGATGGTACTTTGAATTTGGTCTGTCCGTGGAATGATTTATCTTCCACCTCGGCACCTTGGAAGTTCCCTAGAATCCAGGATTTCACGGACTCCATTTCCTCGTCGCTGGTATTCGGTGACGATTTGAGTACGATGTGGATGTGGTAGTGGTTACCATGCTTTTCTCTGAGATAATCCGTTGTGCCTACAGCTAACATCTTTCTTGATATTATGCCCGCGCGGTTCGCAAGAGCATCGACTTCCAACATGCTGTGGCTGGTAAGTAATAGGGAGCGGCCCGGGGCGATTGACCTCAATATATTCCAGAGAAGGCGCTGAGAAGCCGAGTCCATGGAAGACGAAGGTTCGTCCAAAAGCATAACACTAGGGTTTCCTATAGACCGACACGTCAGAATCGGAGGGTACCTCACAAATAGGCACCACGAGGGTACATACCCATTAATGCAATGGCTAAAGATAGCTTTCGTCTATTTCCACCGCTGAGCTTCCAGGCCATACGTTCGGAGAACTCTGCCAATCCAACAGCATCGAGGACGACCTGGACGTTATGATCGATATCCTATACGGCCTAGTGTTAGTACTCTTACAACTAAGGAATCAAGGAACTTTGAAGCAAAAAAGAGTTACCTCAACGCCTCGTATCTTTGCATAGAACCGTAGATGCTCTCGGGTGGTCATCTGATCGCAAGCATCGAATTGGGGACAGACACCTATAGTCATTACATAATCCGTATTAGCAACTGAGTGCCTCAGACACTAATTGTAACATGAGACTTCTATTACCTAAGTGAGATCTCGCCACGGGCTTATCTTTGCTATGCATTTTTAGTCCCTGAACGAATATATCACCCGAATCCGGGCGAAGAACACCTCGAATCATCGAAATTCTATAAAACGGGTGGATAAGTGAACGCCTTAAACCAATAATCCTAGGCGAATTGCAGGGCAAGTGGGACTTACGTGGTAGATTTTCCAGCACCGTTAGGACCTAAAAGTGCAAATATCTCACCCGGTTTAACACCAAAGGAGACATCCTGGACCGCTTGAACCTTTCCAAATGACTTCGAGACATGGAGAACTCGTAGGCCGTCCGCAGTTGAACTGTCTACTCGCTTTAGTTCCTCGAATACCTCTTGTTCGGTTTCGGTGGCATCCCGTTCGTTATCTTTTGTCTTGGTAAGTACTCGTCTCGTATCCAGCCGATATGCACCACTCTCCCACCATACCATGATGGAAAAGTAGATGATAATCTGCATAACAAGGTAGAGAATTGGGCCGCCATAGGAAATAATATCCTGAGGGGGGACAAAAGCATCATTGCGACAGTTGATTTGGAAGAGGTTGAGCGAAGCGAATAGTCCTCGAACGAAACTTGGGACGGGTGATATGATGGCCAAGGCAAAATGAACAATAAGAATATTTCTGTTCTGATCCTCGATCGGGGAATATGTCAAAACTGACATGTATCCAATCATGTATAAGAGGAACAGTACAGCATTATAACCTGCGACCATAGCGAAAGCCGCGAGCTGCGATTTTGCCAAGAGGGAGACGACATAGGCAAAGAGGACCGCTGCCAAACCGTAGAGCATTAATATTGCGAACAAGTGGCCGACGTTCCACCACACACTCGTGCTAGCCACAAGAATTACAGTGACGACAACTGAGATGATAAGGACAAACATAAAATCGAAGAGGGTGTAGGCAATCCATAGACTCCCAGCACGAACTCCATTGGAGTAGTGGAGAGCCCTGACGTTTCGCAGTCTTTCGAGCGTCGGGTAGAGCACAAAGAATGCTGGAAAAACGGCAGTCCCCAGTGCAAAATAGGTAATGAACTGGAGACTATCACCGGTGCCAGGTCCGAAGTTGACATCAAAGTTGGTATAGGTTGTTATGATGGTGGCATCGTCACGCAGATTGTCGAGGATGTTTAGTGCGATCAAGGCGTTGTATAGCCCTCCACCGTTACCGACGAATCCGAGAGTCGGGGTACCATCCGGAAGCCAGAAACCGCCGGGGGTAACGTTCTTGTAGTTGTCCTTGATATAGCCAACGAAGGCATCATAAGAGTTGACTACGTGGGTACGATTCTGGAGCGTCGAGACGTCGAAACCATCAGACCCACTCCCTGAGCCCTCAGAAAATCCACCGAAAACATTTTGGAGCTTCAGGGCAGCTTGTAATCCCACGGCTTGTGGCGGACCAAAAACAATGTCCACATCGATGTCCAAACTTGAGATATTGACATTGTCAAAATTGCTCATGGCAGCTGATGGGTTACAAGAAGCAACCTCGAATCCCTTCAAAAACCGGAGGGTGATACCGGCGGCAAGGATCGGAATCAGTATTGCTGCGATCATGGGAAACAAGGAATGCCGTAAGATAACCAGTCGTTTTTGGAACATAACACACGCCTGTGGGATCATTCCGACACGTTTCCCAGTATACAAATCGACGCCAGTTTGTTTCTCTTCGGTTCCAGCGGCGGATACTTGGGCCGCGGCCGTTTCTTCGGCGACTTTGAGAAATACGTCTTCGATAGTCGGGCCATTTATATGGAAATCCTTCATGTCTAACTTGTTGAGCGCCCGAATTACTGCCCCAGCTCCAACCGTGTCATCAGCACGATATATCGTTTGATCATAGAGCTGTTTGCCTGCAACACCCTCAATCGTTGGGGGTGCGTCTTCGTCGAAACAGTGGACTCTATAGCCTCCACCATACCTTGCCTTTAATTCTGCGGAACTTCCAGCACATTTGAGTTGACCTTTACTGAGGATGACAATATAGTCGGAGAGGAAATCAGCCTCTTCAAGGTAGTGGGTTGTGAGAAGAATGGTGCGCTTGTTTCTTTCGGAAAGAATGATATCCCACAGTTTCCTTCTCGATAAGGGGTCAAGGCCGCTGCTGGCTTCGTCGACAATTCCGATTTTGCTGCCACCGATGAACATTATAGCAAGTTGTAGTTTACGTTTCTAATACTTGTTAGTCATCTAGCCATAGGAGAACTAAGCAAATTCCATATTTACCTGTCCACCGCTAAGCGTTTTCGCCAGAGCATCCTTCTTTTGAAGCAGGTCACAGCTTTTCACGATCCCATCGATCTCCTCAGTATCGAGGTATCCAACCTTCAAGTATTGCCACACGCGAAGATGCTCAATAACACTCAGGTCATCCCATAGAACGTTCTGAGTAGAAAATGGTTAGGAACATGTTTTTAGTGCTCTAGAATGCATGGAAACTTACATTTTGAGGACAGACTCCGAGGTCAGTCTTGACACCAGAAATACGAATTTCTCCCGAACTTATCGTGTCGAGCCCGCTTATCGCATTATTTGTAGTGGACTTTCCACTGCCATTTGCTCCCAAAAGCGATACAATGCAACCTTTCCTAACGTTTATAGAGAGATCGTTCACGGCGACGACAGTTTCTTTAGATCGGCGGCTCCACCAACTCGGTGGATATTTGCGAGTAAAGTTTTGGATCTCGATAGCATTTTCTTCGGATGTCGTTCCAATTGTCCTGTTGGGCGATGCAGTGCCGTACAGCCAACTCTCAACGAAAGCTGCTAGTATTGGGTAAACAATTATCTGCAGTATGATGAAGGCGAAGAAGGCGATTCCAGGCAGTGCATGTGTCGATGTAGGCGCTCGTTGAAGTAGATTCGTTCCAATATTTTCTCTCTCAAAGCGGGCTATGAGGATCATAAAGTAAACGTAGGACATGGGTGTAAATAGGGCGCCCTGTGTTCCGAGTAAGCCACCACATACAGTTTATACTAGGGCTCAAACAAACTTACGAGAATAGCTGTGGCGCCAGTCGATAATTTTGAGATGACTTGAGCCACTATGGCTAAGAGAAGGGACCCAATCACGATCGTGATACCAGAAAGCTGCGCTTTTTTGAAAAACGAACCACCCAGGAGGGACAGACTACTGAAAGCCAGTCCCGACAATATATGGAAGAGGACGACGATACCGGCATTGGTTTTCTGGAAAACAGCAAACGCAAATGCAAGAGATATCATGATCCATCCTGGAAGATAGATGAGAGAGAACGCAATATGATGACTTAAAAGTCGCGCCCATTGTCGTCCACCCATACTATTAATCAACTGGCTCATCCCGATTTGGCGCTCTGTGGCCAACATTCCGGTCAAGTGATAGCTAACCCCAACCATTGCAATGGAGAATGCAACAGCGAGGACACTAATCAGGGCTCCCATATACCGAGTTCTGATACGATCTTTCCGCTCTTCTTCGTTCAATGATGTATAAATGAATTCGTTTGGAACCACAGTGGAATTGTTTATAGCATTGTCGACAGCTTGATTAAATTCAGGTTAGTGGACTAGCCCCGCCATAGCAGGAGAGGATGGAGTTATACCTAGCTGTAGTGGCATAATCACCCTTTGAGCAGGATTATCGTGGTTATCACTTCTAACTGCAAGCCTTAACAAGGCCGCGTCTGCTCTGATGGTGTAACTCCAGCTCCCTTGGTCATCACTAGGGAACTCATTGAATACAACAGCCCCGAAGCATTTAGATTGACCGGCCAAATTAGGTCGACAAGCTTGAAAGAGTTCATCGTTGTTCCGAAGTACCACTACCTCTGCCCGACCCGCATCACGTACGGGTTTTGCAATACGGTCGATGAGGTCGGTGACGGTAGGCCCTAGATTGTTGTCGACGAAAAGGAGCTTTTGGTCGACTGCATCGGCTAAACTTCTGATAGGTGCGGGTTCTCCAAATCCGTATCGCGAAACCGGGATAAATAGATTCTTCGCATAGGCCAGAAACCATGCAAACGCTAAGTTAATATAAACCGACGGTTAGTTACCAGGTTAGCTAGCAAAAATAACAATTCCAAGACCCGGCGCAGCACGTTCAAAATGATGTGTTGGCTTTGTTGTATTTTGCAGCCAATTGAATACCTCAAAAGGAGCGCCGTCGCACAGTTTCTGCACCTGTCCCGAGGATGTTCAATTACGTACCGACTGGAAGAAAGAAGGCCCTGAATACTGTAGAAGTGCTATGCCGTAACGCGACAATGCGAAGATTCTTCTTCGTCAGAATATAGGTCTGGTGGTATAATGAAGCCATGGCGATGTCGATGGCGAAATGATGAAATCAATAGAGCCTCGTTACGAGACGGCGAAAAAATGCCCCGGTGCACGCCAAAACGGCTGCAACTGGCCAGCGCGGTGTCGTCTCCGAAAAGTCGGGCTTCAGATAGAGAAGTATGGTTGATCGAGGAGTAAAATCGACATCCCGCCGACGATGCTTACTTCAAAGATACGGAAGAGAAAGATGGGCGAGTGTACGGTAGTCATTAACTCAAGGGACTCGGGACGGAGTCCGAGGACGAGCGTGGTGCGTATATTATGTGCATCAACGAATATATGTAGGATGGCTTTAATTCCTTTTCGATCGTATTTTCCCGCCTAATGTGGCTTTGGCATGGGGGTGAACCTCTCCATCCATGAGATTATGGGAGGATCGAAATTCTAGGCGGTCTCGTCCATGTCACATCGACGGACCGTTATTGGTGGTGTAGGCTGCGCTGCTGGGGTTGCTGTTTTAACCGCGGGATACTCCACCAAAGGATACCGCTTTCGTTCGCGTTCGACAACATTGGCAGCCTTTAGAATGTACGACTTATTACGTATACATGTCGGCTCCGACTCCATGCTCTCAAACACCAATTCTAGGTCTTGTTAGGTTTCTAAGCCTCAAAAACTTATGCCGATACACCGATTCCAAGACCTCATCTACTGCGTAAATGGTGCACGTCACGATGCAATGCCGCGACGGTGCCGAGATAACGGCGGACGGCTTGGCCCAAACTCATTTCTTCGGTCGGTCTTAGTATTCGAATTTACCCCCGATGTCTCGGGATTCGGCATCCGATCCCAAATATTCAAAGAAACAAACTACTTGAAAGTAGTGTTTTAGCAAGTACATGTACACAACTATGCTGCCTCCACCACAACGGACTACGACCATCTACAACACAAGTATCTTCGAAAATACCACAACTACTTAAGTACATCCTGCAAAAGCGACAGGTCAATTTTCTCCGACTAGCTAGCTACGGAAAAGTCTTGATTCTTGTGACACACCACCGTCCCTGCATATCGGGTTACACAGGATCCAGGAGTAACTTCGTAATGGATAGGTCGGTCTAACTTAACTTGAAAAACCTGAAATCCGTGTTCAACATCGGCAGAACCGTCTTGCCTATCCGCCTCCCTCCGCCTCACAAATTGGACAATCATCCCTTATGCAACTTCATCCCTCCATGGGATCGAAGATTGTGCGCCTTGTTTTGTAACTGTCTTTGCACTTGCTCGAATCGCATACGCTACGGCCTCGGCTATATCGTATCCGTTGACAATCTTCACCGCAAAGGCTAAATTTTGATTCGTCTAAAATTAATTTCCGTGCCAAACACTGAGTGTAACGAGTTGGGGGGAAAGAATAGCACAAACCTCCGATGAACGTATCTCCGGCAGCAGTTGTATCTACAACTTTGACCTTTTCACTGGGTACTAGAGCGTTCTTTCCTGACTGCGCGTCGTACCAGAATGCACCCTTCGCTCCAAGTGTGATGATGATCGAGCCTTTGACACCCTTTGACACAAACTTTTGGGACGCTCGTTGGCAATCCTCGATCATCTGGACGTCCGACCCGATTCGTACAGGCTCGCCCCCTAAGATTGCAGCTTCGGTTTCATTCACCACAAGATGGGATATCTTTGGGTACGCATCGTCCGGGAGCTCGATTGCGGGAGCCGGGTTGAGCAAAGTTGCTACCGGTGGAGAAGCCTCAGATGCCAACCTCAGCAATTCTAGAACTGTGTCCAAAGGGATCTCCAGTTGTAGGACAAGAAGGGCGGGAGCTGGTGAAAAACACGAAGGGTATGGCTTGCAGAGTCCATTGGCACCAGCTGTTATTAAGATTCTATTTTCGCCGGTCGATTCAACCTATTCTTTTAATATCGGTGGTCAAAATTCGGCATAACACCCACAAAAAAGGGAGCATGCAGCATGCAGGGCGTAGGGATTGATGGATAAAGGCAGATTGTTTCTCTTTACCAGAATAACAGCGACACCTGTAGCCACGTTATCTAAAACCTGAACCCCTTCAACATCGATGCCATCCGATTTAAGGCTATTTTTCAGCGAGCTACCAAAATCGTCGTTCCCAACGCAGCCCACCATGCGAACATATGCGGAGGGTGCGGTTATGATACCCTGTGCGGTTTTCAGCCGCGAGAGGCGGGCACACGCGACAGCCTGGTTTGCACCCTTCCCTCCGTTGAAAGTTGAGAAAGAGTTCGCCTGAATGGTCTCACCGGCGTCTGGCACGCGAGAGGTGTTTGTCACTGCATGGCGATTTCCAATTTTTGAATGTGAGCTCCTCGCCAGTAAATTTTGGTTTCAGACACAGCGGACGGATGCGTGCGTACCCAAGTCTGTGTTGAGCGACCCGACGACGAGTATTGTTGGAAGTGACATCTCGAGGGGATTAGGTAGTAGATTGAAGAGGAGAACAGTACACATGTAGGTCAGCTGCGGCTAGTCTGTTCGATGAGAGCTCGAGAGAGGGCGGATGGAAACCTCGTCGGTCGGTGAGTTTCGACCAGCCAAGCAAACACGGCAGTCGAGCATCAGCCGAGGAGGCCCGCATCGAGAAAGCAAAGAAACAAACACCCGTGATTACTATCACCATCAACACGGTTTACGCGAGGTTATACGAGTAAAACTGCTTCAAGCATTCTTAAAATCCAAAGATCTTCAGCCAGGAAGGTGTAAGGAATATTTTTAGATCGAAAGCTGCCGAACACAATTGATGCCAAATAGTGGGGCTCGGAAGTGGGCTCGGATTGGTCGCGTTTGTCGGTGGTGGAAGGCTGTGCAGGAGCTGCCCAACGTTATTTTATATTATGGGATTCGATTCTTCCAAATAGCCTGCACACTTGGCGAGGACCATGATTTGGAATGCAGCGCAAATGCAAATGGAGGCGAGAAAAAAGAAAGAAGAGAGACAATGAAGCTTATTCGAAGCTACCGAGATAGTGTGTAGCTTCGAGACAGAAGTGAAGTATTACGCTCGTAGCTAGCTAGCCGTCGGTCAGTAGGAAGTATCATGAGGATACATACGCATACTAACGAGGCACGATATTACCCGAACTGGACTTGGGCAATTTCAAAGACATGTTTCTTCTAATTTACCACTACAGAGGACCACCATCATCATCAACCATCATCATCGCAATCCAGCGACTCGTTTGTCTGATCTGATCTCTGATGAAGCAGTTTGTTCCAAGCTCTAAGCTAAAAAAAATTTTAGACCAAAAGGCAGGCTGATTCCGAGCCAAGACTCGATACGGGAACAGAGCTTACACAGAGGGATAAGCACAACAGCTAGCCCTCGGTATGCAAATCTGTCCAGGCTATCGATAGGGGCCAAGATGGGGATCTGTATGTGCGGCTGACAGCCAAGAGTCCAGCCCACCGGGACAGGCATAATAATGCTTCTTCCTTACTTAGATTCCCTACCTGACTTTTACACGCAGAATGGAAGGATTGAACGGTGAGCGGGGTCGTTTCGACAGTCTGGGCAAGTTAGGGCTGAGCCTGTTCGAGGATCAGAAAACACAAATTTCGAGGCTCTCAGAATGATAGCCGTGGACCATGACCAATTCTTTACTGGGCGGACTAGGGCTAGGATGGATTTTTCTATCAGCCCTCTTTCTTGGAAGCACCAAGTTTAGATCCAATGCAGAGTCGGTAAGTAAACTAAGTCTGTACCTGGGTAGGTAGCTACACTTTCTTACATGCACCGACACTGCTATCCCATGTTCCCTCTCTCTATCCTTCTCAGCCTCAGCCCCACGGCCATGGAAAAAATAAAAAATAAAAAATACCAAGAGTGGTGAATGGGAAATGGGAAAGCGAATGGGAAAGAAGGAAGGGTCAGAAAGTCTCAAGCTGGGCAAAGGGTCCGACTACATGCCCTTTCACGGGCTGATGGGCTCACCAGCAGGTATCTCCCACCAAGCTCTAGCGCAGCGTACCGTGCCAGGGTCTAGCTTCTCACCAAGTCCCCACCACCACACCGTTTGGGCAGATGCTTACTCTCAGCCCTTGATGGTACAAAGGCTACATGCTAATTTGCTGGCATGAGGCTGCAGCTAATAGATCAATCCAGCTGTATATATTCCGTAGTCGTTCCCAGTCTCCGCACTCTCTTTTTTCTATCATCACTCTCATCCTCAGCTCAAGCATCAAGCTTCCTCCGATACTTCTCCTTCACGATTTTCCTTCATTGGGTTTGTTCGTTTCTTCTTCGCGACTCGGAATATAAAAGGAAACCTTTGGGTTCGACATATCTAGAAATCTTCAGTAGTATATAATACTCTTTCAAATCTTCGAAAATGCATTTCCGCTCCATCGCCCTCTTGGCTACCCTTGCCACCTCTGTTTTGGCTGCTCCAGCTCCAAACAAGATCGAACAGCGACAGGCCACCCCGACACAGGCCGATGAGCGTGGTGTTGAGCCAGAGCCGACATATACTGGAAGTGCATATGGCAACCTGGAATTGATCGCTCAATTGGTCACTGCCCCACTCCAGGCAGATCGTATTGCTCTGCTCCGTGATCAGGATTTCGTCTTCGACTTCAGGAATCCTGAAGGTCGATTGAACGTCGCCACCGGTAATGGTAAGTTGGACACTAGACTCTTCGAACCCGCCCATATAACGGACCCATCTCTAACATTCCCTGTCTTGTAGCTGGTCGTGTCGTCGTTGCCAACAGAAAAACCTTCCCCGCTTTGATTGGTACCGGTTCCGGTATGGCCGTCGGTTTCCTCGGCCCATGCGGTTTCAATACTCCACATACCCATCCTCGTGGTACAGAGTTGAACATCCCAGTCGTCGGCGCCTTGAACACTTCCCTCATCCTTGAGAACGGTGCTCGTGTCATCAACTCCTATGTCACAACTTTCCAGATGCACGTCTTCCCACAGGGTGCTATCCATCAGGAATTCAACCCAGACTGTGGTGAGACAATCTTCATCGCTGGTTTCAACGCTGAGGACTTCGGTACCTCCCAGGTCGCCGACAACTTCTTCAGACTCCCAAGCAATGTCATCACCGCTGCTGTCGGTGGAACCATCGTTGTCGACGGCCGCGATGTCGACCAATTCAGGAACTTGATCCCAGCCAACGTTGCCATCGGTGTTGAAGAGTGCCTCGCCAAGTGCGGTCTTGCTAAGAGATAAGCGCGAGAAGCGGATTATTAGAATGGGAGGAGGAGGATCACGATGGAGGAGCACGGTAATAGACGCTTGAGCAGACATTCCACATTCTTTCCGGTTATTAGTTAATGAGTTATCCACGATACCTGTTTGGTTGTATTTTCTTTATCTTTCCTTAGGAGGTTTAAACTATCATTCGGATCTTGTTCTACAACCTCGGGTTTCTGCTGCTGTTTCTTTTTTTTGAATCTGTTAAACTATCATGTGCATGTACTTTTTTTTTCATGAGCGGAAAAAAAATGGAGTTTGCGAGTCACATTTCGGCATACACTTATTTCATTATCACGGTTCTCCAAATACAAACCTGTTACACTATCCAGAGGCTCGTTCCATTTTCTCAGGGAAATCAATTTCTTCTGCACTTGCACAGGATATCTCTAGCTCGAGTACGACCGCGTGCGTGAAGGCCGAAAATTTTCAGACAGTAAATTTGGTTGTCGTGATGTGGTGGAGCTAAATGCATAGCTTAGCTTAGCTTAGCTCTTCGAGCTCCACAGTTGACAAATCCTTGTGAGATCCTGGAGCTATCAGATTCAGCCGCACAATCAAAGGGTCAAGCATGCAGAAGGCCGCCTGCGGCTGAGCGGACCTAAATTTAGGGTTATGTTGCCCCTTTCGGGATTAGTTCCTTTGGTGCTGACCTTGGCTGTTGAAAATCAGTTTTGAATATGCGTTGTGCAACGCTCGAATCTCGGGGAACTCAAGCATGCAGGCCTGCAAACGAGATTCACAGTCTTGTAATCCGCATGATAGATGAATAGGACAGGGCGGAGGTGAGATGGTGAGAAAATAAGATATTCAAATAGCTAGTGGGTATATGACAGGGGAGGTTTGATACAATCAGGAAATTGCCCGTTTCGATCGAGCTCCAACAACGCAGCGCGGTGAAGGTTCTCAGCTGAGCTAGGAACCGTTAACCTAAAATGTATATCGCAAATTTGATACGATGGAAAGTAAGCAAAAAGAGAGAGAACAGTGGTGGCCGAAGAATTGGGGCGATTGCAATTAATTGACATCGATTACAACGTCAACCGCAATTGCGTAGGCCTCCCGAATCGCACAGGAAAGACAGGTGCGACTTGACCGGGAAACTACAGCATCTACACCCCATCGGGAGCACCAAGCTTTTGCATAGACGTAAAGATCCTGCCCTACACCTTTTGCATTAATAACGGTTACAAAGTAATCTTTGCTTTCGCACTCGCTGCGTCGAACGGGCGAGTGTTCTGGCAGTCCCGTCGCATCAACAACCGTGAATTTGTATGAACGGTGGATTGGGTGTGCCGTAGTTCGTGTCAGACTGCTTTTCAACAACAGCGTATTCAATTCAAGGGGCCCTGCAGGGTTAAGTGGGTGACAAGGATAGGAAGCAATAAATGAGGATTCGTATTTCAGAAGTATGCCGACGATATCACCGTCCACACTGTCAAAACGACCTGCGGCAGATGGGCGAGCATTTGAGAAGCTGAACATGACGTCCACTCGGTAAGCAGGGGTCATTTCGTCAGACGTATCCCAGTCATCCGATGCATAATAACCTTGTTCTAGTTCGGGGAGCCTGGCTGGCAATGCATTCTGTCCCCAAAACCTCAACCCCATGATTTGTATTTCAACATCCTGAGAAGGAAGGATTTCCGGGTATTGAAGCTCCTCTGGCGCTATCTGACAACCAAGGATATTGGCAGAACCTAAGAACCCCGATTCAGGCTCCACCCGGCCTGGAGTTAGGAGCCTAGGTATCAATTTCTTCGTCGGTCGACGATCTGTGATAACGTCCACCCAACCTATTGGTTCAGCTATTTGCATTCCTCCCCTTTGCTGGCTTCCCATAGCGTTTGTTGCAAAACTCCGGACCATCTTCGCAGCACCTGCTACCGCCGTCAAAACTGTTAGATCTTTACTCATGTCATCCTCGGTCGAGTATATTCCAATGCACTTTCCGACCCATCCAGCGTAGCTCTGTGATGTATGTGTAGCGAGAACCTTTCCGACGATGTTATTCATACTCCACCACGATGCGGTGCTCCCAGGCGACTCTAGCGTTCTGCGGATGATGCCGCCATAAAGGCTTCCATTCTCGCCGACCTCGTTCAAAGCTAAGGTATCACTTTCCAGCAAACAGCCCATCAGAAGATGAGATAGACCTTCTCCAGGAAGAATCAACCCCGTCATATATGCTCTAGAAAGCCATCCTCCTTGGCCCATGTTTCGTACTACGACCGAAGACGTATGTTTGCTGGCGAAATATCCGAAATGTGAGCTCCCGCCTGCCCCTCCTCCGACTGATCGTGGTGTTAATTTGCCGGGCGAATGCGCTGGGGTCCGATATCCGAGCATGCTGTTGGGAGTATGTAGCCCAGTTGGATTCCGAAGTTTATCTCTTATAACGCCCTCCAACATTTCGATACCGGGCCAATTTATCTTGCGAGCGAAGTGTAAAAGTCCATCCAGCTGCCGTTCTAGATGCTGAGGGACAAAAAATGCGTCGTATGTGTCTGCCTCCTGGGGGTCTTCGGCGTCTTCTATCGAAACCGAATCCGCTAAAAAGAATCGATGCCAGCTCGAAACATTTTGAGCTTGGGGGACAGTTAACATATCGAAGTTTGGCGTAAAAGGCCTTTCCACGATACGAACATTGGCAAGCCATTTCTGTGCGATTGTGAGGTCCCAGTTTACTTTTGGAGTGAAATACAACGATCCCAACTTCAACTTTTCGGGTTCATACCGGTATAGGAGTTTAAGCCTTAGCCAAAGCTCACAGCTTAGCAGAACCTGGAGCACAAGAAGCAATTTCTCCTTGCCGTTCCCATATAATATGCTTCCTAACCTGATGCGCTCCTCGGGCCGACTGAAATCGAGCCAAACATGCCTCTCTTCTAGTATCTTGAAAAGCTCTTGGCACTGGCTCTCGAGACTATACTCATGCGCTTCCATGGTTTCGGAACCTTTTCGCTCAGGATACAGTAACTTCGTGAAAAGCTGCCCATAAAGAAGACGGGCCTCGATGTCAAGAGGATTCTCGATGCTGTAAGCCTGGCTATGAAGTTTTCCAATATCTCGCAACCGGTCAACCATAGTCGTTGAGTCTATTGACCTCACCCCTATAGAATCGGGCTTATGAAACTCTAATCCATATTCGTCGGCCTCCCCACTACCACTGCCCTCTTGTAGCTCGTAATCTACAGCTTGGGTCTCTAGAAAGTACTGCCATCCAGTACTCCCCGGCTCACGCCCAAAGTACGAAGCCATAGATGGCGTTTCGATGGGCCCATTTAGCCAATGGTGCTCTGAATCCGTCGAATTTTCCCCTGGTGTATTCCAGTTACTACACCCCCTGTATGCATGGTGGTCGATCGGCAATGCGTCTTCGCAGGAAGATGTGTCCAATGCAGCAGTCCGGGATGGACTTTTTAAAAATCGGATTGAAGCCTCACCATATTTTCCTTTAGATTCATCAATGGAAAATATCGGTGCACCGTCAAATAGAAGCGAGATATCTGTTTCGAGAAGTACCCGAGGTTCTTCTTGTTTTAGAATGTGCTGTCGTCCATGCACATGGTGCACTGGGGGAGGTGGAAGTAGGACGGTAGAGGCTACGTTCACTGAATCATTTGAGACAGCTGAAGTGGAAGAATCCGAGGCTATCGACAGTACCCGTTGAGGGGCGACTAACCCAGAGGGACTGGCCTCATAGTTAGTTCTAATATCCTCATTTGCTTGTTCCTCAGGCTCTGGAGCTATCGGGCTCTGTATCAACGGAATCTCAGAACCTGGACCTCGAACACTTTGGGTCGAGGGAATGTCATTTTGCTGTTGGTTATGAGACTTATCAGTACAACAATCCGTGACAATTTCTGAGGAGTATACTAACTTGCGAAATATTTGACGCTCCTTTATCTTGCTTTCCACTAAATATTCTGCGTACTGCGTCCTTCAAACTGAACCTCCTTTTCAGTTCCGAGCGAATGCCTACGCCATTCCCTACATCTAATTCGGCTGGACTATCCGCTCCCTTTGATTCTTTACGTAGGAGACTCGGGCGGCGCTTTGTATCAGAAACCTTCAAGCTTGATGGCGTCCTCTTAGGCTTTGACAGTTTACCCGTTCCATTTTCGGAGGGCTTCCACATTTTGGGGGCGATGTGGAATCGGAGTCTTGGGCGCTCCTGGGAATATTTACGATGCTTGTTCCACAAGCAGCATGCGCTCTTTTATGGAGCTCCAGATAGTGCTTGATGCCCGAATCAATTCAGCAATTGCAACCTCCACCTGCTTTTTTAACGATGACGTCCAAGGACTCGGGACGAAGCATCA
The DNA here is from genome assembly GCA_036971655.1 of Arthrobotrys megalospora. Taxonomy (NCBI): domain Eukaryota; kingdom Fungi; phylum Ascomycota; class Orbiliomycetes; order Orbiliales; family Orbiliaceae; genus Arthrobotrys; species Arthrobotrys megalospora. The sequence goes on along the minus strand of JAVHJN010000007.1, from coordinate 85,626 downwards.
ATGGTAATCAACACAAAGGATAGGATCGAGAAAAAGCGTTAAAGAATATGGGTAAGAGGGCAGCATAATGGAATTCCCCGATTAGTCGTAAAAAGGCCCTTCTACCATGGCCAGCTTAACAGCCTAGTGCGGGATGGTTATCTGTCGATGTCGGGATGGTGTCCGTAATACATTGATACTGAGGATATAAACAAAAACAAGGCCAAGGGTTAATCGGATCGGGATTGCTAAAATCGATCACATCCATGGATGTACAGTAACATGCACATAACACCAGTTCTATGGACAAATCCGTTGCACCTGGGGGGGAATTGTCCCCGGTGATTTGGGACATTCCAGTTTCCACGAATCCGTCCAGGTTTGAAATGGAATGGGTGGTGATGATGGCCAAGCTGTTATCGTGGGTTCGGCTCACCCCAGCTAACCCATGAGTTGGACGGCGTTTTATCGAGTTGACGTCATCCGCCCGCCCAGATTCCAGAAATGGCCGAGCTGCAATTATCAGATCGAATGCTAACAAAAGGTGTCTTGCTGTACCCCGTAGCTCCTTCAGTGGGGAAGCGACTCAGCGCTTACTTACTCGTAGCCACACCACGATCAACAAAGGTCCCCGAATGGAGGGTAGGTACTAAGTACTTCAGCGGGTACATGTACATATACTGATTACGTATTATAGGTGGCGTCAACGTCAAGTGAATAGGTACTACCTACTATGTAAGCGCTTATGCTTAGATCGTCTATAGTCTTGGGACTAGAGGAGGGATTCTTTCAATTCCGCCACCACTTTGCTATAAGATTAATTCAAGGAACCTTCAAAGATAGATTATGATTCGACATAGGAGTAAGTCGCACTCCACCTTTAGCCTTGGTATTAAGATACCGAGACCCATAATTGACCAGTTCTCGACCTCGATGTCAACAATGTATGTTAAGATACTCAAATTCACGAATTTACCCACTACCTTCTTCTGGAGCCTCGGGCGTTTCTGTGACGATTTTCTCTAGAAATGCGTCTCTCGACCCAACAATCCTCTCATAAATTTCCACCGCTTGTTCTACCAACGAGTCTGGAATTTCGATGATGGGGACATGGTCTGGCAGCAGGTGCACATTACCACCAAGAGGCTCGGCTGGCAACTCCAAGTCCGTGGATGTCTGAAACTTGACTGATAAGAGAATTTGGCCTGCTGCACTTTCCTCTGAGGCTAGTTTTTGGAGAAGGGAGTCCACAGCAGTATCTAGAAGTTCGCTTTCATCGGAGCCACTGTCTTTCATCGACACGTGTAATATACCTAAACCATCTGCGTTTAGAGGGAATTATGAATGATAGGGTTTAGGAGATACGTACTTTGACCATCTGGGCACTCTCCGGTGTCACTGCTATGCGCAACCACGTATATAGGGTTGACGTTGGATCGGTCGTTTACTTTGACAGACCCCGCTGGTATGTAGACGACGGCCCCAGCGGCTGGTGGAGGCTCGTCGGTTTGGAACATGTTCCTTAACGGACTTGACACTACATATAGCGACATCCAGTGGGTGGTGCTGTTCGACGAAGATTGGTTTGCGTGGCTCCCAATCGGTAAGTTTGGGTGTGTACCCACCACATGCTGCGCCTGAATTACATCACCACTTTGCAGACGAAGACGAAGATTGGATTCCGTTGATCCAGTTGATAGGCCTGGTGACGAAGTAGATACCGGGCCACTCTCTTGAATGTCGACAACTCCGTCCCCAAGAACATAGATGGCATTCCCACTAACTGCGGCAGCCCTACATAACACCTGAACAAGCTCGGACCCACTCCCGTACCTGCCAATGACAGCAGAAAAGCCGGCTCCGAAACGTCCTAGTGAATCGAAGTGCTTTTTGACGCCTCGCTCGGCGTCTTCGAAAGATATCTCATTTGGCGGGTCGTGACGAAGGGTCAAGCTCGTAAAGGCCGCAATTATCGGGGAAGGGAGACGGAAGGTCGGCCGTTCAAGATATTCCTGTAACGAGATACGGTCTGATGTTGCATTCGTTCCTGAGCTACCCTCAAGTCCCACCATGGATTTCAAAGCACGCACAACGACCCTTTTCGTCCGGGGGTCCAGAGTTTTGTCATTAAAGATATCCTCTCTGCTGTTTGGCACCCTCTTGAGTGGATCAGATAGTGGCGCGACAACGTCGTGGACGAACCAGCCTCCAACTTTAAGGAACTCGAGGGACTCGTGAAGATTGCTTCTAACGAGCAATGACAGAATCGGAGATGCCGTGTAAAGGAGGCCCGGCGAGAGGCTCAGGGTGTACGAGCGAGACTTTTTCAACTCCGAGCCTGCCGGCGCCTCGTAAGTCTTATATTGGACTGATGTTAGGTGGTCCGACCTGGCGTTCTTTGCCCAAGCCTCGAGCTCGTCGAGGGAGAGAGCGGCATATTCGCCCCCGTAATAGGGATTTCTGTCTAAATGCAAGACCTTTTTACCAGCTCTAGCAAGTGCTCTGTCGACGAGAGGAGAAAGTTAGAAGTCGGAACGGATTTCGGCCACGGATGAGAGTCAAGGGTCGGCTTCTAACCTACGCTGCGAGGAGGGATTCTCGAAGGCCGGTCCCTGCTATCACGGCATCCCACACCGTTTGGTCAAGGGCTTCGATATTCATTGCAGATAGGCTTCCAGCAGGGATCGCGATCGGTAGCTAAGTAGTTCGGAGTGTCCGTTGTAGCGATGTGTAAGCTACCCGTTTATAGCTACCTAAGCCCTTAGGTGGTGTATGTATATACTGGGTACGTATACTTGGAACGGTTGGAGATGTGGCCCTGAGCTAGCTTGGTGACATCAGCCAACACATCGTGACTAATGAAGCCTAACAAAGAATTATCTAATCGATCCAATGCCGGCAAGCTTTACCGCGAGATCCAACGGTGGTTACTCAACTTGCGGGGCCCACTAAATACCATGCCGAACAAGGGTTTTCGGGGAACTCGAGCTAAGGAAGACCTCCGTCTTTGGCTGGTTGGTAATGTGGAGATTCCAGATGGCTGTTTTATGATTACTCGACGTTAAAGTTCCCGAACCTGAGCTGAGCTGAGTGCTAACCAACAACCTCCATCCTTTCCATGACCATAAGGCTTCCCAACCGTCGATGATTGACAAAACTTGTTTGTCCAAGAGAGCGCTAGTTCTGCGAGCTCGAGAGAATACCGGTATGATCCGGGTCCTCCCCTTGCCTTGCATCATAGAGGCCCAGCTATGCCGACAGCGCTGTACAGCCAAACAGTATTTAAGCCGGAGAGATTCCCTTGTCCAGCAGCTCCAATCGCAAACATTGCATTGAATTCCGCCAGACCATCGAGAGAACATTAGCACCAGCGGCACTCCAATTGAAGGAGAATCTACCGAGAAGTCGCCAGAGAGTTCCATGGGCTAAGGTCATTTTATATGTAGGTATATACCTGGTCAAGGTCCCTTTCTGAGAGCCATATCATTTCCCTTTATATAGTTAAGTAGTATATATATATATATATATATATTACATTCGCGCGCATTCGTTGGCCGAGGGGATTGCTCCACCGCTCGCACCGTACCCTGCAGCACGATGAATGCTTTACCTACCTTCCTTGAACCCTGGTTGACGACAGGAGCATTCGGAGTCTGGTAGCTATAGATCCGTGCTTTCGGCTATTATTAATTCTAACCCGGCCGGCCGCTATTCGCGCGATAGGTCTTGATCGATATCTTAAAAAAAGTACGTACTTGCATACTTTATGTGGATGTACATGTACATGTACTGCAAGCCCCACGAGGGTGTGTAGTGGATGGGTGTTATTCTCCCGCAGCCTGATCAGATGCATCCGCCGGAATGACTGTCGGCCTATTAATTTGGCTTCTGCTGGTCATATCGATAGGGGTATGGTTCCGCAATGCCCATCGATATCGGTGAAGAATCAGCGCCGGTAGGAGAACAATTAATATTGCATGGCCATGGCAAGTGGGCCGGCGCATTGGCCAGTCTTGGTGCATACCGAGGCAGACTCGTATCTCAGGACTTGCCCACTTGGGTAGTATACGTATCTGCGAATATACCAACGATACGTTATAGGAGCTACGTATCTATTGTTCCTTATTGCGATACTTCGATATGTTCTCTTCGTTATTTCTTTCTTTTTGCACTCATTCTGTCTCCTTTTTAATTAAAATTTAATCCTACATATATGCTACTAGTCTGCTGGTATACATGGGGCCTTTTTTTTTTTTTTTTTTTTTTCTCCCTTCCCTCCTAATTTTTAATTTTTTCGGGAAAACTGGCTGGCTGGCTGATTAAAACACCCCGCCGCCGATAGCTCCTCCTCCTCACAGCTCACAGGTACCTCCTCACATCCCGTCGCCGGCCGAGTACCTCCACTCCGCTCTCCCACCAGGTTTCCACTCCGTCATCTCCAACCAACCCCCACCAGCCCACCACCAACCAAACAGCCCTTCACTCCAACCCACCTATTTACCTAGCTACTACTTACTACTTACTTACACTTACACCTACCACTAACCTACCAACCAACATACATACCAACGTAACGTACCAAGTGCCTGCCTACCACTTGGTCTCCCTGCCTTTCCAACAACCCGTCAATCAAAATTCACTCCTCAAAGCCTCCCAGTCGTTCTTTCTTTTCCTTCCGATCCGGTTTTGCAAACCCTTCAAATTTCTGCTCAAAATTGACCTTCACGGCCGTCTTACTGGCATTGGTCCTTCCATTGCTCCTAAGTTATTTTTATTATCGTGGGACTCTCTCCGGCGTAGCCACCCTTTTCCCATTCTTTAAAGATTCGGGAAAATATACGTCAACCCCGCCGCTATCGTCTGGGATATCTCTCCCTTGGCGTGACCCTCAACTTCTAGAAACTCTATTTGGCGTTTGTCCCTCGACAGACCTCAGATACCAGTTCGAAGATACTAATAGAAACGCGAAATACAATTCCGACGGCCTTCTTGTCAGCACCATGTCTATTCTCTCAGATCAGGAGGAGGCTCTACTCGCGAAGGCGAGGGCGATTGGGGCCGAGTTTGTATATGAGCCTGAAGATGTTGCCAAAGGTGTCAGAGAGTATTTAAATCTTATGGGTTAGAGGCTCCCCTCTTCTATATCACTCTATCCTTCAACATGTTGGCGTATATCAGGAATTCTCCAGCTAACATTCTTGGGATGCCTGGTAGAGAAGGGTCTGAAGTTACCTAAGCAAGCAATGACTATGATCCCCACCTATGTTACCGCCGTTCCGAATGGCACCGAAAAGGTATAGACCCTAGAAGTTGACTGAGCTGTGGGCGCAATGATGTCTAACCATAATTCCGATTGCTCATCTGGTTATCGAAATTAGGGAGTTTACCTTGCTGTCGACCTCGGCGGTACCAATTTCCGTGTGTGCTCTATCCACTTGCATGGGGATAGTAAGTTCACTCTCACGCAGGCGAAGACACCGATACCAAAGGAACTCATGGTCGGGACCTCGAAGGGGCTTTTCTCGTTTTTGGCTGAGCAAATCGAAGACTTTGTCAAGAAGCACCACGCTGACCATTTCGAACCACAAACTTCCGGGTCCCAGTTGAAGCTCGGGTTTACATTTTCTTTCCCAGTCGAGCAGGTTGCGCTCAACAAGGGCTATTTGATCCGGTGGACCAAAGGATTCGATATCCAAGATGCAATCGGGAAGGATGTCTGCGGGCTCCTTCAAACTGAGATCGATGCTTTGGGTTTACCAGTTCGTGTGGTCGCCTTAGTGAACGACACTGTGGGGACTCTGATGGCCCGATCCTATACCTCTCCCGGGAAAGCAGGAACTCTCCTCGGTGCTATATTCGGAACAGGGACAAATGGTGCGTATGTTGAAAAGCTCCCGAGAATACATAAGCTATTCAACAATATCGAGAACTACGGTGAATACGATAGCTCATCAGGTGTCATGGTGATCAATACGGAATGGGGTGCCTTTGACAACGCAATGAAAGTTTTGCCGGACACTCCCTACGATCGAGCACTAGACAAGAATTCGGTGAATCCTGGGATGCAAATGTTTGAGAAGAGGGTCTCCGGCATGTTTCTGGGGGAGATTCTTCGAAACGCTATCATTTCGTTGATGGCCGATGGGCTCTTTAACGTAGCCCACGGCACCAGCATCGACGAAAAGGGACCCTTGTTCAAGCCCTGGAGTATAGATACCAGTGCGCTGAGCACCATACAAGCGGACTATACGAGCTCCTACACTTTAACAAAGCAACTGTTAGAAAGGGATATGGGAGTCTCGGCAGCGTCGACCGGCGATGCTATGGCCGTTAAAGCATTAGTATACGGCATTGGGAAGCGTTCCGCACGGTTGTCCGCGATCCCAATTGCCGCCACGGCGATTGCGACTGGAGCCTATGATAATTACAAGCGGGCAAAAGCCGAAGCAGCGGAAGGGGAAGATGTTGAAAAGATTGATATTGGAGTGGATGGCAGTGTTGTTGAATACTACCCGGGCTTTGAACGATACTTGAGAGAGGCCCTGCGCGATATACAGCCTCTGGTGCCTGGTGCAGCAGGCCTGGAAGAAGCCATCAGGATTGGGATTGCAAAGGATGGCAGCGGAGTTGGAGCGGCACTGATAGCATTGGTTGCGTGAGTTCGTTGATGAATCAGCGTTAGATCTCCCACAACCCTGCCCCTCTTTATTTTCCCTCTGGACCTTCGTTTTGTCCTTTCTAACCTCCACAGGTTACTGAATGGGGGGGGATCGAAGCTCGAGTGGAGGGCTGGTTTTGGGCGGAAGGCTCAAAAATCTGTCGTTCGTCCTTTGTCTTGTTCTTTTTTGGTTTTTTGTACATCATTCTTCGAAATGTTGATAGTAAGAACAGCCAGCTGGCTTCCCAGCGAGTGGCAACAATATCAGCTTGGGTTTTGGTGTCTTCCAAAGGAATCTAAGATCCGTAGACCGCCACCGCCGCCCGACCCGAGCTCGAGGGTAGTCTCGTGGTGGAAGCCTGGCTCGAGGGCTATACTGCGATATATATTGATGCTGGGCTGCGTTGTGTGTTGGTACCAGCGCACGTGCCTCCGCGCAGCTTATCGTCCCACTCCCCTGCGCCTCGCCTTCTTCTCCTAACCACCTTCGTCACCAACACTCGACTCCAACTTGACCTGGCTTTGCGGCATCATATCTACCACGAACAATGGCCGAAGGTTCCGGCGACAAAGTGTCCATGGAGGACCTCGTATGTAGCCCACTAGTATTTCACATTCCCGCCTAAGGCCGCTGACAACTGCTCTCGTTCAGATCAAAGGGGTCTTCGCCGACCTCATCGGCATCGTCACCGAGGACATTGTCCTTGAAGCCCATCGCACCGAAAAGGTCACAAACATGGGGTTTTTCTCGCAAGACGGGGTTCCAGTCACCACACAGGAACTCCAGACTAAACGGAACGAGGAACCTGAACTCCTAAGCGCCATGGTAATGGGGCGTTCCCTCCGCGTTCCCATCGACGACCATATCTGCCAAAAATGCCAACATCCCATTCAGCAAAGCCTGGATACCTCCATAATCGCACCGGCGCGTAAATACTGCCCGAGGCCGCCCTATCGAGACCACACAGGGCAGGACATGTATGGGAAATCGATCCTCCCTGGCACCATCCAAGTTCCCAAGGCCACCTCCAAGCCGAAATTGCCTATAGAAACACTGCCCCCAACTCGGCAGACAACCCCAATAATAAGAGAAGAGAGTGGAAAACTCCCACCCGTAAAGGATCCGCAAGGGACCCGTCAGTCGTGCCCTGCCTGCGGTGTAGAAACATCCTTTAAACTATGGGTTTCAAAGCACAAGACGTGTTTAGGGTTTGCGGACCGAAAAGTTCCCTCACACAATGGAGATAGTGGCTCCGGGACCCCTCTTAGCCCAGACAGTCCGAACTCTAGCTTCGCCGAAGGAGAAACTGTCGCTCCACCAAAGAAGAAAAAGGCGCAAACGGACCCGAAACCTCCCACCAAGAAAGCTCAAATCAAAAGAGACGCAAGCAATGCAGGGGAGACCGTTCAGAAAGGCTCAATAACTTCGGCACCCCGGCTCGAAAAGTCACTTTCGACAACCTCCGCAAGACCGGAGTCGCCTGCCCCTTCTATTCCTTTGAGTGGATCGAACACGGCGTCGAGTAGCGCTGGGCCAAAGAAAAAGAAACAGCTCCTAAAGCGAAAGGCGGACAGCATTGAGGACGATGCTGATAAGAAGGCTCTCGATCCGTTTGATATGGATTACGACCCGAGCACGGCCAAGGAGAAGGGCACGACGTCTATCACCCCCACAAAGCCCAACAAGAAGCAGAAAACAAGTAATACACCGACCCAATCTACGGAAGGCGTCCGGGTCTCCCCTCATCCAGGCACTCCTACAACGAAAAACCTCGTCTCGAAGTTCAAGGACAGAGCGGGAAGCCCCACCCCTACCAAGAAGGAGAGACTGGGGAATGCTGAAACGAAGGTGGGTTGAAGTTCACCTTTCATAATATACCGTGAATACGGATATAGACTTATTTTCTAACATCGTTAAATAGACTCACTCAGACACGACCGGAGTCGCTCGGAAAGCATCACCCAAACCGTCGGGGGATAAAGATGCAAAATTAAAAAAGGCGAGCAGCTCTAAACCAGATGGTAGCCCGAAAATGAAAAAACTAGCTGCTGGGGGCCTGGCAAAGGCGTCCAAGAAGGAATCTTCCAGTAAGGGACTACCCCATAAGAAAAAGGAGAAGCGTCAGACACCCGACCGCGCCTAAGTTCTGCCGGTACCATCATACCCGTATGATAGTTTCAAGAGGCTCAAAAACAGTTTTACATCAGGGTGGAGGTAATAACAGGAAGAGAAGGTGCATATCTACCAAGTAGTATTGGGTCTATTTGATTCTCCCCAACCTCAAGCGCTTTCGCCACTCTCTCTTCTCTCTAACTTTATCTGCAAGCATTTCCGGCAAAGGAGTTAAAGGCTTTTACTTCCCCGTTCCCTCTACATCGACTTTTAGGCGTACTTTCGGGGTAGTTCACATTCTATTACCATTCCGTTTCCGAGCGTTGCTTGTAGGTTGCCATCATTGCATTCATTGTATTTATGTATTATAATCACTAGCGGCGTCTACTTACAAGAGGGATAAAATGTGCAATGCAACCGTACGACGAGACGAGTTTAATCAAACTATTGAAGCAGTTTATTAGAGGACCGTAGGCCTGCAGGTCGGATTTTAGTCAAGGGAAGAAGTAGACTTACCGGTGTCAAGAAGGCTTCAGCAACAAACCGAGCACGTGCATTGAGCTAAAATCATACGGTCAGCACTATCTGCCTTTAATGGTTGCCCTGAAACCAAGTACGTACGAAAAGCTTCATTTCAGAAATTTCTTTGTCCACTTCGTCCATGAAATGGATGATAAAATCAACCAGCTTATGTTTCAACATAGCCTCTGTGTGAAAATTCGTGATGAGGAATGAAATGTCGTATCCCTAAACATGAACTCTAGGTTAGAGATCTACCAATTGTGTGGATGAGAATGCGGGACAAGCGGATGACAACATTGACTGGTTTTCTTCTCAGAATGAAGAAGGCCTCGGCTCTCTGAGTAAGAAATCGGGTGAATTTGTGGACAAGGATAACTTCAATCTCGTCGGCTTGCTTGATCCGTATAGAAACCCTGACAGAGTTTACGGAAGGCTCGATGAGAACCCTCTCGTTCTCATTTCGGGAGATCGTGAGAGGGTTCAGGAGTAGTTCTGGGGATTTGCCGGCTTCGATCTCTGGGACGTTGTGACGCTCAACAGTCTGGGATGCGAAATTACTCAGGGAGAGCGCGGCCGTGAGAGATGCGCGGACGCAGGTGAGGTAGGGACGTAAAGCTAGAGACTGGACAAGTGCGAGACTACCGGTCAGTCATTGAAGCCTTGAGCGTTTGGATTGCGTACATTACCAACTTACCATGATGGCGACCTATCCTTCCGGCTAGGGCTCCTATATCATAGGAATAGCTATTCTCCGCGTTTCCCCCCAAAATTGAGACTTGTGGCGCTGGGGAAAGCGGTGACAATGATCGAGACAGTATCCGCTGGCGGTGACGTTGACGTTGTTGGTGCTGATGCTGATGCTGGGAGCTTGGGAGCTTGCTATTGCAGCGTTGCAGTGCTCGTTAGTTGGCGGGGCAGGCTTGGCCAGCCGGCTAGCTTAGGTAACACGACCACTTACGACTCCCACGCTTGCTCTCATACACGAACTCTTTCTCGCTCTCTCTCTCTTTCTTCCCCACAACATTCACCTTATTCTTCTCCACCTAAAACCCTCCAACATCTAGCCATCCTCGAACGATCAAAAATGGCCTCGATACCAGGTACGACGAAGCCTTACCCTTCAGAGCGAGAGCTATTCCTAACATCCAGTTGATAGTTGTTGTCAGGCATGGTGGCAAGAAGTACGAGCTCGAGCTCGATACTTCCTTGCCAGGCGAGGTTTTTAAAATGCAACTTTATTCCCTTACCGGTGTCGAACCCGAACGGCAAAAGGTCCTGATAAAAGGTGGCCAGCTTAAAGATGATACAGACCTCCAAACTCTTAACCTTAAACCCGGTCACTCCTTCATGATGATGGGTACACCTCTTGGTGCTGGTTTAGCCAAAGCACCGGAACCTATTAAGTTTCTCGAAGATATGAGCGAGAAGGACCTCGCAAAGGTCAAAGGCGCCATTCCATCAGGTCTACAGAACCTTGGAAATACCTGTTACATGAACTCGACTTTGCAAACCCTTCGATCCGTGCCGGAGCTGCATCAGGAGCTTGGGAAGTATCGTAGCGATGGTGGAAGCTCTACCGGGCGTTCCAGCCTCTTTTCAAGCATTTCCAGTAGATCCAATTCGGATCTGACCGGGAGCTTGCGCGACCTTTTTCAGCAAATGAACGATACCACAGAGGGTTTCCCGCCCTTGAAATTTGTTAATTCTCTTCGGGTTGCCTTCCCCCAGTTCGACCAGAAGGATAGGCATGGGCATTACGCACAGCAAGATGCGGAGGAATGTTACTCTCAAATTCTCACGACGTTAAGACAAAACCTAGCGGATACTAGCGGTGAAGCACCATCCGAAACAAAGTCAACTCGCAAGTTTGTCGACACCTACTTCACCGGAAAGATGAAGACGGTCACAAAATGTGCCGAAGATAGCGAGGAGGCAGCACAAGAAGGAGAGGAGACATTTATTAAGCTGAACTGCCATATTTCTGTTTCCGTAAACCATTTGAAGGATGGCATCCTCGCTGGCCTGACGGAGGAGATCGAAAAACGGAGCGAGAACCTTGGGCGGGATGCAGTCTACACCAAGACATCCAAGGTCACCAGACTACCCAAGTACTTGACAGTGAGTTTAGATGCCTTTGTGATAAACCCCTTGCTTGGATGGGCGTGAGCTTATCATTCCAATTTTTGCTAGTGTCACTTTGTCCGTTTCTTTTGGAAGAGGGATATCAACAAAAAGGCGAAGATTATGCGGAAAGTTACCTTTCCGTTCCAACTCGATGCCACCGATTTCTGTACGGATGAATTGAAAGAAAAGATCATCCCTGTGCGAGAAAAGCTCAGAGAGCTCCACAGAAACGAAGAAGACCGTCGTAAACAGAGGAGAAAGGCTCGAACGATCTTTGTAGAGCCTCCCGCTGAGGAAGGTGGAGCCGGTGATAAGATGGAGGTTGACAGCGAGAAAGCGCCAGCGGATCCCACTCCCTCCAAGCCTGCAACAGATGAGGAGGAGGATTGGGACACAGCCCTCGCACCTCTCCTTGATGATGAAATCTCCGCGGATACTGGGGCGAACCATTCCGCTCTTTACGAGCTGCAGGCTATTATCACCCACCAAGGTGCTTCAGCTGATTCAGGCCATTACTGTGCGTATGTTCGCAAGCCAGAGGAAGATGATGAGGAAGAGGAAGAGGGCAAAGGAAAGGGCAAGGCACCTGCAGGTGGATTGGCCGGTGGAGGCGGCGCCGAAGGCAGTAAATGGTGGTTTTTCAACGATGAGAAGGTTAGTGAGGTGGGTTGGGATAGGATAGAAACACTTGCTGGAGGAGGTAAGCGTGACCTTTGCATGGGATTTCGGATCCTGTCCTCATTCTTCAACGGAAACGCTAACGAAGTGGTCTAGGTGAGGCGCACTCGGCCCTGATCTTGTTGTACAAGGCCTTGGAAATGACGCCGAAATCTAAGAGGAAGAGTGCATCTTCCTAGTTGTCCATCGCGATGCTAAACGGTTAAACCGCCCGGCGACTTTTACTTGTTGCAACAGCCAGAAGGCCCGAATTGTTTATAATTGTGGCTACAACATGACCCTGCATTGTTAGAGATCCAGCATATACTTTCTAGACTTAACCATGTAAAAAACAATGCCTAGATTTAGTTTACATTGGACTGCCAAGGGTTTCTAGAGCTTGAATGGAACTATCTTGCAAATATGAGTATGAGGTTCAGATGTGCATATGATATATCGATATCTATATATACTAAGTATGTGGTGTGGTATATAATATTATATGTGGTGACCACGCGTGGCGGGGTGGCGCGTGGGGTGAAAGAGAACGCGTGATAAGGTCGCACTTATCCACAGCTTACCTGCAAGCTCCACCACCGTTTCTTTGTTCTCGTTAGTTACTGTCCACCCTCAAAACAGCCAACCCAACCAACCCCCAGATAGACTACCAAATCTCGTCCACCGGAATCTAGGATATCGCGGACAACCGACTAGCTTCTATAGCTCCTATATCGCATAGTTCGATGGTGTCTTTCTACACAAAACTCCTCCACGCGCCTTCATAAACACCAATCAGAATGTTGTCAGTTGTATCATCTCAACATTCTCGCCATGACAGCCCGGATAGTGATCACGATACCCCTTCGACGTCCACATCATCATCAAAACATCAACAATCAAAATTAACAATAACATCGAAACGCTCTTTCGCCCGGGAAGATCGAAACGGAATCAAACGACGGAAGCTAACACCCGATCCCGACATAAACGAGAAAGACAGCGAAGAAGAAGAGGAACAAAGCAATGCAGACGCAGTAAGCGAAGGTGGGAACAACGGAGGCGAAGAAGAGGAAGAGGAAGAGGAACAGGAGGGCGAGGATGCGGCTGGCGAGAAAGAAGTGATCATTCCCGTTGCTGAGGACTACGACTCTGATGAGTCGGAGACGGGTATGGCCGACTCGTTGGACAAGATGAGAAAAACGGTTGAAGAAGTCCCGCATGCTCGTGGCGCCATTGTTAGAGTATACTTGGAGAACTTCGTTACTTATACAAAGGTCACATTTGAGCCTGGCCCAAGCTTGAATATGGTAATTGGTCCGAACGGGACGGGTAAAAGCACTTTGGTCTGCGCGATCTGCTTAGGCTTAGGGTTCGGGCCAGAGGTACGGGGCACGTTTTCCCACGTCTCCGGAATAAGCTAACATACGACGGTAACAATAGCACCTCGGCAGAGCGAAGGATATCGCAGAGTTCGTCAAGAACGGGAGCGATAAAGCAGTCATTGAAATAGAACTCAAAGGTTCGCCCACCGATGAAATCAACCCGACTATCAAGAGATTGATTGGGAGAGATGGGTCGACACAATACTGGATCGACGGTTCGTTCTCCGGCCCAAGTTAACAGACAACTCAAGATCTAACACCCTACCTGCACAAAAGGCAAAAAGGCAACCCAGAAGCAGGTTGGCAAATTAACCAAGCTCCTAAACATTCAAATCGATAATCTTTGTCAGTTCCTTCCGCAGGATCGGGTTGTTGAGTTTGCTGGTCTGAAGCCTGTGCCACTTCTAAAAGAAACCCAACGGGCGGCCGCCCCACCCGAAGTCCTCGAAGACCATAACGAGCTCAAGCAGCTTCGCGCTCTCGAAGTCGGGCTTGAAATCGAGCTTGAGACGGACCGTCAGGCCATGAGTACGATGGAAGGCCGACAAAAGATTCTAGAGAGGGACGTCGCCAGACTCCGCGAACGGCAAACCCTTCAAGAACATATTAAATTATTAGGGAACGCTATACCGTTTATAGAGTATCAAGATATAAAAGTGAAACGGGAGGAGGTAAAGCGGGATCACGAAGCCTGCCGCCAGCAATTAAAACTGATCCGCAAGGAACAAGAACCTCAAACCAAACAAATAGAACAAGCCGAGGCTCAGCTAAATGATATAAAGGCTTGGTTGGAGGACGAAAAAGCGGATCTGATGTCTACAGAGAATGAGCTGAAACGAGAGAGAGAAGGCATGCATAAGCTAAAAGAGCAGGAAGCCAAGGTCGAGTCTGATCTCAAGATCCTTATCGATACTGAGAAGGATCGAAAGGTTGGCGTTTATTCTTCCTTGTTGTCAGATCTCACAAGCTAATGAAGTAAATTTCTATCCTAGGTGAAAATCGAAAAATCCAAAGAGCGCATCGCACAGTTCGAAAAGGTTCTTGAGAACGACCCAGGTGAACTGGATGTATCAGACCTCAATGAGAAGATTGTATGATAGTATTTCAAAGTTTCGTTATTTCTTTGTGCCTGGTCCACTAATACGTGCATGCCCCTAATTTAGAACAAGATTAGCGGAGAAGAACGTGCAGGGCGAGAGGAGTTGCGTGCAGGGCGTGCTCTAGTCGAACCTCTTGAGACGAAACGTGAGGAGAAAGCAAATGAAGTCAAACGCATAACACAGTGGTGAGTAACGGACCAGCAAGTATATGTATTCGCTATAGGTGTATTAACCCTCATTTAAACCTAGGATATCCCAAATGGATAACCTCGCTGGCCAAAGAATTGAAATTTTGCGAAAAGACTTCCCCGATTCATACACGGTTTATGAATGGCTCCAAAAGAACAGGGATAAATTCAAAGGACCTGTATACGGGCCGCCAATAGTCGAATGCACCGTTAAAGACCCTGAATATCAAGCTGAAATAGAAGCGATTTTCGGCCAGGGGGAAAAGTTAGCGTTCACATGCACTAACAAAGGGGATTTCGAGATATTGGTTTCTGCTGTATATGGAAACCGCCATCGAAACGAGAAGGGCATGGGGCTTTCCGAAGTAACCCTTAAATATATAGAAAAGGGCCTAGACGACTTCCCACGAGTTGCTTCTAAAGATGAGGTGAGTGAAGAGCCCTACGTATCGGGTTTCCCATGGCTTCGACTAAGCTTTTCATGGTACCTAGGTTGCGGCTTGGGGGTTTGATGGACTCGCCCTAGACTTTATCAGCGGCCCCTCGGAGGTGCTCAGTATGCTCTGTAACAGTATTGCACTACATCGAGTGGTGAGTTCTTGCTTTGCTTCGGTGCCCGATACCTCTATTGATCGACTATACTATTGCACAGGGGATTTCAAGAGCAAGACTCTCAGCGGCCCAGAATCAATCAGTGAAGGCTGGGAAGAGTATGCTAAAATGGGTCGCAGGCGGCGTCTTTACGACGATACGACGAAGGGCAGATTATCCGGCCGCAGAAACGGAAAGCAACTCCCTTGTAAAGCCAGCAAAATACTTCAAAGCGGCCGAGGTCGACAAACAACTCCTTGGAGAGAAGCGGCGACGGCAGGCAGAACTTGAAGCCGAGATTGAGGAAATAAGCCGCGAGAAAAGCGCCAGGCACGCGAGTTTCCGGGAGCTAGAGGAACGAGCATCGTCGTTAAAGCGAGAAAAGGTATAAGGGCTATTATTGCATCAGAAAGTCTCTCTTTCTAACTCTAGGTTAGGACCGTCTCAACAACGAGAAATCCGAGAGGCAGAAGGCAGCAAGTAAATATGAAAGGGCTAAAACCCATCTCAGTAAGAGACCCTGCGCTTTGAGTGTAGCTAGGCTACTACAATTATTCTGACATAATGTCCAGAAAATGAACAAGGAAACCTCTCGAATCTGGAGAAATCAGGGAAAGGCTTCAAAGGAAACGTTATGGAACTAGAGGCCCTTGCCTTACAAGTTAACATGGATCGCGTTACTGCGGCGGCGCATTTTGCTGTAAGTTTAGGAACCTTATTTTGCAGTTATCATACTAACGGAAACCCACGGCAGGAGCACGCTCGCGAATACGTAGCTCGGTATGGATCTTTGGCGACTGCGGAACTGCACGCTATAGAGCTATCTTCGAATCTTCAGCATTACAATTCGTGGAATCAAAGCTTCAAGGATAGACTCGATGGAAAGCAAAAGCAATGCGACGGAAGTAAGTTTGTAATAGACCTATCTCGAACCATCTGCTAATCCTCCATCTAGTTAAAGAAGCCGAACAGGAACTGGTCCGCCAGGCCACCCAGCTCCGTGACCTGTGCCGTCGGCTCATAAAAGAGCTCTCCGACGAACAGCGGCAGGAGATCCACGATAATCACGCGAAAAAAACTGTGAATGAACTCAAAGCCGAAATACAACAAGAGGAAGTTCGGCTCGAAGGCATTCATGAGGGGAATCCACACGCTATCAGACAATACGAAGCTCGTGAGAAGGAAATGAATGAGCTACGAGGTAGGATGGAGGCTAAGGAAGCGGAGCTGGATAAGCACCGGAAAAAGATCAAAGCAACCCGAGAAAGATGGGAGCCTCGTATCGACCAGTTAGTGGGCAACATTAGTGAGGCATTCTCTCGCAGCTTCGAATTCATCGGCTGTGCTGGGGCCGTTAGAATCAGGAAAGAAGGCAAGGACGGATGCGATTATGAAAACTGGGCGATTGAAATATTGGTCAAGTTCCGCGAAGCTGAAACTATGCAAGTTTTAACTGCACAGAGACAATCAGGGGGTGAGAGGGCGGTATCTACTGTCTTCTACCTTATGGCTCTACAGTCACTAGCGAGGGCACCTTTCCGGGTTGTGGATGAAATCAATCAGGGGATGGATCCGCGGAACGAGCGACTCGTCCACAAGCGAATGGTGAAGATTGCTTGTAAAAAGCACACATCGCAGTATGGGAGATTCTCCATCATTCAATCCAAGAGTAGAGCAACAGCTAATACGAATCTGCAACCTAGGTATTTCCTGATAACGCCGAAACTTCTAGTTGACCTCGACTACCATGAACGAATGAAAGTTCTTTGCATCAACAGCGGTGACTGGGTCCAAGAGGACCACGTGCAGGATTTTACGAAATATATTGCTGCGGCGCGGAAACAAACGGTAGCTGCATGATGGCTTTCTCTCTGACATGTACACTCGGACATCGGGGCCTTCTCCTTCTATTCTTTTATGCATGTTCTTTGGCGTGGCGTTCTTCGAAGATATTACGGGCTGGTAATTTGATTCGGGTTTGATTGAGACATTTTCGGTCAGCTGTAATTAGAACTTAAGCACCTGCCTACAAAGATGCTGCTCCCTTGTTTATTTGAAAGAAACAGTGTGCAGCTTGTTCACTTCGTGGAGGCTGGTTTACGAGACCATGTGCAGCTGTTTATGCCCCAGTTGTACCCATATCTAGTGCGTTGTTGTGTTGGCGTTTGATGGAGTGAGGTCTCATTCACGTGACTTAGGGCTCATTGACCCTCGTTGACAAACATTTCCGTTTTTGGCCTTAAAGTGTGGGAGGACAACTCCTGTCGACTCATCGAGCTGACAGGCAAAAGTAGTAACATTACCACCCGACATCTTCATCAACATCAACGTACGCTATAATCCCCCATCGCCACGACATTAATCGACATACGACAACCTCGCCGAAATGAAGGTCGAACTTGATTCCTTCTCCTCCCGGAAGATCTACCCCGGAAAGGTGCTTATTCCTCCTCCGCCGTGTCGACATCGTTCAAGTTGAAGGATTTCAGATTGGTTCAAGAATTGGGCTGACGTTGGGACCGGTTCTCTTTCCGCCGATTGTATAGGGTAAACTTTTCGTCAGGGGTGATAGCAAGAGCTTCCGATTCTCAAATGGAAAGAGCGAAAGCCTGTTCTTGCAGAGGAAGAACCCTCGAAGGATCGCCTGGACTATCCTTTATCGAAGGATGCACAAGAAGGGTATCTCTGAGGTGAGGACGGAATTCTTTATTTCTGGTCGTCGGGAGATGGATCCATGGCAAATACATTGGGGAGAGCGGAGGATATATAGAGTGGGGCGTTGGAATACCTCTCGACAAAGCGCGACAATACCGAACCTCATCAAAACGAAAATAATTTGCCATGGATCCTACTCTATATAATAGAATTTCTCTGAACAGAGATGGCTGATCTCGCCCTCTTCGAACTCTACAGGAAGTTACCAAGAAACGAACCCGAAGAACGGTTAAGCACCAGAGGGCTATTGTTGGTGCCTCTCTCGACGTGATCAAGGAAAAGCGATCGATTGCCCCCGCCGCTCGTGCTGCCGCCCGAGCCCAGGCTGTCAAGGAAGGCAAGGAGAAGAAGGCTGCCGCCGAGTCGAAAAAGAAGGCTGAGAAGGCGAAGTCTGCTGCCAGCGCTGCCCGCGGACAGGCCACCAAAGTCAGCAAACAAGGAGCGAAGGGTGCCCAGCAGAAGGTCCAGGCGAGAACACGCTAAAGAAACAAGGTCGGGGTCTGTGTTTTTTGGCATCTGAACTGTCAAGAGCTCATATTTCGTTTCTTCGCTCTTACATCCTCGTAATGTTCTCTACCCTACTTGCTCTGTAAATTCTATCCAACTTTTCTTCCTACCACCTTTTTTGTTTCCTTATCATATGGCTCTCGGGGTTCTTGTTCAGCTTTGTTCTTCTTTTTGTCCTCCTTTGGTGTCTCTTATATACGTCCGATACCTTCTCCTCATCCGCAGACCTCATTATCACGTCACTCTTCACATCCTCCTCCGCCGAAGCTCCCTCAACATCCCCAGGTCCTCGACGACGGTTCGTTCTGGGAGTATTATTCTGTTAGATAGCATCTAGCAAAACTAACAATTATGACTTGATAAACACATATATGGATTGGGGTACGCCACTGTCGATTCACGTGGCTGAACCTTCAATACAAATAAAGCACGGCATCTATATCTATCGCCGTATATAATCTATGGAATGGCCTGTTCCCAAAAGCACTTCCAAATCACGACCCCGCCACTGTAAACTTGCAAGTTATTTGTTATAGTAATGGGCCATTTCAATTCCAGCAAACTTGAAGCCACATTTCTCATAAAACCCCTGGTTGCTTTCTGAACAGTCGAGGATTGACTAGTGGGCAAATATTCCATGTCAGCCAGCTCCTAGTAGAAGATGATGTAAATGTGCTCTTTAAGGTTATGACGAACCTTGTAGCAGCCTGCCTTCTCCGCTATGTAATCCAATGCATTGATCATCCGCAGCCCGAGCTTTTTGCCCTGCTGTTCCTTCGCAACTGCAATGTCTTCGATGTGACCAACAAGTCCACAGTTTCGGATACTGCCCACCCCCGAGTTTCCATAGTTAGCTGTTGGACTAAGGTTTCAATGAAAGCTAGATACGGGTAAAATGAGGACTAACAATTTCCGCTCCACGATAAGGCTTCCTGTGGCACAGACTTTGCCGGCATCGTCGACGATACACAATATGGTGTAAGTGTCATCATGCTTTGAGATGTACTCAAACCTTTCGTCCCAGGCAGACTCTGTAATATCACCCACGGTGGTAAGGACCGCCAGAACAGATAAAACCTCCGCCTTATCTGTTTTCTGGAGTTCCCGGATGGTATACCCCGATGGGAGCGCGGAGGTGATTTCAGAGGGGAGGGACGCAGCTTTCGACATCCTTTTTTTTTTTCGGCAGTGACGGTGAGGGTAGCGTAAGAGTTCTAGCTGGAGGTCCGGAGGTAGTGATATTTGAGATACCCTTGATATAGCTCCAAGCGGTACAATGGCAATCGCTGTTTACAGAGGATTCTCTGAGTGGGTTACGGGAGAACTTATTTATTTACTGGAACGAGCCTTGGAGTTTGGTGGTGGAGCTACCGTTTGCGTTCGACTTACAACAAGGTCTATTACGTAGCGCCGCACAAGCCAATTCGCCTGTACTTGCGTCTATATCTAATGCTTCGGGGGGGTAGATCTGGATATATCGAACTAGATCGCGGTCCATTGTGCCAACCGTTTAATCCCACGTCCTCCGTTCTGTAGAATACACCACCCACTGTGACTACCTTGGTCACTACTCGCTTCACCCTCATAAACCTTCGCCCACGCTAGGGCCGCGACAGCCACGGGTGCAGCTTCGAAAAAACCGAAGTTCCCACGAACAACGAACCCAGCTAAGGAATAGGTTGCCTTGCCAGCTTGTCCAGCGCCTTCCAGCTGGATTTTCTCGCTGTCTAGAATTTCTAAAACACTGGCCATGGAGTTCCCGTCTCGCGAGTGCTGAAGCACCACCTGCGAAACCAGCCTCGCCGCATGCCCTGAGAAAACGTAGATATGGGCATTGGGGTCTATATTTCCACGTCCAAATACCCGGATGCGTGCCGCAAAAACGCTAGAGGATAGTGAAGGTGGCAGCGTGCCCTGCGAGCTTTTCCAGAAAAGACGCACCAAATCAGGTGTAAGCTGCCAGACTTTGGGTTCTTTGCATGGGAGATGATTGCCCGTCTCGAGCACCTGGTCCCATGGGTAGCCAGTGCCAACCTCACTATCAGCTGGAGCCGCTGGTACCGATTTTTTGCTCGCACCTTTCGTCTTCATTGTACTTCGGCGCTTGGCCCGGTCCAATCGCTCTTTGGTTTTTTCTAACGCCTCTGCTCTCCCCGCTTTCGTCGACGGGAAGTCAATTGGGAAATAACCAAGCCCGCCTTCAAGAGTCAGCTGTTCTAACTCTTTTAACCCTCCCAGCCGGACACCAGTCATACGCATGAGAACCAACCAGAATGGCCGGACCCATTTCCATGGCAGAAGGATACTCCAACGGTGCGATGAAGGGGGCTCGGGATTGGAATGACCCAAATCAGCCTGTACCCCCACTAGCTCCCGCATTAAGACAAACGGTATTTTAGTATAGGACAAAGACCGAGTACTATCCCCAGAAACCAATCTTGAGACATGTGAGTTCAGAGTCTTCTGTGAAACCTGCGCGTTGACAGATGCATTACGGCATTTTGTATTAAAAAGGCTCTCCACCGGAGCGGTAATCAGGTCTTCCTCGACGGGTGGGACTGGGATCTGACGACGGAGGTAAAAGGAACCGAGTCTAGGGTCTTTCCCGCTGCCGTACGTGATCCTGTCGACAAGCATATTTTCGAAATCAAAACTCGAGCCTAATAGAGCATGTAGTACCTTCACGGTTCGCGGCCCAGTCAGTCCGATTGACCCTATTTCGAACCGTAGGTTTTTACATGTGCATTTTGAAGCAGCAGTCGAAGCCGTAGCAACTTTCCATGCATCATCCCACGAGGCAGGATGGACTCTCAGTACGACTTTGCGCGGTTCATGTTCTTTCACCGACTCCGGACACCAGAAGATCTGTATAGGCGTAAGTGCCCCATTGGGCCACTCGCCTTCCTCATACATCCATGTCGATCGAACCGATTCGCCAGAAATTACGCTTTTTCCAACAAACGCTCGATCACGGGGAGGGAGAAATTTCGCCAACGAGCGCTTTAGCTCCTTCTCTTGGCCTTCTAACAATATTGTGGCGTAGTAGCTTGTGTCAACGGCTACACAACCATCCCGGGTCGCAGCTCGATAAGTAGGGCGGTAACATTTCAGGTTTGGGGTATCGGCGAGTGAGAATCCCCATTTACAGACCATTCGAGCTCGCTTGGCGCACCATATATGAGTGGGCAGCCATGTTTTATGTTTCTGACGTTTGCGATATCTGGATGACTTTGACCCTAAGCGTGATCGGATCCTACTAGGCCCCTTCGAGGATGCTTGTCGGGAGTCGGAAGACGTACTAAGGTCACCAGTCCGGACTGATAGCATTCGTAGCTGGTGGGCATTCAAGCGCCTGGCGTTAGGACGGTAGTCTCGGCGCTTTTTCTGGAGCGTGGTGTTATCGTCTGCTAACTAAACCACATATTTAGCCAACTATGAATACTCCTATCCAAATAGTCTATGTCATACTTCTATCTGCGCGGTGGCCCTCACACGCTTGGGAACTCGGCTTGGGTTATGCGCAGCGGTGCGCCGTCGCAATTCACGGGGTAAACTTTGGAAAGCACGTTTTCGCTGCGCATTTCTAGAACCAACACCGAGCCATGTCAGTTATGATTGTGAGAGCCTTCCTGAAATGTCCATGATGCATGAGTCTTACTTAGAACTGTTCATCGAACGAAGGAGGCTCTTGATCTCGTATTCCCTTGCATTGACAAACGATACGGGGTCAAATTGCCCGTCCCAGAAAGCATTTTCTGACGTTTGAACAGAAATTTCCCGTGCATCTTGACGCTTTCGGCGTTTGTCTTGTGTTTTAGCAGGTTTCCCGGACTTTGAGGAACCTGAAGGATTGGCTTCGTGAAATTTTCGTTTGCGAGTCGGTGCGGGAACGTTTCGGCCCGTCGGTGCTTCCATCGGATATACGTTCGTCTACTCGGGCGAAGGTGAGCCAAATGAAAGCGGGATCAAGATAGCGATGCGGGTCATAGCCGGCTGGCGACTACGCGGATGGTGGTTTGGTTGGAGCATCTAGTTCTGTACGCGGTAGTTGGAAAACAAAATGGCTAAAAGGCGACTAACTTGGTACATGGCTTGGTATAGCGACAACAAGCGTTTAACTCCTCCCAAGTAGCTCTAAATTACAGAAGAAACCTCTATTTAGGCACGAAACGGCATGCGAACTAAGAACTATCAAAGATCTAAGGACGCGGGCTCGTGATCCTCCGGAAGACTAATCGTGCGTCTCGAGGCTCCAGCCGACGATAGTAGTCACGCACGATCGGCCCGCTATCCACTTCAAAGCCTTGCTTGCGGTAGAATTCCAGTGCACCGTCATTGGCTACCCAAACATGGGCGTACGCAAGGTCTGCATCGATGGTTGGCTCCTTAGCCGCAGTGGACAGGATGTAGTCCAAAAGGTGACTTCCAATAGAAAGAGACCTGTAGGGTGAAAGCACCGCCAGTGTCATGATGTAAATTTTGCTTTTCGGGTGGTTTTCGCTGCCACTGTCACTGCCATTGGCCCTATGGTCGGCAACAGCTTTCAGGATCTTTGAACCACCATGGGTATCCATCGTATTCAGTCTTTCCAAGCCTGTCTGATACTCGGCCGCGGTTTCAAGTCGGCATCTAATACCGCCGACACATTCTTCATCGTAAAACGCGAGTCTGGTCAAGGCTTCGCTCTCAGGGTTCTGCAGGATCTCGCGATAGAAATTCTCCGGGTAGGATACCGGAAGGAGGAGCGAGTTTATGCGTTTGAGAAGGTGCACATTGACTTTCGTTGGGGCGCGTATTGACACATTCGGAGGGAGGCTCGCAATTTGCAAGGCTGTTGAGCTGGATCCTGCTGCCTCTCTTGGTTGAATGTCTGTCGACGAAGGCGATGTCGATGACGGCCAGGACAAAAACGGTCGTGACTCTGGGAAGGGGGGGGAGTCAGGCATGCCGGAACCTAGTGATCTGAAGAACTGGCGTGGGAACCCGGCAGGCAAAGAGGATATCTAGGGAAGGGTATTTTGGCCGATGCATAGACAACATCATGCATCCTAGCCTGGTATACTTGAGTAAGTACTACCCATCGCTGGCTATCCTTTTGGCTCTACATGATTCATCAGGGAATCCTTCGCCCAAAAATGTAAGAAATTTGTAAATACTCTTCTACTAAATTCATATTTGGTATTGGAGACTACGTATACAAAGAGTCCTTTGGGGAGACATAACAAAGGGCTACGGCCAGGGAGACATCGCTGACGAATCTATCCAAACATTTCCTTTCCGTGACTCCGATGAACCGAGAAGGCTATTGCGTAAAAAAAAAAACAGCTGGGAAAATATAATAGACAAGAGATAGAAAATATAGCTGGGACAGGGGAAAGACAGAAAAGGGCTGTCAATTAAAAACACGATTACTCCCTCGCCAAGAGCGCCGCTTGGGTATCATATGCATTCGACCAAAAGCAAACGAGGATCGGAATATTATAAGAGAATGCTCACACACCCCATCCTGTGATTCAGAGGACTCAGAGGCGTTCGGGCTTGTTATTGGTCATTGAACAGAGCTGAGAGTTACGACGCCAGAATACCAACAGCTCCCCCAGACGTGGGATGCCGGGAACAAATGTCCCAACCAGAGTGCAGCCACAACATTGGCAAGTAAATGCTTAGTCAGGCGCTTCCCGATGGTTGACACGAAAGTTCTGGCGATCTGACGGTGGTAAGCTTGGTAATTCAACGTATAAGCCACACGCTTCATGCAGCGGCATTCAAAGCTCTGACCTAACCATAAACAACATGCCCCATGGACCTCTGACCAGTGCCTGGTCTCATCATTTGTCCATGGGACATTGCGAGCCCCGGATTTATACTCATCCGTAGTCCGTTTCCCTTCTTCCCCGAAATCGAGAAATTGGTGTTCATCTGTCGCATCTGCGGCGTGAGACCAGAAGGAACAACAGGTTCCGGCACCTTTTGAGTGTCGAATTCACCAAGTCTATCCTTCTGCTTCTTCTGGTGCCGAGAAGCAACAGGTGTCTCATTGCCCCGCTTCCGATTCTTCCCGGAAACGGATGGCATGACGGCAGCGGGTGGTGCGGGCACTGTGCGCCTCGATTCCATGCGGACATTGCCAAGGGCCTGTTCTCGTACTGGTGGTACTTGAATAGGGCCTGCACTTCTGCTCGAGGTATTCGCATGCTGCCTTGGGTCAACCACTATCGGCAACTTCTCCGAAGAACGAGACAAGTTGCGAAGAGCGCTGGAAGGACAGGCAGATACCGAACTATCCATCGCAGCAACATCCATCTGGCAGGAGTCTAGGGTTTCACAAACCGACAAGGATGATTTGCGGGAAAAGCGAGGTACCACACGCTCATCGCAAGATGAGGAAGATCTTGGGGGCATGTTCTCGTTACACAATCCACGGCTTACCATTGGGGCCGCCAGAGCAAAAGCCATGGAACTAATTTTTCCGGATCCAGAAGCTGCAGCAAAGCTTGAAATTGGGGATTCAGAATCTTCAGAACCAACACATTGCAAACTAGCGAGCTGTGTTTCCGAGTTGTGGATGGCTGGTGCTTCTTCGGCAAGCATATCCTCGAGGACGAGCAAGTCCAAGGAGCCGTTCAATCGTGAAAATATCCGAACCCATTTGTTGCAAGCAAAACTGGAATGAACAGAGGTTTTTGCTGGTAAAATTGATGTCGTTGGTGTGCACTTGAGGACTATCTTTGTCCACCTATCGAATATATGATCCGAAATGTGCAGTTTCCAGTTGACCGTGGTAAGGAACGCCAATTCGTTCGCATTGATTTCCGTGATGTTTAGACCAGATATTTTACTCCAGGCACGCGCAGAATAGTTCCTATCCTGCAAGTACTTAGAAGCAAGAATGAGAGCGGCCAAAAACATGCGTCGTCCGCATTGTAAGGCGCGAACATCCTGGCAAGAATCTGAAAGATGCAGAGCGGCTTCATCGGTCGGGATAAATGCCCGGATGACGAACAAATAGTAGAGAGCTACCTGCAACGTGGAGTAGGAAGTCCGTGATCTCCGCAAGGTCTCTTGGATAAATGTTCGCAAGGGTAGCACTCTACCCAAGGATGGTTCACATGGTTTTTGCATCATGGATGATGGCCAAATGGCTTCAACAATCTGTGCAGCAGTGTCTTTTGGCGGAATAGCGCAAAAAGCAAGAGGTATGGCGTCAACTTGAGAGCTCGTGAGGGCGAACAGAGAGGATTGGCATCTTACCGACAAGATTATCGACGAAGTTAACTTTCCGGTCAGCCTGTCGAACAAGAGGTGGAGGGGCGACGATAAGCTGGGGCCCCACGGGATTGGCATCTTGGGATTCTAACAGCCTCCTTGTCCGTCTTGGGTTCTGGAGCTGCTCCTTTGGTAGAGCCTGGGCCGCAGATGCTTGTCTTTGCAAATTTGAGGCATGCTTCAATGCGGCCTCGGCAGCCGCGTTAGTGCGACGCGGTGTTTCATAATCATTCAAAGGGTCTTCTGATCCAATACGACTGTATGGAGACGTGAGATCTACCGACGTGGCAGACGATACGCCAGATACAGGGGAGTAATAGGACAAAGACGAGGATGTTGCCGAGAGGGAAGAGGGAAGACGGTCGGAAATTGTTAGGAACTTCGCTGAGGCCGGCGAGTCGAAAGAGGATGGCGGTGATGAATGAAGGGAATCATCGCAACTTGAGTGCGATGCGGATGAAGGTGATGCTGTAGAAAGATATGACGATTCGAGGGGCATAAACCGTCGATGGTCGAGAGACGAATATATTACGGGTCCTTGGAGCATGTTGTGTATCGCTTGGGGGCGTGATTTAGATATCGGGTTGCGGGCGGATTTTTATGTCGCCTGGGCTTCCGGGGGCGATGACTCCAACCAAGACCAAATGCACTTTTGGCGACACGGCGGAATAAAGCAGGAGAAAAACAAGTACGCCGGAGGGGGGGGAGAAAGAAAATTATTAAAGGGCAAATACCAAAATATCGAAAATAAAAAAATTTATATCAAAATGCCAACGAGCAGAAAACAAAACTTGAGGCTGTCCTCCAATACTGATAATCGATCTTCCCGGTCGTGTTGCAAAGAAGAACCGAGCGGTTACGAATGATCAGATATTCAGATTTTCGCAAGCAAGATTTAAGATGAAGATAAGATGAGCAGTTAGAGGAGGGATCGTGAGAAGAAAATGGTAGCAAACGAGTTCGTTCCAGTGGCGGCAAAAGGAGCGTCAATAGTTGGAATGACCGGAACTTCAGTGCTCTGTTTGAAAATCATTGCGGAGTCTAGTTGAGGGTAAGTGTCTAACAGAGAGCCATGTTGGGTGATATCTTGTCGAGGGGTTTGTTATAGAGCGTGGGGCGATGAGGTTGGAGATTCTATTGCAGCGTTTAGTCCAAGTTAGCATCAGCCTGGAGCCTTCGGTTTATATATGAAGATGGAGTGAGTGGATGGTGGATGGTGGTCATCGAGCGGAGGCAAACTGGCGGAGCCTGAAGTCTGGTGTTGAGTCATCGCAAAAAGCAACAACACGCTGCGTAGATCTAGGACCGGATCGGCGTAGCGCACAACACAAGGCTTCGGTGAAGTCACTCCACCCCGAGACTGAGTCCACGCCCAGTTTCCCTGTGTCCAGAGTGCGGACTGGCTTGACTGACCTGTTGCTGGGTGCGTACGTATGTAGTAGAGGACTTAGTCAAGCACTGAGCTAGCGCTTGACGGAGGTTGAAATTTTGAAAGGCGATGAGTCTGAATGAATTTGATATTGGAAGGGGCGAAGCAGGAGGACTGGACTGGACTGGACTTTCAGTACTGCTTGATTCACTGTATTGTATCAGCAGCAGGATTTGAAAGAGATCCGGGAGGGGATAGTTAGGATGGATGGAGGGAGGGAGGTGAAGGACAGAAGGGCAAAACCAAAGGAGGCGGGAGAGGTTGAGGAGAAGCACAGGAAGAAGTTTCTCTTCTCCTGCTGCCCATCACACCTGACCACCAGGAAAATGCCCAATCACGTGACCGCATCGGGATAAAATACTATACCCTACATGCACTATGAAGGAGGTACTTACTTAAGTAAGTACTACTGCCTTAAGTATATGGCATCGATCCACCACATCCATGGCCAACATCAACCTGAACAAAGGCATCCTGGCCGTCGGGGTCACGGTCATCACGGCCTGTGGAGCATGGGTTGGTGCCAACCTTGGGGAATCTCAAAAAGTATGTGCTTGTGTTCTAAATTAATCCTGCGTACTACCTCCTCGAGTCGTGCCCAGTGCACCAAAGGCTAACACATGCATACACCCAAGGTCAAGCAAATTCAAGAAGAAAGTCTTTCTCAAAAAATCTCTCGGTACAAATAACACACCCGGCATCTACGCTATATCGAACAGGACAACCAAGCTAATGATGATCTAGCCTACGTTCAACAAGAGAGACCCTCGTCGCCAGGAGAAATGAAATAGAATCCAAAATCCTGAGCTTCCAGCAGCAGCAGTAACAGCAGCGGCGATCCCTGTTTCGTTCCTGGCTTCAACTAGGGAAAGGGAGAAGCCAGGCATTCGATTATGGGTATAATGATGGCGATGATAACAGTTATGGAGATAACGACCTGCCTGTTGCAATTAAAAGATACCTGCTAGTGGCGAACAACATATGTAAAATAACCCCAATAATCATCGACGACCGTTAGTCCTGAGTCCTATACGCCCCTTCATCTTTCTAACAACCAAGCTAAGGAGCGGCGTGTGTCTGAGTCCATTCCCGGGCTAAATGGAAAACGGACACCATGGTTAACATGCGGCTGCGTATGAAAGCAATTATAAGAAATACCCCCACCTGTAGCAATAGCCCCGGGCTCATCCTCTTTCCAGCGTTGAGCAACATCGTTCGCGAGCGGATCGTCTGGGTTCGGGGCGCCGAGCAAAGCCTGAATACTGAGGAGGATCGTTCGTATTTGCAAGGCAGGAGACCAATTCGCTAAGGACGCCACTTCGTCAGCATGAATCATCCAACAGAGTCCGGAAGGCCGAAGCTACCTTTGAGAACATCCAGACATATCCGGCCCAAACGGTCGATGTTAGGATGGTATATCTTGGTCAGAAAGCGGATCTTTGGTGGGGTCATAGGATAGTCTTCTGGAAGAAAGAGCTCCAGCTTGAACACTCCCCCTTCGTATGGCGACTGGGTCGGTCCATGTATCGAGACATCAAAATAGCGTAGGTTGTCATCGTGAGGAACAGCCTGGATGCCAGGTACCCTATCTTCCTAGATTAGCGATCAAATCGACATAACCAAGCTGTCTAGGCTGGGCTTACGGCTCTGCGACAAGGCGTTCGGTTTCCTTGATGATACGTTTCGGCAGGGCCATCTTCAAGGTCTCCTGTGGGAAAATCGAAGCTGGACCCTCCTGGGTTTTTGTATCGTGGTTTATCTTAGTGATAGGATAGTAGATGCTGGTGGAGAAGGTCGTCAAGAGCAGGGTAGCGGGGATGCTTTGCTTTGGAGGTCCCTTCCTGACCTGACCTGACCTGACTGCCCCACGTGCTCACACTCTAACTGCTGAGGTACTTACTCAAACGGGGAATTCTCAACCAACACTTGAATCTTCGCGTCACCAGCCAGCAGACACGGCCACGGGCAGGCGATGCATCTGCTCAGTGTAGAGCAGTACGTATACGTTCCATCCTACGACAAGCACCAAATAGTTTGTTTGCAGTCGCTCACAAAGACCCATGTCCAGGCACAAAGTCCACCGCCGCCTCCGTCGTTTCCGTTGCAACTGCGCCACATACAGCACCCCAATACACATGGCGCTGTCGCCGATGCCCTGGCCCGGCGTTTTCGAACAACATCTCGCGAAGAGACAATATATGGGGTAATCGGTTTAAGGCTATAGTGCCCCCGATACTCGGTACTTGGGTAGAACAAATAATCCATACAATGGCGGATCCGACCTCTACCCGTCCTAAAGATGCGCTACCAGGCCGCGAAACCGGCTCCGTGTACGACTCCGGGACTTTCAAGAGCAGCATGACGATTAGGGTTGAGCAAAATGTCGGTGCTATGTGAGTTTAATACCGCCCATTGGCTCTTCAGCTAGAAAGTATGAGAAGTAACAGGTTCTTGGGTAAAAGGTCCATAAGCCCCAGCGGAAGAGATGTTGTACTTGCGTCGTAAGTTAATTTCAATCCCGGATATAAACAAAAAAAAAGGTGGATACGGAAACTAAACGGATCAATCAGGCGGGATGGTCTTCATATAATCGATTTAGATAGCCCCTTCAACCCTCCTCGCTTCTTAAGGCACCTTTCCTCGTGGGAGGTTGCCGATGTACAATGGTCGCCTTTCGCAATTCGTGATTACTGGGTTGTCAGTACCTCGAACCAGAAGGCCTTGGTCTGGAATCTAAATCGGCCGTCAACGAATGCTGTAGAAACTGTCCTCCATGGACACTCTAGAGCTATTACGGATATCAATTTCTCTGCTCATAACCCCGATCACCTAGCAACCTGTGCCGTGGACTCATTCGTCCACATCTGGGATATGAAAGCGTCTAGGCGCCCGGTCTTGACATTCAGTGATTGGTTCGCCGGGGCGACCCAAGTCAAATATAACAGACAGGACGAAAATGTCATTGCTTCGTCTCACGACAAGCTTCTACATATTTGGGATAAACGGAAGGGCGCCTTTCCTTTGCATACAATAGAAGCTCATGATACGAAAATTTATGGCATCGACTGGAATCGGACCCGGAAAACCGGAATAGTAACATGCTCCCTTGACAGGGCGGTCAAGTTTTGGGATTATTCCAAAGGCTGCAGCGATCCTGAACGTATACTACGGACTAGCTACCCTGTTTGGAGGGCTCGACACACCCCGTTTGGCTGGGGCATCATGGCTATGCCCCAACGTGGAGAGAACGATCTTTTTCTTTACGATAGGCGTGCCACTGGTGATGCATACGCAGATCCGGTTACCAAGTTCTCCTATCACAGCGCCCCTGTAAAGGAGTTTCTTTGGCGTTCAAGAGGTGGGACTAACCCGGACCAGGATGACAGAGAATTCCAGCTTGTGACGTGGAGTAAAGATCGCGATATCCGCCTCTGGGAAATCCCAGTACGATTAATGAAAGGGATTGGCCACGATCCTGACGCCAAACTGCGATTTCGATTGACTAGGCTGGGAGCACGGTATAAGACCTTCCGCCGGGAACCTCCGGTCAAGCATAACGATAAAATACACCCACAGTCTCGCCTCAGTGCACTCACCGATGGTGGACAGCGCATCGCCCCTCCATTGCGAATAAATGCACCTTCACACCGCCCAGCTTCTTCAGCTTCAAAATTTGGCCTATCAAACAGACAACATGGGTTGGGTAAAAGCTTCATGTCTGGGCAAAGGACGAATACCAAATCAACAGCACTTCATCGAGACATGAACCCGATTCAATGGATGAAAGGAATTAAGGTGCAGCACCGCGGGGATGGTGTCTTCGGTTTGGGAGGTATTTCCGACGATGAAGAAAAGAATGATACCAGCAGCAACTTTGACCTCAATATCAAGCCCACTTTTACTTTTGGGTGGACTGGACCGGAGAGCCTATCAGATGAGATAACTTTAGTAGGGTTGCGATTCTCTAAAATACGATTTGACAAAGTCAACGTTAATAACCGAACCTGCCTTATGTCATTTTCGGGTCCTTGGGGGCTCTCTTCTCAATGGGTGTTTTTGCGGTGCTCCATCCATTTTCCAGCAAACTACCCAAATATTGGGGCGAACCCGGTATTCCAAATTGAGAAAACCACCAAAATCTTGGACGAGAAACTAGAGGAGATCTACCTCCAACTTAAAAGGATCGCGGACAGCTATCTCGAGCACGGGAAATTTTGCCTAGAGGCATGCCTGAGCTTTCTGCTAGGTGAACGGGCAGAGGATGCAATGTATTGGGGGGGTAAGCGCGGCCCTGGGGCCCCGGAAGATGAAAGCAGCAGCGACGAAGATATCGGAAGTGCCTTGACACGGGGCCCCGACCAGGGCCCACCAGGCCTAAAGCAGCTAATACGGAAGAATAATAAGGGCAGTGTGCCATTAGCTAAAGCTTGTGGTGCAATGTGGAGCGAGACCGGTATGGTAAACTCTCTCCCCTCTGACTGCTTAATATTAATTTGGTAATGTAGGCAAATTGGTCTGTTTTTTCCCTCCCAAGGAAGAACAACCTCCCAAATCTTTGATTTCGATCTTGAACTTTTCTGAGCGGCTACGTGACCCGTTTACGGATAAATCATCTCGAAGGTTGTTTGAATCATTCGGTCGTTTGCAAACATCAACCATTCGCAATATACGGCTAACATCAACCGCCGGCGTTGATGAATCTGGTGATGATGTAGAACGGTCAGGTTCTAGCGAATTGGGAAGTTCGTCTGCCTCGGAAGAGCTGATTCACTCAGTAGCGCAGTGGAAGGAAAGACACGAATTTCGTACAGGTAGTTCACGGAACCGTAATGAATCTACCGATCGATCGACACAGGCTGGGAACGATGGCAGGTCTACTCAACGGTCCGCAGGGACAAGCCAAATTAAAACGTCTCATAACTTCAACAAACCTGACCTGCCTTTCACAAGCACAGTCGGATCTAGGAAACAACATCAAAACTACATAGCAATCCATGATTATTCGTATTTGCTTCCTAGTAACAGGGAGCTAGCAGAAGATTACGCAATATATGGTACTGGGACAGACGTATGCAAACACAATGCCTCAGTAGCGGAAATATGGCAGCAATGGGATATCCGGGATTCCTGGAAGCTGGCAGAACTGGTACTTTGCAAAGAAATCCCCCTCGAGCTATCGGCAGACCTCCCGGGGAAAGATCCAATGTTGGTGGTATCGCCACAATGGCGCAGCATGGAAGCCCGCACCGAAACACCCCAGCATCCCAGCCAAGGGAAGGACGAGTTCTATGGAAGAGTCAAATGGGGAAACCACCCGGGTGGCGGTATTTGGCTTGTTGAAAAACTGTAAGTCGGCGTTCTAGTTCCCGCTGATCTATAACCGCTAATCAAGGGCTGTTACCGACAGAATTTCCCACTTCGAAAAGAAACTTAACCCTCAGATGCTTGCTATGCTCTCTTGTATTTTCCTCGAGCCAGAGGCTAAATCCGGCTTCACATCTGCAAGCTTGCATCTATCTCAACAGGTTGGTTTTGTCGACTCGGAACTATAAAATACCGCTCTCACTAATGCCGAGTAGGAAATGCCAATATCGTTAAAATCCCCTGGATTCTCCTTAGACTATTACCCTAGTTTTATAAATGCACTAAGGCGGTCGGACTCATTCACACTATCCCCACAGCATTTGTCTGGGACAAATACCCCGCTTGTTACTTATCCGAATTCCTACAGTTCTTCCCTAGGCGATAATGCTGGAAATCCGTGGTTAGCATCTACGAGTGACCCTACTACTCCTTATTCCATGGGCGGCACACCGCCTACACAAGCTAGCCTTGTGATACGCGGTCACAGCGACCTGGGCGGGGCTCAATCGATGTCTTCATCCCCAGAGCACCACCACAACCACCACCACCCCTACCAGAGCGTCCAGGGTCAGGTAAAGCGGTCTACGGGCATCAGCAACATTACCGGAGGGATTGCAAGAGCACTTACATCACAGGGGGGGCTTGGAGCCGTTATTGCTGGTGGCCTGAACGGAATAGGTTCATCCCCACCGGGGAGGAAAGTAAAACCTCCCCCGCCAGAACAAAACGGGAATTTTTCGGCTGCGGCGAATCACCAACAACCTTCGACAGTTAGTTGGGCTCCAGAACAGCAACATCGTGGAAAACCAAAACCCTACGGCTGGGGAATAGTGACCGACGAAGGAGACGAAAGTGAAGACGAGTACCTTATTGATCTACAGCTCCACCATCTCGAGCACTTTGACGACGAGGGGGCAATGAGCGTTCCCCTGCTTGACAATTCAAGGCACCAGCACTTCCGCCACTATCGAGAAACCTACGCAGATATGCTTTATACCTGGGATCTACCACTTCAGAGACTTGAAATCCTCAAATTCAATGGCCTTAAGGCATTCAATGACATCAATCTTGACAAGTTAGAAAGCTTTTCTCGAAAACAAGAAAAAGTTTGGGATGGGCTTGGTCCGTTTACCCTTCCAGTTCATGGTGGATTTCACAATACTGATATAGAACTCATGCAGTCGTCGGCGGATGCTGCCCGCAATGCGGGTCTACCTCAACCAGCGCAAAACAGTCACAAAGTGGGTGTATGCTGTGCAAGGATCAGCCCCCTCGTAGCCTACAATGTGTTATTTGTAATACTGTCATCAAAGGTTTGTGTGTCCTCTTATACCATTATTAGGATGTGCTAATGCTCGGCTCTTCAGGACTTTATACACCATGCTTGTTCTGTGGTCATATTTTCCACACGGAATGCCACTCCCAGTGGACCGAGAGTGGCAACCGTGGCTGCCCTTCCGGATGCGGATGCATGGCTTGCACATCCACGCCGAATCTTGGGAACTCGGATATTCTATGACATATATAATCCCCAGTACCGAGCTCCAGCACCATTTTCTTCGATTCAGATACTCAGAAAGAAATGCCGCCTTCTAATGGGTCCCCATCCTCATCCCCGCGGCTTTCTCGAGTGGTAGCTATGTGCCTTCCCCTGTCTATGCCCTCGGCCCTCTTCCTGCGAGCCCTCATTTGCTTAGACTCTAGTGATGTTTCCGGTGCTTCCATTGCGGGTAGCAAATATTTGTATAAGGAATCGATACGTCTTGAATTCTCTCGAAAGCGATCATTTGTAAGCCGGCCTAGCACCCTCAGCCCTGACGGCTCTATCAATCTTTGAATTATGTTCCTTTCTGGGTCATATATTCCGATAGGGGCATCGAATGCCAATCCTGTCGTTCGTATTGCGACAACTGGGTTCTTGAGAGGGCTCACGATTCCGGATTCTCGAAATGAGCTGGATATTGCGCAGGTGAGTAACCTATTAGCAATCTCTAATGTTTCTGTGAGGACGTGGAGGATCTGGTGGCGGCGCTCCCTGAATGATTAGCCTCTGACAGGAAAAGGGGAGGTCTTCGTTAGTTTGAGAAGGACAGATGTTTTTACCATTGGCTCGAATTTGAAATGCACATATCTTGTCTCGCTCGATACCTCCGGAAGTAGCTGTGTGACGGCTGGTTCCGACGGTATTCCACCAAATAATGTTTTTAGAAAAACAGCGTCATCCTGACTGTCCTGTAAGATATCATCTGACAAAGGATCGTGTGTGACAAATAGCCATCTTCCGTCGCCACCCTTCCCTCCTATCGCCGCGACACCTGTTTCATATTCTTGCTTAGATATCGACGCTGTGGAGCTCTGTTTTCTGCCCTCGAGGAAAGCAGATACTCTTCCAGAACAACTGCTTGTAGTTACCGCACCTGGGTGAGAGTTCAATAGCTCCATAACAGGAATGATTTGTTTGTCCACACTGCCTTTGGGAGACGCATCTGTACCAGAGGCGAGAGCTTCCAGAATGCCCTTTTTCCTGGCACTGAACTCTTGTTTCAACCTTTCTAGACCCATTTGCTCACAATCGGCTAGCTCCGAATATTATGTGGGCGTAGTCTCACTCCAGGATTTTCGTGATCCAGGGTAGTTTGATGCTTGGTGACTTTGTTTTGGTAGTCTCAAGGTTGGTGAATATAACCTGCTGGGAGTGGATGCTATGTACTTATGCAGTATGAGAAGTTAATGAAGAAAGACCAACGTTTTGTGCTTACATAATCCGTATGTACCTCTTTAAGTACCAACCCCTTGCAGGTATCAGAGACTGTCAATTCACCTGGCGTTTCCGACTCCTGATAATATAACACTTTGTTATCTCGCATTCTCCGGTACGCTGCGGTGAACTTGGGCATATAACAGAGACCCGTCATCGCCACCAGCCATGGCAGTTAAAAAGGGGACGAAGAAAGGTCCAGTCACCGTGTCACGTAGGTTATCTGCGATCACCAAGCCACGCAACATTAGCAAGAGGTCGGCGCCTCAAAAAAAGAACCATGCAGGTCGCACTTCAACGAAAGTGAGACGGGTTCAGGGAAATGACGAAGACGATGAAGACGATGAATTATTTGACGATGAGACCCCGAACACATCCTCTGATGAATCAGCAGAGGAGGCTGTGACTGAAGAATCTACTGGCGATACTCTACACCCTAATACTCTTCGTTTTCTCAAAGGTTGGTGAGACTGGCTCGCAAAATTGTTTTCCTAGGACTAACAAGAGTTCGAGGTAGATTTGGCGAAGCATAATGATAGGGATTGGTTTCACGGTTTGCATCCTTTCGTCGCTGGCGGATCTCCAATAACCATCATCATAACGTTTCGTGAATAGCACACAAGGATATCTACAAGATCGCGCTGGCGAACTTCAAGGCCTATAGCAGTACTTTACAAGAAGAGCTCACCAAAGTCGACTGGACAGTGCCTATTCTTCCCATCGAGAAGCATAATCTCTTTAGGATATATAGAGACGTTCGATTCTCGTCTTCGAAAGTTCCTTACAAAGAGTATTTCTCAGTAGCCTTCTCGCGCACTGGGAAACAGGGCCTCTATGCGAAGTATTACCTTTCGATTCAACCGGGAGACCAATCATTTATTGGTAAAGCCCACCAAAATAACCTTGCACAGTATACGTATTGATCCATAATGCCGATTACCCGAATCTAGGTGGTGGTCTGTGGCATCCGGAAGCGACACATGTATCCCTCATGCGCCGCGAAATAGACCGAAACCCTCAGGGAATAAAAGATATTCTTGTTTCTCAAGACTTCTTCGCCAGTTTCCTGGATCCTGGGGGTAGTCGAAAGCGTACATCTTTGAAAGCGGTTGAAGGTCAGGCTTTGAAGAGCTTTTTGGACCGTAATTCGGAGGGTGCGTTGAAGACGGCTCCGAAGGTTGGTAGGAGTGATAAAGTTCGAAGTCGACGGTGTTTAACCTCTGACATGATGTTAGGGATACGATAAAGAACATCCCGATATCGACCTCCTCCGCTTGAAGAGCTACACAGTTGGCAAGCGTATCAAAGATTCCGAGATTTTGCTCCCGAATTCGATGGAGTTTATAGTGGATGTCCTTCGAACTCTAGAGCCCTTCGTATGTTGTCCACCCGCCCAAATAGCGACTAATAGCGGACGCTGGTGCTGACGTCGTGCACAGATTACATATCTCAATTCAGTTGTAATGCCGGATATCAATCTTGCCAATCTCGCGCCCGCCAGCGGCAGTGGCTGATGAGAATGACGCCAATGTATGTCGGCACCGGTAGAACTGTACTCTGGGAATCGTTAAGAGCATTCTTTGGGCGATTCTGAGCTTACGGATCGGGGAATTTGGCATGGTTGAGAGAGGTGTTGTATGCATGAGTCTGTGAATTGAAGCGGGTCGAAATAACTTTTATGATAGAGAATAAGAACGTGTGAATACGAGACCGGCACAAATGCGGCTCTGAAACATTTAGCCTCGAGTACATTCACGGCTGGTCAATTTATTCGAGACGCAAGAGAGTTGGGCCACTACGTAATATTTCCAGAGTTGTCGATTCTGCGGACCTCCAGACCGTATATTATTCCGTCATCGTGGATTCGCACCTCGTACCTTTTTCTAAGATTAGTAGCACAGGCGACGACGGCCCAGCGGCAATTCCGCAACGGCTTCATGTAGAGTCCTCGCCCTCGGATATCCGAATTTCTTTGCCCAACAAATCACACCATGCGGGATGGACCAATCAAGGCAGCTGGTTCGATGAGCATGACTTCTTGCGGTGATCTGAAAAAGAAAAAAAAGGGTGTCTGGGAAGTCATATGACTTTCAAAGTTCCATCTCATGCAGCCGCTAATGCATGCGCTTCCCCAAATCGGATAGAGCAGAATTCCAGGAAGCGTATGTTTTCTTTTCTCCCCGCTCTCTCATTCGCAGCAACAGGGGTGTGGATGCCCTCAGCTCCTCTGGATCGAACATCAATCAGCTTGCCTCCTCTGCTTCTCGTATTGTCATCATGCAGGCCAGCGTGATGACCTGTCACACCAAGGATTTTACAGATCCTGTGAGCAACCAAAGCAGACAGCGCTGCAGCGCCTTTGCCTAATTAAACCCTCAAGCGCCAGAGGAGCCGGTGCAGAAGCTGGGGCCGAATGGAACCGTCGATTGTATTTTGAGGGTTAATCGCCCTTACTTCTCGTTCTCGTTTTCGCGAGTAGGGAGGAATAGCCTTAGTAACTTAGACCTCGATATCGATCTGTAGGTACATCTGTACTTATGTATGTACCACGCTCATGGTCAACTGTGCCATTAGCCTTTCAGTACCTGCTTCTCTGTTAATCGGAGCTCCAGCAGGGTGGGGTTGACTAAACCGGGCTCCACCCCCCGAAAAAAACCTGCCTTGCTTGCTTGCTTGTTTGCCTTGTCTTGTGACCTGCTGACCGCAAGAAAGAGAAAAAAAAAAAAAGAATGAGATAACATCGAGAGAAAAAAAAAAAAAAAAAAAGCCGGGCACACACACAAACTCACACACACACTTGCAGTATTTATCTTGTGCGCCAATGGTATCGGCCACATGAGTGTCGGATTTGGGGTGCTCAAATAGGCAAAAGGTTGGGTCCAGCGCTATCCTTGCTGGTATGGGCCATGTGCCTGTCTCTTAATTAAGTGCACAAACCCTAGTACTGCATTGGCAGATGCCCGTCCCAGTCCCAATACACGGGTGAACGGGACGGGACGGAAAATCGGTGCATCCTCGATGAACCAAGCTGGCTTCCCATGAGCGTCTCGCTTTCCATTGCGAGGCTTCCCATCGTCTCCACCGAAAGGCGAGAATGCCGTGGGTGGCTTTGGCATGCGGGTGTCTCCAAACATGCGCATGGATGTATATAGTAGTAGCTATGAACACACATACGTGGACGCATATTACCTAGCCACTACTTACTTAAGTTTCAAAGGGGTCCGGGCAAGGTGTCGATAAGGATGGCGTCCTTGAAATCGACAGGCCATTTTTGTCGTTGGGATGGATGGATGGGTGGCAGAAGCAGGATGTATTACATTGTAGTATTATAGTCAGAGCTGGTTAAGACCTGAGACCCGAGACAAAGAGAGTCCACCTACTTGGTAATTTCATGGCGAGGTTCCGACCTGGGATTGGCCCTGCCACGGTGGTCCCGCTGCCGTCCTTTTCGTTTGGTTTGCTCGTGCGTGCGCGGTGATTTTTTTATATCATATTTTACAGAGGCGGAAGAAGAAGATGATGAAGAAGCAGAAGAAGTTGTGAGACGAGGTAGGAGAAGAAGAAGAAGAAGAGGAGGAGGAGGAGGAGGACAAGACGAAGAAGAGGAAGACGAAGCAGAGAAACAGAAATCGAACGACGAGAAGAGGAAGAGGAACAGGTCTTTTTCTTTTCCATCTTCATTCCTCCTCCTCCTCCTCCTCCTCCTCCTCCTCTCTTCTTCTCTTCTTCTTCTTCTGTTCTCTCTCACACACTCTCACACACTCTTCTTCTTCCTCCTCCTCCTCCTCCTCCTCCTCCTCCTCCTTCTCTCTTTCCCTCACATTATTCTCTCCCACTTCCCCCCCTTCTCCTTCTCCTTCTCCTTCTCCTTCTTCTGCTTCTTCTTCTTCTTCTTCTTCTCTTAATTTTAGCCTTAGTAAACCCGGCTAGTAGTTAGAGAACAATTACTTCTTTACTTCTTCCAACCCACTTCTACATTCTACCCTACTCTGCTCTGCTCTCTACCTCTGCTACCTCTCTGCCTTACAATCACCACCACCACCACCATCATCGCCACCTCTGCCTTCTAACTCCATACCCCCCCTACATACAGCTTCTGTTATCGCTGTATCACCCCTCCTTCCCTCCTTCCTCCTTCCCGTTTCTTTGTTTTCTCCGCCTTCCACTGCTGCTACTCCTCCTCTTCATCGCGGCACATTCTCTCCCAGCCAAAAAATTTACCGCAGACGGACAAAGCTTTCAGGTCAGTAGCCACAACTAAACTACAGACTCTCCTCGCACGGTTGAAACGGTCGACCCGCTCCTTTATTCTTGAACATAACCCATCCACCATCCCTGTCTGCCCCGTCGCCATTGCTCGCACTCCTCTTTCCTCCAAAACCAACTTTCCTTTTAGTCTGTCAGATTTACTAGCCTGCCTCGTAAATCTGCTTCCGTTGTCCAAAGTTCCTTCGGCGTATCTTCATTTCTTTCCCCCTCTTGCCCTTCGGTGTTTGCCTCCTAATATTTGTGTTTTTTTTTTTTTTTACCTCCTCTTCCTTCTCCTCTGAGACCTTGTTGGTGTAGTTGAACAGCTATTACCGTTCCTTCTATCGTCTTCGCCCTAACATCTGCATCTTTCCAGCTGCCCTCTCACAGCTACTCGCGTTCCGTTTTGCTCATTCGCACTTGCACCCGGCTCGTCATCTAATCTGTGAGTTTGTTCTCGTTTGGCCCCGGTTCGTCTTGATTAAGGTCCAGTTGCTACCTCCTCGTCGCCTGCTATGTTTAATCGTATCCCAGGGTTGGCAGCAGTCTGTATAATAGATTCCAAGAGAAATACGATGTCGTTGTTACGGGGTACAATCGCTGACTCTCAGAATGATATCCACTCAGTAGCTTCTGATCCATAAAAACGGTTTCAACGTCACGTTATTTGGACCGTACCCACCTCTCAATTCCAATCCGTTTCTTGATAACGCCCATTGGCCCTTCCATCACGTATCCATTGCACGACACCGCAATCCCTACCCTGCGTAAAAAAAGGACAGAAGAGGAGGGAAATAGATCCGTGGTGCTTCGAAATTATCCCCCAATATTTAGAG
Organism: Arthrobotrys megalospora; assembly: GCA_036971655.1. Classification (NCBI taxonomy): domain Eukaryota; kingdom Fungi; phylum Ascomycota; class Orbiliomycetes; order Orbiliales; family Orbiliaceae; genus Arthrobotrys; species Arthrobotrys megalospora. Next base: position 45,189 of record JAVHJN010000007.1, on the reverse strand, counting down.
AGTGCTCGCTCTTTGGGCTACTCTAGGTCGACGTCCAAGATTGTCTTTGAGACGACCCTCGAACCTGAAAGACCGCCATCTTCTACGATAGAAAAAGCATTCAGCGTTGCAACTCCATCTCAGATTACTTTGGGCAAAGGCTCAATAGACTTAGAACGCGCGTTTCGCTACGGAATTAGAGGCAAGCTACCTTTGGACGGCGCAGAGCGCCTTGGGCGGACTCGTTGGGAAGGAATAGGAACCGTGTGAGACTCGAGAGGACCAGATATCCACATCGACGCCATGTATCCATCCAACGCCAGTAACCGGAATTCGTGGAATCACCAAGATGACCCGAGGATGCGGTCCCAGTGGCCGCCGGCAGATGACCGTCTCCAACACCGAGGGCGTGATGACTCGGTATGTGGGCTTGCAACCCCATCTTTCTGTCATCCCAGACTAACCCCCCCCCAATAGGGTATACCATCGCATGCGCTTGAAGACAGAAATATGCACCCTCCAACAATGATGCCTTCTCATGGTGGGCAACCCCCCGATCAGATGTACCCACAGCAGCTACCTCCTCCCAGCGAAATGTGGGCACAGGTGCCACGAGAACCAATGATTCCAGTACCACCTCCAGCTCCAAGGCAAAGAACCGCAATTGCCTGCAGGTATTGTAGACGTCGAAAGGTATACCAACGACTGGCGCCAGCAAACCCAAGGTCGGAGAATTTTGCTAATATAATTTTTAGATACGCTGCTCCGGATTTGATTCATCCGCCGATGGAAGATGTGGGAACTGTCTGCGCTTTAACCAAGAGTGTGTTTTTACTCCAGTATCGTCGCAGGCGCAGGCTTTTGTTCCAGCGCACACTCAGTACCCTCATTTGAAGCAGGGGTTTATCCCACCGCGGGGCGGGCCAGCAAGGCCGGTTGGACAGCTCTACGGATCGTATGGGCAGCCACTACCGCTCCACGCTGCCCTTCCCCAAGCTTCCCAGCAAGGCGGCGACTACGCATCTCATCATAACTACGGTAGACCCCCCAGTCCTGGCCACACAGGCCAGTACAACCGGTCCTATGAAGATCGCCCGCCTTCCTTGCCGCCTCTGGCGCCCAATAACTATCCTCCCCACAGTCTACAGCGGAGAGGTTCGGCGGGTGATTACCCTGCATACTGGCAAGGAGGAAACGCGAACCCCCCCTGCGTCGCCCCCAGCGACTCTCCCCCCTCCCCGACAATACTCACCATCCCGAGGTGGCAATTACAATAACGGTGCATACCCTCCGACTACATCGTCGGGCCAGTCACATCGATCCTATCCGACCGCAGATTATGAGCGTCAGTACAACCAGGGTCAGGCAGAACCACAGGGGACCGGTCCGCCACCCCAGCGACGTTTATCAGATCCCCGGGGTAGCGAGTCACGCAAGGAACAAGGTTATCCATCGGAAAGCAGTACATTTCCTTATAATGCACCGACCGCCCGTTCAGCTCCTGGTCCGCTTCAGTCGCCACCACGGTCTTCATCCGCTGGCCCACCAGCTCCGTCACACCCCATGCAACTATCCAATCTGATAGACCCCAATCCCCCCCCATCGATCAGATGTAGACGCCCGAATGCTCAAGTCCCTCAACTTCAAAACATGAAAAGTATACCCCAAGAGGGAACCGGGTTCTCTAGGAAGTTGATTTTCTTAGGCTTTGGTGCGCCCCACTGCTTCCGCAACCATGATATTCCCTACTACCCTACATACGGCGATCTATAGGTTTGAGCCTATGGCTTAGCCCTTTCTCTTTTCTCCCCATCTCTTCCCCTTTCCATTATTATTATCATCATTTATCATCATTTTCTTCTTTCCCTTTTTTTTTTATTTAATCATCTACACAGGAGCGATATAGGATGGGTGGCACATTTGTACTTTTTCCCTTTATTTTTACCTCTTCGAACCCACTCTATCTTGAGGAATATCATCGACATTCTACTATCCATCACCAGTGAAACGTCATCATCACATTGATAGTGACCGAAACTGCCCTCGCGTCATCTTTTATCTCGCCCTTTCGGATGTTCCTTTTCGTTTTGCTTTGTCGATGATCATTATGTTATTATGGTGCGGTTACTTTCGGATTACAGCTGATCTCTCTTACATTATTATTATCTCGTTGACTGCATAGCCCCCGCACAAGCTCTATCGTTTTCGTTCAAAACATTATATTCATGTACAGGAAGTTTTCACTTCATTTTCTTTGGGCAATGCCGGCAACGGTTTCGGTCTATTGTCTTTGGCAAATATGGCTATCTTTTTGCCTCCAGCTTAATCCGAGGTGTCCTTCTTCGACGGGTGGGTATCTGATGAGGATTTGTCTTAATTTTTGTTGATGACTCCGTTAACATGGGCTTCCTGGAAGAGGTTATTCTCACGACAGTCAGTCTCTGTCCAACATGTCATAGGTGGGTGACTCAAACTGTGGCAAAGTCAACCTGTTGGGTGCGTCTGTGTCTGCGCGAATTTGCGTGCTTGATTGGTGCTCTGCAGTGCTATAAACAAAATATCATGTAGGTGCGTATCCTCTTGTAGTTCAGGTTGCTCAATCTAACACATCTTTATATTCCTAACAAAGAGTCAGACATCCACATTTGTCGCAGATGTATCTGACATCAGGCTGGATCCATCGCCTGCTTATTAAACTTCCGCACAAGCAACGCTACTTGAGTAATGCACCGGTGAAAAATCGATCCAATGATGCCGAAACCCATGCACCCCGGCAGCATAAACGTGGGCATCGTATCGTGTTATCTGACCCGCTTAGATATAGGACTTACGGACACGAAACAACACCAACCCCCTCCCCCCCTCCCAAAAAAAAAGAGTACGTCCTTAGAGTCCCAAACGTCATATAAAAAGACATTAGGCGACATCCCGAGTGATACCTACTACGACACATACCGGCAACGGAGCGAAAGTGTGGCAAAGGCTTGGGGGACAGATCTAGTGGAAAGTCACAGTATTCAACATCATGTCTGCGCGCTATATCTTGTATTGAGCTGGCTGTTGCGGCCACCCCAAGCCTCCTCCCACTTTGCAACTTTCAATATTTCCCAAAGTCCGGATTCAGCATCGCTGCTCTAGTAGACAAAAACTACTATCTCCAGTTCAACCCTCTTTTTTTGAGGTTCAATATCGTAGGAACCTATTTTCATCAGAATTCTAATAATAAGATAGCCAGCATATCATCAGCTGGTCAACAGGACACTGACGTCGGCCTCCCCACCCCTGTTTCGGACATTGTAGGCTGACAGATGCTCGATAAGTTCGGTAATTACTTCATTCAGCCTTGCCGCAGATCCGCGCTCCCGGGAAACAATGAGGCTTGTGCCACCGTCCAACTCGGCCAATCGGATAGTGCAGACAAACGAATGTCTGGACCCTGCTAATTGGGCCCCCTGTTAGTAACCTTCTACCGACTTTTATATGCAGATGCCACCTACGCTTCTTCACCGTAGCATCACTCCAAACAATATTGGCTTCAGTCATTCGAACGTGGCCTGCTCCGTATGATTGCCAGATACTAAATACAGAATTAAGTCTTTTCCTAGACTTCGTGATCGGTTCATACAAGAAGATTGATTGTTTGCCTGGAGACTTCTCAAGCAAAGCCAGTGGAGCTCGCCCACCGTGGGATCCTGGTACAGACCATCAGTTAGCACATAATCCCAACGATTCCTCACAACAAACAGACATCATCTCGACAACAGGATAGTATCCAATTCACATAGGTGCACAATGGCAGAACACCATCTGAAACCTCCACTCACCGTTCCTCTTATGGCCAGAGGATTTCAGCCCCTGCTGGTTTACTCCCTGTCCTTGAAACCCCTTTCCCTCTCGAATTGGCTCTGCCCCAATATTTGGCAACTGTTTCGATAGCTTGCGTGTACCTGTTGGTAGAACGGGCCCGGTCGACTTTTCAATCTAATTTACATCAGCACACGTCGTATAGATCTTAAGAATAAGGTAACCAGTGGCGAGCAGCTACATTTTTGTTTGTGTCAGCATCAAGTACCCTTATGTCTGTAGTATCCTTATGCTTTCCCATGCTTGGCAACCGCCGCAGTCCTCCAGCACCCGCCCCAACCAGGCTCCCTGTAAATATAACAGATCGCCGAGATTGGGTCTTCCGAACCTTTCTTTTATATGAGTTTTGGTGAGAAAGGAATTTTAAACATGCTCGAATAGCCCCGAGTCGTCCAATCTTTGTCTCGATGCTTGATTTTCCCAGTCCGGCATGTAAATCATATGGCAAGATCAAGTCATTGTTTCCCGCATAAGGTGGACGTGGGGTCTCCTCAGCATTACCCTCCGAAATTCCTACGAGGGGCAACCGCGAACTGTAGAAATTATCTGGTCGGCCCTCCGAAAACGGAATCTTGTCCTCCAGCGCATTTTCATCGCCTGTGGCCTTGAAATCCAGGCTTGAATGCCCACCTCCTATGTCTCGTTTAGATATTGTGGGGCTCTGAGCCCGTTCAGTGAGGGTTGACGCCCCCCGATACGAATAAGAGACCTCCTCGTCGATGCTCGTGGAGTGTAAAGCACCCAGGTTTTGGGGGGTGGTTAACGTATTCGATTTGAGGATGACGTCATTTGAAAGGCCAGCAACCTGCCCTCCAACATGTCTATCGAGGAGCAAGTTGTAAAAAAGCCTTTCTTGAGACATTCTGCCGTGTTTTTATATCAGCACACGACATTATAACGGAAACGGTATTGGAATGTCAACTAACTCCTGGAATAGTACTTTATTCGCCAATGCGACCTCATCTTGGGTCATCCATAGCACTTTCATTTTCGCAATGATGTCCATATCAACCTGCTGAAGTTCTTTCATGGCCGTATGTGGGTCGAAATACCGTGCGGTATAGGCCGCTGTGGCAGCTGTCGAAGGAAGACTCAGGTTTGGGCTTTGGTACTTGGTGACAAACGGGTGATCGAATATCTTTTCGAGCTTGATCCTCTTTTCTGGATCCAGTTCTAGCATGCGTTTAATTAAATCCGCAGCCTCGGACGATACTGATCTTGGCAACTTATATTCCGCGCAAACTATTCGGCTTAGGATCGTAGAGGTGTCGGAATCGTCGAACGGGAGCCGGTGTGCCAACATGCCGTAAAGTATGACGCCTGACGACCAAATATCTGCAGCTGATCCGTCATATGGTAAATTTTGCACAACTTCTGGGGCTGCGTAGTTGGGGGATCCACAAGCACTCGTGAACTTATGACCCTCCGGTTGCAACGCCGCCATACCGAAGTCTCCGATTTTAACGTTGCCATTCCGGTCTATCATGAGGTTCTCATGTTTTAAATCTCGATGGTAGATCGAAAACTGGTGGAGGTGCGAGAGGCCGGCTATGAGCTGCCTGAAAATTCCTGCGATTTCTTTCTCTGATAGAAAACTCTTCCTGGTCATGTACTGGAGCAAGTCGCCGCCGCTAACATACTCTAGCACGAGGTATCTAGCGAATTCCAGTCAATCTCGGGAATGGCTTGAGTTTTGGTAAACAGCCATGTAGGTGTTTATTTGACTTACATCTCATACCTACTATCCCATATCTCGTATAGCTGGATCGCATTGGGATGTGGTGGGATATTCATGACAACAATTTCCCTCTCAATGGCCTGCTGAATATCATAGCCAGCTTCCTGAATACTGGTAGTGGTCCCTTGGGCCTTATCTTTACTAATAACCTTGATTGCCGCGAATCGTCCCGTTTTTTGGTGTTTCCCGAGACAGACGCGGCCAGATGCCCCTTCCCCTAGTGCCCTCCCCAACCTCCAGGGTCCAACTAAATGGAATTAGATGAGGTTTTGCGCGTATATCCGGAGGGACATACATACCTGTCAGTCGCGTTCCAGCCGCGTTTTGAAGACCGTCATCATCCTCCATCCCGTGCTGCAGTGAACCAGAACACCTAGGGGTTGAGGTTGATAGAAATCGTCCTGCTTTGTTCTGGTAGGCTCCGTGTGTGAGTTGATGCAAGAGTAACTAGGGGAATACCTTTAAAAGGCGGTAAGATAAAAGAAAGAAAGAAAGAAAGCCCTGTAGGGGGCAGCTGGCCCTCCAGAGGACGGCTCGACGCCCTTGATTGATGTTGAACTCTCGCTCCTGAGTATGTGTTGAAGCGTGTTGCATTTTTGGAATTGGATTATAGTCACGTGAGAACACATTCGTGTAACATTGTGAAAATCCAACACAACACAAGCAGGAAACATTACTCAGTGCAAGATGCGTCCTTCATAAGCTTTCCTTATATTTGTCTCTCTGCAGTTGCTATAGATACATCTGACATTACTATTTACCAGTCATAGGACATTATATTTTCCTTCCCAAAAAAGAACCAGCAAGCGCCTAAAACTCCATCCGTGCCAAAGAAATATACAAGAGGGGTTAGTATGTACTCAGTGGGTAAAAATAAGGAAATGACAAGCGGATGTCCAAAAAAGCCACCATACGCCGTCGACAAACATATCCTAATATCGGGGGTATTAAAACTTCATCGAGGAAATAAATAGCAAATCAATCGTCCAGGCTTGCCATCTACGCCCAAGGAAAAGTATATAGAAAAAACATTAATTTAAGAGAACGCATTTCCTTCAAAGGGATATCAAGACCCGGTGTTGGCGGGTTTCGAGCTAGCGCTAGCATTGCCACATCCTTTCACTAGAACATGACGCTGCAAAAAAAAAAAAAAGAGTCTGTTAGTATCCCTGAAGAACGATATTGTTAAAGACGAATTAGAGGGTCTTACCTTCAGAGCATCCTTTCGGCTAAAGCTTTTATCGCAATTTGGACATGGGAAAGGCTTAACGGCAAGATGGATCCGCTTATGTCTTTTCAAGTCATGGTTACGATTAAAACTCTGAGGGCACTGGTCACATCGGAATGGCCGTTCCTGGTGAGGAACTGGGGCATGCTGCGATGGGTGCATGTGTGAGTGCTGAAGCGTTGATCCAGCGAGGTGTGGCGTTAAGCCTCCAATTATAGATGCACCATGTTGTGCATACATATTTGTGGCCATCCCAGCGGTGAGATACCGGGGATGAGCTGGCTGGTAGTTGCTGTGCGCTAGGGGGCTTGATGCATGAAGGGGGTGGAGATGGGACAAGGGGGCAGAGGCCGTTGGCCGAGTTACAGATGGTGATGCCGGTCCAACTGAGATGGGATGGCCGTGATATGGATATGTAGGGCTGTGTTGTGCATAATATCCCGAAGATGGTGTGGGAGGTGGGAGCGATGAAGGGGGTGATGAGTATGCATCGTGTGGTGAAGTGATGGCGCTTTGAGGTACCGGCGTCAAAGGCGCCTGTGTGGGGTAGGGATAGCCCGGCGAATATGAATGGCTTTGAGGGTTCGGGACGGCAAGGCTAGAATTATAAGAGTTCCCATCGAACCCGGGGTGTTGGGCAGCCGAAGACGGGACTGTATCCTGGTGGTGGTGGGGGCTTAAGGGCTGGCCACGACTATTCGAGCTTATTGGTGAAACGATTCCACGATTAGCGTAGGCGGGTGATGGAGCTGTTGTATATGTAGATTGTGAGGATGAGCCGGAGCCATAGGGGAAATTCGTGGAGGCAGTGGCATGAGAGGGAGCAGCATTTGCCCAGAAACTTTGGTTTACTGGGTTGTTCCCGTCAACAGGGCCGATGTGGTCATTCCCGGAGGGTGGTGTCAGTAAGCTTGGGACAGGGCTCTGTAATCCGTAGCCAAAGGAGCGCTGAGTTGGAGAAGGAAATGTGAAAGCTGGTAAGGATACATTCTGCCTCCGCGATGCTAAGATTGAGCCAGCAGCGTCGCCATGCGGTTTAGGTAATTCTGCATCATTTGCGGGTGGGGATGGTAGAGGATGAATTGTTGACATCGCATTTACAAGGGGGGGAGAGGTATAGGAGGAGGAAGTTGTCAATGGAAGTGCCGAGGTCATGTCTGGAGTCGGTGAGTGATTTGCTGCAGCAGTAGCCCAATACGAGGTCGAATTGGTTTGTGGGAAATTTGGCGAAGATGCTATCTTATCCGAACAATTGCTGGGAGCAGGGCTTGGGTAGTAAGACACCGGGGACGCCGGGATGAGATGGGGAAGAGTTGGCGTCTGTCGAGTCAAGGTAGGATAGGTTATGGCCGCCGTCTTGAATATTATATTGGGATTGAAGTCCCAACGGCTTGGTTGATGTTACTACTAACTAGGAATGGCTCTGAAGAGGAGAAGAAGAGGAAACTCTTTTTCTCTTTCTTTCTTTCTTTCTTTCTTTCGTGCTTTCTTTCAAAATAGACGGCTGGCTGGCTAGTGATTGGGTTCCCCAAGATAGACTGTCAGGTATCCCTTGTGCGAAGTCGGTTGGCTTGTTATATGGAGAAGGGATTATGATGACGGTGGTGGCGATGATTATGATGATGGTGATGGTGATGGTGAAAAAGAATACGATCAAGGGAGGAAGAGGAAGAAGATAAGGAGGAAGAGTGCGAGAGAGTGCGAGTGAGAGGAAGAAGTTCGTCAGGACAGGACGATGATCATCTCTTTTTTGGGCGGCGTGGGAGCAAGGTGATGGTATATATACTCCCGCCAGAGTGGATACGGCGATAAATCGACTATCGAGAAAGTATTGTTAGCGTGGAGGAGTAATATAAGCCAAAGCGAGGAATTAGCAGACACGACCTCGTGTGTACATGCATGCTATCTTGTTTCTTATTTCCTCCCCTAGCCTCTACCCAAGCGTGCCTAGGGGCAGGAAGCACGAGCGATGTACAGGTACACGGACAAGGACATGTTTCCCGAGATTTGGGTTCTGTCGGGAAGCCAATACAATCCATGTCGGTTGCTCATGCAGTGCTTTGTCGAGAGGGGCAGACCATTTGAGAGAAAGAGAAGGGAAAGACTGGACTGGACCTCAGTGAGGAAAGGCTGGTGGGGCAAAAAGAGAGGACCAGACGACTGGTGCACCATTAGGAAATCAAATGATACCCATCCATGCACACGCATATTCAAGCTGCATTAGTGCAACGACCAAGCTGATAAAAAACCCACCCTTTCGTCTTCCCATTTTTCACCGACCTTGCTTTTTCTCCTTGCGGTGGTTTCTTTTTTGGCTGGTAAATTTCTCTTCGGCGTTTTGATTTTGATGCGGTTCTGCAGACGGCTAAGCGAGAAGAGGTTTAGAGAAACGAATGTTAGTGCCGACGCTTATTTATCCACGTTCTGCTTCCTCATACTTTACTCCTCAAGGCTCAGGATCCAGAGGTGAGGGACGCTTGTGCAGGAGGGTCCAAGGTTATGTTACTATTGTTATGCTGTATGCTGTACATGTATGTTGTCCTGCTCGTCCTGCTCTTTTCTTGCTATGTTTGTGATGTGAGGTGGTGGGAGAACATTGGAAGGATGGATTGAATTCGGTTCAAAGACGGTGCTCCGTGGGGAAAAACTCTTTGACATCAAAAGGTAAAGACTGTCGTGTACATACGTATTGCATGTAGTTCAGCCCTCACAACGGGAGTAATAGAAGTCCCAGTTAATTAATTAATTACCTACGAATCTAGGAAGAAGGAAGTAAGTCATTCTATATCTGTATGTATGTGCTATCTTTTGCATGTATCTCAGGATGTTCTGGGCCTCAACCAGGGAAAAAAAAAAAAAAAAAAAAAAAAAAAACCAGCGCCGGAGTTCGCAAGGGGCCACAGACCTTCTTTCTTCCCCTTCGTATAGGTAAGTAAAAAAAAAAGTTGATGCCGCCGTTTAGGGTCAGGTCGCACCGCACACAGGGGAATTGTTCGGAACAGGGGCCAGGCGGACCTGGATTACTCCGAACTAGTGCATAAGTCGTCTCATCCATAGCAGAACGGAAATCGGCTATTGTTGCTGTGAGGCTAGATGGAAATTAATTGACGAATCGAGGCCCAGTTCTTTTTCCTGCTTCTTGTGTGTGTTCTCCCGGTCAGTCTGCAGCGGAGGATTCGCCAAAAAAAAAAAAAAAAAAAAGTCAGGACGAAGTTAACCTTTCTTGCCTGGGGAATGTAATGTAGTGTAATGCGTACACAGGTAGAGGTACATACACACACACACACACACACATGGAGTTAGATTGGAGCAAGCACGCACGAGTCGGGAAACGCGCATTTGGGAATCGAATCGAATCGAATCAGCCGCCCCAAATTTGCAGGCGTGCGAGCTTATCGATGGGGAATCCCGTGTGGTGGTTGCTCTCCCTTCGCTTCGCTAGGCCTCTGATTGGCTGTTGGCGGAGCAACCCCTGAGGCCGCTGAGGCCGCAGAGCCCAGTAACTACCCGGCTGGCCAGCCAGATCTGGTGAGCCCCTTTTCAGCAGCGATCAGCAGTCCCGACAGCTCGTTTCTGGCTGCTCACACGAAAAGCCTTCTCCGCTGCCAGCAACCACCCGCCTCCATGCCATCCATCGTTCACCACCCGCCCCGCTGGGTCGCCACATCCATGTCCCTCTGCTCTCCCTCTCTCCCTACCCATATGTCTGTAGGTAAGTATGTACATGTACTATACGAATATATATCTATCTACTTACTTATCTATATAGAAAGGATGCATATACACATGCACCGGGTACTCAAGCAAGTACTGACCTAACTCACTCACTTACTTACTGACTTGCTCATATGTACATAAGTGTGCGCGGGCCCATGGATATCGTGGATCTGGCGGGCCTGGGACCGTCTTCGGCCAAACCTGCCCTGCCCCCCCTGCCCTGCTCCAGTTCCAGTTCCAGTTCCAGTTCCAGCAGTGGAGCTACCACGTGCGCGCTAATTCCGGAGGAACGCAATTTCTCCAAGAAAATCCATTCGATTCAAAATAAAAAACGTGGAAGCCAGCCCGCTCAGCTCAATCCCGACCCACCCACACCAACGCCGCTCCAACCTCCAAAATCTTCCGGTTTCTCCACCATTGTGGACGTACACACTCACAAATGTATGTACATACATACACTTACACACTTCTAAACTTCGGTGCTTAGGCAGACATTCTCGCGTAACGGACATCCAAACTGACTTACATGAAAGAAACATACATGCAATCATACATCCATACTTCCACACATCAGTCGGTAAGGAACCAGGTATGTACCTACACACAGACAGACATATAGATAGATCTACGTGCATACTCGATTGCACCTCCTGTTCCTCCCTCGTAATTCGGAATATCCCGAAGTCCTATCTATCGGAGTGATTACGGTTCTGTACAATCACCGTACGTATCAGTATACATGCCTACCCAGAATCCAAAATGGCCCTCGGCGCTTCGTCGTATCCCGAAAGAATTAGTCTCTGGGAATCAATGGAATGGACCCAGCATAGTGGCCTGAGCAATGAGACCAGCTAAGCCTTTTTTTGCCGTACAATGTCTCACTGGATGTCTCACTTGAAACAGCCCCAAAAAGCAAACTGAGACACAATAAACTCCCCATCTTTTCTTCTTTTTACCCTCCATCTCGCTTCTCTGGATTATGGACATCCCGTCTAGGTAATTAGCGCCTTTTTTCTCTCTTCCTTTCTTTTTCCCCCCTTCCCAAGGGCCTCTTGCGAAATAATAATAATAATAACAATAATAATATTAATAGCTATTATCCATCGTCCCTGGATCGTGCTGCTCGGTTTGAAAATACGAAGAAGTGGTTATTGTTTGTTTCCATGGTTTGAGTGAGAGGGAGAAGGAGAAAAACATAGTTGCATACATGCGAGTGCTGCTTGAGGATCAATTGATACCATAAACGCACCCTGTGCTCTGTGTGGTTTTTAATCTTGATAGAACATATGCGGTTTGATGCCCCAGAATGTGGAGCAAAAACATCGAAGAATAAACCGAGAAAGAAAGAAAAAAAGGGTACATATGTAGTTGTTAGTTGGGTCAACCGCATCAGTAATGCATTGTGTCACCGCCTGGCGTAAACGTCGTCTTTATCGCAGCGAGGACACTCTCTAGCTCGATTGTTGCCGCCGCCCGCATCGTCAGCTCGTAATTACAATCTTCGTTCGATGCTTCGGTTCCTCCAGGACGGGTATCCAGATCTGACTCGTTACGAATGCTGTTTCCCCGCGACAAACCACCCGCTACCAAGCTCGCAATAGCCTATCAGAAGTCAGCCCGATCCCCGACACAACGCCACAAACGAGACACATGTATGTACAAACCTCGACCGCCACATAGTCCGCACCAGGCCTGACCGTTAGTGCTTGGAACTGAGTCGCCAGAGGATGAGAAATTCCCAAGTCGCCCAAGATCGCGAAACATTCCGTTGTGGTAATCCCCATAGCATCCAGGAATGTCAATTTCTGTCTGTAGGTGAATCCCGGGCAGAACGAAATCGTGCGGCACAGACGTCGCAGAAGTTTCAGATCGATATTCGGGCCCGCTTTACCCCGAAGAATCTGGCGCTTCAACAACTCACCTGCTTCAAAGGCGGCTTGGAAGATGAGGTCCCGCTGCTTCAGTGTATAGACATCGGTTTCCTTCCACGGGAACTTTGTGACCACGCTCATGAGAGACTCATAAGGGCGTTGGAGGCACTTCCTACTGAATGGTGACTGATAAATTAAGCCACGTTAGGCCCATCGTTCTGTACCCTGCAAGCTAATAGGGTATACTCACTCTGTGGGGTGTTCGTGCGTGGCCAAGTATCATAACCAGCTCTTCTCTGCTGATTATTTCGGTCAGTGTATTCAAACCTGTCCACTCGCCAACGACAAGATCGCCGTCGTCCCCCCACATCGCCCCTCGAACCTTAGGAAACAACCATCGCATGAGTTCACCTTGCCTGACAAGCTCCAGAGATATATGACGGCCGCCAAGAATGCACCTGCGGTTGTTATTGCAACGTCGCTGAATGAAACGTTCAGCGCCTGTGACAGTGGGAAACTCTAAGAAACAGTCCATGGTTTTCCCCTATGCATGAATCAGATATTGCATCCAGATACTATTATATATACCCGGGGTTTACAGGGCTTTGTTGCATCCCAGCAAGCACCTACCGTAGTTCGGTCCATAATAATGTGGATACCGCCATACTCTTCCGGTATCAACCCGGGTGCCTTCCCGAGAAACTCGAAAAGCATATCATCATCGAGGTTATATGGTATCTTTCAGAGCCTGGTCAGAACCCACACCTCCTTCTGCGCCATAGTGGTTTAGGGTGTGCTTACATTTTCAATCTTGACAAGATTCCAGGAACACCCCTTTCCTTGGGGAAGTAGACCTGGCTCATGAACGATGATAGCCTGCTTTCCTAACTCTTCAAGAGGAATATGATTTAAGGCGTCTTCGAAGCTTGTTATGTGCGACTTTAGCCAAGACTGAGTCATGTTATTCAGGTCAGAGAGCCCATCCTCTGCCGAAGTCCTCCAACTGTTGGCGTGTGCGTGGTCGTGGTCTATAGCAAGGTTGGAGGCTAGGGAAACGTGGTTTTGGTTAGATAAGGCATCTGGTCCCTCGGCATCATCTATACCTTGACTTGACTTAAACCCGATTAGCTCTTGAAGGGAAGAGTTATGTTTCAATGAAGGCTGCAAGATGAAGACTCCAGGGTAATCAGCATTCGCGCTCGGGCTTGAAGCAGGAGCGGGGTTAGAGTGGATTGGCCCCGAGTAGTTAGCGTTTCTAGAGCCGCTAGCTGTGAAGTACCGGGGGGTTGCAGATGATTGCATGGATTGAGAATTGTGTATTTCTCGAACCTCGCTACCAGCAACAGTGACGGGAAATCCATTCGATGATCGGGTGGTATGGAAGGCCCCAGGCCCGGCGTATGTTCCGAACCCTGGAATAAGTTGTACTGGGCGACCACTACCCTCTATCATAGAGCTTGGGTTGGATAAAGTGAGGACTTCCTGTAGTGTCATTGACCAAGCTGGGGTGTGGACTCCAGGTATCGGGATAGTGGGAGGGTGGTTCAGGATACCGGGTTGTTGGATATTGATAAAATCAGGATCCGTACGCGAACCGCTAGGGGGAAGAGATGAATCCAGGGCAATTGGAGATGTGTAGGATAGAGAGCTAGCTGTCGGGATAGGCTCGTGCCTGCCACCCGAGGCAGGTGATACGCCGGTGGTAGCCATGGGCTGGGACATATCCGCATTGGCGTTCACAACAGGTTGAATCATAGGTGTAAGGTAATAGGCCGGTTGTGGACGTGGAAGCCCGTTATCGAGTCCTTGAGGGATCTGCTCTGGGACGAATAAGGAAGGTAGCCAGGATTTACCATCTGGGGAAGCTTCGAGGAGCGGCATATTGGCTGTTCTGTATAAGGTTGGCGTTTGTGCAGAGGATATATCTGTTTGTGTGTTTATATCACTCGTGTGGAAGAGGATTCGAAGAGCATTAGTGGTTCAGGATTGGAGATGGTAGGAAGGAGTTAGACAGCCTGCATCAGCATTATCCAGGATACTATTTGTGGGAGTGATGGTGATTATGGCGTGGTGAGGAGGGAGAGGAGGGAGCTGCTGAGGACGGGCTCTGGCCTTATAAATATAAACCAAGTCCAGCAACAATCAACTTTTTCGAAGACTGTCTTTCTCGATACCATTGGCATCCCAGACTCAGATAAAAGAAAGGTGAAAGGAGGAAAGGATGAAAGAAAGGTGAAAAAAGACCCCCTTCGAGGACCAGTTGCCGGCCTGCTCTGATACTCCAGTTTAAACGTTTATAGGCGGATGTGAATTCAACACATTACAAACGTTGTATTTTACACCAGCCAAGCAGGGAGTCCTGGATTTGGTTTTCTTCTCTCTAACATCAGCGGCCTCTCTCAAGCTACCACAGATGGCTACTCTAACTCGACAGCCTAGTAGCGGCGAGAGTCAGCCACCCCCGCTTACGTTCTCAACGTCTCTCTTCCGCCAGATATCCCCAGCTTTATATCTACAACGGCATCTCCTACACAGTCCTCCAACCCGCCCCAACGGGCGGAGCCCTTCCCAATGTCGAGACTTCACCTTGACCACAAATTCTCTCAGTCATGCCCACGGATCAGCAGTTGTGCGAGCTGGGGACACCGCCGTAGTTTGTGGCATAAGGGGTGAGATTCTCACTGTGGCGCCTGGTGATGATCCTTCTCAGTTTGAATCATACAATTCTTCTCCAACATCCGCAACCCACGCCTGTGGGACCCGTGGTGCCGGTGGTGCTAGCTGGGGTGGACTGGTAATACCAAACGTGGAGTTATCGACCGGGTGCTCGAAGAAGTACCCGCTCGGGCCACCTGGAGGGCTGGCCCAAACCCTCTCTGACCAGCTTCATGAACTCATCAATGTCACAAAACCGGTCAGCCTAGCTTCGCTCCGCATCTATGACGGAGACAGCAACCTCTCATCAACAACGAAAATCAAAGGATACTGGTGTCTCTACATCGATGTACTATGCATATCGCTCGATGGGAATATACTCGATGCAGCTTGGTATGCAATTGTAGCGGCTCTAAAATCAACCAACCTACCATTCGCCTCGTGGAATCAAACGGAGGAACGAATATTCTGCGACGGGGCTCGCTACCACCCAATATCGCTTCGTCGATCTTTTCCGTTCACAACAACGTTCGCCCTCATTCCCATACCAAATTCGCCGGAAAATTCGGCCGGTGAAGCTGCGATTCTCATAAACGACCCGGATTCATATGAAGAGGACGAGGCTTGTGAGATTTTGACGATACTGTCTACTACAGATATGGGCACTATCCAAGGCGGCCCATCGCAACCCCCTTTGGCGGGATCGAGGACTCGGGTTGAAAAAATCGAGAAAAGAGGGGGGTGGAAAATTGGAATCTCGCAAATTGAGATCTGCACCCAGTTAGCCGCTTCTAAAGCAGCACGATACACCCAGTACCTCATGAAAGAACAGCTGACCCCCATGTAGACCTGTTTAACACTATTCGTTCCACCAACTCAATCACTATCATACAGCGGACTTCAGGGCAATTGAATACGCATATGAGAAACATTTCTGTTGCTGTTTTGCCAAAAGGCCCTAGCCTACGTTGTTCTATCGTTGTGAATCGAGGTAATAGCTATGCACGCGAATAGTACTCTAAACATCTCCCACGACCTTGTTCACAAAGGCATTTTCCAGCCGAGTGACCTCCCGTTTAAACTCTTCAACCTCCTTCCAACAATCCAGAGGTCGACGGTCGTTTAAGCGGAGGCACCGCACTACCGCAGTCTCTGCCCTTTTCACCACTTCGCTTTGGTCGAGGGATCCAGACTGGTTGCGGAGTTTCTGGGATAAAGTAGCTATTGAACGAGCAACCGAATCCCGGTCTATTTGAGGGTCTCCTACCGATTCTTTCGCTAGATGTTAAATAAAATTGGATTAGCTGCGTTGCTCTAGACCGCTTACAAGGGATGAAGCATACCTATATGTTCATCTGTGATTTTAGAAATCTGATCCTCTTTGTCCTGTAGCCGTTTAAGTTCCTCTGCCACCCGATTTTGCACATCTAGGCTTGCTGATCGCTAGTTCAACAAGACGATGAGTTAGTGTCCTGTAGGAAAGGCCTCGATTGGGGGGAATCGCAATATACCTCGCGTGTTGTATCGGACTGGAGGGAATGGCGATTAGCGGAGAATAGCGAGACAGCGTGAGAGGATATCAGTTATCTACATGCCTCAGGGCTTTGCTGAAGCGAATTCATTAAATTGAAGCCGATTTGGCCTTGCCCACTAATAAAATCCTTTAGCTTGGGGTCCAGGTTAAGTCGGATCGCGAGCCGCTGACCTTTGGAAGACATGCTGGTCTGATAGGTTCGACTGATTTGAGCCCATTGCGTACGAGCCGCCACGACGGTGGTGATGAGGTGATGGATAGGAATGACGTTGGTGGTTATATTACGCAGGCGGAGCGAGAGCGGTGTCAATGGCCAAGGCAAGTCCGCAGCAGCGGCGGGTGGAAGAGGTTTAAATTTCGGCTGTTTTTCTTTGGAGCTCGCCAAGACGAGCGAACCAACATCACCCTCATCACCCTTCAAACCTCCCATACCGTTTGGTACTTCGAGCTGAGAAAAGGAAGGAAGGAAGGAAGGAAGGAAGGAAGGAATCCAGGGCTCGAGGTCGGAATCTCGAACCCACAATGGCCTCGAGTGCTGACCCCGAATGTGTTTTGCTGGACACGAACATGGTGAGCACTGGAGATATCTCGATCTTTTAGAGGCCCAGCCGAACTTACAAACGAGAGTAGGGCCAGCTTATCCTTGAACTATACACCGACCACGCTCCACGGGTACTTTGTTATTCACTCGTCTCCGTATCCATTGCCCCCTAACGTGACCTTTGGCAGGCCTGCAGGAATTTTGCTACTTTGGTTTCAAAGGGCTATTACGATGGTGTCGTAGTAAGTGCATCCATCCAAACCCCCCCTCTCTCTTGTCTGTGATGGTTCGGCATGGATAGCTTACTGTCTTGGGCTTGCTCAGTTCCATAGGATCATAAAGGATTTCATGTATGTTATGGGATAATCCATCCGCTTGGCTGAATTTTTGCCACCGTTTCACCGAGCTTGGCCATTTAACAATACGCTGACGTCGACCCGCTTTCATCACATCGCGACTTAGGATACAAGGAGGAGACCCAACTGTACGCTCAAAGTGGATCGCGCAGAACGCACCCAATATTAAAAACTGACGATTATCTTTATATAGGGAACTGGCCGAGGCGGTTCGTCCATATATGGAGACAAACCACTCGATGACCCGCACCCGCTCTTAAAACATAGTGGCGCCGGCATTATCTCAATGGCCAACAGCGGCCCTAAAACCGAAGGCTCACAATTCTTCATCACTCTTGCACCAACCCCATGGTTAGATGGCAAGCATATCATCTTCGGTAGGATAAAAAGAGGAATGTCCATAGTCCAACGGATTGGACTTGTAAAGACGGACGGCTCCGATAGACCTCTAATTGAAGTCAAAATACGCGAGGCCCGTGTTTTAGAAAGGGGGGCTGACGAGCTTGATAACGGATTGGAAGGGGAAGTATGAGGCCCCGGAGTCGCTCTATTCGTAGGCCGAGTGGAAAGCCGACCACTGTTAGCCGGATCGCGAGACGAGCCCCAATCGGAGCGGGTGTCTACGTGAGTGCCCCATCACCAGTCCGTTGAATGGCTAGACGGCGATTAATTCGACGTTCCCCTAAATAGTGGGATAAATTGGTGTGCTTGCCGTCCATCTATAGCGCCCTGGAATTCGGGGAGAACGAGCGCAGAGGTTTTACAGATATACTGGTGTAGATATCGAAAATTTAATAGTAAATGTCGCATCTAGTGTTCGGGTGTAGGTTTTCGGGCTGACGGACCTATAAAAAAGCCCCCAAGTTGATTGTAGACATCGGGTTGCTTAACCTAGGTCCCGGTTTCGCTAAATTGCCGAAGCTAAATTTGATATCAATGCCCACCACGAAGCAAAAGGAAGGACCTGCTATTCCCAACAATACACAACACCGAAGCCGACTAGCCCTCCCCTTCGCTCCCATTGAAGAATGAGCTTGATTAGCAGGCTCTCCAGATCCTCCCTGACCGCAACCAGGTTGACGACCCTCACATCGATAGGAGGATTTCAGGCCCGGCACCGTTTATTTTCGATATCCGCCTTCGCTATGGTATATCTTCTCTCAGGACTTCGCTCTGGAACTGGACGTCAAGCTGACATATTATCTCGTGCCCTTTACTACAGTCTGGTACAAGGACTGAAACAGATGCGTTTGGTACGGTCGAAGTACCCAATGAGCGGTACTACGGCGCCCAAACCTTCAGGTCAATCATACCATCCAGTGCTTCCGTGTCCACCCTGGGGTGCTGATGTTTAGGTAAACAGGTCTCTATCCAACTTTAAGATCAACCAACCCGCGGATAGGATGCCAGAGCCCATTATTAAGGCCTTTGGTATCCTCAAAAAAGCCGCAGCAACAGTTAATATGACCTATGGCCTCGATACAAAGATCGGTAATGCGATTGAGCTAGCCGCCCAGGAAGTCATTGATGGGAACGGCAAAATAACGCCCGATGATTTCCCGCTTGTGGTTTGGCAAACTGGATCCGGAACCCAGTCAAACATGAATGCCAATGAAGTCATTTCCAACAGGGCAATCGAGATCCTCGGAGGAAAGCTGGGCACCAAGTCTCCGGTTCACCCGAACGATCATGTAAACATGTCTGCCAGCTCCAATGACACGTTTCCTACCGTCATGCATATCTCCGCTGTGCTTGAAATTAACCAGAAACTCCTACCCGCCCTTAAGAGCCTACATAAGGTGTTCGTAGCGAAATCCCAGGAGTTCGACCGAATTATTAAAATTGGCAGAACCCATCTACAGGATGCTACACCGCTTACACTCGGGCAAGAATTCTCTGGGTATGCTACTCAGCTAGAGTTTGGTATCTCTCGCGTCGAGTCTACCCTTCCGCGCTTGTCACTTTTGGCTCAGGGCGGTACGGCAGTGGGTACTGGACTTAATACGAAGATAGGCTTTGACGTCAAGGTGGCTGAAGAAGTGTCCAAGATTACGGGGTATCCTTTCAAGACCGCGCCGAATAAATTTGAGGCACTGGCAGCACATGATGCCATCGTCGAAGCAAGCGGTGCTCTGAATACGCTCGCGGCAAGTTTGACAAAAATTGCGAATGACATTCGATTTCTTGGAAGCGGACCTCGGTGTGGACTTGGTGAACTGAGCCTTCCCGAAAACGAACCAGGTACCTACACCGATCCGATTCATCTAGCTATATTTTTCTAACGGCAACAAGGGTCTTCAATTATGCCCGGAAAAGTCAACCCCACGCAATGCGAGGCGATGACTATGGTATGTGCCCAGGTTATGGGCAACCATGTTGCTGTCACGATCGCTGGAGCAAGCGGCCATTTCGAACTAAATGTTTTTAAACCTGTTCTGGCAAGAAACCTTCTACATTCTATTAGGTTGCTTGCCGATGCCATGACGTCGTTTGAAGACCATTGTATCTCGGGGATCCAGGCGAACGAGGAACGCATATCGAAGCTTCTGGCGGAAAGTCTAATGCTAGTCACGTGTCTCAATAGTAAAATTGGCTACGACATGGCAAGCAAAGTGGCTAAGAACGCCCATAAGAAGGGTTTGACGTTGAAGGAAAGCTGTTTGGAATTGCAGGCGCTGACTGGAGAAGAGGTAAGCAGAAAGGCTTTTGGTAACCATGAGCAGAATGGTGTTAACAATATGTGATAGTTTGACACCCTAGTTCGGCCAGAGCTTATGATTTCGCCTCACTAAAGCTTTATAGCTAGTATTATAAGAATTATTCGAGGGAGCAAAAATGTCATTTTTGATACCTATTGACCAATTGCAAAATTGCAAACCATAAGTTACCACAAAAGGAAAAAGAAAAGTGAAAAGGGGAAGGATGCAAAGAATCCGCATGTCCACCACACTTTTGTGTGCAAATGATAGAAATCTCAAATAACAATGATGAGCCTAGGAGGAGATATGCGAACATGGTTTACGAAAAATAAAGTCGTGGCTTATCAACCCCTTGTCTGATAGCTTAGCTTACTGCCACAATTCCCTAGATCCTAGAGCGCCTAGAAACGTCCCATCTACATTGCCGATTGCAGTCCACAATACTAACACGACGTGATAATGCACAACCAGAACCTGGCCCCGAATATTGTTAGGGACGGGTTTAAGTTCACCTAACTTTCATTAGTCAGCCCTGCTTGTGGAATGCGGCCCACCCTAGGCCTGAGTCGCTGATAGCCAACGGTGACGTTATGTCGGTATCGTTCGTTTTGACAGTCCCAAAGGCACTATCGACACAACTACTGCTAGCATCGGTAACGCTGGCAGTTTGTGCGATATCGAGCTGTTTAGGTATTTCGTCCGTTTTCCAGCGGGCAAGCTCACCCTTGTAGGGGATGTACACTTCGACCGCCTTGGTTTTAGACTTTATGTGTTCAAAGAGATAGTCCATGCGAGTGAAGTAAGCAGTATCCGTCCTGTAGTTATAGGCAATTATTTGCCCTACTACCTTGCCAAAATCGTCAAAGATCCAGGTGCCAGAGTCACCCCTTACTCCGAGCCCACCGTTATACCGTGGCGTAAAAAACCATTCCTCTGAGTCCATACCATCAAGGCGGAAAAAGGCGGTCTCGCTCGACACAATCCCGTCCATAATCCCACTATAGGACCCGACACCGTGGATTCTTCGGAGAGGGTCAATTTCCGATAAATCCATGGAGTACTCCTGCTCGAATGTCTCTGATAGAAAATTAAAGAAGCTTTTTTCGACCGGATACGGGGCTTTAGGACTACCGTCATAATGCAAATCGTAGAAATTCTCAACACTCGGAACAATGTTATCCTCGAGCCTCCAAGAAGGAATGTCTCCAATGAGAGCCCAGTCCATCTACGATAAAAAACAATATGCCGGGAAGCGCAAGGGTTAGTCTGAGGTAACTTTATTGATGGGGTTTGGTGGGGAACTAACCTGGTGGCGGTTCGCATCAAAGCCATATCCAGAAGAATATGCGACATGTCCAAAGTCTACGGTATGCTGATCCAAACCGTCCAAGAGAGCAAGCTTAGCTCTCACAGCCCTCCCATCATCTACATCACAATAACGCTTTTCTCTATCGCAGTAGTATCTCTGCAGATCCAAGCTATCCTTAGCTTCTTCGAGGTCCATACGAGCTGGTTGCTGGATAGGGAACCTGTGGGGGACAGAGGAATTGACAAGCCATCCTTCGTCCACACCGATTCCGAGTTCTGTATCCTCGGTTTTCTCTTCGATCACATGGTGGGATATTAGTCCGTATGGCGCCTCGGTTCCGTCTTCTTTAACGAGAACCACAATCCCGCCAAACGTACCAGCGGATATCGAGCTATCGTCTTCGCGAACTGTCCCAATAGTTGCCCCGCATGACGGTCGATTCATGTATCTCCCAAATATGGGCGGAGGACGAAACGCTTTTTCTGGCCTGGGGCTAACTTTACGGTCGTCTTTTGAGGATCCTGCGCCAAAAGCTCGTGTTTCAGATTGATAAGTAGATCTATCCTCGCTGTCCGCCCCGTGGGGGTTGTGGTGAAGCCTTTCACCGATTGTAATATCCTCACTCTCCTGTATGTAAGTGGGCATTTCAGGGGAGTGATCATTGATCGGGAGGGCACTCCCTTGGCGGGAAGACCGAGCTAGGAGACCGACTTTCACATGCATCGGGAAGAGGCCACTAACAACTTCCGCAAAGGTGTCCAAGACCAGTTCTTTAGGGTCGGAGCATGTGATGCAAATTGTGGGCTTGTTCCGTACTCTGAGAAGCTCTATTGCACCATGCTTGTTCTTTCCCATGACGGTGCTGAAGTTACGGCGCAACCACGGGAGTATATCCTTCCGCCATGCCGCGATATTGTCTGTGGCTGGAGAAACGGTGCTGTATTTTCTGATGGCTGGGGGACGGTCATCAGGGTACTGTCTCCTCCTGGGGCGCAAGCTCTCTGGTAGCTTACTGCTTTTCGGGGGCAGTGATGTAGCGATGAAATGTGAAGGGGTGTGGACTCCGGGGTTACTATCTGCCCTTAAGTTCGAGCTTCCTCTTTTGAATATCGTTGATCGCTCTAATGCTCGGATGGCATCCGGTTGGGAGCTTAGAACAACCCTGGCTTCTCGATAATTGAGCCAGCGGCGATGCCACGTCTGATACTTTGGCCACCGCTCCTTCTCCCTTTCGACCTCCACTTCAAAGTATGAATGCCAATCAGCAAGCCCGTTTTCGTCAGGTTCTTCAGCAGGGGCCGGCTCAATTGCCCTCAGAATTCTGCCTACAATACCAGCATTTTGCCAGCATTCACGCAGAGCTGATGCTTCCATGTTCTGATCATTGAATTCAAGGAACCCAGACGGAAGCTGATAGATAATTCCCTTGGATTCATCCTTACTCCTTAAGACTAATACCTGATGCTTATCTGGTGAAAGTACAACTGCACCTGTAGCATATCGTGACCCGTCGGTGTTGTAACGGTAAACTGGATTCATGTCCTCATGGGAAAACTTCGATTTTACTACAGGAACTGCGCGCTGTGCAGCAGTGCGGTGGGTTGAAGTATTCACCGCAAGGGGTACCTCAGGTTTAGCTGCAGGATCAGCTCGGGATGAGCTGGAAGCTGCGGGCTTTCCGCCTGGGCCTGGGATATTTTCGTTGTTGGTCCAGCTGTTTGAGCCATATGTGGGCTGTTGCGATACAATGACTGAATAGCGCGGTAGCATCTCGGGGAACATTGCGTCGCTAACTAGGGGTTGCGGTTGGGAGGATATTTGTTGATGTCCCTCATCTGATGCCGGGGAATCTTTGAGGGTTCCAGCTGTCTCACTGGGCTCTCGAACAATTTCTTTGCCTTTCTTGGAAGGCTGATGTTGAAGGGACTGTGCCTTTCCGAAGGAGGCCTTGTCCTGCGAGATATTTAGCAAAGCACAGCGATAAGGGTCATAGGGGAAACCAGTCTCCCCGATTTCCTCATTCCAGGATGGAACATATGCTATAAATGCCAGGCGCGGGCGGCGTCCGGCGGTATAGAGATTTGAATGTAAATCTCGCATGTGTGTGTCCGCATCTTCAAGCTGGTGGAATGCCCGGTTGCATGTCAGCGAACTGCAGATACGAATTCCGTGGCTTTCGAATTCATGGGATGACAAAGCCTGGACGCTGTCAAATCTAGCCTGGCAATCAGTGAAGGAGCATTGCTTCGTAGCTGATTTGGAAGCGCAATTCATTGCATGTTTTCTATATGGAGGGCCGGTTAGCCATACAAGGTAGCCACGGATCTAAGGCTTGTCTGGAGCTTGTGCCAGTGCGCTAATGTGAACGTACCTCCAATCCGGTTCTGAAGCAAACATCTTCGCGCAATCAACATTATTGCACTGAAGGAACTCTGGAGACGGCGAACGAGGCACATCAGTTTGGCCCATGCTCGATGAGATCGTCTTGAGCGGGGGTAAGGTTGGGTGGCTTGTGGTTTCTAGTCTAGGTATCAGTGACCAGAACAATCGTGCCTGTGTTTCTTAGAGGACAAACGAACCGTGGGTGGGGGATTCAGACCCGATTTGATGAAATAGAACGTTCCGTTGCCCGTCGTGTTCTCTGTCTTCATGGGACAACAGTTCGGATTGGGTTTCGAACCCCTCTTTTACGAACTTGCAACCCCTTACTTGACATTTAAAAGGGCGATAATCTACTCCGGTCGTCCCAATGTACCTTTGAAGCATACCAGCCTTTTCACTACTTATTGGGGCATGGGGGCGATCCTCAAGGTCGGCCTTTTCATCAGAGCGGTATGCTGATGGTCGTTTACGCCGGGTATGCGGTGCGCCTCGCCTCTGTGACCCAATTGGCGGATAACCCGTATCTATCGTGTGAGTCGGATACGAAGACGGTAAGTTTTCGATAATCCCGTGGATATCCTCAAGATGATGCTTGATGTCCTCGCTCTGGGTTGATTCAAATCCGCAGCCGGATATTGGGCACACATGTTCTTCGAAACCGAGTGAGTGGACCTTTTCATGTAAAGATTCTGCATTTTGCGTCTCGAACCCCTTTTTGTGGTAGTGACAGGTAGGGACTGGGCACTTGTAAGGGCGGGGGTCTCCAGCTAAGACATGAGTGCTGCTGTGGTGTCTGTCTCGTTCGCTTTCTGTGATAAACCCCCTCTTTGCATACACGCAGCCAACATCCATTTCGCATTTCCAGGGCCTGTAGCTCCATGTGTGAATCCACCAGTGGCGCCTATTCGGTCGACAGGCAGTTAGTAGGTAGAAGTGGTCATCAGTTAAGCAATAAGAGGCCCTCACATGAGCGTCTGAGCGTTAGGAAACGATTCCCCACAGATATGGCCACTAATATCATCTTGATGATCACACATCTGGTTCCTAGGAGCGTCGTTACTTGATATAACGGCGTCCTGGTACTCACCAGGAGGGCCAGGTTCTATTATGCCATCGAGAGCCCACCTTGCTCTTGCCTCTTCATAAGTTTCCGAAGCTTCCGCAAGAATGGCCTTCAAGATATTGCCCTCGAACAGCGTCCGGTTCATTCCATGGAATGCCGCCAATGCATCATCTGCGTAGCTGTATGTGCAGGTGCCAACTCTTGGTTCTGGGCCGGGCAGAATGCTCACATGTTCGAGGTTTCCGAAGACTTCGAACCGCTTTCGAAACTTCGGCTCATCAACAATCGCAGGTAGGTTCTCGATGAATAGCTGGGTCCGGCTGGAATCCAGGGCACTTCTGACAAACGAAGGGGTTTGGGTTTGGTTATGACTGCGTTGTTGGCGGGAAGGAGTTGGTTGTCGTTGCAACGCCATGATTCCAAACCACGCAGTATCCGCTATGGCGTATCGATTCTATGGTGTCCTAAATAGCTGGTGGTTTAGGTGGTCTATAGTGGTTCGGAAACAGAGGGTTTGTTAGAAGGACATTGGAATACGGGCTGTTTGGATGTAAGTCTGGAGAGGAAGAGGGGTGGAGACCAGGAAGGGACGGAAGCGATCGTTACAAGTCCTAAGTATCATCCCGTAGGTATGTACTCTAAACAAGTAAGTGAAAAGGCACCTGCTTTAAATTCCTTGGGGTAGTAAGGCCATACTAATCTGACCCTCGGTGACAAAACTTGGGAGGGTGTGCCAGGCTGCCACAAACATCCAGGCGGAGTGGCGAAGACCAACAGGTACCTAACCCGACTATGCTCGAGTACGTATGTACTTAGTACTTAAGTATGGGTGTACCCAACTAGTTGCTGAGTCCTTGGTGCTAGTTAAGTACGTTAGGGATTTCCCACATGCCTGTGGTTCTGGAAGGGTTTGGGACGGAGAGACGAGTATACATATATTCTAGGTAGGGTAGACATCAGCAAAACCTCCCTCTCGGTGCTCGAGCAGCTACCGATATTGACATCGCTGCCAGCTAATTGTTGAAGCCTGAAGTCGCTGAGGTTGGCCATCCGGTTAGGCAGAAGGCCCAAAAAAGAAATGGGGCCAAAAACAGGCAACACAAGTTTTTTTTTTTTCCTCACCAGCCTAACATGTAGATTTAGGCAGCCAATCTGGGCCATCAAGAGCACCGGGAATGGTCATCATCAGCACCGCTAGGCTGTCGTTCCTTCAGCTTCGTAACCATCGCGTTCCAGCCTTCCGTGCCACCCTCACGGCGGATTATTTCTTTAACCATTGCCTCACGTGAGCCCCCGTTTTGTAATCCTGATGTTGGTTCGTAACCGCGACCTATAATTGCCAGATTCCTCGTGCTGGGGATCCGAAGCCACTCCTTCTGAGGCACAACCCCAATCTCACAGCATAAATTTTCAATGTAGTTGATCAACAGCTGGTAGGTGCTACGCTTGGAGGATTCACGCGATTTCTCCCCATCTATTTGGCACAGCGAACGTTGTGCCCGAAATCTGCGACCGGCAAGATTGAAAGAGCAACATGGCACTACTATAAACGGCGATTGGCTCAAGCTGGCTAGCAGTGGTGTCCATGCAGTTAGCTCGTCACCATGATTGCAGATGAGAAAGGTTCCATCTGTAAAATGGCCAGAATGGTAGGTATGAGGGCTGCCCGAAACCGTATAGAAAGGTTCCCTCTGATCCGACTGGTACGATTTCCTAGCTTTCTGGCTGACGGGTGTTTGGTCGATGACATGTGGAATCAGAATCGATTCGATCAGATGGCGTTGCACGTTGTCATCGAACGACTTCCATATCTTGCGGCTCCTCGCATCCATCCCGTATCCTGGCCAGCCTTCCTGTAGTAGCACATCCGTAAGAACGCCAGACCCGCATCCGAGATCAGCGAACCCAACAAACCGGCTGAGTGGCTCGCAGCCAGCCGTTGATTCGGTAGCTTCGCTGTAATACCCAGTGAGGCGCGCGGTGCTGGGGATCTCGTACATGCTCTCCCATAGACAAATACAGAAACTTGCGATGCCAAGTTCTTCAAATATCTTATCCACTTCACGACACCCTTTGCCTTCATAGCCGTTCGTTGCAAATATGCGACAGAGGCGGTCTGCATGCCTTGCCTTTAAATCCTGATAGACTCTTTGATACCGCTCTCGGGCTACGACGGTGTCATGGTTGACACGTTTGATGTAGTTGGGTTTTTCAAAACGTTTCTTGAGGACTTCGAGGATTCTCTGGAACATACGCTGACTCCTGTCTGAATCCGCGCTGGCCGTAGCGTTGTTGTGATCTTGCCCGTGAAGCAGCGTCGGCCCTACCTGGGGTAAGTGATGAACTGAGAGTCTAGACCCCGCAACCTCGACTGCAAACGCCCGCACAACGGGAAGGTAGAATGGCCACTCGGCAGGAAGGTCGGGAATGTGGGGGACAACGACCACAAGCAAGCCAGGCTGAGGCTGGGCCCCTTCATCTTCGCCAGGTGGCTTCCGTAATACCCAGATACTTTGTTCAACAGTTTGGTCTCTTCTTGGGTTTCTAGGAATGTTCCTGATGATCAACCTGCGGGAAACTGTGTACGTGAGGAACTCGCCGATACTACCAGTATCCCCGGGCTCGCTGGAAAATCCAATTCCGACAGTATCACTATCGTATAGGACGTCGGCCCGCGCTACTACAGGCGAAAGATATTCAGGTTGTAAGAGAACACTGAGAACGATGGTTTCGGATTGCGTAGTTGGCGACTCCAGAATCTGCGTGGAGCATGACTTGTTCCAGGTATTTGGTACCTCGACATCCAGGTGAGGTTGGTCGGTGACATTGCTATTGTTGGCAGCCGTCGACGGGATCAAGGAGGGTATGAACAGGACGGTTAGATTGGATTCTTCCATGGGTTCGCATAACCGTGAGTGTCGAAGTTCTTCATGCGAGACCTGAGAGGCAGAGGCACAGTGCATGTACACACAAGCACTTACATGTACCTACGGCATTGTCCCAATCCGGCCAAGCACATCCGCATCTTGGATTACGTACAGACGCCGTGCTTACCTAATTCGTCAAGGCTGCAATGAGAGTTTGCTGGGAAAGGGGATCTCAAGATACGGATGCCGCGACTCGTAGGCCATCGGGTTGCCAAGCCTGTTACTTAAAGTACTTGCTATAATGCGTGCGCCGTCAACATTGGCAGTTGCAACCTCCCCGGCAGCTCTTCTCCAGCACCTATAGCATACCTCTTTACTATTCTTGTGCTCTTCGCCTCTAGCACCGTCCTGCTTGCCAGAATGTAAAGACCGCATTCTACCAAATCGATCAATCGGAAGCTCCCCTTCACCATCGACCTGACCGGGTTGCAACCTCGACCAGAATCGCATCCACAATTCTTCCGCTGCTCACCGCCATCCGCCCATTCATCCATCCGTCCATCCGTCCATCACTCGTGACCTATGTCGTCCAGTCGTCTGCGCATTCTTTCCGGTATTTGGCGTCCCTAGTACTCTCTTATATGCTTCCTCTAACACCGGGTGTCACGTCTAGTCGGTGGAAACGCAGTTTCTGCTTTCTTGTCCTGGAGGCTCCAGGCAACCAATGCCTGCGACGTCACGCTCGTATGGAAGTCTGGATTTGAGAACGTATCTCAATATGGAATCTCATTCAGGTGGGACCTGGCGTACCTCGTGTGTAAGCGTATGCACTAACGTAATTGACTATCTACCACACCAGATCTAAAGCATATGGCAACGAAAGGTTCAAGCCGCGAGCAGGTAATTCTCATCTCCCGATCTCCCTATCAGCCTTCAATTGTGGCTAACGCCTTTGTGTCTTCTGTAGTTGTTCGTTCGCCCGAAGAAGCTTCTGGGCCTCCGGGATTTGATTACGTACTCCTTTGCGTAAAGGCGCTTCCCGACGTCTACGACCTCGCCGCTGTCATAGAGTCGGTTGTAACGCCACAACTAACTTGTATCATTGTCAATACCACCAATGCAATAGGTATAGAATCATATCTCGAAACACGGTTTCCCACCAACGTTGTCCTGTCGTTGTGTTCTGGCGTAAACATCAACCAGCTGGCAGCAAGTGATTTCGAGCATCTCGAATCTTCGGAAATATGGGTTGGGTCAACGAACCAGAACCCAAATATACCGACCAGTGTTCAAAGCGACATGGCTGAGGCTCTCGCATTAACTTTACAGTCAGGCAATGTCGATTGTCACGTCTCAGCGAACATCCTACAGCAACAATGGGAGCGTATGATCGGGTAAGCAAATATTCGCTAGTTTGATCATTCAGGTTTTAGCTAACCAATCCAAAAGCCCTATAGCATTCCACCCACTAAGTGTGCTCACCGAAACGCCAGACCTCTCAATACTCGTAGAGATACCAGGGATGAGAAATCTCATCGATAGCCTACTAGAAGAACTCCTACAAATCGCCCATGCCCAAGGCTGTTCGTTCCCACAAGGCTTTAAGAACCAAATCTTTGAAACCATGTCACACACATCTACGCAGAGCACAATGTACCAAGACTATATATCCCGCCGGCCAATGGAGGTTGAGGTCTTTCTTGGCTCTCCCATTAAGATGGCGAAAACGGCGTCAATACCTACCCCACAGTTGCAGACTCTCTATCCCCTTCTTTGTCACCTAAACGCGATAAACCAGTTGAAGCCGGCCGGTGCTGCCCCCCGTGACCGCCAGTCGTCGAACTTCGAGGCGGCGCCACCCCTATCGCCTACCGCACTAAAAACTACACAGGCGGACCAGTCACTGGGAAACACCCGATCTGGCCCGACCCAGAAAGGTGTCCATCCTAACAAAAGGCCTCCATCAAGCCTAAATGGCAGGAATGTGGTAAATGGGGACAGAGGGCAGGGTATAGCAAATGGTGCATACGGATCAAGACGTAACTCGTTCGACAATGACCTCGAAGAGTTCGGCCACATCGTTATGTACAGCGACATGCTACACACAGACGACACGGATGACTTGGTTCTTACCGCTGGAGATGATAGATTTGCACATCAAGACAACAACCACCACAGACAACATCTTTCAATTAGAGAACGGGAACTCCAACTTAGACAAAGAGAGCTTGCCCTGAAAGAGCAAGAACTTGCACTGCAACGAAACGTTCGAGGGAACCGGAGGAAAGGCCCACGGCCCAACAACCTCGACTACGATGATGATGACGACGATGACGACGAGTATTTCAGTCCGCAGCAGCAGCCAGGTGGTAGCTCGTACATACACCCTGACAACATTGATATGATGAGTGTCACATCACGACGGAATCGGAGACTCCCAAGCGGGAACAGCTTGCGTGGCAATTTTGGAGGTAGTCAACCACATCGTATATCTTACCATGGGACTGGCAACCTGGCAAAGAATCGGGGGAAAGATAGACCTAACGGCCCAAGTGCTACGCTAATCGGCGATTTTCCGACACCACACTCTTCAATCGCAGACGACCCGCTCCTCAACTACGCCAGCAATAGATATCCTACGTTACAGTCGTCTCGTGCCAATTCGTTAACAACACCCAGGTTTGACGATTATGCCGCGGCCGGGGGTGGCCCTACACACCACAATTTGCCTTCGCGCCGTGCAAGTGGCACGCCCCCATATACGGGGGGCTACCCGGCGGTAAGTTGACCGGTATCGCTCAAACGCCTTACATCGGCTTTTTTCTAAATCCAACTCTCGATAGTCATCCGCAATGCCCAAAACAATGCACAAATAGTAGTATAGGAACAAAACGGGGAGTGCGGTTCACCAAGAACAGCCTCTCTGTCACCAACAACTATGATTCCTTCGAAGGCTACCGAACTCCAGCAGATACAAGCGCTCCCCGGGAAATCTCCATTACTGTGGTGAATTGGGACTCTTTTGGGTTCCCGATGCCCGGTTTTGTGAAGAAACAACAGCAGCACGGTTCTAGAATTGCCCCGAAAATGGTGAGAAATAAAGTGATGGAGAAAAGTTACGACTCTGTTGGCCCCCTCTAATATACTTCTACATACATGGATCTTAATGGAGAGTAAAATTCTACTCGGCGCATTTTCCCTTGAATGTCATTGTTTGTCTTTGGAGACGGGATCTCATGGTAGGGACCCCAAAATACCTTTGTGGATATTCTTGCAGCACTCACAGGTTAACCCAGTAATCGTCTAAACTTTGTTGCTTTTCTTCCTTCTTTGAGGCACCAGGTTAGGAAATCCTGATCGCTCCAGGAAGTTCAACTTGTGGGGCTTTGGGGTACGTTCCTTGTGCGCACGTGGGCCTATCGACAGTACCCTCCGAGCTAACCAGGCTCCAATATTCTAGACCAAATCTTGGTCCCCGGGGCGACGCCAAAACCCCTAACGTAATAATCACATTGATCCCCTGCATAACTTGTATACAAGACTCTCTGTTTCAGGTCAGGTCAGCTAGGCGCGTGCAGAATGACAGCCCCGCTCATGCCTTTTCATATTACTCCGAACACTAAAGGCCTTCCCGCAGCCGGAATGGGGGCATATAAACGGCTTTTCTCCAGTATGGCTATGGCTGTGGATACGTAGACTACTCGGCCGAGAGAATGTTTTTGTGCATTGTGAGCACACATAGCGATCAAGAGTCTGGGTGGCTGATAATGAGGTGGAAGGCGCAGAATGATGATGGTGCGCCCATGGCTGGGAAACAGTCGGGATTTCAGAAGCTTCTAGTAAGGTCGAGTCTCCTTGAGAGCCAGTATGGGCGTTTTGATCAGGGTTGCGATCCAAGTCCAAATTCGAACGCAGGTCAAGATCTCGGTCTAGTCTTTGACGTCGGTGAGCCACAGTTTCCGCATGGCATACCCCAGGCCATGAGTTGGTATATGCGATGCTGTGAGACATGTCTTCGCTCCAGCTAGTTCTCCGTGTAGGACTCGTGCTGGCGCCTGGGATATAATCCTGCATATTCGACTCTGGGATATATATAGAACGAGTTGAGTCTTTTCCTGGTTAGAGATTGTTAGAAGGGGGGGGCCTATATCCACATATAAACACTACAGACACATACTGCTATGGTTGATACCGTGAGAACGGTCTGACCCATTGCCTGCGTAAAACAGAAGGGACGATATGGATGGTAAAGAATATTCCACTCCCTTTTCCGTTTGATAATCCATTGAATCCGATGAAGCCTCCGCAGCCTTTTCATCCCGTCTCGTAACATTTTGGTCGCTTGTGAGTGGAGGCAGGGGCCTTGGGAGCCTCGATCCGTTTAACGACCAGGTATTCCCTCGATTTTGCGAGAGTCGCTCCATCTCGATGCCGTTTCACAACCACCAGCGCAGTATCTGGTGTCTCCAAATATATAAACGGTGTCCGTTTCTGACTACCATTGTGTGTTAGATAGTGCACCCTCGAAAAGAGTGTCGAAAACTGCCCAAGTAGTTCCAAGTCAGCATTTAAAAAGCAAGACGGATTGCCATTGTTGCCATAAATCGATCACTTGTTGCAACGGTTGACATTCACGGTCTTTCGGAAAGATTTTGCGGATTCCATCTTGATAATTGCCTGAAACGAGACGCGGTTCTGGAAGATCGACCTTCTTTTCCGCCGTTGTTAGGGATAGATGAAATGCAGACACAGGGATACCTGGCATCATCCATGCATCATCCCATATATCCATATCCAAATCCATGGGAGGCTAGGAATCTTGAGCAGGCGTCCGCACTTAAAGGCCGAAAGGATATAAACACGGCCTCTGGGTCAAATTGAGAAGACTAGATGTAGGGCTGACGAAAATAGCGGCGATGTCTGAGGTGCAGATTCTGTAAGCATTCAAGTCCTGTTGATTATTCTTAAGTAGACGTGTGTACTTGGGGCTGTGGTGTTTAAAGACAGGGCAATCTAAAAGAACCTCAAATGACTAGCCTAATTACCTATTACGCATTCCGGTTATTCGGTTCAGCCAGAACGGCTGCGTCCAACAAGCATACTAGTGAGCTTATCTAGTGGTATGGATATAATTTTACCTAAACACAACTTACTTCTCAAGAATCCACAACAGGTTAACAACGAAGCTCAAGTCGGCTAAAACTTGGGGTAAAAAAAAAAAAAAAAAACAAGAGGTGTAATGATTGATTGTTTTGTGGAAGAAATATTACTTAGTAGCTGTGCTCTTCAAGAATAAATCACTTTATTAGGAATAGTAGAAGTAGTTAAACCGGGGCGGTATCTCGAGGTGGTCAGCATGTAAATAACAAGACGAGTCTATTAGACGAACAGAGCGGCCATCCGAATTTGCAAAGGGGGAGAGAAATACATCGAAATAGGAGCGAGGATACTAATAGGAACACAGTGCTCCTACGGGAGTAACTCGGTAGGTCGCCCTAGGCTACAGACAGCTCCGAAACAAAAACCAGGAAATTATCCAACGAAATACCCGGACTCCAGCTGACCTCTAGTGAATTACATATATACGTGGAACAACCACAACGAAGAATAGAGAATTTCAAATATAAAAGGCTATAGGGACATGGTTAGCCATTCCCATTCGTGCGTAGAGCCGGATGACGAGAGTGCTGACATAACGCTGGGCTGAGGGGGGCTTGACGTCGATCCATGCAGTCCAAGGGCGCTTTGTGCGGAAATGCCGCTTGTTTGGTCGGCTCTCGCTAGCGTGCTCTCCCTATCCAATATCACACCCCCATCTGATATACTAGAGGTATCAGTGTCTCCTCGTACAATGGAAGACCGTCTTTGTCGCTTCGACGAGGCCCCGGCTGGTATTCTATTTAGAGGCGCATCGACTGCGACTGATGAGCCTAGTACCCCTGTTTTGGGGGCTATTAATGCATTATTGCGACCGACGGTAACAGCAGAATTTGAAGACGGGTTAACATTCAGACCAGCCATTGAAGCGATGTTTTCGTTCCCTGACGGTGACCCATTCTCTTCGGCAGTAGGGGCTCCAAGGCCGCTATTATTACTATTTCCTCTCGTGTGTTGAGATGAAGGTTTTCTAATTGCCTTTTTACTCCGCGAGGGCGAGGTTCCTACCGGCAGCGAGTTACCGCTTCCGCGATTTCGTTTCTTAATCACATCTGTCTTTAAGGATAGAGGCCGAACAACGCCGTGGAGCTTCAGAAAAAGGCCACAGGCATTGCACAACGGGTGCCCTTCTGGGTTTCGGCGCCACAGGGGGGTTGTTTGAGTAAAACAGTTTGTACAAGTTGTCGGCAGCCCATTCTGGCCAATACCATGGGCAGATTTCGAAGTATCTGGAGAAGGAGGACGTGAAGGATTTGCCGAATTGAACCCGGATTCAGGCGGGCTACTAGGATTCGATAGGGTTCGAGAGTTGGTTGGGGCGGAGTAGCTTATCGGCATCGTAGCTGCAGTTCTATTAACTCCGGTGCGCACACGGCTATCGATTCCTTTAATATCCCCCGCGGTTGGTAGTGCGGCCAATCCTTTGCCGAACTCTGCCCATTCGCTGCTTTCTGCCATAGTTTCGCTAGTACCCACAAGAACGTTCCTATGGGTAGAGCTATTCGAGAATTGGCTAGAGGATTCAGCCGTCGAACCCCCAAAAGGTTTTTCGGAACGCATTGTAGAATCTTTGCCCCAAAGATGAATAGTCGAAGGATCGCCAGGAAATGAGTTATCGGCCTTCGGTTCCGCCCGGGAGTAGTCTTTTAGGTTCACCCGGAATATATCCTTCTCCTCGTCTTCGATATCAGAATCACCCGCAAGATTGAACAGTCCGTCGGATTTGACTGGCGCATGTTTTTTGGGAGTTTGGTCCTTTTGGTTGATTATTTGGGACGGATTAACATGTTGATAGGCAAACCCGTTCATATTGGCGAAACCTTCCTGAACGGACGGGGTACCTTGATAAAACCCCTCGTTATTACCGAATACATATCCGCCTTGGGACAGAGTTCCCGCAAGAGTAGATTGTCGGCTTGTACGACCATAATGAGGAATGTTGCGCGTTTGCTGTCGAGATTCAACCGCGTTTTGCCCGAAGAAAACCTCACCATTCTCGGGAATCGGATGGGGGGTAGAGGAAGCTGAATGAGGGGTAGAAGCCGGTGGAGAATAAAAATCCTGCGAGGCGATTGACGACGCTAAAGATGTGCCATTATATAGCGTCGAAAATCCACCACTGGTCGCAAGGGGGGATTCAATGGGCGAGAAGTTGAAATTTGGTTGAAACGGGCCAGCGGAGTGTAAAATGGGATCCGTACTCTCTACCCCGACCATCGTGTTTAATCCATACGGCAAGCTACCAAGATGGTTGTTACGGAGGGGATAGGGGTGCATCCCCGTTTGAGAAGACGCGAAGACATCGGAGGCATCTAGACTATATTCTAGAAGCTCTTGGTCCGGATCTGGGTCGTGAGGTATGGAAATGCTTTGAAGCGCAGGAACCCGCGGGGAAAAGTTTGCAGGCCGTTTCTTGGCCTGATAATATAATTGCAACGTTAGGCGGAGAGTCAAAAGACCAATTGGGGCTTGGGGCGTTACCTGGCTTCCAACATCAAGACTGGTCTTTCGTCTATGTCTCTGGATGTAATCAAACTCCGGATTTCCAACTGGTCTTGGCCGAGAAGGGACAGATGCAAAAGGCGCCGACGACCGAAATGAGTTCAACAGATACTCTTGCCGTTGTGGCTTGATTGGTATGGCGCGGGCAGAGTATTTGGACTCAAAAAGCCCTGAGTTTGAGCCTGATAAGTCCATCGCAATTGGAGACGCCGTTTCTGATCGGTTTTCTATGGAGGGCTCGTCTAGAAACATAGATTCCCCATCGTCGTTATTTGTGAACGCAGTTGTTATGGTTCCAGGATGGGAAGTTTGTGAAGGATTAGGTCGGCTCGGGCTTAGACTTCGGTATGAAGGATTATTTATGTTAGCATACATCGTTAGACAGTAGTCTTGGTAATTGGGAACTCGTGCGTCTAATGCGCTTCAGGTGGAGGGGGGTACACAGGAGAAATGCTAGTATATACGTACCGGATGTGCCGCTGGTCTCTCCTTAGTGTCATAGACATCATCCTCCATGTAAGATTTTCCATCCTCTCCTGATTGGGGAGACTGGTTCTTGTTCTGCTATAAAGCTTCCAGATCTGTGTCGCCAGAGGGTCTTGCTTTTGCATCTCCGCCAGGTCATCCAATGATGCTGGAGTGGCATCACGCCTAAAATTGGGCAAGAAGGCATCACTGAGCAACTGCGACCTGAAGGCCGCATCTCCTTCCTGTTTGAGATCCAGATTGAGCAACTGCCCTCTTCAGAGGGATCCCGCCTCCTTGATCTATTCGTCGGGCGTAACAGGAAGAGAGTACAGAATCAATCGTGGTCGGTACGGCTATGTCGATGATGTTTGCGAGGAAACCCGGAGGAATGCTCGACTGCCGCCACCCAGAACCTCCGATTCACCCACTTGTCGTGATTCCCTTAAATTTTAGCAAAGCGGAGATACTAATGAAGTCGTCTTTCAACCGAATAATCTTCAAATCACTGACCCTGTTTTCCACTTTAGGGTTGTCGACAGCTGATTCGAGGGGTAAACGGTATTTGAAGTGATACTTCTTGTTGAAAAGGAGGGCGTTGAAGGTTTACATTTCACAAACTTTGAAACACAGGCAACACATACTCGCTGGCTCTGTGATGGAGCATATGGTCTGATGATTTTATACAGAATTATTTGGACACGAGTGCCATATTCTCCGGAGCAGACCACAAATGTTCAAAGAGTTATATCCTGTAATAATTTTGCCAAAGTGGCACCACTCTTAGCTCGCACCAGCAAAATAATGTTGCTGGCTTGATAGTTGCCTACAGCCGTAGATGCTTTAGGAATCGATATAGCTTGTTTATTTAACTCATCTGTTTATCATACATATACCCAACCTGGAGGTTATAGTAAAAAAAAAAATAGACTTTAACGCTGAATTAAACTCGACTATCAAGTCGAGGTATACTTCAAACTATCAAAATGTTACGCGTAGAGAGTAGGTGTAGTGAAATGTATAGGATTGTGTTTGATTCAATAAAGGGAATTGATCAGAAGTCCCCTCTATCCACTATTAGGTCCCCTAACTTTTATTATTAGATCTTCTAATATGCCTGACTGCTAAGTTGGGGTCTCCGGTAAACCTTAATGTATGACAGCGTTGTGGTTTTTAGTCAGAAATCTTTTTTCTAACCCAGATTGGTTCTAAATGTGTTGTGCCCGACTGTCAAGTCGGGGTGGATTCCTTAATCCTGTAAAAAGGACGGGGGGTAGACTGGTTACAAAAAATGTGTTGTTTTATTCTGGAACTTTTTATAAAAAAAATATATTTTATTATAAGAATAAAAATAAAAATAAAAATAAAAATAAAAATAAAAATAAAAATAGTTAGTGTATATGTGCAAGGCGTTCTACTAGATCATATATGTAGTATAGAGTATGTATCTTATTGGTTTATATATTTACTATATTAGTATGTTACTGTAATAATATGAGTGGTATGTATGAATCAAGATGTTATTGTCACGACCAAGTCATGTTCCATCCTAATGCGGAAATCCTTGGTATAATAAATATGGTTCTTATTTTGATATTCTTTTTATTTTATAAAAAAATTTAAGTTATAAATTTTTGGATTCTGTTTATTAAAATTATTAATTATTTTTTTAACTTTTGGGTTTATATTTTTTTAATATTTCTTATTTTAAATAAAAAGATTAATATTTATAATATTAAATTATTTAAAAATATATATATAATTTATTATAATATAATTTTATTAATTATATATATTATTAATTAATAATAATATTAATAATTATTAACTTTATATAAAAATAATAATATTTATTATATAAAAAAGTTTTATATATATAAATTTTTTTAACAATGATAATTTTAAATTATAAAAATATTTTTGAAAAAGTTTAAAAAATAACTAAAAAAATATAAAAAAATTTGGTAATTAATTTTTTTTTTTAAGTACTAATTAATTTACTAATATAATAAGATATGGATTATTAAATAAATTTAATTAAAATAATAATAAATTTAAAAAATATTTATTAAAAAAATTTAATCAAAAAAATAATAAATTTTATAAATATATTGAATAATTAAATATATGATATTTAAAAATTTAAAGTAATATTGATGATTTATATGTTAGTATTATGTTTAAAATATAAATAAATTAATTAAAATTATTTAAAACAAAATTTAAAAATAAAAAAAAAAAATTAGTTTTTTTTTTTTTATTAAAATTATTTATTTTAGAAAAATATAAAAAATTGTTTGAAATTTTTTAAGTAAAAAAAAAATTTATTTAAAAAATAAATATAGTAAAAATTGAATTTAATAAAAAAAAAAAATATTTAAAAAATAATTAATAATTAAAAAAAAATTTAAAAAAAAATTTATTAAAAAAGTATTTAAAATAAATAAATTTGATAAATTTAATAATAATTTAAATAAATTAAATTTCTTTTTTAATTAACTAGATATTTATTTTTATTTTTAATTAAATTATTTTAATATAGATGAAAAGAAAATTTTTTATGTTAAATTATAATTT
Organism: Arthrobotrys megalospora; assembly: GCA_036971655.1. Lineage (NCBI taxonomy): Eukaryota > Fungi > Ascomycota > Orbiliomycetes > Orbiliales > Orbiliaceae > Arthrobotrys > Arthrobotrys megalospora. The sequence continues at coordinate 6,685 of JAVHJN010000007.1, read as the reverse complement.
AAAAATATTATTTAATAAATTTATAATAATTATTATTAATAATATTATAATATTTTTTTTGAAAATAAAAAATTTAAAGTTATTAAAATTTTTAATAATATTAAAAAAATTTTTAAATTTTTTAAATAATAATGTAAAAATAATAACAAAAAAAAAAATTTAAAAAAAATTTAAAATTATTTATTAAATTAATTTTACATATAACTATAACGTTTTCCACCAGAAAGTGAAACACACTGGGAAGTAAAACAGCAAAATCTGAATTTCAAAAAATTATTATAAATTTATTTTTAATTAAAAAAAAATTAGAAAAAATTATATATTTTAAAATTTACTAAAAAAAATAATATATTAAAATTTCAGAATTTTTTATACTTTATTTAAATTAATATTAATTTTCAAATCTCAAATTTTCATATTTTTATAAAATATATTATTTATTAAATTTTAATGCCGTACTATCTTTAGACTATGATACAGAATCTTTGTATTATATTTTCTACTATTTATTTATATAGTTGTTATTTTCTAAACTATCTTTTGAATTATTTTTTAAACTATTTTTTAAACCATTTTTTAAACTATTTTTTAAATTATTTTCCACATTATTTTTTAAACTATCTTTTATATTATTCTTTATACCTTTCCCAATATCTTTTTAAAAATAATTTTAAGAATGTCCAATTTTACCATATTTTTTACTATATTTTCTACTATAATTACTACTATTACCACAAAAATAATTACAACCTTTTCTAAATTTTACATTTCTAGCATCCAATTTTATAATCTTATTCTACTATAGATTATTAATCTTTAAATTATTTAAAATATGGATATTAGTAAACCTTGGTTTATTACATCTATTTTATAAAACCTTCTTATTTATAGTATATAATTAAATATTAATTTTTTATAATATAATAATTTTATTTATAATTCTCTTTATTATTCTATCTAATTAATATATATAATTAATAATAGATAAACTAAATAAATAACCAGCCTATATAAAAATCTTAATAATAATTTTATAAATAGATTATAAATATATTAATATTTTTATAATTAGAAATAAAATTTTAGATTAAATAATCTTATTATATTATAATTTAAATAAAACCTTCTTTGAATTATATAATATTAATTTTGTTTTTTGTTATGTTATTTTAATAAAATTTTCTGATATAATATTCTTTTTAGTCTTTATTAGTAATTTAATAAATAACTATTTATTAATTTTGGTAATACTATTGTGTATAATATAATCTGTAGTATTATAATATTATTTATTATATACTATATTAAAACTAATATTTAATGGTTACAAATGATATGTGTTATAAACCAATAAACATAATATAATAATATTTTTTTAAATATAATAATTAATGAATTCTGTATTAACATAATTATTATGGTTATCTAATAAAAGTATATATGTATAATTATTAAAAGTTTTTGTTTTAGAATTAAATATATATTTTAACCACTAAATATTTAAATTTTTGTTTATTTATTTATTTGGTGATGTTGTAAATAGTCAGTTTTTTATTAATTGGTTAATGTTATTAGTATATTAGTTAAATTAATAATAACTGTTTTTAAAGATAATAAATAATAAAAAAATAATATTGCATATGTTAATATATTTAATTATAGTAATTAATTTTTAATTGGAATATTAGATAATAAATTAATTTTTAGATATTATTAAAATTATTATTTTTATTATTTAAATATTATTTATTATAAAATCTTTTTTATTTATATTATATAATATATTCTTAATAATATTATTTTTTTATTTGATTTTTATAAATAGTTAATAGAATTAATTAATAAAAACTAAATTATTAATTTTGGCTTAAATATTATTTAATATATGTAAATATATAAAACATAATTTTAAATGTTGTTTTATAAATTATTTTATTTAATTAATATCTAGATTTTAATTTACTAGTTTAGTAATTATAATTTGTATTATATTTATTTATAATAAAAACCTCTAGTTATATAATTATATTATTTATTATATTAATACTTTTTTATATTTTATAATTATAGTAATTCTGATAATTTTAATAATTCTAGTAGTTCTGATAATTTTAATAATTCTAATGATTTTAGTAATGGTAATAGTAATAATAATAATAATAATAATAATAATGGTAATAATAAGAAATTGAGGTTAAAATATAATATAATATTAAGATTTAATAAATAATATATTTTATAAAAAACATAAAAATTTAAGATTTAAAAATTAATATTAATTTAAATAAAATATGAAAAATTCTAAAAATTTAATATATTATTTTTTTTAATAAATTTTAAAATATATAATTTTTTCTAATTTTTTTTAATTAAAAATAAATTTATAATAATTTTTTAAAATTCAGATTTTGCTGTCTCACTTCCTAGTATATCTTATTTCCTGGTGGAAAACATTATTTAAAATTTAACTTTACTATTTTTTTTATTAATTAAAATAAAAAAAACCTTATTTAAAAATTTAAATAAAAATTTAAATCTTATATTAAACAAAATATTTTTTTTTATAAATAAGATAAAAAAGAAATAATTTTTTATTGATATTAATAATATTTATTTTAAAATTGGTAATAATTAGTAATTAAAAAAAAAAATTTTTTATAAAATTTAATAAAGATTGAAATTTTTAAAAAAAAAAAATTAAAAAAAAAGTAAAAATAAATATTTTTATCTTAAAAAAATTTTTAAATTTATTTTTATAAATTTAAATATTATCTAAAATTTTTAATAATAATATTAAATTAATAAATTGTTAAAATTTAATAAATTTTTATATTAGAAATATAATAAAAAAAATTATTTTAAAAAAAATTATTTTCAAAAATAACAAAATATTATACCACAATAATATTTCATTTGAATTATTAAAATTTAAAATAAAAAAAAAATTATTTCAGTTAAAATAATCTAATTTATTATTTAAAATTTCAAAAAAATTTAATAATAAATATTTGAATAAAAAAAATTTTTTTATTATAATTTATAAAAAAATTTGATTTAAATAAATAAATATTTATTTTAAAATTAATTATTAATAATGATAAAAAAAAAATGTAAATTGTTATTTTTTTTCTTAATTATCTCTTATACTTCCCAAATTAAAAAAATATTATTAATTATAGAATAATTTTTTTCAAAAATAATATATTTTTTATTAATAAAAATTAAATAAATAATTTTAATAAATTTATTTTTATAATTATATTTAACGTTTTCCATCAGGAAGTGAGATATACTGGGAAGTAAAACAGCAAAATCTGAATTTCAAAAAATTATTATAAATTTATTTTTAATTAAAAAAAATTAAAAAAAAATTATATATTTTAGAATTTATTAAAAAGAATAATATATTAAATTTTTAGAACTTTTCATACTTTATTCAAATTAATATTAATTTTTAAATCTTAAATTTTTATATTTTTTATAAAATATATTATTTACCAAATCTTAATATTATATTATATTTTAATCTTAACCTCCTATTACTACCATTATTACTATTATTACTACTATTATTATTACCACTATTATTAAAATCACCAAAATTATTAAAACCACCAAAATTATCAGAATTATCAAAACCATCAGAATTACTATAGTTATTATAATCATAATATGATAATCTTAAAATTACTACTAGTCTATTCAATGTGTATACCACTATGGTGAACCAATTATATTTGAAATAGATATATAAATAATTATTTATATATATAAGAAAGAAGACTTTCTATTTATATGTGTATTAGTATATGTATATGGTATATCTTATATAATATTAGTTAGAAAAATTAATAATAGTATAAATAATTAAATTATAACATATTAATAATAATTTGTTATAATTATAGAATATAAAAAAATATTAGTATAATAAATAATATAATTATATAATTAGAAATTTTTATTATAGATAGATATAATATAAATTATAGTTATTAAACTAACAGACCAGAACCTAGATATCAATTAAATAGAATAGTTTATGAAATAATATTCAAAACTATGTTTTGTATACTTATATATATTAGATAATATTTAAATTAAAGTTAATAATTTAGCTTTTATTAATTAATTTTATTAATTATTTATAAAAATTAAATGGAAAAATAATATTATTAAAAATATATTATATAATATAGATAAAAAAAATTTTATAATAAATAATATTTAAATAATAAAAATAGTAATTTTAATAGTATTTAAAAATTAATTTATTATTTAATATTTTAATTAAGAATTAGTTATTATAATTAAATGTATTAATATATATAATATTATTTTTTCATTATTTATTATCTTTAAAAATAGTTATTATTAATTTAATTGATATATTAATAATATTAATTAATTAATAAAAAACTAATTATTTATAATATTATTAAATAAATAAACAAACAAAAATCTAAGTATTTAATAATTAAAATATATATTCAATCCCAAAATAAAGATTTCTAATAATTATATATGTATATTTTTATTAAATGATTATAATAGTTATATTAATATAAAATTTATTAATTATTATATTTAAAAAAATATTATTATATTATATTTACTAGCTTATAATATATATTATTTATAATCATTAAATATTAATTTTAATATAATATATAATAAATAATACCATAATACTACAGATTATATTATATATAATAGCATTACCAAAATTAATAAATAATTATTTATTAAATTATTAATAAAAACTAAAAAAAATATTATATTAGAAGATTTTATTAAAATAATATAATAAAAAATAAAATTAATATTATATAATTTAAAAAAAATTTTATTTAAATTATAATATAATAAAATTATCTAATTTAAAATTCTATTTTTAATTATAAAAACACTAATATATTTATAATTTATTTATAAAATTATTATTAAAATTCTTATATAGGTTAATTATTTATTTAGTTTATCTATTATTAATTATATACATCAATTAAATAGAATAATAAAAAAAATTATAAATAAAATTATTATATTATAAAAAATTAATACTTAATTATATATTATAAATAAAAAAATTTTATAAAATAAATATAATAAATTAAAATTTATTAATATTTATATTTTAAATAATTTAAAAATTAATAACCTATAATAGAATAAAATTATAAAATTAAATATCAAAAATATAAAATTTAAAAGAAATTATAATCATTTTTATAATAATAATAATAATTATAATAAAAAATATAGTAAAAAATGTAATAAAATTAGATATTTTTAAGACTATTTTTGAAAAGATATTAGAAAAGATATAAAAAATAATATAAAGAATAGTTTAAAAAATAATATAGAGGATGGTTTAAAAAATAGTTTAAAAAATGGTTTAAAAAATAATTTAGAAAATAGTTTAAAAAATGGTTTAAAAAATAATAACTATATAGATAAATAATAAAAAATATAATATAAAAATTTTATATTATAATTTAAAGATAATATAACACTAAAATTTGGTAAATAATATATTTTATAAAAATATGAAAATTTAAAATTTAAAAATTAATATTAATTTAAATAAAGTATAAAAAATTAATATTAATTTAAATAAAGTATAAAAAATTTTAAAATTTTAATATATTATTTTTTTTAATAAATTTTAAAATATATAATTTTTTTTAATTTTTTTTTAATTAAAAATAAATTTATAATAATTTTTTAAAATTCAGATTTTATTATCTCACTTTCTAATATGTTTTATTTTCTGGTAGAAAATGTTATTATAAATAATTTATTTATAAAAATTTATAATTTTAATATTTAATAATATATTTAAAAATTTAATTTTAAATTATTATTAATTAAATTATTTTTATTTTAAAATTAGAATTATAATTAAATAATTAAGATAATAATAAATATTTCTTAAATAATTATTTTATAAAAAATAAAAATCTTTTTTTTCTTTCATAATTTTTTATTAAATTAATAAAAATTAAAACAAAAATTTTAATTTTATTTAAAAATAAAAATATTAAAAATGATTTTTATATTATATAGTTAAAAAATAATTAAATATTTTATTTTAATTATAATTGTATTAAACCTAAATTTAATAATAGATTATAAAATAATTATAATAATTTTTAATATTTTGGATATTATATTTAAAATACTATAAAAATAATTAAATAAAATTTAATTAAAAATTTTTAATAAATTTAAAAATTTAAATAAAGATTTGTTTTATTTTATTTTATAAAAAATTTATATAAAGAATAACTTACTAATTATTAATAGGAATATTATATTATTATAAAAAATTTAAAAATTATTAATAAAAAAATATATAATAATAAAGATTTTTATTTTATTATTAATTATAAATCTCTTATTAATATTAAAACTTATTATTTTTATAAATATTTAAATATTAAATATAAATTTTATAATAAATAATTATTATTATATAAAAAATATTATAAAAGATAATATTAAATCATTTATTATAAAATTATTATTAAATTATTTAATTAATATTAATTTATATTTTATAAATATTACCACTATTTAAAATAAATGTTTAAAATTTAAATTTAATAATAATATTATATAAATTAATGTATAAAAAATAATTATTTAAAATTTTTTTTTTAATTTTTTATTATTAATAAAA